>CM023950.1:26892550-27039832 GCA_013407115.1 Glycine latifolia
ATATATATATATATATATATATATATATATATATATATTATCAACTTGATATTATTTGTTTCTTTTTATCGACAAAATTGTAATAGTATGTCATGTTAGTAAAAAATTCAAACCTATAACATTTTCATCGCTTCAGTACTTAATTATGTTTCTCTCTAACCCGCAAACTATCTTATAACTCCTAACATAATATTATGTGTGGTTAGTGGATAATTATGTTACTTAAATATGTGAAAAAAAAAAGTTTTTATGTCTAGAAGAACATCTGTTAAAAGAGGACGGTCCTTAAATGAATTTTTGTATTTCAAGATATTGGTTTCTAGCTCTGGATTGAAAACCTTAGACACCAAAAATAACAATTCCTTTGTCACATTATAATTATCATTCTATATTGTTTTAAACCATCAATAAAAATTAACAAATGATTGAAAGAGAATAATAACTTTACAAAATTAATCTTATCATCATTAATTTATATTTAATTTTTGGTGTCCATATAATTAATATTATAAGAGATATAAGTTTTAAAAAATAATTAGTGTTACATTAAAAACTAAAATGATAATTGTTTTGAGATAAAAAAATTTTCTTCTTACATAATGATTATGGAATGGAAGGAGTAATAATTTATTTTCTATATTTTGCTATCTAAATTGAATCTTATATTTACACTAAAACACCAATAAAAAACCCTTATTAATTTGATTTATCAAATAAAAATAAAACACGTTTCCATCTCGATAAATTCTCGTATCTTTTTTTAAAATAATTAAATTTATTTATGAAATTGTGAGGCGTGGATAAATTTATCTTTAAATTTTTAATTTAGTCTATGTATATGAAAAAGTTTAACAAATAATTTAATAATAAATTGATCTTTAAATTTGTAACTTAATGTCAAATCAGTCATTAAAAAATATAATTTATTGTTAAATTGATTTTTAAATATTGTAATTTAATGAAAAAAATTGTCTCACTAAATTTAAGGACGAAATTAGTTTGTTGCACTCTTCATATTCCAGGACTAATTGAATTTGATTATTATTTTTACTGCGCGTAGAAAAGTTACTCAACCTAACATTTCAATTAATTGTATTTCACGTGCAAAGCAGTGTCGATTTTAGAGGGGCTTTATAAGGCAAAAACTGGTTCCAAAGAGGACCCAACGCAACACAACAATAGTGAGTTTTTTCCCTTCATCGTCTTCCTCTTGGAGGTATATATTGAAGCTGTTTTGTTATGTGTTTGCCCGAGGGAGAGAGAGACAGAGAGAGAGCCATGGCACTAGAAGCAGTGGTATTTCCACAATCACAAGACCCTTTTGGTAGTGGTTACGGATCAGTGAATAATAAGGACTTCTACAACTACACCTTGTTGGCTGCTACTTATGAACAACACCACATAAACAAAGAAGAAGAACAAGGTGGTGCTTCTATCTCTACTCTTCTACCAGAGACTAGTAATTACCCTCATGGAGATTGGACCACCAGTTCCTCCTCATCCATTTTACCCCATTTCAATAATGAACTTCAAGAAACCAGTACTACTATTACTGACCCCAGTAACACCTTAGATAGCTTAAACACTCGTCCCAAGAGGCGCAGAGCCAAAAGCAGGAAGAACAAGGAAGAGATTGAGAACCAAAGAATGACTCACATTGCTGTCGAGCGCAATAGAAGAAAGCAGATGAATGAGTATCTTTCTGTTCTTCGCTCTCTCATGCCAGACTCTTATATCCAAAGGGTACTTCACTTCATTCTTACTAACTTATATGTTTATTTTCTTGCTTGTTACAAAAATAAAAAGGTTTTGCTGATTTTGTTTTTTTGTTTGTTTTGGTTTGGTGGGTTGGTTGGTGAATGCTGAAGGGTGATCAAGCTTCTATAATTGGAGGTGCTGTTAACTTTGTGAAGGAGCTTGAGCAGAGGTTGCATTTTCTTGGTGCTCAGAAAGAAGGAGAAGGGAAATCTGATGCTGGTGGTGCAATAAACATGCCCTTTTCTGAGTTCTTCACCTTTCCGCAGTATTCAACAGGTGGTGGTGGTGGCTCTGATAATTCTGTAGCCATAGGTGAACACGTGGGTGAGGTTAAGTGTGGCATTGCCGACATAGAAGTGACCATGGTGGAAAGCCATGCAAATCTCAAAATAAGATCCAAGAAACGCCCCAAGCAGCTCTTGAAGCTGGTTTCTGGTTTGCATACCATGCGCCTCACAATCTTGCACCTAAATGTTACTACCACTGGTGAAGTTGTTCTCTACTCCCTCAGTGTTAAGGTTTGTGTCTTTGTTGGTGCCTTAGACTTCAGATATTTTTAGTTTGTTTTTTTGTTTTTTTTTTTTTTCTTCTTCTTCAAAGTGAAAATGTGCTGTAAATTTTGTTGCAGGTAGAAGATGATTGCAAGTTGGGATCAGTTGATGATATAGCAACAGCTGTGTACCAGTTGCTAGATAGGATTCAGCAAGAAGCAATGTTGAATTAAGATCAGACCTTGACCACAATTTGCCTTGCCCCACTTGGTTTTTTTTTAACCTCATGTCGAGACCTTACTTCATGGTGGATCATTATCTCTCGCTATTTTTTTCTCTTTCAAGATGTACCTAATTATTGCAACTTTCTGTTCACTTCACCCTTTGTTAATCTACTGATGGTGCCTTGATGTGGGCTCCTTGGAGGAAGGTTTTTTGGTTTATTCCTTCTTGTGTATGTCTTTGTATCTCTCTCTTCATTTTTCCCTTTTTATCTGGGGTAGAGGTGGAGAAGGCGGTGTGGTATTATTGTTCTTGAGACATATTCTAGTGCTTGGTCAATTTTGCCTACCTTGCTTTGAAATTGGTAGGTCTTGTCTACCTCAAACCATAAGCCAAAGCCAAATTGTCAAGCTGAAATTGAGAACATCTCAAAAACAAAATTGGATGAAAATGAAAGCCGAAGATTTTTGGCTATTGTCACATAATTAAATAGTCCATGTTGTTGTTTTTCTA
This sequence comes from Glycine latifolia, assembly GCA_013407115.1. Lineage (NCBI taxonomy): Eukaryota > Viridiplantae > Streptophyta > Magnoliopsida > Fabales > Fabaceae > Glycine > Glycine latifolia. The sequence goes on from CM023950.1 coordinate 26,895,535, forward strand.
TTTGGTTGTCATAATTTAATAAATTTGTTCTGAAATACCAAAAATACCAACTCACTGTTCAGCAATGCCTTCTTTATGTCATCAGATACCAATGCAAGGAATGGAAGAGGCTTAAAACTACATCACTTTTAATTGATTCTATGTTATCCAAGGTTATCACAATTAACTAACCTATACTTAATGTATAATCAGAGTTTCTCTTCTGATGTGTAAAGTTTGATTAAATGGAGTAGGGGTGTTCACGGGTACGGGTCACCCGTGAACCCGAACTGATCCGAATCGATCCGAACAGTTTGGGTTGGGTCATTTATGTATTTGGGTCAAAACCGAACCGAACCGATCAAAACCGTTCATGTACGGGTTGGGTCACGGGTTTAGATTTACAGATCCGTTAATCCGATGACCCGATCTGTTAACCCGTAATAATAATATAAATTTTATTATTTATATATATATATATATATATATATATATATTAAAAATTAAAAAAAAATTGATAATAAAAAAGATGTGGTATTGTAAATGTGTGGGCTCAATGAAGCCCAATCCATAATCATCTTATCTTATCTTATCTTTAGGATTTATGTTTCTTTTTATTCTCTCATCCTTCTCTACACTTCTGTTATCCTTTCATCTCATCTCTTTCTCTGCACTTCTGTTATCCTTTCATCTCATCTCCTTCTCTGCAACTGCATTAGAATCCTTTGTCTGGATTCTCATTAGAATCCCTTTGGGTTCGTATTTATCGTCTGACTTTGGCTACCAATCACTCCGCTTGAGGCATTTTTGTTCGCCATTGAAACTCCGTTGTGGGTAAGTGTGATTCTTCGTTGCTATATTGCGATTAATATTGAATAGTACCCAAATGCTATATTGCTATATTACCCAAACGCTTTGCCTTTAAAAAAGAATTTGTTAGGTAACTATTTGTCTGGATTTGATATATATGCTCGTGAGTCATGAATAATGGAGCTTAAATATTATATAGATGATAAATTCTAATTAGTAGCGTTTTAAAGACATTCCTAATTATCATTAACAATCAAATTTGATATAATTTTTAGCTACTATTTGCTATAAATTAAAATATATTAAACTTGTTGCATATATCAAAATTAATTTATTCATTTTAATTATTTTTCAAAAATTCCATCATTTAATTGTTTCTAAGAGACTAGAAAAAAGAAAAAAAAAGTAGTTCCTTTATCTTCTTTCTACCTGTTAAGGCCTACCCTTTGACTTATTTTTGTTTCGAAAATCATTAATGTAGTTAGCATAACATGATGCTTTTAAAGCTCTGGTTCTCTAGGAAAGACATATGTGGTTGTTTATGTAATGTAGTGTTTTATGTAGTAGTAATGAATAAATCTTTTGGATAAATGTTTTTTCTCGATTTATAGAAGGACAAATTATATTGTTTTGAACCTTGCTCGCATAAAGTCGGATTTCAATTTCTATCATGTTACTTCACTTATATTTTTTTATTGTGGATAGGTTCTTTAGAATTTGAAAATGAGACAATTGGAAAAGAAAAGTGGTACAGAAAGTGTTAATGATTCATCTCCAATTCCGCCAATTAGCACTCCCTCTCCATGTCATACTCAAAGTCCATCACAACAAGGGACAAAAGTTTTTTCACAACCACAAGGACATGAAACTCCACCACAACAAGGGCAAGGACAACAACCTGAATCTGCACAAGCAGAGGTAAGGAAAAAAAAATCTGCTAGATCCCCTTCTAATGTTTGGGAACATTTTACTAAGAAGGAAGATGGTAGGGCTTATTGCAAGTATTGTAGTACATCATATGCAGCAGCTAGTTCTGTCTATGGAACCTCTAACTTGAGAAGACATGTGTTCCAACAATGTAAGAAAAACCCATATAGGCAGGTTGATAAAAAGCAAAAGGTAATTATTTTTGGAAGTGATAGTGAGAATGACCCTAATAAAGTTAGTATGAAACTTGTTGATTTTAATCAAGAGCGGACTCTAATAGCACTTGCAAAGATGATCATTATTGATGAACTTGCCTTTAAGTTTGTTGAAAATGAAGGGTTTAGGAAGTTCATGGAAGATGCTCAACCTAAATTTAAAATTCCTTCTCGTGTCACTATTGCTAGATATTGCATGCATGTGTTTAATGATGAAAAGGAGAAGTTGAAGCATATGTTGTCTGCAAATAAACAAATGGTTTCACTTACTACAGATACTTGGACGTCAATTCAAAATATGAATTACATGTGTGTGACAGCTCATTACATTGATGAAGGGTGGGAATTGAACAAAAAAATATTGAAATTTTGTTTGATTTCTGACCACAAAGGTGAAACCATAGGGATAACCCTAGAGAATTGTTTAAAAGAATGGGGGATTTCAAAAGTTTGTTGTGTGACAGTGGATAATGCAAGTGCTAATAACTTGGCTATTTCATATTTAGCTAGAGCATTGAGTGTTTGGAATGGGCATACTTTATTGAATGGAGAGTTCATGCACATGCGATGTTCTGCTCATATTTTGAATTTAATTGTTAGTGATGGATTGAAAGAAATTGACCTATCCATTAGAAAAATAAGAGCTGCATGTAAGTTTGTGAAGTCTTCTCCAAGTAGATTTGCAAGTTTTAAGAGGTGTGCTGAAGAAGTAAGTGTATCCACTAAGGCCATGTTAATACTTGATGTACCAACTAGGTGGAACTCTACTTATTTGATGTTAGATGTTGCTGAAAAATATGAACATGCATTTTATCGCTATGAGTATGTTGAGGCTTCATATGTGTTAAATCTCATATCTAGTGAAGGGGAAGGATGTCCTAAAGAGATTGATTGGCAACGTGCTCGTGTTTTTATTAACTTTTTGAAGACTTTCTATGATGCAACTCTTTCTTTTTCTGGGTCATTGCATGTTACTGCTAACACTTTTTTTAAGAAGCTGGTTAGTATTAAAAAATCACTAAATAAGTGGAGGCATAATGATGACATAGTGATACAAAGGATGACAGCAAATATGCAGTTAAAGTTTAACAAATATTGGGAAAGTGGTGGAATTAACTACCTTTTGCTTGTTGCTATTTTCCTTGATCCTCGTTATAAATGTGAGTACATTCAATTTTGTTTTAATCGTATGTATGACGTTGAGAAGAGCATGAACATGATGAAAAAATTAAAAGACCTCATTCACAAACTGATTCAGCAATATGTACTAGAACATCCCATTTCTCATTCTAGTATATTGGCTTCAAACATGGTTTCACAACATAATGACGACAAAAGTGATAAGGATGATGATTGGGATGATGAATTTAGAATGAAAATTAAGAAAAAACAGGGTGAGGTGCAAAAAAATGAGTTAGATAGGTATTTGGAGGATGATGTTGAAGATGACCACCCTGAATTTGACATTTTGAATTGGTGGAAATTGAAGGCATCCAAATATTATATTCTTTCCTGTATTGCTAGAGATATATTGGCCATTCCCGTATCAGGTATGTAATCCCTTATTTCATTTTTATATTTGTATAAAATATCAATTAATTTTTGTGCTAACGGGGTTGTGTTTAAATTTTTAGAATTGTTTGGTTTGACTTTAAATACTGCTAATATTGGGTCTCCAAGTGTTGAAACTGCAAGTGCTGGAACTTCTTAATGTATTACTTTTAGGTATATTGTTATTTGTTTCACCTTTTTTTCATATTTTGTTTACCATATTTATAATATTAATGAATCATATGTTATTTATTTATTTATTTGTTTGTTTTAGCAAATCTGGTTGCAACAAATTTGGTTATTACAAAACTTGGTTTGTAAAAAACAGTTGTGATTCAGACTATTATAGTAAATTTTGTTCAAAAATATTTTGTTTTAATTTATATTATAAGTCTATTTTAAAATATTATGTTGATGGTATTAAATGAATCAATTTTTCTATTTTCATACATTTGATAATATTGTGTTAATTGTATGAGATATTTGAAAGAATCGTGAAAAAAATTTAAATGGGTAACCCGGTGATCCGAACCGAACCGAACTGTTCATGAACGGGTTGGGTTGGGTTGGGTTTCAATTTTTTTTTCCTGAAAACCGAACCGAACCGAACCGATCAAATTTGATTGGATTGGGTCTTAAATTTGGTCAAAACCGATCCGAACCGACCCGCGAACACCCCTAAAATGGAGATAGTAATCAAAGTTGTGCATTGTTTTCTGTTCCGGATTTGTAGCAAAAGGTTCTAACTGTCAAAAGAGACCACCTACACCGTAGTCTGTACCAAGTAAGTACTAAGTAGAGTTGCAATTCAGGGGAAGGCTGCGGAGCACAGCTTCAAAAGGGTTCGCCTTTCTCTGCACATTGTGTTTCACACACAACCAAAAAATAAAAGGGTCCATCCTTATCATCATCATGAAGATTGCTATGCTGAATCTACTGATTCCAGGATGCATGTGTTTAAGTGTACGTGTATATGTATTATATCACGGATTCAACTTCCTTTCTCTGTCTATAATTATTTTAATAACTTGGAAAAAAAATGCAAATGATTAGCCCATTGAAGGGAAAATAATGGCCCCATGAGGTTGTCCAATGTTCAAAGACGAATCCCTAGGTAAAATAAAAATAAAAGATGGTTGGTTTGAGGTGGTGGGATCTCCAAGAGAAGAATGAAAAGAATAAAGATGTAAAATAAACTATTGGCAAAAACAAAGTCCTTTTTTGCGGTTAACTTGTTGAATTGAGGTGTGTTATTGAGAGCAAATAGAGTAACTTGTCTAGGTGAAAAAGCTTTCCCTTCATTGATACTATATTTTGTACTCAAACTTTTTGTATGCATAGGAGGTTTGGGTTATCATGATGATTGCTCGAGTAGTAATGAAACTGTATGACTTTTTATCTAGTGGCCATTCAACAACCACCATGATCTCATTCTGTGACCTTTTCTCAAATTTAAAACCTTGTTCTGTTCCCCCATTGAGTGAAAATTCTCTCTTGGGTCAAATCCTAAACAGTAATTGACAGATTCATGGAATACTTTCCAATTTTATAAGGATATCCTCAAATTACTTCAACAATCTTAGGAGTAAGTATTTGAATATGTGTTTCTTTTGAACTAGCAGCACCACCAACCAACAAAGGAAGCCAAAAGTTACATAAAAGTGAATTCTGCCACTCCTAAGTCCTAATCTCTGTTAAAAAGAAAACTCCTAAACAAGTATAAAACCCTCTCCATAATGCTGCGCAATTACTCCACTAAAATTATGCACCCTTTCCATAGGAAAACATATTAAAGCAATAGAAAATCCTTATATACCCAACGGTGCCCCTGGCTGGCTGGCTGCATCAAGATTTCAGCCCTCAGAACCAAAATAGGTATCAGTTCCAGCCCGTAAAATGGAATTATTTTAGAATAAACCATCTATTTTATTTTGATTTCTCAAGTATTATCTTTTTTTCTAAGTACCTGCAGTGGTATTTAAAGTAATAAAATTATATTACTAGTTTCTGAATTATTGAGTATCTATCAGTTTAGTCTTTAAGTTGTTTTTTTTTTTAATAAATAAGTTGATATATTTTATTAACATTACAGGATTTATTTTTTCAATATTTAAGAAATTAATTATATAAATTTTTTATTCTAGAGAATATTCAGGAGAAAGAGAGTAACATTTTAATGACAAAATTAATAGTTTATTCAAGAAACATAATGCGAGAGGCCAGGCCGATTATGAGTTTGAATATCTCACTAACAAAAATTAATAAATAATATTTATTAATAAAAAAGAAATAAATAGTTTATCAAATATTTTATATAATTTCATAATACTAGTTCTATTTCCTTTTATCGGTTGACTTTTAAAGATAACATACAAATAATTAATATTTTCATTTAGACTAAATTATTATTAATTTTATAACATGACCTTTGTTACGTATAAAACTCCTAATTATCTTTATTTTAAATATTCAAATCCTCAACAGCATAATATCTTATCTATCAGAAGACAAAATATATAACAAATACTGCAACAGAAGATAGAACAAATATTCAAATATCTCAGCCAAAGATACCACTCGTGTTGTTTCCTGTTGTAATCGTCTTCCTGGAGGTGCTTTATCTCCATAAGCATCTTCAGAGAGGGAGAGCCTGATCTCAGCAAAATCCCAGCAAACCTTGTTGAATACATTCTGTTTCTCACCAGCAGAACAACCTTTATTATTATTTTTAATTTATAGTATATGTTTGAATTTTGAATACCTGACTATGCTAACTTAGAGAGAACTTCATCTCTTAGTGATTCTAACCAATTCGAGTAACATTGTTTTTACAAATTTAATTATTTTTAGTATGTATAACAATAGATACTATGGCAATGAAGACGAAATTCAAATTCCCATCCATTTATCCCAATTTCCACCATTATATTGACTTCACAAGAAGGATACTTGTGATTAATACTAAAAAAATAATCAATTGAAAATGTAATAATTAATTTTATTTTGAACTTTTAAATAGACAAATACATTTTATAAAAAAAAAAGACCAACAAATAAAAACAAATTTTTCTTTTAAAAGTGAATAACCAAAAGAAAGAAATGAAATAATTCATTAATTAAGTTAAAATTAGAATATGTCATAAAAAAATTGTAACATTTATTTAATTAAACGTAATAAATATTATTAATGGTTAAATATATTATAATAATTTTGATTGCTTAAGAATTTTCACAACACATCAAATTTAACCTTAACCATGATTATCAAAATCAGACCAAACTAGTCAGTGTTAGACTATAAATGGTCGTGACATCTTATCTAAACGAACCAAATAAAAATCGGAAAAATTGTTCTTTTTTTTTATACAGGCCGGTAAAATTGGTCTTGAATTAGGTAATTTTGCAAAAATCAATAATTCAGCCAGTTTAACTATTTCTTTATTTTATTAACTAGTTCTTTACAAAACACTTGTTTATAAAATGGTTAATGTATTTGAATATTGAGAAGGAATCAAACTTGATAAATATTATGATAATTGATAGTTATATCATATATAAAATATTAGGGGTTTTGGTTCGATTCGGTTTTCATAATGTTTTTTTAAATTTAATTCATTCATGAACGGTTTGGTTCGGTTCATATTAATGTGCTATCAATTTAAATTTGATTTTTTTTCTTCTACTTATAACTATTATTTTATATTATGATTCATCCAAATATCAAATATAATTAACACAATATTATCAAATGTCTAAAAGTAGTAAAATTAATTCATTTAATACCATCAACATAACATTCTAAAATAGACTAATACAAATTAAAGCAAACTATTCTTCAACCAAATTTACTATAATAATCTGAATCACAACTATTTCCTATAAATTAATTTCTTGCAATAAGTTTTGCTACAACCAAATTTGTTGTAACAAGATTTGTTATAACGAGATTTGCTAAAACAAATGAACAAAATATGATTCATTAATATTATAAACATGACAAAAAATTTGAAAAAAAAATGTGAAACAAATAACAATGTACGTGAAAGTGACACCTTAAGAAGTTTCAACATTAGTGGTCCTAACATTGCAGTTCTTGATTAACATTATTTAAAATCAAACCAAACAACTCTAAAAATTTAAACACAATCTCATTAGCACAAAAATTAATTGATATTTTATACAAATATAAAAAATGAAAAAGAGATTACACACATGATTCAATCTTTTCTACTCTATTTATTTTAACTTGTAAGTCATTAACATTTTGCTTAACATATCTAAGCCAATTTCGGACACAAATAAGACCAACAATAATGGAAGTCAAGGAACTATCAAATAAATATAGTGTAACGCGTTTATGTGTTTGTAACCACCCCAATTGTTAATGTTTTATTAAAAGTGCTAAAGGAAATAATGCAATACCACACCTTCCCTAATTGTCAAATTATTTTTAAATTTTTTAATATATATACATATATATATATATATTATATAATAAAATTTATATTTAAATTATGGGTTCACAGGTCGGATTTCAGGTCAACAAATCTATAAATCTAAATTCATAATCAAACCTGTACATAAACGATTTTGATCTGTCTTATTCAATTTTGATCCAAATGCATATATAACTCAACCCAAACTGTTTGGATCGATTTAGGTCAATTCAAGTTCATAGATGATTCATACCCGTGAACACCCCTATGAAATATAAAGATTAAAAATGCTACTTAAATAAATTACACATAAAAATGACATTAAATACATTTTAAAAACACTTGTAGAAATAATTCTCTTTTAGTTTCATTTTTCATTTTTTTAGTCCAGACATACTAGACTAAATTTTTTTTCATTAAAGACAATTTCATTAAAAAAAAATACATGTAGGACTAATTCCTTTATATCAATCCCTATCATATTAGCAAATTAAATAGAGAACATAAACATTTTTAACAGTTAAAGACAACGTTGACAGCATGTCTATCATGTTTTTTTTTAAAGCATACCATGTTTGTTGCATTGGTTTTCACATACATAACCATCTCGGTCAAGCATGATTGCAGCATTTGCATTATTACCTTCAATCTGCACCACAAATAAATACATTTTTGTGATAAGCTGTAAGAAATATTATTCAGAATGATAGGGTATTAGCATGAAACTTAAAGCCGTTGAAAGCACCTATAACCTATCTATATTCATGATAAACTCAACAGCCACCCTTTCCACTAATATACAATCTACTAGCAATATTATTCATTACTTGATACAATTTGCTGTAATAATTAATTATATGTAAAAATTCATGAGAAGAAAAAAAAAACTTTGCAAGTATCTTTGAATCTAAATTTAGTTAGTTTTGAATGAATATCATTCATTAATATATATATATATATATATATATATATATATATATATATATATATCTTCCCTCAATCTCGTGAGACTTTCAATTACTATAATAACAATATAATTTCAGAAGAATTTCATACACTGGAGTTAAACAAGAACAAGAGATCAATCCAGCTCAATTGTCATTAATCAGTATATTCAGTACTGAAGTTATATAATAAATTTCTTTTGTGGCTGATCCAATTATGCCTAAAGATACAAACATAACATATGCTTCGAAAAGGATTGCCCAACTATACTTTGAAGAACAAAATTGCCATAAAAAAAAATACATGCATGGCAAATTCCTTTCTGGTTTCAGTGGTCAATATTGCTAATCTAGATATTTTTCGTTAAAGACAATTTCGTTTGATTGCATATATCCACGATATAATAAGAATAATTCCCCAAGAGAAACTCTTTTTCTATACAAGATTCAAATCCAAAATTTCACTTTAAGAAAATTTAGATATATACTATAAAAATCAACAACCCATTTTTCAGTTTCAACTGTCCTTCGAAATACATGTTAATTAGACACCTCGACCTTTTCCTTTTGTCTTTCTCTCTTCCCGTATGTTTTTATAATGTCAGATTCCACATGAATCGATCTACAACCCTACAGGGGTCACAGCGTCCGTTTGTGCAGCTAAGCAAAGATACATAATAATAATAATAATAATAATAATAATAATAATAATAATAATAATAATAATGATAATAATAATAATAATAATAATAATAATAATGCATGTAAATTCGTTGGTTGTTGTTGAAACTCCAGGGTTGTATTTTAGAAAATTCCAACTCTTGAAACCTGTTTGTTTTTACCTTCTTGTCCTCTTGTGGGGGAGTGTGGCATTCATAGATTCCAATTCTCTCTCTCTTTCTCTTTGCATTATTTCAAAGTTTGCTTGTTAAAAAAGGAAGAGGTTGAAGCAAAAGTTTTGGTAAGTGCCACTTATACCAAGACACGAAGATTAGGCTTGGATTGCAGCTTTAAGAAATAAGCACATAAAAAGAGATGCAATGACAATAGTTTTCTCGATGGCAACAACATAAAACATACAGTTGAATTAATCAAGAAATAGTGCCAAGACTAGATCAGATGACTTCCTTTCTTTGATCAAATAGTATTAAGTGGCTAAAATAAACAATGACAATCACCCCAATAAAGGAAATGATATAGAAAAAAGACACTAATAATTGGAGGAAAAGAACCAAAGTGATAGCGAATATACTTAATGGTGGTTCGAATGAGACACTGCTAAAAGGGTTTTCAAATTGTCTAACTACTCGTATCATCATCCGCTTCTCAACACAAGGAAATAACAAGAGTATATTTTGCATCTTATCCTGCCATATTTTGTAAATTCGGAGACTTTTAGTGTAATTAAATCTTTTTTTTATTAATAGTTATTAAAATATCATTTTATTTTTAAAGATTTATATAAAGTCTAATAAAATAAGTTTTACGAAATGCTTCTCATCGCAACATTTTTTGTGAGTGCTGTACTTTATATAAATCTTTAAAAAGACGAAATAAAGTAGAAATAAATAAATCTATTATCATTTTTGTTATAAAAAAACAGAGAGCATATTTTAACGAACCTAATCTATCCTTAGTCATCCATATCAATAATATAAAATAAAGACAAGGACATGGCAGATTCAGTTAAAGATCTGTTCTTCAATCACCAATCCATATTGAAGCTAAGGGTGGACAAATTTTAGGTACTTTGTGAGGCTTGCCCAAACACATTCCCGCAGTGCAAGAACATGGACTTTCAGAAGGAAAAAAAGTTAAAATTATATTAGCCCAAAATTAATTGGGCCGAAATAACTTTATTAAAGCAGTTGCTATTTTCACTCCTCTTTTCCTTTTTCTTTCATATTTTTCCCAAATTATCCTCGTAACGCTCTCTATCCTTCTTTGGTAAAACACTTTGTATAGTAACCTAATGGCCGCAAAATCTCCGGCCACTCCACTGCAGTGTCAACGTATTTCCTGTTCATCGAAGGTTGAAGGCGAGTTGTGCTCCTTTCGTTGGCTGCACTCGCCGTGATGGTGTTCGACTCGCTGTCTTGGATGATTAGTTCTCCAAAACCACAATCGCACACATCAAGAAAGGATCTCTATGCTCTTGATTCACTTCCTCTTCGAGGTGGTTGTGCTGATTTTGTTTCACTTTGGTATTTTCACCACCGAAAAAAATCAAATAATATCCAGAAGTAGTTCTGTAAACCAATACGTTTATCACTTTGGTGCATATAATATTTTCCTATGGAGCATTAATCACTAAGGACAGAGACATCAATGCAATATAAGATTAGTGTCTAAAAAACAGAGAAACAAATAGTGTTTACGCTTTTGGAATGTTTAGGCAATAGAATATAAAATTATAAAAGAATGTTTAACTATATAAAAAAATCAAGTGAAAAAACTTAATGGAGAAGTATTACCAATGTGTCTTCACTGTCATTTTTAATAAAAAATTTACATACAAATTTCTTAATCACTGTCTTTAAAATAATACCACGACTCTTAAAATAATACTGTAGTACATTTTTATTCTGGATGAGAGAAAAAAGCTAAGATTGGTTGCTTTCAGGAATAGCACACCAGCAATTTTCACTTACATCCAAGTTCCACCTGCAGATTGAAAGAAATTATAAACAAATAAATAAATAAAAATATTATGAAAACTAAGTGCAAAAAGTGTGATTATGGGAAAGTCTAAAAATGTTGCTTGCATAGCTGAGATCACCAGAAAAAGAAAAAAAAAAAGATTCTACAACACCTTTCAAGCCTCGAGGTAGTTCGATATAGGTACACCCAACAGTTCTGTCAACTTTCTATAAGCAGCTTGCAACTGTCTAGTTACCGGCCCTACTTTTCCATTACCAATTATGCGGCCATCGACCTTCACCACCTGCAGGTGATATAGTTTATGCATATCATATGAGAAAATAACTAACTGCTAAATAGCTAAAGAAGCCAAGTTATAGTCCACTATCCAATTCTGTGTCAAGCTGCTAATAGTTCAAATCGGTCAGATGAGCATGTTTGTCAAGTTCCATAGGAGAAAACGGATTAAAGACCAAGGATTGCTGAGCATTTCACCAATAATCCTGAGTTGGAAAGCTTAAGTCGAACATTTACATTTCATTTTCCATGGAGAGCTCAAGTTCTTAAGGTTGAGGCTCCCATTAATGAAAATATGGAATTGAGGTTTAATGATGAACTAAAAGAATTCAATTTCATTCATGAGAGTACAACGTCTCGGCTATTTAGAACTTGCAATAATGCTTTTATTTAAACCAATGTAATTAGTACTTATATTATCTTGGCTAATTAATTGGCTGAGACTTGCTAGTGACAGACACAAATGTAGGCCAAAAGTTGATTGAGAAAAGTAGGAGGAACAGAAAATCCAAATGGAGTAATCTATCATGTTAAATAACATAATTCAGCCAAAATTACAAAATTAACAAGGTACAATGCACTTACTGGGCTTAGTTCTCCCAGTGTTCCTGTTGTCCATATCTGCAACGCAGGCTTCTAGTTATAACTCGATATAAATTTGAAGAGAGAGAAAGGGTGGGAGGCAGAAAGAGAAAAATGAAAATAGAAAAACAAAGTCCACTATTGGAGTGAACTTGAATTTTGCTATGCCTTCCTAGATACACTATAAAATTCAGAAAGATATTTCCCAATAGATGTAATCATATCACTCTGGTACAAGAAACTCACTACTGTTATTATATTTTAGATAGAAATAAAACTGAATTGGGTGTATACCCCTCATTTCCATAGGTCAGCAACAAATATTGTTTAATGGAGAAAAAAAACTAGAAAAATTTAATATTCTTTTGGAATACTAGATAACTAGATATTATAGGTAAACCTCATCTGCGGTATGCACTTCTGACAGGCTGATTCTTCGCTCTTCTGAGATAAACTGCACCTTCACCACAAGATCCATTACCTTAAATTGTGAAACAGTCAAGTTTCATCAGTTCCAGAATAAAATAATGAACATGATATAAAATCTTAACGAGGAAAATGGAATTTGGAAACTGCTGAATGAAATTATAAAGTTAAATTTATTTATATTTTATCTATCCCATTTTCTTCGAAAGAATATTTTATGCTAACAAAATGCTGCCCTTACTAATAAATAATATAAGATGCTGAATATGAGCAGTACCAACAGTATAATTGGTGTTTGGGTATGCTGGCATTCCAACACATACAATACAATACATCTTAATCTCATGGCAATTTGATAAAAGGATGCACAATTTTTTATATCATACCATACCCATATTTAGGTAGTTTACTAATCCTGGGTCCCCCAGCATTAAAATACATCACAGTGTTTAACACCTTAAATGCTTTTAATTTTCCAATTCCCACAGTTTAACATGATCTCAGTCATACATAGTCAAAAACTATTAACGTATGTTATTTTTTACTTATATTTGTACCTTCGTTACGATTACACCAAAGCAATAGCACAGGACTTCCAACTATGACAGTATATATAAGTATGAAATATAAATTCATATAAATAAAATAGAGTGAATCTATACAACTTACAGTTGCTCTAGTAATGCCAGGAAGACAGTAATCAGCATGTGGTGTCAAAACACCCCCCCTTTTAACTATGAACTATACAAAATAGAAAAACATATTAGTTGTATTGTACATGCAGTCTTCCATTCTCTGGTGTTAGGAAACCCTGCTTCAAAATAAATAGGGAAAAAAAATCCTACGATCCTTCTCAATTCTCAAATAATGAGATTTAATGGGATTTTTCTGCCGTCTTGGGTACACAAGCTTACAGAGCAAATGAACATCAGCCAACATATTTTATGTATTTTTTAATCACATAGGATGATGATTTTACATAAGCTACATATTAAGTTGACTGATATATCATCAATGCAAAATTATCCATGCTTAGATTTTTGTTTTCTTGTTTTAAAGTTGTGCATAAATCAACAGCCCAGGGCTTAAACTCCAAGAACCACCTAACAAACTCCTTGCTATCTAGCAATCTCTAGCTTGTTAGCAAAATAGAGAACGAAAACACTTCTAACAGCTAAGGCAACGTTGACAGCATATCATGTTTGTTGCATTGGTTTCAGATACATAACCATCTTTGTCAAGCATGATTGCATCATCTGCTTTTGCATTATTACCTTCAATCTGCACCAGCAATAAAGACTTTTTTGTGATAAGCTGCAAGAAATATTATTCAGAATGACAGGATATTAGCATGAAAAGCCATTAATAGCACCGGTTTCCACATGGTTGCATATTATTAATTACCTGATACAATTTGCTGTAATAATACATGTAAAAATTCATGAGAAGAAAAAAAAATACCTTTGCAAGTATGTTATTGAGGAGGTTATTGTGATGAATCTTTGAATCCAAATTCTGGTAAACAAAGAAAAGGGGAAGAGACCGTCAACTGAACAGACTTAAACTAGTATCTCAATCAAACAGAAATTTAGTTAGTTTTTAATGAATTTCATTCATTAAAAGCTATATATTGACACATTCTCGTGAGACTTTCAATTATTATAATGACAAAATAACTTCAGAAGAATTTCATACACTGGAGCGTTAAACAACAACAAGAGATCAATCACATTTGTCATTAATCAGTATATTCAGTACTGAAGTTAACAAATTTCTCTTCTATCTGATCTAACTATGTTGAAAGTATGCCTACAAAAGCTAAAAAGTGGGATATTTTATCTAGATTTTAGGAGTTTGTTATTTATGTTTTAGTATTTGAAATTTGATATGTTGTTGATTCTGTTTCTTTTAAGATTAAGTTGTTATTAGTCATGCTTACAAATAAGGAGATATCTGATTTGTTCAATTAGACTTTAACTCTATTTAAAGAGTTATTTAATAAAAGTTAAATGCATCCTCCGCACAACACTTTCAACTCTTTTTTCCTTTTCTTTTTTCTTTTCTTAAAACAAAAAATTGGTATCAGAGCTACTATTCTGAGGGATCTGTGAGACTGAGTGACAAGCCCAACCACAATTCCTAAACACAAACACAAACACACACAAAACCTATTCAGAATGAATTCGAAAGGTTCATCCATTCCAATTGTGCTTCCAGTATTTGATGGTCAAAATTATCACCTCTGGGCTGTTAGAATGGAAGCCTATCTTGACGCAAGTGACCTTTAGGAAGCTGCTGAACAAGAATACGAAATTTCAATCCTGCCTGATAATCCTACTACGGCTCAAATCATAAACCACAAAGAGAGGAAGCAGAGAAAATTAAAAGCAAGAGCGACCTTGTTTGCTGTTGTATCATCCACTATTCTCATCAGAATAATGACATTGAAAACAGCCCACGAGATTTGGGATTTTTTGAAGCAGGAGTATGATGGAAATAAGAAGGTTAAAGGGATGCAAATGTTGAATCTGATCCGAGAATTTAAGATGCAAAGGATGAAGGAATCAGAAACAATTCAGGAATATTCCAATAGGCTTCTTGGTATAGTCAACAATGCAAGACTTCTTGGTGCTGATTTTTCTGCTTCTAGAATTGTTCAAAAAATTCTAGTTACAATTCGTGAAAAGTTTGAAGCCACAATTGCAGGAACAGTTAAATGAACCCAAAGGATATGTCAAGAATTTCCTTGGAAGAACTGTTAAATGCTTTGCAGGCACAGGAACAAAGAAGAAAAATGAGACAAGAGAAGGAGGTACAAGGTGATTTTCATATAAAAGCACAAAATTCAGGAAGAGTCAAAGATAAGAATAACAACAAATGGAAGAGTGAGAGGGGTGAAGGCTCCAACAAGAAGCAATACGAGACTTTTCCACCTTGTCCACACTGCAAAAAAACAAATCACTCTCAAAGAAAAAGCTAGTAGAAAATGTGACAATATGGGACATGTAGAGTTGATCTGCAAGTCTAAATTGGAAGAGGCAAAGGTGTCCACATATGATCAAGATGAGCAACTCTTTGTTGCAACATGTTTTGCTACAAGCAACAGTTCCAATGATTCATGGTTAATAGACAGTGGCTGCATAAACCATATGACCAATGACCAAAAGCTGTTTATTGAGCTTGACAACACCATTGTTTCCAAAGTAAAAATTGGAAATGGTGATTTCATCTCAGTCAAGGGAAAAGGGACAGTTGCTATAGAAAGCTTATCAGGTTTGAAACATGTTTCTAATGTCTTATATGTGCCTGTCATAGATCAAAATCTGCTTAGTGTTGCGCAGCTTGTTGAAAAAGGCTTTAAAGTCATATTTGAAGACAAATGGTGCTTGATCAAAGATACAAAAGGAAGAGATATATTTAAGGTGAAAATGAAAGCTCAAAGCTATGCTCTTAATATGATGGAGGAGGAGCTTAAAATGCTAAAGTTGGAAAGAGACAAAACAAAAAATGAGGTGAGCAAATTATACAATGAATTGAATGAGAAAATATCTGAAATAAAACGTCTACAATTGGAGTTGACTAGATGAAGAAGAAGTAGGTGATTCTGTGGATAGCTTCAAAAGACTAATTGAAACTATAGAGAAGGAAAACACTACTCTTAAGTTGGAAACGGATGAACTTGAGGCTGCACTCAAATCAAGTAGGATGGCTAGTCAAATGTCACCTGATGATTCTCAGATTCAGAACAAGGTTTCAAGCAGTAATAGTGATTTACCTGATCCTTCCAAAAGTTTTCCAGGGAAAGAAGACTTGGAAAGTTCCTTACATAAGCTAAGTAAAGAATTGAAGGAAACACAAAAGGAGAGGGACAAAGCAGTACAATAATTGACCCGTCTTAAACAGCATTTGTTAGAAAAGGAATTTGAAGAGTCAGAAAAAATGGATGAGGATATCAAAATCATTGAAGAACTACGTGATAGCAATAATTATCTGAGGGCTCAAATAACACATCTTGAAAAAACTCTGAAAACAAGCCATAGTTATCAATCCCGGATAGCGAAGCGGAGTGGCCACCCTCAAAATTGGGATAGCGGAATAGCGGATAGCGGGATGACCGCTATTCTAATGTTTTTATATATGTATTAAAAAATTTATAATATAAATATATAAGTTGAAAAAGAGAAATATAACTAAAAATTCATGCACTAATTATCATTAACAATAAAAAATCTTAAGCAAAATATAAAGCAAAAATTTATACTAAAGAAAAGGAAAGTATTAGAGCATGTAAGTGCTGTTAGCTTTTGCTAACAGCACTCCTTTGTAAAAAAAGCTGTAGTTAGTAATTAGCAAGGCTGTAGTTAGTAATTAGCCTTTTATGTACTCTACATAGCTGTAAGTACAGCTGTCAGTTACTTAGTGATGTTTCATCAAGTTAGTGGTAAGAGGTTATAAATACCTCACGTGTACAACTTTGTAACTAATTTTTCATTCTTTGGAAATAAAGAAATGCAGTTACTGTTCATTTATCTCTCTCTCTTTTGTTCATTTTCTGTAACATGGTATCAAGAGCTCAATTTTTGCACTGATCGTGCATTTTGATCCTTTGCGTTTCTGTTCAAAGCACTTGTTCAAGCTCTCGTTCGCGTTTCTGTCCCTATTTGGATTGCGCATCCTCTGTTCTAGGTCTGGTTCGTGATTAGTTTCAGATTAGAGTGCGAGTAATGAGCTTCTCGTTCGCATTTCTGTTCAAAGCACTCGTTCAAGCTCTCGTCGGAGACTGGGACGACTCCAGACAAGGTCGTCAGAGAAGGAAGAGCTGCTGGCCGGAGCAGGTAGAATCGTTGGAGGTTTGCGCGAGCAGGGAAGTGAGGGAACGAAGGTCGCACGAGAAGGAAGACGGAATCGCGGACGCGCCGCGATCGCGCGCGCTCTGCTACCCCCCCACGTCGCAGCCGCAATTGCCGCAACAGTAAAACACACCGCTACTCTACCCATTGTAGCGGCACATCTCCGCTGCGATCCCGGGCGCGACGATCGCTATTGATAACATAGAAACAAGCAACTGCGAGTCAGGAGAAACTGAAGATGGCGAACAACAATGAAATTCTAAAGTCCAGGGAAATCATTGATGACTTGAACAGGAAGATTACAAACTGTATGAGCACAATAGATGCTCAGTATGCTAAGAATATTGAACTTTTTAATCTACAAACAGGTCTTCGACAATATTATGCTGAAATTGAAGCTTTGAGAATTAAACTAAGTGTTTGCCGCTAATAAGGCAAGGAGAAGATTTGTTGATAGTATGCCTACAAAAGCTGCAAAGTGGGAATATTTTATCTAGATTTTAGGAGTTTGTTATTTCTGTTTTAGTATTTGAAATTTGATATGTTGTTGATTCTGTTTCTTTTAAGATTAAGTTCTTATTAGTCATGCCTACAAATAAGGAGATATCTAATTTGTTCGGTTAGACTTTAAATCTATTTAAAGAGTTATTCAATAAAAGTTAAATGCATTCTCCGCACAACGCTTTCAACTATTTTTTTCCTCTTCTTCTTTCTTTTCTTAAAACAACAAAGTATGCCAATAGCCCCTTGATAATTGCTAAGCATACGGAAAGTTACATGTAAATTACCTAGCAATTATCTCATTTTTTCCTCTTTTAATGCTTCTTTTTGTGATTAAAACATAAGAATTAGCTTCTTCTGAGCTTTTATCCAGTGTATGCTAAAATTAGTTGATTTATGAGGTGTTGGTTGTATTTTTTGTAGAAATTCACTGCAAGGACATGGAAGGTAGATTCAAGGTCTGGAGCTGCTCGCTCAGCGCAACAAGCTCACTCAGCACGACCAGCTTGCTTAGCGCCTGGTCACTTATCCAGTTGGACACTAAAGGCGCGCTTAGCACGGCATTTCACGCTAAGTGTACAACCACGACACTGTACTGCGTTTTAAGGCAAAAAGGAGAGAAAATTAAAGAACTCACTTACCAACTCCTGGAGAAAGTGCACAGGATCTAGGTCACGAAGGAGGCATCCTTCCACACCATTTTGGGCTGCATCCCATCATTTGTTCCTCATTCCCTTCCATCAAATCCCCTTCCTTGCCCTTAACCTTCCATTTGTATAGGTCTCTCATGAAAATGAGAGGCTAAAACCCCTCATTGTTGGGAGCTCAACAACCAAACGCTTTGATATAATGATTCTAACTATCTATTCAATGTTATTTACGCATTATAGTTGTTTTTCTGAGCTATTATTATGTTAGTGGTTTGATCATCCGATTGCATGCTTTGTTATAGGGTTTAATATATTGGAAAATGGTTATTTCCTTATAACTGAAAAACACTTCTAAATATATCATTTCTAGGAATAGAATGGTTTGTTTTGCCTAGTTATCATCTTTAACATTAATGCAAATCAGTTAATGAAACTCTTGAGGAATTAGGAGCGTAATTAAGTGATTTAGGGTTTTGCACTTGAGGAATCAAGTTTAGAGTATACTAGTAGATGAAAGTAAGCGAAAATAATGTTGAATAGCGAAAAACCTTTAATATCACATCAAAGTTAGTTTCAGTTAGTTAAGCCCCCAACATTCATCACATTGTATTTCAACCATCACCGCATCATTCTGAGTGTTTGTATCTCTTTCTTTGTATTTATTACGCTATATAAT
Source organism: Glycine latifolia (assembly GCA_013407115.1). Classification (NCBI taxonomy): domain Eukaryota; kingdom Viridiplantae; phylum Streptophyta; class Magnoliopsida; order Fabales; family Fabaceae; genus Glycine; species Glycine latifolia. Next base: position 26,915,019 of record CM023950.1, read on the forward strand.
TTACATTAAGTCAAATTTAGTTATATGTCAATTACTCTACAAACTAAATCGATTCATTAATTATTTAGAAACAAACGTGTATTAATTCTAAGTACAAGCAAAGTCTATGTGGAATCGATATTCGATCTTACCATTTCTTTATTACTTAGACAAATTAGTATGCTTGCCAAAGTGTTAACACCCCTCAATAGATAGATGATCCTTTTTTCCCTTTCCTGATGGTGATGAGACTTATAATATAGGTTGGTATGTTGAAGGACGGAACATAAAATGTTCCTGTAGTGATCATAAGAAATTCTTCCACAAAATAGCATAATATACTTAAAAATTTATTTTTCTCTTTCCAGTAGCTTGTATCAGGAAAGGGGCAATACAGCCGGTGATATTGTGATAATATTCTTGCTTCATATTAATCTTATGGATACATTAACATAATAATTACAACCAACTACTCTTTCTCTCTCTCTCATTTTTTTCCCTCTATCTCCATAATCCCTTGAATACGGATAAACTTTTTGGAAGGAAATAAGTGAAAATCCTAAGAACATTGAGATAACAAAGGTATTTAATGTTCGGGCACAAATAGTTAGTGATACTGACTGGCAAGTTTGAATGTGTGTTTGGGTGAGTGTTTGTAATTGATTTTGCATGAAATTGATTTTAGTTTAAATCAATTTTTAAGTAAAGTGATTTATGTTTGAATATTTTTACCTTGAAAGCAAGTTTGTTGTATAACAGTGTAAATTTTTCAACCTAACAAAAGCTACTTTTTATAACTTCTAGTCAAATTGAGGCTTGGATGCAAAATCAATTTTATGTAATAATAACCAAACATCTATATTTTACTAAAATCATGTTTGATAGACAACAGAATCAATTTCAATTCTGTAGATTATAACTTTGCTCTACTTCTTATTCAATTGAAACCTTTCTTCTACTGTAAATTTTTCAACCTAAGACAAAAGCTACTTTCTATTACTTCTAGTCAAACTAAGGTTTGTATGCAAAATTAATTGTACCTAATAATAACCAAACATCTATATTTGTACTAAAATCACGTGTTTTATAGGAGAAAAATCAATTTTAGTTTCTGTAGATTATAACTTTGCTCTACTTCTTATACTATTGAAACCTTTCTTCTACCCTTACATATCCATGTCAAAAATCTAGTTCTTGAACAGTGACAATATGATGGGCCCCTAAATCATAGGCAGGGAAGGAAGGGGCGATGGATCTAGAGAAGTCTAACAGAAGAGACAGGTGGCAGCAGGACATTGGAGAAGGGGTGCATGAGAAGCAAGGGGAATAGAGGAGGATTAGATTTGTCTTAACTCTACTTCTTTCACTGCATTTGTAACTACAATTAGATTAGAGCACTCCTCTACACTTCTTCCTATAAAACTATTGCACCAGTATGGATAGTGGTTGCTATCACACCAGTTTGGATGTTAATTATTGTTTGAATAGGCAGAAAGTTAACCAGTAATTCAAACTTAAACAATTAAAAATAACAACCTTGAGCAATAGTATCAGATTGGATAAATTTCTCAATAAGCATTATAAGAGACGAAAATACAATTAATTAATAGAGCAAATTACACTAGCACCCCCTGAGGTTAGTGCTTATTACAATCAACCCCACTCTTTTTTTATCATACACAAGACTCTTGTTTTTTTACCATCCATTACAATGCAAACCCCTGATCCACTAACACTGTCAAAGATAACGAGAAAAAGGAGAAATAAGTGAGGATCTAGTGGCACCGCCATCATGTCCTCGACCCTGATGAAGGAAGTGAAGTAGAGGTTGTTGAGTTGGGTGATCGCATGGGACACGCAGCGAGAGCACTGGTCGTTGGTGAAGTCGCCACAACACTGGAAGAAACCGTAGACGGTGTTGAAGGAGGTGGGAACGGTGAAGTTGTTGTGGTTGGCGAAGGTGACAGAGTTGACAAGGGAGGTGAGGAGGGAGGTGACGGTGTTTACGTAGGCAAAATCCGGCGTGAACTTGAGCTGGGAGCAGACTTGCACAAGAGTGATAGGGGTTCTTAGGGCATTTCACAAAAAATTAACACCGTTAATAACGGTAACTGTTCAGGGGAGACAAAAGAAATGTGATTTTAGGGACGGGGTGTAAGTGTAATAAATGCTAACTTCAAGGGGTATGAGTGTAATTTGCTCTAATTAATAAGGTAAAATGAATCAAACTTCTCCAATAAACTAAAATCAACTTATGCAGTTCAACTTATTGAAAAGATAGATGAGAAAGCTTGTTAAATGTTCAGGTATACAAGTGAATTTTAACTTATGAAAGAAGTTTAATTCATTTTATCTGCACGATTCATTTTATTTTCTTCTTCTATAAGTGTTTATTGAGATGTTTATGCTCTGTTGCTTTTCAACTAACAAGTATACAATCAAGAAACTTACATTTGGGGAATTATGGCATGTTGTAGCAGTTACAAGAACTATGCCGCGTTCATTATCATAAACAGGGGGCTTCCATTCAGCAAGCACTGCATATTTTAAGAACAACTAATTTCAGCTCAACTAATCCATTCCTAGGTTCCTAACAGATATCCAGATATTAATTCAGGAATATGAATGTTTTGGTACTGGCATCATTGTTAATTGTTATTAAGTGAAAGGATAGGAAGTTACCAATTAATGTGCATCCATATAGATTTAATGCAGGGCTCATCCCAGAAGTAAACTAGAGAAGAAAATAACTTCTACATCAGTAAAAAGACAGTTTGCTCCAAAGAATTTCAAATGATTGATGGTTTCATAATTATGGCTGTGAATGTTATAAAATATAGTCATCATTCATGAAATAGGTTATCATTCCAAATATTGCATATTTTACAATGGGTTCATTGATAAGCCACACACCAGCAGAAAAAGCTTGGTTAAGAGCACAGGGTAAAGTTTCATTGGCCTTATCAGCCAATAACACCCAACTTATTATCTATGGACATAATTCTGATTCTATAGGTTTCTAATGAACCACTTTGTATCTTCTAATCATATTAAGTTTTCATGTCAATGAATAAAAACTGTAAAAAAATAAGAAACCTGTTCAGAGATCTTGTGCATATAGGTTATGCTAAAAACCTGGCAGCCTCAACCATGTAATGCTGGATGTTAGAGATGAGAGAGCGAGGTAGAGAGAGATTCTATCTAGTGGCGGGATTTAAGCATTGTTTGCAATTAATCTAAGGAGGGGCATCAGTTCAAAAGTGGGACAAAATGGAAAACTGGATGTGGGTCAAAGGTGAAGTTTTGGGAAGATGGGTTGGTGGAAGAAGGGTTTTCGTTGCTGGAGAAATATCCACGAAGGTACAGCATTTCTCAACAGCAACAACAATACATCAAGCAGATAAAGGGTGGCATCAAAAGGAGGATGGGAATGGCAATTCCAGTGGAGGAGACTATTTATGGAGGGGTAGATAGAAATAGCTACAAAATTTATGGAGGACATAGAGAGCATGGTATTACAAGTGCAACAAGATAGTTGGAGTTGGGGGGCGGATCCGAGCAAGAGTTACACAGTGGGGAGCGCTTTCAAACTGCTCAATAGAAACACAACAGATGAAAATAATGATGGAGTGTTTACTGATTTATGGAAGCTAAAAGTCCCAAGTAAAGCATCACTCTTTGCTTGGAGGTTGATTCGCAATAGATTGCCAACAAAGGTTAACTTGAGGAGGAGGAATGTGGAACTGAATGATATATATTGCCCTGCCCATTTTTCAGAAATTACAATGAGGATGCGTCCCACCTTTTCTTCAGCTGTGTTAAAACCATGCCATTATAGTGGGAAGCGCTATCCTGGCTAAACATAGTGGGTGTTTCCCCGGAAATGCCCAGAGAACACTTCCTTCAACATTCCCACTACTACCTCAATGGTATCAGACTTCAACAATGGCAAACTTGGTGGATTTCTTTGACCTGGTGCATATGGTATCATAGGAACAAGATTGTCTTCTCAAACGAAAGCTTCAACGGTCAAAAGCTGATGGATGATGCGATATTTTTCGGTTGGACATGGGTTAAAAATATGGAAAAAGGATTTGACATTCCTTTTCATTCATGGTCTAGCAATATCAGGGCAGGGTTTTGTATTCAGTGGGGAATGGTTTATAGTTTTCTTTTTGTGGTTGGGAATCTAGTTACATTCAGATCTATGGCTGCCTAATTCTTGCACTACAGCTTGTATTAGGACACATAGCTCTACACTGTCAATCAAGGATGTAAATACACCCGTACCACTTGTACTGATTTTACTATTATAATACATATTACTATTTTGCTGATAAAAAAAATGTAATGCTGGATGTTTCTGTTAGGTTACCTGTTAAACAGGTATATCAAGCAAAGACACATGGCAAGTTTAGGAAATAAGTTTAGAAATTAGGTGACCTGTAACTGGTTGTTAGCAGTTACAGTTTTGTTAGTTGTTATAAATAGCAACTGCCAAGCTGTTAGGGAGTAGGATGGTATTATTGGCCGTTGGTTAGGGAGGCTAGGCTCAATCCCTAGCATTGTAACAGAATTACCAGCAATAACACTACGATACTTTCAAACTCTAACATTGGTAATCAGAGCAATTTTCGAACCTGTGGCCTGTGCTAGTTCATGGTTGTGACGCGCAGGAGCATGGACGCGCGAGTAGAATTTCTAGAACGCGGTTTTGAAAGCTTGATTCAAACGCGTGAAGAAATGGTAGTTTTACGCAGATCGTATGAGGAAGATATAATTGAACGAGCTGAACTACGAGAGCAATTGACGGAGTTGATGATGTCAATGCGGCATCTCACATGAGCGGAGAATGGTGAAGGTTTCAGTGTGGGAGGCGAATGCGATAATGGAGGTTCACGAGAGGGAGGCGAACGCAGAGAACGTGAATCTCGCAACAGAGATGATGGCGGCGACCGCGACAAACGCGAGAGTCGTAATCGCGATTTCTCTAGTCGCGATCGGGAGGAAAGATGGAGGAGATTGGAGATTCCAGTTTTTTGCGGCGATGATGCGTATGGCTGGGCGAATAAGGTAGAGAGATATTTTGAGGTGAAAGGAGTGGATGAAGGAGATCGTATGCAGGCAGTCATGGTCGCAATGGAAGGAAAAGCTCTACACTGGTTTCAATGGTGGGAATTCTGTACCAAACATCCAAATTGGACAGATTTCAGACGTGCAGTGATTCAGAGGTTTCAGCCATCAATGAACCAAAGTCCCTATGAGCTGTTACTGAGCCTCAAACAGGGTGGTTCAGTGGAAGAATACAGGGAGAAGTTTGAACTGTATGCAGGTCCTTTGAGAGGCACGGAACCTGAATACCTGAAGGGGATCTTTTTGAATGGATTGAAGGAGGTGGTCAAGGCAGAGTTAAAGTTACATCCAGTCAATTCACTTCCAAAATTGATGGATTTTTCCCAAAGAATAGATAAAAAAATGAATTGTTGGAAAGAGGAAGTTTAGGGAGCCATAGAGGAGGTGCAACTAAAAATTTCAGTTCAAACAGAACTGTAAGTTGGGAGGCAAGTAGTAAAGGACCTCCAGCAAGAGAATCAATTTCAGTGGCAAGTTCTAATAATATTAAATCCAATGGTTCATATAGAGGGAGACCTTTTAGGAGGTTGACAAATGCTGAATTCCAAGAAAAGGCTGAGAAAGGATTATGTTATAGGTGTGATGGGAAATTCGGACCTGGCCATGTGTGTCCTAATAAGCAATTTCAGGTACTGATTATGGGAGAAGAACAGGGGGAAGATGAGGATGGGGAAGAAGAAGTGATGGAAAGTGACAAGCAGTTACAAAAGATGCAGCTATCATTATATAGTATGGCTGGTTTAACCTCTAAAAGATCAATCAGGATGTGGGGAAGCATTGAGGGCAGCAAGGTGATAACTTTAGTAGACTGTGGGGCCTCTCATAATTTCATTGCAGCTGATTTAGTAAGTTCTTTACAGATTAGAGTGTCTCCTACTAAACCTTATACAGTGGAAGTAGGGGATGAGAGGAAGATTAAATGTGAAGGGGTATGTAAAGCTGTACAATTACAGATACAGGGTTTGAGCATTCAACAAGATTTTTTTGTGTTTGAAATAAGGGGAGTGGATGTTGTTTTAGGTATGGAATGGTTAGCTTCTTTGGGAGAAATTAAAGCTAATTTTAAAGAACTAACTTTAGAAATTCCAAGACAGGAAGGAGCTATTGTGCTGAAAGGAGAACCTGCTTTAACCAGGTCTGTGGCTTCTTTAAAAGCTATTTTTAAAACCCTGAAAAATGAAGGTGAGGGCTTTATGTTATACTGTCAGGATTTGGAAAGAGTTCAGGAAGATTGTTTGCTGCCTGATTGGATGGGAAGTTTATTGGAAGAGTTTAGTGTGGTATTTCAGGATCTGAAAGGTCTGCCCCCTTCTAGACAACAAGACCATGCTATTGTTTTAAAACCAGGAGCTGATATTCCTAATGTGAGGCCTTATAGGTATCCACATTACCAGAAAAATGAAATTGAAAAGCTGGTAAAAGACATGTTAAACTCTGGAATTATTAGGCCTAGTTGCAGTCCTTATGCAAGCCCAATGATTTTGGTAAGAAAGAAAGATGGAGGGTGGAGGTTTTGTGTTGACTATAGGGCTTTAAACAAAATAACTGTTCCAAATAAATTTCCTATCCCTATCATTGATGAACTGTTGGATGAGTTAGAGGGCGCAGTTATCTTTTCTAAGCTGGACCTCAAATCAGGGTATCATCAAATAAGAATGAAGGAGCAGGATATTTCTAAGACAGCTTTCAGAACTCATGAGGGGCATTATGAGTTTCTAGTAATGCCTTTTGGCCTTATAAATGCTCCTTCTACATTCCAAGCTTTAATGAATGAGGTATTAAGGCCATATTTAAGGAAATTTGCTTTAGTTTTCTTTGATGATATTCTCATCTACAGCAAATTTGTGGATGATCATATGGAGCATGTGAGAGCTGTTTTCTCAATATTAGCTAAAAATGAATTGGTTGTCAACAAAAAGAAGTGCAGTTTTGGACAGACTAAGGTTGAATATTTGGGGCATATTATTTCAGGAGAAGGGGTGGCTGCTGACCCTCAGAAATTGGAAGTAATGAGAAATTGGCCTATTCCTAAAAATGTAAAATCCTTAAGGGGATTTTTGGGCCTTACAGGATACTATAGGAGGTTTGTTCATAGTTATGGGAAAATAGCTAGACCATTGTATGATTTGTTGAAAAAAGACAGCTTCAAATGGAGTGAAGCAGTGGAAGAAGCTTTTAACAAATTAAAAATGGCTATGATGAAGATTCCTGTTCTTACCATACCTGATTTTAATCAGCCCTTTATTGTGGAAACTGATGCATTAAATAAGGGGTTGGGAGCTGTGCTCATGCAACAAGGTAAACCTTTAGCCTTTTTGAGTCAGACATTGTCTGAAACAGCCCAGAAAAAATCAGTTTATGAGAGGGAACTTATGGCTATTGTGTTGGCAGTTCAGAAGTGGAGACATTATCTTATAGGCAGGAGATTTAACATCCTAACTGATCAAAAAAGCCTTAAGTTTTTAACAGAGCAAAGGTTAATGGGGGAGGAGCAGTTTAAATGGACTTCAAAACTAATGGGGTTTGACTTTGATATCTTATATAAACCTGGAAGTGAGAATAAGGCAGCTGATGCATTATCCAGAAGGATGACTTTTACAGCAATATCTATGGTTAAATATGATGATGAAGCGGAATGGGAGAGTGAAATCTTGGCTGATCAGAAGTTGAAAGGTATTATGCAAGATTTGTTGGTTAAAGGGGATGCACATGCAGGATATGCCTTGAAGAATAAGAAATTATGGTATAAAGGTAAGCTGGTTTTATCCAAACAATCAGCTAAAATACCTATGTTGTTGCAGGAATATCATAGTTCTGTGGTGGGGGGCCATTCTGGGTTTTACAGAACTTTCAAAAGGATATCAGCTTTGGTATTTTGGGAAGGTATGAAGCAAGATATTATGAGATTTGTTGCTGCCTGTGAAACTTGTCAACAGAACAAGTATCAAGCTCTATCTCCAGCAGGGCTGTTACAACCTCTACCTATTCCAACACAAGTTTGGGCTGATATCTCCATGGATTTCATAGAAGGCTTGCCTAAGGCACAAGGGAAGAATGCAATTTTTGTGGTAGTGGACAGACTTACAAAATATGCTCATTTTTTTTCCCATTAGTCATCCTTTTACTGCAAAAGATATTGCTGACCTATTTGTGAAAGAAGTGGTAAAATTACATGGGTTCCCTAGCACAATAATTTCAGATAGGGATAAGATTTTTTTGAGCCATTTTTGGAAGGAGTTGTTCAAATGTGCTGGAACTAAATTGAAATTTAGTTCAGCTTACCATCCACAAACAGATGGGCAAACTGAAAATTACCAGCAATAACACTACGATACTTTCAAACTCTAACAGTTTCCAAGTCACTACAATAAAAAGATTGCACAACTGCATTGATGAAACAGAGTAAGAGATTAGACCTTCTTTCCTCATGTTAGAGAAAGTTGAATGTGGGAATTGTCAAACATTCCATTCCTAATCAGGGTTTTAAAAATAGCTTCCTTAATCTGCAATTATTTGCAAACACATTCATCATTGTGAAAGAATTAGACAAGACCATAGACAAAATAAGCACTTTGGTGATCCAGCACTATCAGAGTCTAAAAAAAATAAGCAGACATTCTGAGTGATACATGACAAAAGAATAGAAAGCATCTTCAGACTCACCTTATCTCGAGTTGGAACATTTTCGAAAGCCAAAGCTTTTGCTGAATCAAACATCCTGACAAGAAGCAAGAAAGCTTAGAGATCAACAACATTGATAGAGACCTTATGTTTTTACAAATGAAATCATACTGCTAGTAATTTAGTATACAATAAGTGATCAACCTACAAGTTCAGTTGAACTGATGAGAAACGTAATCAAAATACATTACTGAAAAATATCCACACTCATAAGTCAGGACTTGTCAAGAAATACACACAAAGGTTTTGCTTTAGAGTCTATAATTTTTTTTATCATAATTTTATCTTTTTTGATAATTTAACTATTAGTTAGGTTGAATAATGCTTGATAGAATTTTTTCAAGAAAACAGGAGCACGGTATGTCAGACTTTTCTTACATCAGCCAGAAATTGTTTGCCAGAATTATCCTAAAATTGAATAAGAGAAGCACTGTCATCCAACCATTAGTACCACTGAAGCCCATCAAACTGACCTGGCATCACGCTCCATTGATAATACCATTACAAGAATAATATTAATATAATCTATGGAGAGTATTATATCAATCATTCAATCTATCCATGTTCCATTGATCAGTTAATCAGCTGTTAGTATAGGTCATTATTGAATTCTACTTCCCGAGTCTGCACTGCTACCTGTCTAGATGTTCCTCAAGCTTAAATATCTTTCCATTATACACTCGAAGACCCTCCCAAACTGAGTCACCTCCTTGGACAACTGAATCAAACACAAAAACCTGATACATCAAAGCATAGCAAATTCGAAATTAAAACCATGAGATTGTGAGCATCAACCACATTAGTCAGATGCCTTATTCTACTCAAAGGAGCCCATAAAATGTTTTACGATAAGTACCTCTGCACTCTCACGTGGTACAATCTCATTACCAACCCAGGCAAGCAATTTCTCATTTGTAGGAACTGAAAGATCAGGAGTAGGTAAGGGAGTGCCTAGAAGGGATGGCTTCTTCTTCAGATGGCGCCGAAGCATATTATACAGGGGTAGACTTTGCTTCAACAAGTTGTAGAGAGAAAAGGGAAATGGCTGAAAAGGGAACGAGAATAAATCATAAACCAGCCACGATTTTCGACCCCACCTATAAATAGCGCATCTTCCCCACTATCCCCCCCTCCCCCCCAAAAAAATAAAAGTATTCACTTCAGTTTCTTATAGGATTTAATCTTTTAAAATTAAACAAGGAATAGGGGTAGCTATAAATGTCAAGCTTGTATCCAATTGAGATGAGATAGAACTATACTAGTTATTGGCAATGGTGCAAACAATAAAAAAATACAAATGAATTAATGGCCTGGACTCCTTGCAACAGGAACTAAAGTGAATGCACATCAGAAAACAACGGTATGACTCATACTTTGCCTTCAGAAGAAGATATGTCGCTTGTAGACAGGGTCCTGTTCTGCGGTGAGTGGGCGGTGGCTCAGGGGAGTCGCCCCTGAAGCTTTTCGAGGCCTGGTATTGTTGTGAGCCTAGGGTTTAATATTTGTAGTTTGGACTTGAGCCCATAAATAATTACGATGCTTAGGATTTCTAAGTCTATATATTTCTTTGCAATTTGAGTGCATTATAACAAGTGTGTGTGAGGAGAATATAGAGAAAAACTAGAAGTGTCCCACACTAAGTAAATCAGGGTAAACACTGTGTTATTTTTCTTTCCTTTCTCTCTTTCTATTTTCTCAATTGTTGTATAATTGTTTGGTACCAACATTGAGAATATTTCTTTTCTTCCTTAGAACCAGTAGATTTATGTACAGTTTTATACCACCAAGGGGCCCATAAGCAGTCCATTGGTTTTGGACCTACTTCCCAACTGGAAAATTCAAAATTTGAGTTGTCACTTCTCTTGTATGTATGCATAAAACTTGTTGCATGGAAAATTTTCAAATTACTGAATGTCTTCAACATTTCCAAATCAAAGGAGATGAACAAGAAAAGATTGCAAAAAAGAAAGACAAGGAAAAAATAGGAGCACAAGGCCTGGGCTTGCAAAATGAAAATTCTTCATACTTGAGCCTTGCAGGTTGTAAAGGAATCTCCAAATCATTGCAAAGAGCCCGTAAAGTAGCCTGCAAATTAGCAAGATCATAATACAAAATTAAAACTAGAATTGAGGTTTGCAAAGTGTAACTAACCGTGTGATGTATCAAGGCAAACATAGAACTGAACTGAAATTTATACAAAACATCAACATCAACATCAACAACACCTTTAACCCAAGTTAATTAGGGTCGGTGGTAGATGAACCCAATGATAAATCGAAAAAAGACAAATGAGAGAAAAAGAATAAGCTAAAAACAGAATGGTGAGAGGAAGAAGGGAGAAAAGAGGAGGAGAATGACTAAAACAAGGGAACGACTGGAACATAGAGTTACTAATGGGTTTAACCCTCCACCAAGCTTATCGTTTTTCTCCACTCCGTCGTAAGACATACCGTCCGCCAATCTATATCCTACTCCATTAGGTCTTGTTTAATTACCTTTCCCCAGGTAAGTTTCAGTCGACCTCTACCTCTCTTTGTGTCTAGCTCTTGGTAACAAACTCTTGTTCTTACAGGAGCATCCAGTGGCTGTCTCATAACGTGCCCAAACCATCTCAATCTATGCTCCCTCATCTTTTCACATACCGGTACCACTGATACCTTTCGTCGAATATCCTCATGTCTTATCTTATCCATCTTCATATATCCACACATCCACCTTAACATCCTCATTTCCGCTAACCCTATTTTATGTTCATGTTGCCTATGTGCTGGCCAACATTCCGCTCCATATAGCATTGTCGGTCTAACAGCTGTTCTATAGAATTTTCCTTTTAGCTTAAGGGGAATTTTGCGATCACACAAAAACCCCGATGCACTCCGCCATTTCATCCACCCTGCTCTAATCCTATGACTTACATCCTCATCGATCTCACCACCTTTTTGCAACATTGATCCCAAGTATCTAAAAACATCTTTCCTGGGTACCTCTTGACCAAGTAAATGCACTGTGTCTTGATCACCATCCTTATCCCGTGAAAACTCACATTTCATATACTCCGTCTTGCTCTTGCTTATCTTGAATCCTTTAGACTCCAAAGTGAAATTTATACAAAAGAAAAAAAAATTGAGAACATAATTAAAGATCAGGGTGAACTACTTTGATAAAGTTTAATTGACTTTATTGGAGACCTTTTACATTGTTTTGTGCTCTAAAACATGTTATGATTTTATGCATATCTTTTAGGACAAAAGCTTCCATGCCAAATATTATGACTCAGAGATTTCATAGTCAAACAAGTTTCTATAGAGCAACTAACAGACAACATAAATAGCTTTATAGTATTACATAATATATAACAACAGTAGTAATAAATCTCTGATAAAACCACTGTTTTCAAATTGCATAGCCATTAATTGAATTAATTAATGTGTTAGCTATTTAAAATCATTAATCATGGTGGTGGTAATTAAAAACTTTTGTATGACTAGACATTAACAGTAAATTTAAACAGCAATCGTAAACCAAAATCAATGGTAGCATGAAATTCGATCACATTTGATGCACTGGAATCACTTTCAAAAGAATGGAAGGTTTCCATTCTATCCCTATTGCTATACTAGAAAGGCAAAAGGAAAAGATTCAATGACAATAATACTCATACATTAAGAAATGATTTAATGTGTATTACTGTATTATTTTAGTTTATTTTGATAAAATCATTATCTTGGCCTAAAAATAATTTTATTGCCACAGAAATAAAAACCCATGATAACTCTGCCTATGCAGTGCTTGTTTAAAATCATGTCATGTCAGTCCCAATTCCAGATAAAAGAGGAGGATTTTGTTAGATAGTTGACAGTCAACATAAGGCTTTCTCAAATCATTATGATGTGACAACAATACCCACTTAGTAGGATAAGGGATGGTTGCTGTTGTTGCAAACATATAACAATATCCATGATAATTATGCCCACAAGATACTATCAATGATAGTGGTGGAGATGGACGTGATGGTAGGGTGGGGTGGGTGGCTTTGGTGAGCTGGGGTTGATGTCATAGGATACTTTTGTTGTTTCAAAATAAAATAAACACAAAAGCATATAGTACTATAGTAGTAACTGAGATAACCATAGATGGAATGGAATTACGATTCCTTCCATTTTGGAGGGAAGGGGTATTGCCTCACCTATGGGAATAGACATTCTCTCCCCATAGTGACAAGCAAATATTTCTTTTAACCTATTCTCATTTCCATTTGTTTTGTCTCATTCCACTCAACCTATCATGATCTTATTTCATACTTTATTCAGTAATAAGAAAGAATCATGCATATTCGAAGAGCTCAAATACCTCAGGATCTTGTTGAAGTTCTGCAGCATCAACAACAGGTGGTGGTTTTCCAATCTCACATAGTTCATTGTAGATACAAACTAGCTCTGCCAATCCCAACTCAAAAAAAGGAGGGACGACCTCATCAAAGGATGGCTGTAGAACGTACATGTAACATACAAGAATCATTAACCAATGACCCAATGAATTGTAAGTCTAAGGAAACTGATCATATGATATTTGCATAACCTTTAAAGCATTACTTAAACATGAAGCTCGTGGTCTTTTCAATAGTGTAAGTTACCAACAATTTTTAATGCAGAAAGGTCCATATGGTTTGAGGAAGATTGCAGAGAATCAGTATGTGCAGCACTAGCCTTTTGATACAAAGATAAATAAACAAGGAAAGACCTCCGTCTCTTTCTTATTCATAAAGATGAAAAACAACTAACCAATATGTCAAGAGGATTTCTTATCAGAATGAAGTGCTTTCCTTTCTTCGTTAGATCCTCCGGTAAACCCACTATCCTCTGTTTCGACATGTGCTGAATACAGCATAGTCACGGTAAATGGCATAGTTAGAGACCATTAGACCAAAACTATGGCCATGAAGGCATTAGATTTTTTCTTTTTTTTTCTCTATAGAGTTCACTTTAATCAAACAAATTCACATAAATGAGACGCTGCTCACCTTGCAGAATCTATAGTCGCTGTTTCCTGGACGATAAATTATGTCCTTAACAACCTTATTTCCATCAGATTCCTATTAAAAATGAAACAGCAACAAAAATAAGTATCGAGTTTGAGTATTGAGGAATGAATATAATCAAGGTTTTAAATTGCAGTCGCGGTTTCATTGCATTTCCTGATATTGCGTGAAATTACGGACAAATGCGTCCAATGCAGCCACAATTACGGTCACATGGACGACAGACTCCAGGAAACCTTGACATTGCGACCAAAATCACGGTGGTGGACCATTTTTTAAAACCTTGAATATACTATATGGTAGTTGAGATGAGAGAGACAAATTGATACCATTTTGGAGAGTTGTTCCTCCTTGTAGGGTCTATGAAAAACAGTGACTCGAAGGAAATTAGCATAGAGTGGCTCATCAAGCACTTCAATGTCATCCCTCTAAGATTATTTGGTTAACACAGTGAGTCCATAAATGAATTAATTAATGAATGAAAGAAGCACGGAATAGTGATTGGTAATGATACCTGAGCGAAAGAATACATGGCAGTGGTACTGGGGGACCTTGGAGCAGACCATAAGTGAAATGACCTCCATCTCCGCCAAAACACCTTCCTCAATCCTCAAATTCAATTCTTATAGTAATCCAATTCGATAAGCTTGATTTCAGAGAATAATAATATAATAAATTCACAATCAGCATCGTGATCCTCTACTCTACACCTGGCTGGCGGGTATCTCAGTCTCGCTTTTTATTAATATTAATATTATAATTAATAGTACTACTTTTCGGAACGTTTTGTTTTTTTAATAAATAAAAAAACAATGTGGATCACGCGCGAGCTACGACTCGTGAAACATGACTCATCAATAATGTTATCTTGGTGTTGTTTGTGAACACGTGAAACGGATTTGGAAGGAAGTGTTTGAAGAATGAGTGAGGAAAAGTAAAGGAAGGAGTGACACCGGTATAGAGAGAGAGAGGCCATTCCATTTCCATTGTGTTCTGAAAATTCAGCAACCACAAGGAACGGAAGAAAGGTGTGTTCTGCATTGAAGTTGAAGAGAAGACTATGGCGCTGCAAAATTCGGAAACAAAGACTACGACCGGAGGTTATTGTCAGTGCCACCCTCACCACTCCAGTCTCCACCTATCGGCTTGTTTCTTATAAAGGTTTTTTTTTTTAAAAAGAAAGTATTCACTTCTTTTACATAATATAATATTTCAAGTTTTTCTTTTCATATTTTCAAAATAATAAAAAGTTCAAAAGAATTTAAAATTTTATTAAATTATAAGTTATTTTGAATAGTTTTTCATAAAAAATAACTTCTTATTTTAAAATAATATTTTTTATAATTGTAAACAAACATAAATTAACTTTTACGTTTTTATTTCTAAAAATAATCACTAAGTTATTTTATACTAAAATCACTTTTTTTATGGAAATATAATAAGTTATTTCCACAAACCTGGAAAAATAAATCAATTATACTTTATGGAAGTATAAGAAAGTGTTTTTTAACTTAATTACATTCTAAAAAATAACTTAGATATACAAGTTAAGGCAAAAGATTTTATTATTATTATTATTATTATTATTATTATTATTATTATTATTATTATCACCTGATGAAAATGTAAAACTTGAGTTTGACATGACTTGACTTGAGCTCACACTTGATGAAATCATATTTTCTCTACTTCTCATTTGGTATTTGTTAAAGGTAACAAAAATATCAAATTAACTAACTTGAGTCTACATGATAAGAGAGCTTTATATTTTTAACATGAATTAAATTTGAATATTTTTAGTGAGTTTAGTTTACAAAAGTATTCACAAATTAGGCTTTTTTTGAACTTGAACCTCATTTTAGATGTCCCAATTAAAAGGAGCTCTACTTTGTTATTAGCCCCAACCTCCATGCAAAAAAATTCATATTGCCCCTCCCTCTTCCTCCTTCTTCCCCAATCTTCTCACCCACTCCCCACGGTCGCGCAACCATTATCACCACCGACCACCTCCGTGTTGTGCCACCACCCTATCACATCTCCTTCTCATCATGCACATCCTCTAGTCCACACCATCCTTGTTGTGTATCATTGCGTAGAGCCCTTGCATACAACATAACCTACACATGCGACCTCAACCTTAAAGGCTCCACACACGCAACTCTTCTTCACCATCATTGTGTCTTCATGGATATCCATTGTTGTGCACTCTTCCGCCATAACGCAATCACATTTACTTATGGATATTTGGCTGCACTGAATCGTGTTTCTGTTCGATTAAGTGGGGGTGAAAAATATATATACAACAAAAACACAATTTTGTTGTACACTTTCGCCTGTTGAGACAATGGAAATGTGTTTTTTTATGCATCCCTTTTACACAATGAAATTATACTTTCGATTTGTATTTTGTTTTGCACCCCGACTAATACAACACAAGTACGATTACACTGTACAATGTGGGAAAGAGTATTTTTGGAATTAAAAATGTTGGTGGAACGAATAGCAATGAGGTCAGGGCTGACACTAATTACCAAATTAATTTTGCACTTTTTGGCCTTACCAACATCCGCAATTCCACATCATGTCTACCGTAAAAAGAAACATCCCCATCATGTCTACAATTGTCTAAGTTCAGCCTTGTTTCTTCATTAAATGTAGGCTTTTGACTTTAACTTTTTAGCACAAAATAAATTTAGGTTTTTTTTATCCAAATTAATTTAGAGTCTAATTAAGACATAACCTTCAAAAAGCTCTGAAAAAACCCTCCAAAAAGCTATTACATATTATGTTTTTATTGGACTTAAATCTCATCTTAAAAGCTTGAATCAAATTTGGATTTTTTGAAATTAAGATCTCTTAAATTAAGGATAAAATAATTAGTTATTGTTAGGTAGTAACTAAATATATCTTTAATTTAGTGAATATATATTTCATTGTGCACGTATCACGTAATTAATGGTTGGAGACCATAAATGACGTCACGATAACCTAAAACTCACATTTAGCTCATAATCGATCTGATTCGAATTGCTTGATAAAATGTGGACTATTATATTGATGTATCATTATATATTATTATAAGACTTATATTCAACATATTGTATTATATATTTCTAATAAATTTGACATGTAACTTTAAAATATATCATTAATTAAAATATAAAAACTAAATGAATTTATTTGAAAAATTAATAAGAAAATATTTAAATGAAAATTATAATTTTAGAATTATATATTTTTTAGAAAATTAACTACATAATTAAAATTTAATTGTGTATAACTTAGCTAAAATTATATTTTTTATAATTAGTAAAAGTTTAAAAAAATATAAATTACTTTTGAGAAATTGTATCTAATTTGAATGAAAAAGTATTTTTATCATTTAAATATGATTTATATTATATCTTATCATTATCTAATTCATGTCAAATGCATAACACAATAAGACAATGATATTATTTTTTTTCCATCAAATATTATATAAGATTAGTTTATAGTCATCTTATTTTAACTTTATCTTATATTATCTTATCAATAATTCACCTAAAAAAATCCTATCAATATAATCAACATCGTTGATAAATAATTTTGTTTTTTTAAAGTATATTGTGGGATTAATTCTATGATCATGTGAATAAAAAATACTTTATTAAAAAAGATAAAATTTATTTTAATGATTTCTATACTATAGGAGATTAGTTTCATAATTTTCAAATATCCAATTTATTTAAGAAGAAAAATTAAACAAATATATCTTCAAGTCCCATATCAATAATTTATAATTGGTTGAAATTCCCACTTTTAAATTTTATATTAAATGCTGCTTAAGAGAGACAGAGGGTCACAATTTGTTAACAGGTGGTGATTGAGTTTTTCTTCTTCTTTTTTTTTTTTTTAAAAAAAATATACTACTTAGTAATTTTTGAAGGGGCAAGGGAAAAACACAAGACGGCGCACATAGTTTTTGTCGAAGAAACATCCGAGAACAAGGTTCAGTGCAGAGCGGGACCGTGATTCAACGGTAAAATTCATCTAAACACTCTCTAACTAAAACTCTCATTTCAATACTGTTACTCTCTAATCTTGCGTTGCCACTGCTTATGTCTCTGCCTTTGAAAAGCATTTTTGGTGTTTCAACCCACTTTTTCTTTTCTTGCTCCCTCTGACTTTGCCGCGACTTCAACTTTTTTTCTTCTTCTGTAAGTACACAAGCTGTTTGATAAATTAACTCAACGGTTTTTATTTCATTTCAAGAGTGATGCTTTTGAAGTTTTAAGCATATTTGTTTTTTTTTTCCTTCTTTTTTCTCAGTGTGTCTTCTGAAACTGGATAATTTTGGAACAGGGAGTAGAATGTCTTGCGCCACCTTCAATGTTGCAGCTTCTTTGAATCTTCATGGATGTACTAAGCAAGCAGTTTCTAAGCCATTTGGGTCAAGAAATCACTGTACTTTCCCCAAGTTTTCTTTTCTCTGTTCTGAGACCTTGAACTTGAGCTCCACTTATTGTAGTTTTGGCCGGGATACACCGTCACGCTCATTCCATAGTGTTTTCAAATGTCTTGCTCAGAATTCAGAATCATCATCTTCTGTTAGCGTTGACACGAAGAACAATTCTCGTAAGAACTGCAGTTATTCCATCTTTTCATTCCCATTATCTTTGTATTACAATATTATATATTTTCATTAACATTTCTTTTCAGATACTCTGTCGTCTAAAATCATTATTGTTCAATGGTCACATTAGCGTAACCAATAGTTTTCTTGACTGTGGCTTTGAAAATCATTAAAAAGACACATCAGTGAAGTAAATTTTAAAGTGGTCGCCTGGGGTTAGCCTTTTCTTGATTAATACTAATTGAAATTCTCACTTAGCAATCAAATATAGGTCATTGTGGTTTATTTATTCTACACTTGTACTCTGCGGTGCAATGTCTTAAATACCAAAATTTCTTTCCCAGTGCAGTGCAAGCACTTGGTATATTAATAGAAGAAAGTTTTGGAGTAATTGGTAAGCTGCTGACAATGGGAACTACTTTGTCTTTACTGAATGGGTCAATGAGTTGAAAAGTTTGCATTGGTGACTTCTGTCTTTCTCCATTCGGTTTGTTGTGGATTGCAATAATACACATCATATGTTATGCGAACAACACACAAGTGCAACTGATTTAACCTTCTGTTTTTGTTATGATTTCAGAGTCAAGAAGATTCAGTATCTTATATATGAGTATTTATTCACTTTATTTTATTTACTGATTTTTCTTTTTTAAAATTTCCTTGTGCTTAAGAAGAAAAGGTGACTGTTCTGGTTATTGGTGGAGGGGGACGTGAACACGCTCTTTGCCATGCCTTGCAACGATCCCCATCCTGTGAGGCTGTACTTTGTGCCCCAGGCAATGCAGGGATTGCTAGCTCAGGAAATGCTACTTGCATCTCGGGCCTTGAAGTTTATGATGGAGCAGCAGTAATCGCCTTTTGCCGGAAAAGGGGGGTGGGACTTGTTGTTGTGGGACCTGAGGCTCCACTTGTTGCAGGTCTTGCAAATGAGTTAGTTAAGGCTGGAATCCCAACTTTTGGTCCATCTGCAGAGGCTGCTGCTTTGGAAGGTTCTAAAAATTTCATGAAGCATTTGTGTGACAAGTATGATATTCCAACTGCCAAGGTAGTCTTCTTATTCTGAATCTCACCAACCAGATCAACATTTATTTCTTATTCTATTGTAATGATATTTACGAATATTTTCATGTATTGCATCTTTAAGTAGCTTCTCTGTGAATTTTTTAACATACTATTATACTCATTAGTAATTAGTAAATGGATCAGTTAAAACTGTATTGGATTGGTTTCTGGATATGGTTTTTTGTTAAGCTGAAAGGTTTTCTTTGTTAGTCAATGAGTGTTGTTGATTTGCCTCTTTAAGAAATTATGTATATGATAATTAGTGGAATCATAATGTTGTGCCCTTATTTTCCTAAATTCCATGTGTATGCTGTCCTGTCATATCCTCCTCATATATATATATATATATATATATATCCATCTTCCTTTGACCTTGTTTATCTCAATTTTGCTTCAAGAAATTTCTTTCTTGGTTTCTATTAATCCTGGTTTACTAGTGCAGTACAAAACATTTACTGACCCATCTGCTGCAAAGCAATATATACAAGAACAAGGAGCACCAATTGTCATCAAAGCAGATGGACTGGCTGCTGGAAAAGGAGTTACTGTTGCTATGACACTGGAAGAGGCATATGAAGCTGTTGACTCAATGCTAGTGAAGGGTGATTTTGGTTCTGCAGGTTGTCGTGTCATTGTTGAGGAATTTCTAGAAGGAGAAGAAGCATCCTTTTTTGCATTGGTTGATGGAAAAAATGCAATTCCACTAGAATCTGCACAGGACCATAAACGAGTTGGTGATGGTGACACAGGGCCAAATACTGGTGGCATGGGTGCATATTCTCCAGCTCCTATAATAACTAAGGAACTTCAATCTATAGTAATGGATTCAATTATCATCCCGACAGTAAAAGGAATGTCAGCAGAAGGTTGCAAGTTTGTTGGGGTTTTATATGCTGGGCTTATGATTGAGAAGAAGTCTGGCATGCCTAAGTTAATTGAGTATAATGTGCGATTTGGTGATCCTGAGTGCCAGGTCAGTTAAGTCATAAGATGTTTGTTAGAATGAATTCACTTTGTAATGTAACTAACTTACCCTTTAAATATGTTATAACATGCTAGAACTCAAAAGGCATTATTAACAAAAATTGCTTTTGGAATCTTGTAATTTTCATTTAGATATGTCCATTGTTATTGAGCTCATGTTATGGTAATGTGTCAAGTGACATCAATGTCTAAATTTCTTGCGATGATTGTCCTTGTTTTGGGAGGTCATTTTATTTGTTTATACAAATTGCGTCCAGTGATATTTCTGCCAATAGACAAATTGGTGTTCAACCCTTTCAAAACTTTTCTTAGCCATCTTCTAAGTCTACTGATATCAAATTTGAAGATATTATTTAACATAAGTACATACACACAATCATCAGTTTATTTACAAAATGCAAAGTGTACAACCTATGATAACAAAATATAATCAATTTACACTATATTTATCATTTTTCCTTTTGAAATTTTGAACAGGTCTTAATGGTTCGGTTGGAGTCTGATTTGGTACAAGTTCTACTTTCAGCATGTAGAGGAGAGTTGAGTGGGTTATCACTGAACTGGTCTCCGGGGTCTGCCATGGTTGTGGTAATGGCAAGTAACGGATATCCTGGATCATATGAGAAGGGAACTGTGATTGAAAACCTTGAAGAAGCTGAGCTTGCTGCTCCAGGTATCAAGATATTTCATGCAGGAACTGCATTTGACTCTGAAGGAAAATTTATTGCAACTGGGGGGCGTGTTCTTGGGGTTACAGCCAAGGGAAATGATCTTGAAGAGGCACGTGATCGAGCTTATCAAGCTGTTGAGAAAGTTAACTGGTCTGGAGGCTTCTATCGTCGGGATATTGGTTGGAGAGCCCTTCCTCAGAAACAATATGTTACAAAGGGATAAACTACAGCTGAATCCTAGATCAGTAATAGACATTGGTCAACACCCATTAGTGGTGATCGGTTTACAAACATTAGAACGTCCCCAATATAAGAGGCTGGATCTTGTCTTTTGTACTTTTCAGGTCTAACGGGATTAGGTAATGTGGTTACATCAAGAGCCATGGTGGGAAACCTCGTATGAATAAACAATACTACCGCCCCTCCCATAAAATATGGTGTATTTCTATAAAAGAAGTTAACTTATATATTAAGATGTATGAAGCAAATCCTTACTCATGACTTTCTTATAGGTTGAAACTCAAACGCAGAGTTAAAACTTGATGCAAGTTTTTCTAGAAATACTTCTAGAGAAAAAAGTAAGAAGAAAAAAATGAAATGAACTTCTTCATAAGTTAAAATGAATTTTTCATTAGTTTATTTGTAGATGTCATCTCATTTTTTAGAAAAGTTATATTGGTGAGTTTCTAAGAATTAGTTAATGAAAAATTTATTTTTACTTTTAGAAATACTCATCTCATTTTTTCTTTCTTATTTTCTTCTTTTAGAAGTACTTCTAAAGAAATTTATCCAAACAAATCCTATATCTATTGACCCATGACCCATCCATTTTCAGTGTACTTTTCCATTACTTCTTTAAGATTAGATTACTCAGTTAGTCTCATTTAGAAAATATTAAACCAAAAAGTAAAAAGTATTTATTACCATTTCAAAAGATATCACAAATCTGCTAGTTTTGATCTGGTGAAGAGTTCAGTAGCTTATGAGATTTATATTTAAACTTCATTGTTGTCATTGCGTAAATAAAGAATTCAAAGAAATTATCGAAACAATTTTGTTACATGATAACCTATTCATCTCGCCCATCACCCTCAAATCCGATTCTGCCATTTAATTTATGCCATTGTAGATAGAAAAATGTTTGTGCACCACACCGTTGAAAGAAAAGTGAAGAAAAGCTGGTTCTATACACCAACAAAAATATTAAACATGTTTCACAATTAATATTATTTTTCTTCCAACATAATTTATTCTATACTCAAGCATCAACTAAAATTCAAATCCCCAATCATTTGGTCAAAAGACATCCGTTACTACCACTTGTGCAATCTTTGTTGGTCATATTGACTTGAGTCTGCAACAAACTGCAAGTCATATGTTTTTCTTTTTAAAAAATTATTTCTGAATAATGAGAGAAACCTAACATTCATGCAGTAAATTGACTTGCTGTCTCTATTTCCTTTTATTATTTCACGTTAACGTTAATAGTTATTTCTACATTATTACCTCTAGTCCTTTATATATATATAAAACAATCAGGGACATTTTTTTCTTCTTCTAATTATAACAAATATAAGTCTAATATATACAAATAGGAATATCTTTTTCTATATTATTAGCTCTGGATCTCAAAACACACTAAGACATTTTTCTTAAAGAAAAAAAAAATCACTCTGCCAGCTAAACGGAATTTGGTAGTACTAGTGCATACCTCTTTGCTCAAAATCAGTTCTTCTAAATACATTTTAAAAATATTAGACCCAAACACAAATCAATTTTTTTTTAAATCAATTCTACCAAAATCTAAAATAAAAATGCACTCTGTGGTACAGCTACATGCATCTTATAATTTTATTATTTTTCTTATTTAAATCTTTATAGTAGTAGTACGGGTATGAGAATATTACCATATTTAAATGAATTATTACGTTTTATACTTTTATTATGTCTGTAATAACTCATACGCACTTTTAAAATAGTTATTCTCTTTCTTCATCTTAGATATGTAATTTATGTTAATTTTATTGTGCTTATATATAATTTTAAAACTTGTGGTGTGTATCTCTAAGTTCATGTCTGTATGATATCATATTTATGTCTTGTGTCGCATTTGTGCTTTCTAAATCTTGGTGCTGCAATTATGCTAAATACGAGATAAGAGATTAGGCAACTTAAAAGTAGTCTAAGCCGAGCGTTCATTAACGATTTTTTAGTCAGGTTGGTTAATTATTCTTTACTGAGTATTATGAATGTATGCATTTGATGTCTACTGATCTCTCCCCTCACTCGCAAAACTTCAGTACACTTTCATATGAAACACTTGATATACATCATCAAATGAAAGAATTAGGAAGGTAAAGGCTATGGCTTATGATACAAATTGGTAAGAGAAATAGCTTAATACATTTTCTCTTTTAAAGACCATTAAGTGAGAATCATACCTCAGTAACTTATAAAAATAACAAATGCGTTTTATCCAATCAAATGTCAATACTTAGATCAAAATTTCAGTAATCAGTAAAAGCAGTAGCCTCACAACATTCGACAGAATATTTATTTAATTTCCAATGCATTGTTAACTGCTTTTCAGCTTCGACAGGCAGCTGAGCACCCAATGAATCGTGTGTCTAGATTACTGCAGTCTGCAATCATGCAGGTGACAAGTAGAGGACTGCTTCAAATCAGAATAAATAAATAAAATCATTAAATGGAAGCTAGAAAGAGTTGTATACAAGCAGTTAAAAGTAGTACAATAAGTCATTCTTCTTGCCATAGAATAGAATGATAAGCCGTTTATCAAATTAATGGCCTTCATAGCCAGTTTTGATGTTTCACATAATGCTATAACAACCTTAGTTCTCAGCAGCTGGATTAAACATTACTTTACCCCAGGCTTCAGCTTCAAACACAAATTTAGACTATCAAACAGGAAAACAACTGATCTTTCAATACTCTATGAAGTTTATATAAAAATATTGGCTTAAAATAGAAAACAGTATTACACTACATGTCTACATGAAAATAAAAACCATATCACTGAAGCGTTCAAATAATGAGTTGACATACCCAGATAAAAAAATTCAGCACATGGCTACAGTCTACAGAATTTTTAATGATATTGCAGCAGAACGAAGTTTTACACCATCGCTGTCCCACTTGGACTGTGGTGCAGTTGCTCCAGCAATAAAAGCCTACAGAATATAAGGATAAGGTATCTTTTCTATAATTTATGTTGGAGAAAATATAAAAGTGATTGACATGTATCACCAAAGAAATACCTCTTCTGGTCTTGATTATAAGCAAAAAAAAAAAAAACTAACTTCACAGTTTACACTAATTAAGAAAATTAGTTATCATCATTTAATTTTGTTAATCCCACTAACAAAATAAGTTTTCTTCCCAAACTATCTTTCATTAGAACTTGATATCAAGAAAAGGATCATTGAAAATAGAATCTCAATTAAATGAAGGACATTTTGGAGACAGTCTCATTAAATATGGTAAAATTAATTTGGATTTGTTTATATTTAAGACCAAAATATATGAATGTTTTGTTACTTATATTTGAGACTGGAGGGAGTAATGAGAATGTTCTCTATTGACACTAGGTAAACTAGCAAAAGTTGATGACCAATGATATTCCTGCAATTGCATATCCAATCAAGTATATGTGGATGGGTTAGTTATAATTATATCCTTAAAATGCTTGTAGTAACAAACCTTTCCACTACTGACCCCTGCCATCAATGCTACGTGCTGGTTATCTCTACCAAATTCATAGAAATAGTAAGTCCTGAAATTATAATAGTCAATAATGAATTTGATGCAATAGAAAAATTCAATGGTATAGAGAGTAGACACATAAATATATTGGTTCCAGATGAAATAAAAATGGCTTAAAGGATTAATCCACGCATCCAGAGTTTTCTACACTAGCATTTTGAGTATCCAATCAAACAATGGGAGAAAGGGTATCAATGCTGTATATATATAGCCTTCTTTTCTAATAATTTTTTTTTTTAAATAACAATATAGAACTAAAAAAGAACTAATTCATGTATTTTATCTTAAATAAGGAGGGAACCTTTGGTGTATATAGTTCCAGTAAGTTGAAAATGAACTTACGTAAAACCCTCATCTTCCTTTATTTTTATTGATCTTGCAGAATAAATTTTTGAGCCTCCTGCATGCACATCATGGGCAAAATGAAATAATAAAACCAAGAACCGAGTAAACAGAAAGAGCAATGAAGCACATAATATCATTTAAATAACTAAATGTTGGGATATAACAATCTGTAACATAGAGATAAACTTAGAACAAAAGCAACTTCTTTCTGAAACTACAAAAACATGCAGACGTTTAAACAAAATTGTACCTGGAACAAAAATTTGTGCTGCTTCCTTCAGGGAACCTAAATCAGTTATATTCTGAGCCTGTTCCAATCATATTAGAATACGTAAGTTCCCTGAGGAATTCACATCAAGAATAAAAAATAGGATTAGATCTAATCTCAGTTACAATGACTTGTCATAACACAGGCACAAAAGCCTGATGGTTGACATACTGTACATATATTATCTTAGGACAAAGACATTAATAAGAGCTTCTAATAGTTGAAATCATGCCAAAGTGACGTGATAACAAATTACAAGGATTAGATCAGTTTCTCCATCCTTTATGAAATTATCATCAGTAGCAACAAGTTCCTATTTTTAGTCCTAGTTCACAAAAAGGAAAAACTTGCAATAAGAAAGAGCCTAATGCTAACTCAGCATTGAACTAGAAAGGAACCAAATGGCAAAAGGAAAACAATTGGGAGAGACAGAAAAGATGCAACATAGAATCTAGAGCCTAAGCCGGTGCAGACACATCACATTGACTTGGACATGGGTTTCTGATGTACAAATAGCAAAACATCTAGCTTGTCTGTTACTAATTACTCAACCATTGTGAAAATTTTATGCTGTGTGTGTATGTGTATGATAAAATGTCATTGGCTGTCTAATTACCTGTAAGAAGGTGATTTTAAGTTGATTGGTTGGCTTAGTAACAACACTTAGAATCTCTGATCTGTTTCGATCAAAGACAAGATGATCATGTTTCCTTCTAAAAATACACAAGTGCATTGCAAGAAAATAGGGATTTGGGAGTTTGATATAAAAATTACCCATCGGAAGATGCAAACCGTGCTGAAAAAGTCTTTGTCTTTGCCTTGTCCCCATAAAGAGACTGTCCAGCATCCAAATCCTGCAAACAAATGGAAGACAAATTCACTCAACTGAAAATTTCACAATGTTTCAATCCTATTATTTTTAATACGGAAGTTGATCAATCAGCTACAGTTGTACAATTTCAACTGATAAGACTAACTTTATTCAACTATCTTCAACCATAAAAGATGACTTAACTAACTATTGCATCAAACTCCAACTAACTGAAACTGGATTCAGCTGAGCTGAGCTAAACAAACCTGTCATTACTAAGTTTCTATTTACTCATTTCACAATCATTTTTTAATTGTAACTCCAAATTTAGTAAATTACAATTTATCAAGTTGACATTAAAAAAAGAAAGACTAATACAGAATTAGTTTAATCTTGAGTAATTTAGGAAATGACAATTAAAAAATTGAGATAGAAAAGTGGTTAAATGCACCTCAGGTTCCGTGATGTCCTTAAACTCCGGTGGGACTCGAATGGCAAACCCATCACCGTAGAACTGAAACCAAGATGTCGTGTTTTCAATGCTAGCAAGAAGCGATTTGGACGGCGATTCTTGCGCAACTGAGACTTGAGGAGTTAGGCCAATGCCAATGCAGACCAGAGGAGTTTGGAGGATGAGGTTCCGTTTCGAAGTGAGGTTCTTGGCCCCACAAATTATGGGTTTTGAGGTGAAAGAAAAGCAGGGTTTGGTGTTGTTGGTGATGCTGATGAGATTGGAGAAAAGAACGGCCATGAAAGAAAGTGCATGGAGACAGTTATCATCACTTTCAGCTAAAATAAATAACTTTTGAAGTTTTCTCAAGTTTAGGGGCACTTCACGTCAAACAGGTTCATCAATTAATATAGAATTATTTTAATTTAATAAGAGATATCAAATTCAAATCTTGGATAAATAATTATATTAAATATTTGAAAAAAAAACTTTATTATTTATAATAATTTTATTTGATTTAAACTGAATTATCTTTCGACAATACTTGTGATTTAAAAAAATTATGGTTGAAATATTATATGTGACAAAATGTTTTTTTTCTTCTGAGTGTTTTATCACAATATATTTAGGATTTTAGTTTGAGATTACGGTTAAACTAAAAACAACTTTAGATTGATTCATATATGTCCTCGATGATGATAAATTTTATTCATGAATCATGGAAAATAATATATCAAAATCTCAGCATAGATTTGTTTACATTTATCTATCCACAAATGCAGGCTCACTAGGGGGGAATAAAAAGAGAAAAAAATGAAACTTTCTAGTTCTGTGGACCAAAAGACCCTCAAGGCTAATAGACATTATCCACTTTCAAACACAGCCAACCAATCCAGACCACCCGAAATCTAAACCAAATCAGAGAACAAAGGATGATGTGGAAGAGAAGAAGAAGCCTTCGGCACTTGAAGTTGAAACCTTGCTGATCCTCATCATGGGAACCATTTTTCCTCCTCACTCTCTCCCTCCACTCCTCAACATCAAACCTTCACCCTCAAGAATTCTCTTGGCTCCCTCTCCCCAACCCAAGTCAAATTCTCTCTTTTGCTCCAAACCCATTGTTTCAAGTCTCAGAAAGAATCAAACTTCATCTCCCAAACCTTCATCAGGCACAAGCTGGTTGGCTCATGCTCAACAGGGCCTAGCAGCTTTGGCTATCTCCTTGGCACTCAACTTTAGCCCAGTTTTGTTTAATGGCAATGCATTGGCATCTGAGTTTGATGTGCTTAACGAGGGTCCACCCAAAGATTCTTATGTGTTTGATGATGCAGGGGTGCTTAGTAGGGTGACCAGGTCTGATTTGAAGCAGTTGTGTTCTGATTTGGAATCAAGGAAGAACTTCCGCATCAATTTTATAACTGTTAGAAAACTCACGGTTAGTTACACAACTACTCCCTTCCCTCTCAAATATAAGAGAAAAGAAAACACATTTTTCTTGTTCTTAAATATAAGAAAATTGACTTTTTTTTAATTCCTTATACCAAGTTCTAGTGAAGGGTAAGTGGGAGAAATTTTTAATTTTTAATTGAGATTGGTGAAATTAAATGTGATTAACTAATTTTCTTAGTTAGCGTGAAGTATTTTTTTCTTTTCTTAAATTTAAGACGGGAGTAGTATGTGCTTAAATAATGAATTATGAAACTTTCTTTCATATGTTTCCACATGATGTGCTGTGAAGAAGGATCGAGCTTGTTGTGCAAACTTGTCAATTTTCTCTGCCATGGAACTAAAATGGTGCATGAAAGGACCAAACAAAATGCTAAATGAAATGTTTTGATTGTGTAATGTGGTTGGATGCAGAGCAAAGCTGATGCATTTGAGTATGCTGACCAAGTCTTGGAGCGTTGGTACCCTTCTGTAGAAGAAGGGAACAACAAGGGCATTGTGGTGCTTGTCACGAGTCAGAAAGAAGGAGCAGTCACTGGTGGCCCGGCTTTTGTCGAAGCTGTGGGGGAAAAGATCCTTGATGCTACCGTCTCAGAGAACCTTCCAGGTACTTGCAAGTTTGTATTAATTATAAGAGTTTATTTGTCATACACAATTAGTACCAAAATTTTTATAATATACTAGCCGATTAGAAATCTATCTTTTAAAGCAATTAGGTTTAATTACTAATTTGATTCTTATACTTTTACATTTTAGTCTCTACACCTAGAAGCTACTTGTTTTAGTCCCTATGCATAGACTTTTCAATCCATTTTAGTACATACTATTTTGGACGGTGGGTGCTAAAAGAGAGTAAAAAGTGTATGTGTAGATACTAAAACGAATAATTTCCAAGTGTAAAACATAAAAATTGTGTAGTTGTAAAGGTCAAATAAGTAATTAAAGCTTGTAATTATTACAAAAGTTAACACTTTTACCATATATCTTGACAATTTATGATTGAATGAAAATATAAAAACCTTTATACTGTGAATGCTTTCTAATTAAATTGTATTTATAAAACTTGTCAATCTTCTGAATAATACTCAGTGAGGAACAGCTATAATCATTTTTACTTTTTGAAGGGGTACGAAACTACCTATGTCTGGTTTATATATGCAGTATTGGCTACGGATGAGAAGTACAATGAAGCTATTATTAGCACTGCTAAACGGCTAGCGGCTGCCATAGATGGGCTTCCGGATCCTGGTGGGCCAACAGTTAAAGACAACAAACGTGAGTCTAACTTCAAAACCAAGGAAGAGACAGAAGAGAAGCGTGGACAATTCACTCTTGTAGTTGGAGGTTTGTTGGTCATTGCATTCGTTGTTCCTATGGCACAGTACTATGCCTATGTATCCAAAAAATAAGATAATATAAATAGATCTGTTTTTCAAATTCTCACTGTTCAAATTCAGATGTATAATGTGCAGTTGTAACCATGCTCATGTTACAATTGAGTTTGAGAAAGCTGAAGAAGAATAAGATGACAGTTTTCTCTTGTAAATGCTATTCCAAAGTACATGTATTTGACCATTTTTATATGCTGGTTGGCGATCTTAAGTTAGGTAGAACAAGTTCTAGTTCCTTGCCCCTCTTTCATTTTCCTCTTGCCTAAGTGTCCTTTTTTTCGATAAATCTAATATAGGATGGGTTCCTAATTCGTTGCTTTGTACATTGCATTGATGTACAAAGCTAATATACTTTAATGCCCCCTCATAATCTTATAAGCTAAAATGAACTTATATGACTTAGGAGGGTCATAACTCATAAGTCACTTTTAATAATTTTAACCAAAAACTTCCAATTGTTAGTTCAAGTACTTATATGATAAGTCCAAGTAAGCTCCATAGAAACTCTTCCACTGACTATGTCATAAAGTCAGTTGATTTGGTCTCAAATCATAAATGTTTGTAAGATCTTAACTGTCAATCAAGGTTACAATGAGATGGTAGTTTCACTACACCAGCACAGAAAGAATAAAACTATTATAACAGTAAACGGATAGGGATTTAGAACTTGAGCTAGAGAAGGAAGGGAATTTTGTCTCCCGAAAGAGTGTTGGAGTAGTTTCCAGTGAGAACTTGTGATGCCACATATTGATTTGCTGCCTCGGTGTAATGAGTCCCGTCCCAGTTTACATACACACTGCTGTCATTGCAACCTTTTGCTGTTATTGTGGTCCCATTCAAGATCTTCGTTAGCCCACAAGAAACTCGACTGTCAAAGTTCAATGGTGGGCCTCCATATCCACAACAAGCCATAATGGGTTGTTCAAACCCTGCAAACATATAATAACAGAAATTTAACCGTGTTTGCCCCCAACAAATACTTATATGTTACAAAAGAAACTATGCCATTTTGGCTTATCCTGATCCCTATATTCACCACTCACTTGGACACGCTTCTAGCATTTTAAGGATTGTAAACATATGCTGCAATCAAATGATCACAGGGTAAAAAGAGGAAGGAGACTCTTGAGAAAACAAAGCTCAAAAGAAGAACAAAATGAATTCCCATGGAGTGTTATGTAGTGTATGTGCAAGTCGTTCTTTTATATTCTTTCAGTGTCAAATCATGTCACAGTGATGAGTTATTAAAAGACTATAGTAAGAAGTATGAGTAAAACAGAAGTTGCTGCTGCATGGGGCACACCACATGATTCCAAGGGCATATCACAATATGATATGAGGAATTCAACATCTATAAATATTTAAAGTTACACTTACCATATTTTGAATAGTTTGCAATGAGGTTTGATTTTATGGTAAAGATATCAACATATGTAACATTTGCATCTGGATACTGGCCCTTAAATTTACTACAAAAAGATTGAAGCTGTGTATTAAAGGCTGTGGCTGCTTGGTTGAGTGAACTAACACATCCTAGTTCATCAAGCTTTGATGGATTAGTGCCAAATTTGGCAACAACCTGAGGCAAGCATCCGAGTGGACCCGTGTTATGTATCCAGAAATTCCTTGCCCCGCTATCATACAGTTTCTAGCACACAAATCAGACAGTGAATGTTAATTCCAGTAGAATGTTTTTATTCTATGGAAGTAAAGAAACTTAAAATGCACCAATTATTAGACAAAAATCACAATGAAACCAACCTTTATTCCAGTTTCAAATTCCAATAGAATTGTTGGAATTGAGGCAAGTATTTGGTCCAATGTTTTTGAATAAAATGCACCAGCAAGATCGTTCTGACCTATGTCAAACATGTATAATCCCTTCTCAAAATAGTCTTCAGTTGGGACGGACTGATCAAATTTCTTTCCTGAAACTTTGTTGTGATAATTTTCCTTTGAATGAATGAATGAGATAAAACAGCAAACTAGATTTGGAAACCAAAGTTTGATTAATTTATCGTATACCTTGAAGAAATTGAAGAGCCAGAGCTCTGAATCTCAGAAACTGAAATACCTGAACCCCAAAGCCAAACGGGCTGATGGATGTTGCAGTGGCTGGAAGGATAGTTGAACCTGCTGCTGCAAAGTTGCATCC
Source organism: Glycine latifolia (assembly GCA_013407115.1). Classification (NCBI taxonomy): domain Eukaryota; kingdom Viridiplantae; phylum Streptophyta; class Magnoliopsida; order Fabales; family Fabaceae; genus Glycine; species Glycine latifolia. Next base: position 26,946,832 of record CM023950.1, read on the forward strand.
ATGCTGAAAATTTGGCAAACCCACTGAATCCATGTAGGCATTTAAGAATGGCAATTTCATCGCATCCACTGCAATAATCAACCAAAAACACAAAGAACTATCATGGCTACATGTTCACCATAGCATCGATGATGTTATATATGCTTAGTTAACTCACATATGTAACATTAGATGGTTTGTTTGGCAAGTCATATACTTGTTATGGAAGAGATCATTGTTATATTCTATCAATAATTAAGTTAATCCAATCTCTAATCTTAAAATAATCAGTGCGAAGCATTGTCACTTGTCAGTAACACGTTCTCTCCAAGAAAATGAATTTACAATTAGAAGTAAGGTCCAAAAGTTCAGAGAAAGAATGGTAAAAGGTGAAATAAATGTGAGCATTGAGACTCAAGATTATTATTGATTAAGACAAAACTTAGATGTAGTTTAATAGGTGATTATTGAGGTAAAGCTTCAATTCTTATTGGAGAATAACACCAAAAACACTTAAGGAACTGCATCTAAGTTTATCTGTTTATTTACAATTTGCAGCAAGTATAAAACAAGTTCATGAAAGATTAGAAACTTACTTAGGAAGTCAACTATGAGACGGCCATCGCAGAACCTCCCAGATGGGGTTTTGAAGTAATTTTTTCCATAAGGTGGGACAACTAGAAATCCCATCCCTGCAGCAAGTTCACCTGTGTCTGAGTTTGAATCACCAAAGTTGAAAACTGCTGGGTAACTGAACTCAACTGAATTTGCCACAGCCAAGCATATGCAAAATGTGACAACTTGAAAAGCAACAACAACATTCTTAGAATCCATGGCAACTCTCGCTTTATGCGTGCGAAAAACCGATAAGACAGGCAGACAAATACCGATTATAGCTAGCTTTATGTGCGCCTTTTATGCATGCATTGCATTGGACACTTAGAATTCAGAATTGGTTGCTTCAAAGTGAAGTCTCACTAACAAAGGAAGAGCTTGCTTATGATAGTAAGAAAGCAATTGAATCCAAAAGGAAACAGTTCCTTTTGCTTTGCATTACCATGTTATTATCCCTATGCTGTTCAAGAAAACCAGACTTATAGTTATTGCAATATTAAAAGACTATTCCATAAGTTAAGACTTAAGAGATGGTTTTGTCTTGGGATGCGTGTAATTTGTCTTAAGTTGCATCTCAACGAGACAATATTGCTGCACCACTGTTGATTCCGTGAACCTTTACACTTAGCAATCACAACTGTGTCCATGCAATCCAATGAGAGTGAAAAGACAGATGCCTTAGCATTAACAAAGTTCACGTTTCTCGGTTTGTGTTATATCCTGTGAAGTGTTAACATATTGATCCTTTTGTTTAATTATTTCTTGTTTGGCCTACCTGTGGGCTAGTGTGCCATACCAGCAGCAAAAAATGGATTCGTGAATTATTTGACAGATTCTTTTGAAGAAAAAACAATAAGTATTGTCTTGTGCCAATATAGAAAGATACAAATTAACTTTACCCTAAAAAAAATGACAGCATAGAAGAGTTTGCTGAATGGTCTTTTACTGTGTTTTTTTAATACCAAGATATTAGTACAAAATATCTATCATTTGTTGATGATTTAAAAAAAAAATCACTCACTTGTTGATTATTAATTGCTGGTCACTTAGTAGGTCTCCTCTTGCAATAATGTTTTTTTCATTCAGAATACTCGATATTTTATAAGAGATTTGAGTCTGACATCACATTAATAATATATTAGTCTTTTTATTTTTTACTGTCGGTTTGAAATCCTTATAATGAAAAAAAATATTTTGATTACGGACCCGCACATTGTGTGAGGAAAAATAGGTGAAATATTTTAGATTTTGTTTCGTCACAAACTTCTAAAATCAATAATAAACAAAGAGATATAAAAAAGCACAGGAGGTAATAAGAATAAGCGTATTTTATAATTTTATCATAAATTAATTTGCACCATACTGCTATCTATTAACATGACTAATTTTGAACAATTAATAAATGAATTGGACCTTACATGGCATGCATAGATTCAACTCATACACTCTTAACATTTATATCCTACCAACAAGTTGTCAAGACAGGACAAAAAAATTAACAGGTCAGAAACGCAACAGGAATGGCTCATTTAACAATAAAATCTAACATGATTTTCTGAAACAAAAAAAAAAAACATGTTATGCAGTCATTTGAGAAATCAAAGCAAGTAACATCCGCCTTAGTACGTAGAAGAGGAAAGGAACACCAATATAGTGATAACTCGTACTTCAAATTTTATGCATAATTGCAAATATATTCTTCTAATGATCAAACAACTTATATTCTTATAAATAAATATATTGCTATGAAAAATAAATATTTTCGTCTATAAAATCTAATTCAGAATTATTCGCTTGATAATTAAATTATTTAAAATTTATTTGCAAATAATGAACATTTCATGTGGTCTTGTTCACTATTGTCTCAAGAGTATTTTTTAGAAGGAAAAAAATAAATAAATAAGGAGTGTATTAGTAATAAGTGGTAATGCAAATAACAAAAGTCTCAAGAAGAAATCCAATCACAGCCCAGGCCCAAAATAATGGAAATTTGAGCCACCTGGATAGGCCCAATTTGAGGATGAATGGGTCTACTGTTCTTTTGGCCACTCGAATGGATTCAAAGTAAATTTACTAAATTATAATTTTCTATTTTTTATTTATAATTAAGTTAAAGGCTAAAACCCTTGAAAAACCATAAACCTGTGTTGTGGTTCAATCCAGCATCGATCGATCATTCATCTGTGATAAATAAAAAAAGGTGTAACTGTAACTGTAATGTTTCTGAGTCGAAGTTGAAAATGACGACGCCGTTCAAACGCTTAAACTTAGTTCGCACGGTCTATCGTTCATCTCAGATTGGAGAATCTTCGTCGTATCTGTGCGTAACACTACTTTCCTCCCTTTCTCAGAAAATGCACTTTCTTCATGAAGCCAAACGGTTGTTTTCCAGCTTGAAATTAATGTCATTATGCATTTTTTTATAATTTCGGCGTGTTTGAATTTTCAGTCTCGGCAGCTGCAAGAGTTATTCCTCTGCTCTATCAAACGGTAATAATCTCTTTTAACATTTTTTGTTGATGTTTCATTTGTGTGTAAAAAGGATTTATGTGAATGATTCAGTTTTGCTTTGACCTTCAATTTGTTGACAGTTCGAGTCTTTTTTTTTTTTTTTTGCTTGATCAGATTCTGAGGGTAATTTCAGGAGCTTCCATCCCCATTGTTAAAGGGTCACGATGGCTTTCCCTTTGCTGGTGTAAAATCTTTGACGCTTCGATTTACAATGGTAAATATTCTTGAACGTTTTATCTTATGAAGACAGTGATTCCTAAATTTCTTGTGTCTTTTTCTATATGTTTCTTATCTAACATTTCTTAGGCTGCTGAGTTGTCCATTTTTATGAACGATAGGAGGATGTTAAGTACTCAAGTCAAAGCCTCAGCACAAGCGCGACAAGTGTTAACTCTCTCTTAAGTTTCTTTTCTTTGTTTTTACGACACTCGTACGTTTTCTGCTATTCTTCATGGTATATGATGTATACTATATGCATTGTGCATTGTGCATTGTATCCAACGTATACTTATTGTATTGGATTTATAAATTTTACTTGATGAGTTTTGTTGTATGAAGTAATGTACTTGTTTCCTTTATCTTTCAGGTATAAGTCTTTAGTTATGGAACTGCTGATGTTGTTGTGTTTTCAATTGAATTGTTACTGTCTCTCTCATTTATGCCCTTCTTTTATTCTGGGCTATATATAGCCCTTTATTTGACTATTTGAATAACTGGGTTTAATATCCCATGTTTCCTTTCTATGAAACAAAATACCAATTGTGGTAAAGGGATTCTTCAAAATTTAAGAGTTTTTTCTACTCTTCGATGAGATGATGAGTGGAACCTAAGACATGCAGTTTATGGCTATAGTTAAGGCATTAAAAATATTTTATCATTAATAAATTCAGAATATTTTTGCAACATTCAAAGCATATTGGCATTTCAATTGGCAGACCACATGAGAACCGTCCATCATTTAACAACTTGTATATGCTAGATGTAAGAACATGCACCTCATTTGTGTGTTGTTCTCTAAAACAGTCACCTAGAGAGTTGATGATTAGATGGATTTCAGGTTACCCTCTTATTTGAATTTGCATCTATCTACTGCTTAACAAAATCTCTGTCATTGTAATACTCTTAAAAGGATAATGTAAACAAAATTTATCTATGATGGCTGCCTGTGATCATTTAGAGATTGTTCAATTTCTGTTTTTAGTTTTAAAGATAAAAGAACAAAAAAGAAACATGTTTGAGCATTAATTTAGCTAGTTTTAAAATATTGATCTTAAACAAATTTTAAAACAGTTTTAAAAATTAAAAACAGAAACAGATATCAAACAAGGCATTAATTTGCAGATCAGGTAATAATTTTGATGCGTTGCTGTCTTGCTGACATATCATTGATGCAGGGACAACAAATATCCATATCAAGTCCTGGATTTATCTATGAACCTTATGAACCTCGTGAGAAAATCTCATTTTGGAAGAGGTTAGATCTCAGTGGTTTTAAATCTCCATGGTTTATACGTGGCTTTTTATCACTAACATACTCTCTCTCTCTCATATATATATATATATATATATATATATATATATATATGTTTATGGGTTTATTTTAACATTTAGAATTTTGGGTAGGATATGTCTTTGGTCCCTCTAAAAATTTCGAAGTTCAGTTTCAGTTCCTCTATTTTGTTCATTTTTTGTCCCTCTAATTTTGAAATTCACCACTTTTGGTCCTCAAGCACTATCTAAATCACTTTGAGAACCAAAAGTTGTGCATTTCAAAATTAGAGGGACTAAAACCAAACTTTGGAATTTTTAGGGGGAACAAAAACATATTTAACCTAGAATTTGTTACATTGGTGTTTTCTTTCACCAATTTTATATGCCTTCAAACCTTGTATAGCATTACATTTCCTTATAAACTATTATAATTATGTATCATGATCTTTTGTATAATTTATCTGATATTTGATGTATCAGATGGTTCACTAGAAGTGGTTGGAGAAGAACAAAAAATGACATAATTCTTGAGGTGATGATGTATATGTATATAACTTATTTAATTTTGGTTTGCATTATTCCCCCGAATTTAGAGAACAGGGCCTAACTATTTGTAATAATTTTTTTTTATCCAAATTGTTCTTTTCCATTCCCTCTTTTCTTTTACACCAATCTTGGAGAATTACAGCAGATTGTTGCTTTCTTTTAAGGAGGAATTCCTTTCCTCTCTTTGATGTTCATTCTTCCCTTTCTCTCCTAAATATTCTCTTTTATGAGAGATTAGGAAAGAAAAAGAAAATTAAAATCACACTGAAAGTATTGAACCTGGACCCTTTTATTTAAATGGATGCTATCAATAACCTTAATTAAGCTGTTTTTTGCTCTGTTGCAGCTCAAAAGGGCCTATGCTATTGCAAAGTTAAGAAAAAAGGGTTATTCAAAAAATCAGTTCTACAATGAGGCTGCCAATATGTACAAGGAGGTTTGTACCTGTTGTATTCTGTAGCCTTTACTAAGATTTTTTCTTTAAAATTAAAAAAAAAATCATTGTCACAAGATCAAACTACAACCAACCAACAAAGTCTTTTCCCACTAGGTGGTGTCAGCTAAATAAATCAAACTACACTATTTTGTTTCTGTCTTACAACTCATTCTTCCATTTGATACTGATCTTTTATCAATTGCCTGTTTTGAGTTTAAGCTACAAAGTACTACAGTAGCACTAAAAGAAATTATGAAGAGAAAAAAGTATTGCATTAATTAAACTTTTTGTCCCTATAGCTTCAAACAAGTTCTGTTTTGGTCACCCTAGTTCCAACTTCAATAGTATTAATCTCATATTTTTCAAAATTCAAATTGATATAAATAAATAAATTCAGTCTTCCATGTGCTTCATTATTTCTATGTCAGCCAAGATAGTGCCACATTTGCAAAACTGGCAGGCATGCCAACTTCTTTGCTTCTGGGGCTCATGTTTGTTGGTGTTGCACTATTTCTACTGACCAGGTGATGATGTGGATCAGTTCCAAATTAACAAGAATGCCAGATTATATCGGTCTACTTCACATCAATTTGTTGAAAACTACAGGGATCAATTTTTAATTAATTTAATTTGTTGAAAACTACAGGGATCAATTTTAAATTAATTTAATTTGATACAAGTGAATGATGAACACTTTGTGCAGAACATGCAGTCTTTTTTTAAACTTGACATCTCTTTTGGTTGTTGAGTTACTATTGTGATGATTTCAAATCCTTATGTACTTTATTTTCTCATCTGTCATCCATCAGTGTAATTGAACATATTATCTGCGTGGTAAAGAAGATATCCAAATGACATTTGATGCCTTTCTGAAGAAACAAATTTACTTCATCTATTTTGTGGCTCTGCGCCTCTGCCACACCTTGTGAGTACCGGGATTTGATGCATGCACTTTCTTTGACAGAATGTAGATGCATGATTGTTATAAGTTAATAGATTAAGAGAGTGCATTGTGAAAGAAATTGAAGGGAGGCTGTTTTGTAGTGATATAGTCACTTCAGATAGTGTTCAGGAGAATCAATTTAAAGAAATGCCTTGAAGAAATTAAGAAAAGAACAGAAGACATTGATGTTTGGCCTTTGGATGTGTTTTGAATTTTCACCTGCTACAACCATTTGTCATCACTATTTCCTGGCAGCCTCTTTCTTTTGCGTTGTAGTATGTGGTTTGTTCTGTTCTGAATTTCTTCTCCTCCTTGATTTCAGTTGAGATATATCATTTGTGCCCCAATGCTGATGTTGTCTTTTTCTTTTTCCCAGATAAACACTCTAATAGCTAAAGGTGACAAAAGAACATTAAGGAAAGCAGTTACTGAGAATATGTTTTCTGTATGCTTCAGTTCCTTTACCTGATTTTATTAGTGAATCTGAGCTCTGATACAGTTTTGTACATTTTTTGCATCAATAATTTCTAAAGAGAATATAGTTTAATACTTTAATTCATGAGATCTTTTATTTCATTTTCTTGTCCAAGGCACTTAAGAATGATATTAAACAAAGAGAAACTGCTTGGAGCAGGGTATACTGGGAAATGGTTGAGCCTGTTGTTAAGATTCGAACTTTGTGTGCACGTCTGGTTAGTATTCTTCTGCACTGTGTTTAAATTTTGGTCAAGATGATGTGACAGCTCAAAACGTAGCACATTTATAAAATAAGAAAGAGAATCTGCCTCTACTGGCATTGTGCATCAAAGAGCTGACATATCAACTTGCTAACATTGAGGCATCACTGATCAAAATCTGGTCCCATTGGCTCAAGTATTTCTTTGTTAGTATGTATTGCTGGAGGTGTTCTGACCAGTTTTCAAGTGAAAACTTTGCAGTTAATAACTTTTTGTTTCTTGGTATCTTTGTAAGGTTTCTCTGGACTTCTCCCTGAAGTTACTGGTTATGTCTTGTAGGCACCATGAAAAAAACTTAATTATGTAGTTTTTTCATAGTTTCTGCTGCATAGACCTTTTATGGGAATAAATGTATAAACAAATTTTTTATTGTATTAACCTGATATTTTCGCACGTAAAGCATGGTGACAATTCTAGAAGTGTTAATCGACCAGGTCCTGTTAGTATGCATGTCCTTTTAACATACTAGCCTTATGCAGATGACAGATTATATATGTTGCTGAATTGTACTGTCACTCTCTCACAGATGTGTGCACATATTTTGAAATCAGTATTTGGCTTTTCAATATAATGATTTTTATGATGACTTTGTTTTCAATTACAGATTGGAGTTGATCAGAAAGACCTAAATAAAACATTTATTCAGCGTACTCTTGAGATTTTGGCTAAACAGGTATGCTTTACATTAAAATTAGTCGAATCCCAGAAAATTTATGCCATGGTTTCATGAGTAATAGGAATTTCAAAAACTCAGAACAGTGAATTAATGTTATATTAATTGCAGAAATTTGAAGCATATGACTCAAAAGGTTCTGTGGTAGCTGGAGATAAAAGCAAGGAGGCAATGATAGTTGGAGCTTGTATATTTATTGTTTTCAAAAACAGTTTTTTGTCTTTTAAAATTTGTTTGTCTCTTAACACATTTGAAAGTATTTGTCCCATGGACATATTTCTGTTTTCTAAAAGTTTGTCTCCTGGGCACTTAAGCAGAGTATTTGAAGAAAATAGAAGAGGATGAGAAAACATCTCCTAACTATTTATGTTTTTTTTAAACACTTGTTTTGGAAACAATTTTCAAAGCATTAATAGAACTTGGATGAGAAATTAATTGCCGAGTAGTGTGGAATTACTTTAGAGAACAGTTTTTAAAACAAAAAAGTAATAAGAGAATCAGATAGGCTCTTAATTTCTTTGTTTCCATTCTTGTGGCATTCCTGGATATTCATTTCCTTTTTCTTTCTGCCAACTTTTCAAAATGCATTAAACCATCTAGGAAAAGATAGTGAATTCTTTCATCATTGGCTTTTATGTTCTCGCTCATTGGTAGGATAGAGGAGAGCAGTTTGGAATCAATTTTCTGTACGATGCATTAAACAGTAGGCCACTTATTCGTTTTCTATGAAATGACAAGCTGCTTTAGCAAAGGGAACTTCATGCTGTTTTAAGGATGCGTCCTGTTGACCTCTAAAATCAATTGTTTACTCAAGTTCAGCACATTGCTTTTTATTTTTGATAAAGGTCTTCTTCCTTATGCCCTGATTGCTAGTTTCCTTTGATTTCCAGGTTCTTGTCCGTGATATATGGGTATTTGAGAAGAATATGTTTCATCCTGGTGCAACCTGGCGTCTGTGTGGACGGATATCACCAAAAGCATCACAGTTATTTCCTTGAATGAAGAGACCTAACTTTATGATAGTTAGCTGTTCCTTTGTTAAGCTAAATTCTTACATTTGTTTGTCACTGGAGCCTTGTCCTCTGAATAAAATCAAATGTAGGTGTAAACCTATATAAGTTTTGTTGTTCGAATGAAATTCCTTTGGAGAGGATTTTTTTTCCTTCGTTTGTTCTCCTTATCATTTTCTTTCCTTGCTGGCAAACTGGAAAATAATGTATCGATCAATGGAAACCATGCGGGAAAGGAATTCTGCAACATAAAATATTAATAAAATAGTAAACGTGGAAGAATGGGCAAAGTGATTCTATTCTCCAACCCTGATAATAATTTGGAAAGAGTCACTAAAACAAGCATATAATTTTTTTGTATTTTTATTAGTCCTGATTAATTGCATCGCTTAAGTGTGATCTTGCTACGCAATAAACATGATCAGAGCGGGGGAGATGCAGTATCAAGCAATGCCTTCTTATATTCTTGCTTTCTACTTTCAGATTCAATAGTAACTTTATAAAGATTGTAAACTTTTTTGGATAACATCCCTTCTAAGAAAAGCAAAGAATATCTTACCAAATATTTCAATATCTACTTCCTGTTTTAAACTTTTATATTCTTAGTTCATGGTGGGATTAATAAAATCTCTTCTTCCATCCTTCTCACATATTTATCTGTGGGTAAGTTTTGGCAGATGGACAAAAGAGAATTCCATCTTTAACTTATGGGCATCTGTTACAGGCTCTATCATTTCCTCACCAAAGCTCTAGCTTTGAAAGTGTCGAAGACAGTGACTTTAGGGCGTTCAACATGTGATAGTTCAAGCTCAACTGCTGTAAGAAGTTCTGATTCTAAAGCTAAAAAGGAGGTGCAGTCAGAGACACCATGGAAAGTTGATGATGGCAAGAAGCTTCCACCAGCTGAAGGTGTCGTTGGTGACTCTATTTCTTCTCCTGTACAGCAAGCTGAAGAGAAGAATAAGCCATGCATGAATGTTGATAAGATGGAAGGAGAGAATGCTGCATTAACATTGCCAATGCCAAGTTTAGCACCAACGCGGTCTATAAAGAAAACTGTAAGCATAAGTGAGAACGTGGAAGAGATTCCCCCACCTAAGAAGTTGAAGAGGAAGTGGAGCAGGTCCTTCCAAAAATCATTTTCTCTGGATCAAGAGGAAGAACCAATACCTCCACCGCGATCAATTCTGAAAGTGGGTTCTGATCTTAATGACAAGTCCAATTCCTTTTCTTAATTTCACGTTTCCGGTGTAATAATGTTAGTGTCGATAATTTATGTTACGAAACAGCATACAGAAGCCCCGTGTGAATGTGGCTAGCCTTAACAATGTCTTTGATCATTGATAATTCCACAATTAGCTTTCTTTTATTTTGTACATTTAAATATTTGTTTGGCTTCTTTTGCTTTGGAGAAATTGATCGAAAGAAACTTATGTTCTAAAGTAATCAAACATCCATCTTATTAAATGCACAAGTCCTCTTTCACGTGAGTTTCACAGAAGACAGTGATACGATTAGTTAGATAATAAAATTTTGCATTGGGCTCCAATTTTGTCATGTGCAAATCGGGGTTTGTTTCTAGACTAAAATATAATCAATGAGAGGGATCCAGATTTTTGGGGACAAATAAAGTTCTCACAAGGTAAATCAATCAATCACGTTATCTTTAAAAATATTCTAGATGCTTGTTTGAAACTCCATCTTAACTAGCAATTTAGAATTGTTCCTGTCGGCATACACAATGGTAAAGCTAAACCGTATTGAATGTAATACAAGTATCACTGTATCAGACTATTTTTTGACACCAAGCGATACATAACAGAATGAGCGTGCCATCACAATCTTTTGTAAACAATGATACTGCAGGCTTTGCAATCATGGCAAATAACCCACAAGAAACATGAAAAGTTTGAATACAATTATACAAAGCCCTATAAACAGTATAAAATTGCTTAATCGACCTACAATCAAAAGATTATCTAGTAGAAATTCCAACGTGTAAACTCTATCATCTTATCCTTTCCCTTGATTTCCCCATTATCATTCTATTGAAATCTCTTCTCCTAACATTAAAAAATAAAAATAAAAATCAACCTTGAATGGAGTGTTAAAAATGAACCCATAAACCATATGGGAAGCAAGCACACTATGCACATACACTTAAAGAATATGTTTCACCTTCAACTTCCACATCATCGTCATCATCAGGAAGATGATCAAAAAAAGCATCAAGGTACCAGGGACATTGATCATTCCACTCACCCCTGCACGCGGTGGCACGCCATTTCTGGTCAGCTATCATCTCAGGAGAGAGTCCCCATTCTAGCATTTCTTCCTCTGTGTGATTTACAGCTAAGCTGTATTCTCCACCACTTCCCAGCTGCATAACGCGGAACTCGCAGTTGCCAAAATTGTTTAGGTGCTCAAACTGCTCAACTGTCCACTTGAACCACTTCATCAGGAAAATACGCGATGTCAAACCGTGAGAAACTATTACGAAATTCAAATCATTGGAAGGATCATGACGAAGCCTGTTCATGTGTATGTCCCTCCACAGAGATTCAAAGAAACCTGCAAACCGATCAAACAGTGACAAACATATATCACCTAAAAATAACAGCCAATGAAAGACAAAATAAGAAACGGGTATGTTATCTATCTAATTAGCCCTTACCATTAGTTGTATTAGTACTCCATTTTCGTCTATCCATTTTATTTTATTCCTTCTACCATTGGATATCTCCAAATATAGCCTAAATCTACACAAGTCAAATTAGTTCTTAAATTTTGTGGCTTAAGAACTAATTTCATTCTATTCCATTCCCCTAATTCAATAGAATAAATATTACTTGTGTAAAAGGTTAATAAGCATGGTGTGTTAATAAATATTACTTTTATATAAAAGTTAATAAAATTAAGATAATATAAATAATAAATATAACATTATGATATTTTGTCTGAGACTATCTTATCCATTGACTAAAGTATTAATTTCAAGTACTAAAGGTAAATTTAATTTTCGTAATGTCAAACATCAAATTAATTAATAGTATTAATTCGAAGTACTAAAGTATTTCTCTTAAAAAAAAAGTACTAAAGTAAATTTATTCATAGTATTATGAAGAAGAAAAAAAAGTTAAGGATAATGTGTAATCAGAAATGTGAATTTTGTGTGACGTCAAAAAGAAATGTGAATTTTGTGGAGCAATGGGAAAGAAGGAGGAGGTTACTTGAAACGCGATCAAAAACGTCGGCGGCAGACTCTCCCTCGGGGAAGCGATAGAAGAACCTTCCAAAACGTTCGCGTGTTTCCTTTATCACCTTCATCCTCTCTTCCACCTGAAAGTTCCCGAAATCCTGTTCTCGAACTCGCGACTCTTCCCTCACGCCGATGATTCTCTTCTTCGAGAAGCACCGTCCGAGCTCGCGGAGCGTCGATCGGGTGCGGGCGTAGGGGGAAACGTAGAACTGCACCCGCCAGTCAGGGGAGCAGCCGTCGCCTCCCATCACGCGGCGGAGATGCTCGCCGGCGCGGCGGGCTTGGGCCATGCCTTGCGCCGTTAACTGAATGCTGTGGTCGGGTGTGGTGGTGTACGCCGCCATGTCCCGGTTCCCCTGCGACTCCCCATGCCGCATCAGTATTATTCTCTTTGGAAGCACACCAACCATATCTTCGCTTCTCTTTGCATTCATTTTCTTTCACCCTCACAATTTATTTATAGTAATACTATAAAGCTTGGTACTATATGAACACAAAAACCAAACCCTTCCTTTTTGCAACTAATTTTTTAGAATATTATAATAATTATATTATTAACCTAAAATGATTTTAACCAAAGGGAAGGTTACCCGTTCACATGTGTTACTTTGCACATGTGGCCTATGGGAATGATCTATTGTTTTAATAATCATATATCGTAAAAAAAAAAAAAAAAAACTCAATGAATTAAAAGATACTGTCTAAAAAATTAAAATGATTTTACGACGGCTTCCTCTGGTCAACAAACAGGAGCTGTAAAGTGTAAACGTGTACAACGAATTCCAACAAATTTAGTCCATGACAGTAGGACATAATTTTGTTTGCGTATGAATGAATGTCTTAATACACAGGTACTCCAATCCATAAACGTATTTTTGGAAGAGTATCAACCATATTTGAACTTTGAAGCAAGGGGACAGTTGAAAATTTTGATTATTTTTTTTGTTTTGAATAGTATACTCTTTTCAAAGTTCAAGGAGACTATCTAGATAGATTCTGCCACTTGTTGAATTTAATTAGGTTTTATACAATGGAAGTAACAAGGATCAAGGGTACTTGCGTTGCGGCGCAATTAAAATGAAATAAAGAGTTATAATAAAAAACAAAATATAGCTTTAATTGAAAGTTACTTAAATAACCTCATCTCTTACATCCTCCATCCAAATATTAAAAACAATTCCTTCATATTTCCCTTTCACAAGTCACATCTCGCTTTAAAAATTCCATTAATCCTCTTTTCAAGAAACAAGGATTTTATTTTCAAACTCACTTGATGGAGGGAGAAGCACCATAGGTTACCATGTTGTTTTCTCCACAATTCTTGCAAGTTCTCATTATGACATGATTATTAATTTTTACTTTCTTATAAGAGTCTTTAATTTTTAGAAAAACATATTTCACATAAGAAAATCTTTATTATTATTATTATTTCTTAATTTTTTCACTATTAATTATTTTTTATTGTCACCACAACAATAATCATTATCGCAATAATAATCACATGATTCATTATCACAATTATCATCATTACATTGTTAAAGTTGTACCATTTTACTAATAGTATCACTATTTTTAACTATATGTAATCACCATAAGTTCACCATGTCATTGTTGTCCCCTACCCCATGCTAACCTGGATGGCTCCATTTATTAAGAAATAAGAAATGATTTTTCATTTAGATTTAATAAAACTTGCAAACTAAATTACTTTTAATTTTCAAAACTAAAAACTAATAAACATACCAATACCTACTTAGGTTTAGAGCATAGTCACAAAAGGATACCTCGACAATTTTCATTTTCTCTCCATAGTTCTCACTATTTAAATTTTCAAAGCACTATTACAAAGGATTCAACTCCTCAATTTGCTATTGTCTTTTCAAAGAAAATCCTAGAAATATTGCATGGAAATATGGATTGACAAGAACTACACACGAAATTAAATGGCTAATTTCCATTTGATTCTGTCATTTTTCAAATTAATCTCTACTTTAAATTCGTAGAGAGATTGGTACATTACACTAGTATTTTTGTACCATAAAGGACTTATCTTTTCCAACAAGGAAACAACGCCACAATGTGTTTGTATATTTACACTTTGGATGCAACATCGATCCTTGTGTGTGTTCTGTGACAAGTTTAGTACAAATATAAAGGAGACACGATTAAATATACAATCACAAATTTACATACTCCATGAAATAAAAGTGGGGCACCACATGAACCTCCAACTTGATGTCACGCAATGCTAAATCCATACATATGTAGGTGGTGGTGATGACTCCCATGACCATGATGATTATGGCTTTGAATATGATTCAAAACTTCGTGACACTTCCTAGACCTTTCGTTAGGAAACTTCCACTCTTCAATCCCAACGTCCTTCTGCTCATAGTCATAACTAATAATCTCTTCAACCACTTCATCATCGTCTTCCTCTTCCCCCATTGATTCTACTAGCATCATGTCTTCTTCCTCTATGTCATCTCCTAGTTCTTGTTCATGTTCTTCTTCTTGTGCATTATCTTCTACACATTGATCTGGAACAAGGAGCAATCTCAACCGTCCATCTTGTCGAGTAGCATAGAGAATTTTAGGTCTCTTTATTCTTGCTTTGGTGAGTTGCAACCTTCCATTTTTCCTTACTGGTATAAGAATGAAACTAGGTCGTCCATTCCCATTCAATGAAGAAAGCGGCGGAGGAAAGTTTCCTCTTCCCTCTGCCACCCTTGTTTTCCTCCAACAATTATCTTCATCATCATCATCATTATTATTGTCATTATCATCGATTTCACTGGTAATGTCAATGCTTTGGAAACCAGCAAGACTTTTAGTGCAAGTCACCAACCCTTCAATCCCTTCACCAACATCTTTAATAAAGCCAATCTGATTTGGCGGTGGAGGAGAATCCAGACCATGATGCATATGCACAATGGTGGGGGGTGAATTGGGATGAAGTTTGTAGTTGTGATTATTCATTGTGTTGGTAGAGTTGAAGGTGGTGACAAGATCCAATAAGGAAAGATGAATGTGCTTCTTAAACACATGGAGAAGGAATGAGAGAGAAATTGAAAGAAGAATAGGAACATATAGAAAGAAAATCATCATCACATGTATGTAGAAACATATGTATAAACTCTTGTTTAACGAATGTATGTGTTTTGTGATTGTAGATTTTGAAAAGTAGGCAAGTTAAGAAGATTGGAAGGGTGGGAATATCATAATAACATCCTCACCCCCCCAAAGATAAAGGGGTTGTGGGCTAATGGAGAGGTGGAGAGAGGGTGAAAAATGATTATATAAAACATGAGTTGCATGTAGTGATGGAACAAAGTTAGCAATTAGCAAATGGTGCCGAGTCCCACTGAGATGGCCTATGATTACTCCCGAGATGGCACATTTCTATTTTTCTTCTTCATTCTCAAATGACATGGTCATCCTCACTTTCTTTTTTCTACCTATTGAGTTGGCTAAAACATGGGAAGCTTTAGATAAGTCTGTTAGACACGTTTCATGTGATAAATGTTTTGTCTTGCGTATTTTTTGTTTAGGACTCTCAATTAAACTTTAGTTTTTGGCTATGTTGCAAAGATATTTGAACTTCTTTTTCTCCGTCTTTATCCAAAATACACAATTTTTTAGACATTTAATTTTTAGGACCCCTCACGAGTCATGCTTATTACATTCTAATAACAATCGCTTATATCTAAAACAAAAAAAAAACAATATGTTTCATTAAAGGCAAACAAATTGATTTTAAAAAATTTGAGAAAAATAAAATTCAAATAGAATATACATGTTAAAATTCAAATTGAAGAGGATATAACATTGGCAAACTGATTTTTTTCTCACTATGATATTGGTACAAAGTTGTCTGTCGAAAGCAATGACAAATCTTCGTTGGGGATCGATTGGCTCGCAAAATGTGAGTATTTCTCTTCCAACATTATTTATTTCTCTCTCAACTCAATTTTCATAAACAAAAGACTATAAGAGGTGTTTTTCTATAATGACAAAGGTCATGCTTAATGTATTTCGATAAACAAGAGAGTTAAATTAGTTGATTTTCTTTAAGACTAAAAACTTAAACATTTTTTTATATTACACATGCTAAAAATATATTTAACTATATATATATATAATATTATATGTTATTTATTTTAGTCCTTCAAAGTTTTCTTAACTTAATTTTTTGAAGATTTAATTTTGTTAGTTTTAGTTTCTACTATCAACTAACAATAATAATTGATGAAGTAACAACAATGTCACTAGTCCAAATAACATGTTTTTTTTTGTAAGTTAAGTTTTTAAATCCCTTATCAATTAGTCTGACATCAATAAGGTTGCTATTACATCATCATTTAAATACTTTTACTAGATAGCAGAGACTAAAAATAAATAAATAAATTTAAAGGATTTGAAATGAAAAAAAAAACAAATAAAAAAATTATTTTATATGAATCATACGATTATTTAATATATTAAATAACCTTATAGTTCCTATAAAAAAGGAATTTTATATCAAGATAGTAAATAGAAAATTAAAATATTTTAATTAACTAGTATATTATATATCTTTAAATTAAAGAGCCTCTAAAAAAATAGTCTTCAACAAGTTTGTAAATGTAGGATGAGGTGTATTCAATTAAGATTTGAAAGGATTTTAAATTTTTTTTTTATATATAAAAAAGTCTTGAGGTATTCAATTAAGATTTTTAAATATTAGAAATAAGACTTGTGGTATTTAATCAAGATTATTAGGATTTTTTAAGGAATTAAATAAAATTCGTTGATATTCAATTAAGATTTTTTACAACTTAAAAAAATTGGTATTCAAAAGTATAGAAATTTCAATGGATTCTTTTTTAAAATGAATTTTAATGAATTTCATAACACTTTTTAGTAGAAAATACACATCAAACAATTTCACCAAAATCCTTGAGATTTCATGAGACTTTCTTTTTTTCTTTCTGTTCCTGCCAATTGACATGTTTTCTTTTCTCATCATACATTATTTCTTGTCTCTTTGTTGAAAGTGGTACATACTCATAATATTTTTACTCTTTCAACCAATGGATAACATACCCTGGAATGAGTGATATGAGAGATCTTTTCAATTCTTTGAACTTGCAATTAAGCATCTTGATTATGTACTCATACATATTAATGAACGTGAGAAATTGACTCATGTATAAGTGGATAAATATATAAATTGGGTTTGAAACAATTGTTGGACGTATTTTTGTTTGGTGAAATCGTTATTATGAGAATGACTAAAAATATCTATATTTCATGTTATCGATAGACATTGCATTATATAATTTTTATAAAATTAAAATGGTTGATGATTGAAGGGGAATAAGCCTATTGTGCTTGTACATATGTTAAGGAAAATTAATTTGTTATGTAACATGTTTAAGGTTCTTTGTATATGATGAATTTTATTTAAAATATTATGTAAGAAAA
The DNA here is from genome assembly GCA_013407115.1 of Glycine latifolia. Taxonomy (NCBI): domain Eukaryota; kingdom Viridiplantae; phylum Streptophyta; class Magnoliopsida; order Fabales; family Fabaceae; genus Glycine; species Glycine latifolia. The sequence goes on from CM023950.1 coordinate 26,964,498, forward strand.
ATTCATGGATCTTTTATCAATAATTTTAAATGTTATTTTAAAAATTCAAAAAGTCTTTTCAAATTTTATAAGTTCATATTTTATAAATCTATTAAAATTCGAACTATAAAATTCTAATAATAATATTTTATAAAAAAATATTAAAAATCATTACATTCTTATAAACTCTTTTAAAATTTACAAGATTTTTTTTACATAAAATAATCTTTTAAAATCTTAATCCAATAACCTTAGTTAAAAAAGCAAAATATGTAAGTAACTAATGTAATGTAATACCATAAAAAATACATATATACAATTACAATTTTAAAATTGATCTCGGTCAAACTTTAAATGTGCTTAATCAATATTCATATTTGACATATTTTTATAACATTAGAAGGAGTCAATAACTTACGCATCATTGAAGATTATATTCACCACAAAATATTATCATTTTTTCATTAAAAATTCAATTAAGTTTAAAAAAGAGAACAATATTATAAAAAAAAATTATAATTGTATTGAAAACTAATCATATTCAATTAAAAATTTATTATTTCTTATTCATAAATATCAAATAAATTTTATATTATCAACATTTGAATTAATTTTAGATTTTTCATCAATAAATAAAAAACTAATAAAAATACTAATATAATTTTTTATATAATCTAAAAAATATCCACCTCCAAAATTATCCATATATATATATATATATATATATATATATATATATATTGTAAAGGTATCCTGGAATGATTTTTAATATGGATTGATAATATAAAAATTAAAAATATTTAACTCACTTTAATGTAATTTTTAATGATGAGATGATTAATATTATTATCATTAATTTGTTAATCAAGCCGAAATTGAAAGTTAATTTGTGAGGAAGTGCACATAAGTTAAGATAGTAGTAAATAATCCAAAAGACTGGCCCGATCCCAAATAAAACCAACGGTCGATTCCACCCCAACCTCCATTCCTCCAAAGTCGTTTTTCACTTTGTTTTCTCTGTCAAAAACGTTGGTTGAGAGCACATGTCGCTGCAAACCTTTCATTTTACCACTTTTTTTCTGTCACAACGCAACGCACCCTCATCATTCTGCATTCTGCAATGCAATCAATCCCTTTCTGACTTCCATTATTCATCGCATTCATTCACATCACTGCACTTTCTAACGCATACATACCAACAAAACACGCCTTATATTTAACCAAACGTAATAACAATGCCCTCTTAGTTTTTCTACCATCATCAACCCAAAACCGTTAATTATATTTTGTCTTTTCTTCTCTTTCATGGCCAATCACAAACAAGATTATTGTTTATGGTATGTATGTATGTATGCATATGCCTCTTCCTTCTTCCAGTAATTAAAATCACGTCCATTTTTGTTTTATCATTTTCTAATGTCTGAGATTATGTGCCATGCAATGCAGGGACGAGAAGAAAAACCAAGCTAATAAATCGAAGAAGAAGCTTACAATTGCAGAAGCTTTTAATCTTCAATCTCATATGCAGCAGCCCAATACCAATATCAATGCCAATTCGAGGTCCAAAAGAGCTACCAAGAGACAAGCCTCTCTATTTTCTTGTTATTCTTCTGCCCATGGTTTTTTTTCCTCCCAATTCCTCATTTTTCAATCCAATTTCGAAGACTTAAAAGACTTGTTATATTCTATGCTCATGATTTTTTTCATTTTTTAATTTTTGCTCCAAGACTTGAGGCATTTGGAATTGGAGAAAGAGAAAGACGACACATCATCACCAAGAGGAGTCTTGGAAGCCTGCTTGAAAGACTTTGTTGACTCTCACGACCAATCATATGAATCTGAAACCACTTGTTCAACCACGAAGATACACTCTCACTGGTCCAAATTCTTGAAACTTTGGAATAAAAAGTCTTTTAAGCGCCTAGGCTCCATCCCACCTCTTAGTGTGCCAAAGCTGCTACCAAAATGGAAAAGCAAAAGCAGCAGAGAAAACCAAGCTCTAAGTAAGCTATACAACTTCAGGTCTTCTGGGGTCACTTTCAGCCTCTCAAAACTCAGACATGCAACCAACAATTTTAGTGATGGTCTAAAATCTCACACTAACTATGTCATAATTTGATTTTAGCTTTAAGTATGTTTAAAGTCCCTACAAATGACCGAATTTTGTTCTGGACTCCAATTTTTGTTGTTTTAAGTCCTTGGTATATTAAAACTTTTATTTTGAACCTTTCTCGTCAGTTAAGTGATATCATGACACCATTACAGTTGCTCATAATGTTTGAAATGTCAATTGCTAAGGTAACATGTCATCGCTTAACTAATAACAAAAACTCGAAACAAAACTTTCAATAAATCAAAAACTCAAAACAACAGAATAATTTAATAATTTATTGGAGATTCATAACAAAATTCGGTCATTTATTAGAGATCTTAAACAAGCCTTGATTTTAATACTCTTTTTTTTTTACTCTTAAATGTGGTCAGTCTGACTAGGTAGATTTTCATTGCTCCTTTTACATGTAGAAAATATAATTGGAAGAGGTGGTTTTGCTGAGGTTTACAAAGGGTGTCTCCAAAATGGGCAATTAATAGCTGTGAAGAAATTGACTAAAGGGACCACAGATGAAAAAACCGTAGGCTTTCTATGTGAGCTAGGTGTAATTGCTCATGTTGACCATCCTAATACTGCAAAGCTAGTTGGATGTTGTGTAGAAGGAGAAATGCATCTTGTCTTTCAACTATCTACACTCGGAAGCTTAGGATCTCTTCTTCATGGTTTGTACTTTAGTTTGAATTGCAGTTTCCTCATATGTGAAAACTTGATGTTTAATGTATTTAGTATTTACTGTTTATTCTTTCATGGTGTGTGTTCCAGGTTCAGATAAAAACAAATTAGATTGGAGTAAAAGGTATAAAATTTGTCTGGGAATAGCTGATGGTCTCCTCTATCTGCATGAATGTTGTAACAGGCGAATCATTCATAGAGATATTAAGGCAGAGAATATTCTGCTCACGGAGAATTTTGAGCCACAGGTTTTTACTAAACTTCATTAGAGTGAATGATAAAATAACTTATTTGCAGTATTACTTTGATTCATGAAACTTAGGCTCCATGGATATATTCTGAATTTTTGTGGCTGTGTGTAGGAACATTAACTTATTCATTAGTTTCAGGTGTAACAGTTTTAGCTTATGATGCTGTTATCAACTTACCTTGTTTTCCAATACTCTGAGCTATGGTAAACTTATCTTCTATTGCTGTTACCAGCTCCCCATGTATATACAGTATTTATATGCTGTATCATCATTAATGAAGCAATAGAATACTATTTTCCACTATTATTCTTACCCTGTGAAAATCTTTCAACTTTTGCCAAGAGATAATACATGAACTGAGCTGTCATGTCATGTTTTGTGCTAATGTTCTGCTTGTAAATTAGATTAGTAGCAGACCATGTCTCTTACAGCTCTGTTGTATTCCCTGTTGTTTGACGCAATCTTTCTAATATATCACTCCCTTATTAATTGATTTTGATTTTTCCCAGATATGTGATTTTGGACTTGCAAAGTGGTTACCAGAACAATGGACTCACCATAATGTATCAAAATTTGAAGGCACATTTGGGTATGCAAATAAACAATTACTATCGCTAGAGTTCAGTAGGTTCTCGTGATTTAATATAATCACCTAATTACTTGATTGGCAGCTACTTTGCTCCTGAATATTTCATGCATGGAATAGTAGATGAGAAAACTGATGTTTTTTCATTTGGGGTCCTAATTTTGGAGATCATAACTGGGCGTCCAGCGGTGGATCATATGCAGCAGAGTGTTGTGATATGGGTAAATCATTTTTCCTAAAATGTGGTATATTAGATTATCTAACTAATTGTCACTACACGAGAAGCCTCATCTCTTTGTGCTTTCTTGTGTATCATAGGCAAAACCATTGCTTGACACTAATCATATCAAGGACCTCGTTGATCCTTCTCTTGGCAATGATTATGAACGAGGACAGTTGGGCTGTGTAGTTTTGACTGCATCAATGTGTATTGAGCACTCTCCTATCTTACGCCCCAGCATGAGTCAGGTAAGTACACAACGACCTAGATTGATGCACATTATTAGTTCATTCAAACTGAAATTGCCATCATATTAATGCAAGGAAACTAATTAAGATCTTTTCAGTTATTGTACTATGTGTCTTTAATGATAGTTAATTGTTAAAGTACAAGTCTAAGGGTGAAGTCTCATATTGAATAGAAATGAACAAGTTGAGTAATATATAAATAAGAAAGACTCACAAACCTGAAGCTTAAGATTTTGGATTGAAGTGTAATGTCAAATTCGCTTACGTGGTGGTGTACTCGTGGTCCATTAGTGAAAATCTACCCATTCTTTTATCTCTCAGATTTTCCAACACTAATGTGATGCCACCATTTTGGTTAGGCTAAGCGACAACACTTATGAATGAAGCTGATTGAAAAATATGCAGCCATACCTGTATATATTGTTAACTGTTTATACTTGGAGTTCACCCTTGTACTTATAGATGCTAACAGTAATTAAGGGAGAAAGAGATAGTGAAAAGAAAGAAAGATAGAAAGAAGAGTGTAATTTCATAGAAGATTGATTGATAATATTTTTTTTTTTTTGACTGATGCAGGTTGTAACACTGCTAAGAGGTGAAGACCATGTTCTGAAAGCAACAAAATCAAGCCGAAGAAGTAGGGCTCTACAAAGAACATACTCAGAAGAGCTACTAGACGCGCAAGAATACAACTCAACAAAACATCTAAGAGATCTCAAGCGATTTGAGCAGATGGCATTGGGTTAATGAGAGCTAGGGGTATCGTTAGTTTCTAGGACTAGGAAGATTGTATAAAACTTATGAGGCCCAAACTTCGGTAATTAAGGGTCATCAAGTCCATGGAAATGAATCAAATGATTATTGCATTCATAAACTTTGCATGATTAGCTCCCATCAGGTTTTAAATGCAAAAAATATTAAAGGCTACCTGGATTTCCATGGAACAACTCGTATAGATTGTGTTGGCAATGTTACTTATTATGTATACTATTTATATATTGTGCTTATGTACATACATAACTTGGTTAATTAGGATATGTGAATGTTGTAAACTTTCTAACACCCTGTTCGATTCTTACAAATTAAAAAAAAAATGCATAACATCAACGGTTGATTTATTATAGCAACTATTGATTTTTTGAATTACTGACTTTACTATATAAAGTAGGAGGCAGAGCCCTTTTTTTCAGTGAATACAAATTATTACAAGTTTTTGAAAAGGCTATAGAGGTCCATTTGTTTGAATTGGTGGGTAACATCACTTGACAGCATTTTTACACTTCGATGAAATTGTTTACAGTGCAACAGGTTTTTACTTTTATTACTTTTCTATATATCCTGTTTTTTTTTTTCCTTAAAGATTAAGAAACATTTTATTTATTAGTAATTTAAAGTAACAATAATTCAATTATATGCCTAGTAATTTTCTTTGCAAAATGTTTCTAAACGTAGGACCTCTTTGATTTTTATTTTTAAAATAAAAAGCACTTCTTAATTGAATGAGAAGTTAGAAAAAATTATAATAATTATATAAACCTAAAAAAATAAAAACTTAAAAATAACTATTTTATTTTATTATATTAAATGTTAAAAAAATAACAGGGAAATAAGCTATCATAAAATTACTTTTGAATCTTAATCAAACTAGCTTATAGATTACAAAAAGATTTACATCTATAAGGATGTATGAGAATTATATCACACAATATTTATAAATATTCATTTACTCATGAAATCGTATAAAAATACTCGTGATGGAAAAAAATAAGGGACGAATTTGAGCATTTGCGTCGGCTTAGACTACCCTATTGCCAATTCTATACATAACCTTGTCTTCGCCAATTATGCGTGAACTTTTTTAAAAGCTAAACTGATTGAAAAATGATTCACAGGGTGAATTTGCATCTACTCTAACTCTACCTAAAATTACGACTCAATTATTATTGTCACTTTCTTGGTAAACAAGTTGATGTTGGAACGGCAATAAAAATTATTTTAATTAGGTTCGGCATCTAGTTTAAGATATTCCCACGCCTTGTCGTTTGGTAATCAACATGCCGTGTGGACTGTATTTTTTTTTCGAAAATTATAGTAGTTAATAAATTTATATATAGTAATTTTCTAAATTAGAAAACACTAGAAAGATATGACAAAAAAAAATTGTTGGAAGAATTTTTCGTAAGAATATTATTATATAACACTCTTTTTTAATTCCTCAAGGCATTCCTACATACTTACTTGCGTATAGGAATTCTCCCCTAAACTTGTTCATAACACGAAAATACCACATGAGACACACGTGCTGACCAAGTCAAATGTCGAACTTGCCCCTCAGTCCCTCACACTGATCCACTAATGATTCGCTTCCAAGCATTCAAACTACCAACCATACCGTCCTTTGTAATCAGTTCGTATCAGACCCCATCATACCAAACCCCTTGTATTCGCGATTGCTATAAATAAATTTAAATATAATATTTTAATAGCAGTGATGATAAGTTGAAAAATGAAAGATGGAAGGGGTGGATGGTAATTTGGAGCGAAGTTGAAGTTTGAAAACATTGGAAGGGGACGTAACGGGCATTTTGGAAAATGTGATGGGAGCGAATTGGCAAAAGGGAAAATAAGCATTGCGATTAGCATCAAGCACAAGCAGAGTCACTCGCGCTGTGTCTAAACTCCAAACGGAAGACAGAGAGAGAAATAGAAAGAGAGAGAAGAGGAACCGTCTCCGTTAAGGTCAAATATCCTCAACCACTAACTAAAAGCGTAACGCCGGAGCTCTCCGCCGCCGCGTACGGCGAATCCCGACGCCTCTTATTTCTTATGCTATATTCGATCGACTGCGTTCCGCGACTCTCGTCGACGGAATTCCCGGTGACTCACCGGTGGCCGGTGGAAAATCGCTTCGTTGATTATTATTATGAAGAATCAGAACAAGGACAACGGTTGCAGCAGCAAGAGCAGCAATGGATTCGTTCCTTCTTCCTTCAAGTTCATATCGTCTTGCATTAAGACCGCCTCCTCCGGCGTCCGCTCCGCCGGAGCCTCCGTCGCCGCCTCCATCTCCGGCGACGGAAACGACCGCAAAGACCAGGTAGCATTTTGCGTCAGTGCTACTCTTCAGTTGTTGCCTTCTGATATTGCGATTTGTGTGAATGCTGATAAAAAAAAAATGACAAGTCAAACGTGCGTGCGTTTTGATCGTTGAGTAAAATTTAGTACCGCGAAAACTTGCCAATGCTCGGTTGTCTTTATGCAAATAACTATTATTGTTGCTGAGATACTGTCCCCAATCTCACGGAATGAACTGTTTATTGCGTTTTTTTGTGTTTTGTCTCTAACATTTTAATTGCATTTATTCTGGATTATTAAGTGAATTTAAGGACTTAATCCACATGGCTATGTCTCAATTATTTTTTAGTACGCGATTCTAATGGTTTTGTATGGGCGAAGTAAAAGAGGCATGGAATGTTCTGATTAACAATAGCGATTTGTGTAACTCCAAAAAATTAAAGAGATATTGGTTTGTTTATTTTATTTTTCATGATTGCAGACCAGAATTAATTTGAGACTGGTTTGTTTGATGATGTAGTTAAACAAATGCTAATAGGCCTTGTAAGTGTGGATATGGTAGAACTGGATTATAGAATAAGGCATTATATACGTGTCAGTTTTTAGAAGCATTCATTATGGTCTGGTGCTACCAAATAATTTACGGATCCCAATTTGTAATGATAGAATTGTATTTTGATCAACACTATGCTTTGCAAACTTCATAATTACTTTTCAGCTGTAAACTTATTGCTTATGAATGAAGGAGTCAGGATTATTCACCTCTTTATTGTCAAGCAGGTGCTTTGGGCTTGTTTTGATAGGCTAGAACTCGGTCCATCTTCTTTCAAGAATGTCCTCTTACTTGGCTATTCCAATGGATTTCAAGTTCTTGATGTGGAAGATGCCTCTAATGTAAGGGAGCTTGTCTCAAAACGTGATGATCCAGTTTCATTTTTACAGATGCAGCCTGTCCCTGCAATATCAGAAGGCTGTGAAGGATTTAGAGCATCACATCCTTTACTCTTGGTTGTTGCATGTGATAAATCAAAGATCCCTGGTAAAATGCTAAATGTCAGAGATGGCCATAATGAAACTCAAGCGGAAAACATTGTCAGCTCAGCTACAGCAGTTCGGTTTTATTCACTAAGGTCCCATACTTATGTTCATGCTCTGAGATTTCGTTCAACTGTCTACATGGTTAGATGCAGTCCTCGAATAGTGGCTGTGGGTCTAGCTACTCAAGTAAGTTTTTGACTCAAGTAGTTTTCCAATTTGCTTTTAGACTTATATGTGAAAAATGTATGTTACTTTGTTGAGGAAGTTGAGTTTATGATTGTTTTTGGTAGATCATGGGCAGGTCTTACCAATTTCCTTTGACATATTGCAAGGTTGAAACTTAGTTTGCTATTGCCATAGGTAAAATCTGTCTAATTTGTTTTCTTCATTTATATACATTGCTTGCAGATATATTGTTTTGATGCTCTTACTCTTGAGAATAAGTTAAGTGTTCTCACTTATCCTGTACCTCAGTTGGGAGGACAAGGAATGATTGGGATTAATATTGGCTATGGTCCGATGGCTGTAGGGCCCCGGTGGTTAGCTTATGCTTCAAACAGCCCATTGTTGTCAAACACAGGTCGCTTGAGTCCTCAGAGTCTTACTCCTCCTGCTGTCAGCCCATCAACATCACCCAGCAGTGGAAACCTGGTAGCCCGATATGCCATGGAATCTAGCAAGCATTTAGCTGCAGGGCTGATCAATCTTAGTGATATGGGATACAAAACATTGTCTAAATACTATCAAGATCTAATACCTGATGGATCCAGTTCTCCTGTATCTTCAAACTCAAGTTGGAAAGTTAGTCGATTTGCATCAAATTCTACAGAAACAGATCCAGCTGGGATGGTGAGTATTTTGGAAATAACTTGTCATGTTATAATCTGATTTTATTTTGCAATGTGTTTGACCCTGACTAGATATTTTCTTTCTTAAAGTAATATTGGCATCTGTATTACAATTTGAATGAGACCATCTATTGGTTCAGCTTAGCCATAGAAGAAGAATTTTCTAAGGTAGTTAATAGCACCGAGTATTTTGCTGTAGTCTCTTCTCTTTCCTCGCCCTTCTTTTAATCATTGTTTTATGTCAGTTGAAACAGGAAAGTAATCATTCTATATGCTTGTTGACTAGTACTACTCATTTATTGCAGGTTGTTGTCAAGGATTTTGTTTCTAGAGCTGTTGTGGCACAATTTAGGGCTCATACTAGTCCAATATCTGCATTATGTTTTGACCCAAGTGGGACACTCTTAGTTACAGCCTCAATTCATGGCAACAATATTAATATATTTCGAATTATGCCAACCTGCTCAAGGAATGGATCGGGTTCACAAAGCAGTGATTGGAGCTATTCACATGTGCACCTTTACAAGCTCCACCGTGGCATGACATCTGCTGTATGCTCCTATTCTCAGTGTTTCTTTAATGCCTTTTATGTTTAGAACCCAGATTTGATTTTGATCAACTGTTAGTGTAAATCTTTTTATACTATCATCTAATGATGTGTTGACATCATTGAAAGAGTTAAACTTCCTAGGTTCAAAGTTCTTTACTGATTTGACAGTATATGTTTGGATGATAGTGTAAATAACAGAATATCAAAATTAAATACTTCTCTATACGCTTGAGAAGGGTTTTACTTAATTGTGTATATTCTTATACAGGTAATACAAGATATTTGTTTTAGCCATTACAGTCAGTGGGTTGCCATCATTTCCTCTAAGGGAACTTGTCATATTTTTGTTCTTGCCCCATTTGGTGGTGAGACAGTTCTCAAGATGCACGATCAAGACACTGATGGGCCTGCTCTGTTGCCAATTTTTCCTCTACCATGGTGGTTCACTTCACATTTCACAGTAAACCAGCAGCAGTTGTGCCTGACACCCCCACCTCCTGTTGTTCTTTCTGTGGTCAGCCGAATAAAAAATAGTCATGCCGGATGGCTCAATACGGTTAGTAATGCTGCATCTTCTGCAGCAGGGAAGGTCTTAATCCCATCTGGTGCTGTTTCTGCTGTCTTTCACAGTTCCATTCCTCATAATTCACACAATGCATACTCAAAAATTCATGCCATGGAGCACTTATTAGTTTATACCCCTTCTGGTCATTTAATTCAATATAAACTACTGCCACCATTGGTGGCAGAGCCAAGTGAAACTGCTTCAAGAACAGCCCCAGTTCCTTCAGCACAGATACAAGAAGAAGATTTGCATGTGAAGGTTGAACCTGTTCAATGGTGGGATGTCTGTAGGAGATATGATTGGCCAGAAAAAGAAGTGTGCATATTGGGGAATACTGTTGGTGGACTGGAAGCTGCGGAAATGATCTTGGATAGTTCAGATTATGAAGATAATAATACTGTCAGGAACAATAATTCTATTAAACTTAATAATAAGCAATGCCACTTCTCAAATGTAGAGGTACATATAAGCTCTGGGCGGATACCAATTTGGCAGGAATCTGAGGTAATCATTTGATTTGTGCGCTGAACATTGTTCAACATTATTTTATTCTTTCGATCAAAATCAAACTATTTTTCCATCAATTTCAGGTGTCTTTCTTTGTGATGAGTCATTTGGAAGCCGGAGAGCTGAATTTATGTGAACTTAATACAAGTGGAGAAATTGAAATAGAGAATATTCCCGTTAACGAGATTGAAATAAAACAGAAGGATCTGTTGCCCATCTTCGACCATTTCCATAGAATTCAATCTACTTGGGGTGACAGGTAATGATCACACTTATCTCCTTATTGTTGGTTCACTGGATATTATGTCTTGTAGTAACTATCCATTAAGAAAATTTCCATTCTAGATACATTCAATTGGGATATCAGGCTCTCAGATTTTCTACACTGATGAATATGTTTGAGCTCCTATTTGAGTTGTCAAAGATCAATTTTTCAGTTAGCGCCTGACCTTGCTCTTTACTGCTCTGCATTTCTTGTATCATTGCAATTTCTTGCTGAGATGCTACTCTCCTGTTTCCACTTCCTTTCTTTTGTTGCAATGGTAGGGTGTTCACCAGCAATTTCCTCACGTCTCCAGCCTCTTTTTCTCTCTCCAATTCTTCTTTCGTTGTTTTTTCTTGATTCTTTTGTTGGTCCATCCAGCAATTTTGATTTTTCTCTGCTACCATTGTTCTTTTCTTGCCTATTGATCCCAAGAACTTCATCCCCACTTCTGTTTTCTTCCTCCTCTAAATCTTGAAGACAAGCCCAAAGATATGATTCCACTTGAGCACAACCTTCTCAAAGGTCAACCATGTAGCCTTCTAGTTGCTCTTTTTCCAAGAACACCTTCATTGGAGAGCCTCTCCTCTCAATTCAAATTCAGCAACCCACAATATTTTCTCCTCCTCACATACTCCAATGGTTCCAAACTACTGTCTAATTTGAGCAGCCCTCATTAAGCTTCTTTCCCATCAAATCTCGGCATCATTTTACGAACAACTTGCACACAACTCCAAGATCAGAGCTCTGATACTAGTTGATAGAAACTTGATCAGAATTACATAAAGAAAATTGCCAAACTCTGGAACTTCGAGGGTCTGCACCTCCCAACACCCAAAACAAATGACATGATGATCTCTCTTCTCTCCCCTCTTATTTTTTGGGCAACATGCCTTATTTCTATAACTAATTATCCTAACTAACGAACAAACTAATGGGTATCTATCACTTTGTTTATTTTTATCTATCATTAGCGATGCAGCTATAATCTTAAGTGCTATCTGGAGATGCTTTATTTGAGTTTGAAAAATATAATATAATATAATTTGGAAGTCATGAGTTTGAAACATCCTGTTTGTGTCAAGCTGCTATTATCCTATTCATTTCCCTCTTGCTTTTACATGGTTTATATATGGAGTCTATCTATGGATAGTTTTGTAGTGAGAGTTTAAACTTGAACTTGATTCTCTGTTTACTGACCAATGATATTAAGTGTGATGTTTAGGGGAGCATTGTTTAAATTGTCATTCGTTTGAGTTTAAGTTTGGACAGTTGCTTCATCTTTGTACTAACTTGTGACTGAAATATGAAAACATCTGTATAACTGTCCGTGCACACACTAACAAATTCTATAACTTTTGTCAGAGGTATTGTTATGGGAAGATGCTCTAGCTCTTCGTCAGATTCACATGGAACTGAAGAGAAGTTGTCGAAAGATGCTGCAATTTTCCATTCAAAGTTGATGGTACCTGGCTTAGCTGAAAAGACATTTGTTGGTGAGATGAGCAATTCAATCTGAAATCTTCTGTTATATTTTTTAGTGAACTATGCAACTCATCTGTTCTTGACCACTATTATCTTAGACTTGTCTGCAATTTTTTCTTCAATTAACTTGTCTCATAATGAGATTAATTGCAAGAACAGACAGGTAGTTGTATTGGCATCACCTCTTTTAAGCCTCAAAAGTCAAAACTGTTGACAAAAATGATGTTTCCGCAGGTGCCTCAAATTTTGTAGATGGTGCAACTGCAAAGGTAAAATCATCAAAACATGAAAAAGCCGATGAGAGTTTCAATTCAAGCTTAAGTGGCTGTGATTTGATGAATGTCGCTCGTGAGGAGTCAATACGTGACTCACCAGACTTTGAGCAATATTTTCAAGAAGGTTATTGTAAAGCATCAGTTGACTGTCATGAATCAACAGAAGTTATTACTGATGTGGATTGTAGCAGTCCCTGTGGCAGGGAGAAATCTGATGAAGATGGTGATATTGATGACATGCTCGGTGATGTATTTGACTTCTCTGAAGAAGGTATGAATCTGAAGCAGTTACCTTTTGATTTCAATGATAGTCAGTTTAGCTATAGTTGCTTTGTTTGTGTGACATACGAAGATGTGTATGTACCTATATATATATATATATATATATAGAGAGAGAGAGAGAGAGAGAGAGTTTTCACCATTCATTTTCTTGAAATCTTATGGTGGTAATAACAAACACACACACACACACACACACACACACACACACATATATATATATTTAGATAATGATTCTCATGTCTTGTCTGTTTGGTTCCTATTTTTCTTAAAACTACAAAATGCTTGTGATGCAGGTTGACGACTACTATTTTATTTTATGCTTGTCTCCCTCTTGGAATTGCTGTAAATTTGGTGCTGTAAAGGAAATTAATTTGACAAATGCAGGTGATTTCCTTACAACAAGCTAAATGCTACTAACCATTGATTCAAGGAATTTAATGTTCTTTGCTCTCAAGATTCCTTCCCAGTCCAATGATTCTTCTGACCTTCTAATTTTCATGTAAATTATGTATATTGAAATTCATAACTACAAATTATTTGTGTGGGTTCTGGGTGGGTTCTTTAAATGTGTGTATTATATTTTTTTTCTTCATAGTTCATTGCTTTGGAGGCAAAGGGAACAGGTGAAAGAGAAAAGGGGGAGGGGGCAGATAGCTTGTTTGTTTTACTCTGCTCTCTTTTGTTCTCATTCATGCATGGATTATTTATATTTCTCGTGACACTCTTGCTGAATTCAAGAGATTCATTTGTCCATTGGAAAATAGTATCTTGATCTTGAAAGGTATGTACATGAAAATAACGCTATTTGCTGTTACATTCTTGTCTCCTTAATTACTTGAGAGCAGAATACGTATATCTAGCATATTATCATCCAATAAAATAGAAGAATTTTGAATTAAATTAACTTTCCCAAAAAAAAGCAAGGTGTTATACACTTGTCAAAAAATAAAATTTATAAGGATTAAAAATAATAAAAAAAGAAAAAGAAAAAAAAATTATCATATTTATAGAGATTAAAAATATGACCTTACTTTCCTACTTATTGCTTGTTATTTATAAGGTTAAAAAAAGCAAATATCAAGCAAGGATGATTCTTTAGAGCGAAGAATAACCAAGAGGATTAAATTTTAATTTAACAAGCGTAAAGTTAAAACTAATGAATTGTTCTATGGTTTAATTTTTTTGAGTGGTGCATATGAATTTTTTTAATTATATATGTTATTTAAAGGGTGAGTTTTGACATGATAAAGTTGTATCTTGATAATTTATTAATCATAAATTCAAATCTAAAAATAGTAAATTAATGATGTGTCATTTCCATATTTAGTTAAACTTCAACAGTGTTTTTATACATAAAAAAAAGATGTAATTCTAATTAAACTCGATAAAAGCCCTGCAAGTTGTTATTATTTTCAGAAATGCTAGTTAATCGTTTGATTTTTTTTTTCTTACATGAGCTGATGATGAGCCTTTATGTTTTTGTTAAGTTCTATGATAAACAAAAGAGAGAAAAATGATTATGCAATAATAATATAAAAGGTTTTAGAGTTATTCAATAACAATTTATCATATATAGTAAGATTTTTTATTTTTAAAATAATTTAAATGATGATTTGTGTATCAGTGTATAAATATTAAATTCAATAATAAAATTAAAAATATATTAAAGCAAACTGGCACCCAAAAAAATGCACTGGGATCCTCTCCAGCAGTTATTTATCTGCAGCCTAAATCTGGATCATATAGTAGATAATATTTCTCTCCTCTTTGATTTATGTACAATGATTAAGTATATATTTTGGTATCCTTGCAAATGGATATTGACGGTAAAATGAAATGTGTAAAAGGATTGTTTTCATTCTTCCTTTTCGGCTCAGTTTGTAATGGACCGTTCAATTTGATTTTGGAATTCGTGTATAAGTTGGATTGGAAATCACTATGTGTTTAAATAAGTGACTGGAATTGATTTTTTTAGGATGAGTTAAAATTGATTTTAAAGTGATGTGATTTATATTTAAATATTTTTATTATAAAATTAAATTAAAAATAAAAATTAATATAAATTTTTTTATTCCACATAAGAAGTTGTTTATTATTGTTCTAACTTAGAATTGATTTTAAATTCATAATCAATTCTAAAATTTTCTTTAATATGAAATTAAACATATAAAAATTTACCTAAAATTAATTATAAATTTAAAATCAATTCTGCATGATAAAACTAAACACGAAATAAATGTTGAGATTTTGCTATGCTTGCTGCAGGCACAATAAGTTGGCTAGAGAGGATCCCAATAACAACTTAGGAAGCAACTCCAGCCAGGGAAACAATGCAATCCAAGAATTGTAATTAAGGGTAAAAGCAGACCACGTCAAACTTTGGCGGATATAAGTCTGATTTATATCATAATATACAATATTAATAATCATTAAATTTTTTGAATTTTGTATATTATGTTCTAGAAATGAACGAGCAAAAATGAGTGAAATTAACGATGGAGTAATTCAAAGTAGTTTTAATGAGCACGCTGCATACAGTGGATAACATCAAAGGTTTTTTATTTTTTTTGAAAGAAATACATTAAAGGTTAAGGATAAATAGAAAATTTGTCTAAATAAAAAAAATTTAAAATATATTGGTAACAGTTCTGTATATTGTCAACAATTGATAAGTTTCTGTTTTCTCCAAATGACTTACACAAAAATGTTACTTTTTGTTTGTTAATTATGTTCATTTTTTCTACAATTATCTGTTATAAATGTTGGCAATATTTTTGATACAAAGCATGGTGGGTGGGTGGATGTAAAGGAATGTGTGAGGTGTTTGTTCATACTTGGTATGGTTGGGTGAGAACAAAACGGGGATGGTGTGGCGTATTTTGAGGATTGAGCCTATGAGGGACCGAAGAAGCCAAGGTTTGTGATCCCAACCACACATAATTGTGTTGTGTATCAAATGGTTTGTCAGACATATGGTGCTGGAAAATTATTCAACCTGGATTGAAAGAAAAACGAATAACATTTTGGAGGCAGCTGCCTGCTCAATAATTGGTTCAAGACCAAAAATTAAAAGTAAAAAGGTAGTAAAACAGTATAGCAATGATAACTCGGCATTGTACACTGATATCCTCTCAGATAGATAGTTGCCACCTGCATGCATCTAGATATATACTAATAGGAAAATAATTGTAGGAAACCTCGAATTAGATAGGAAGAAAAGAGAGATAATTAAGATTCATTTAATTAATGATATAGTGTGATAAAAAGAGATATCAAGAAAGATAGGGAGAAATGAGAGGTATTAATGAGATGTTTGAAATTTTGTAAATGTACAAATAATACAATCACTCTTATGAATAATCTTCTATTTTAGTTTTGGGAGAAACAGTCAAAAGATAACACATGAATGCAAAATTGCCATTGCGAACTTGAGCAATAATGTTATTTTCTCATAAAATGTATGAATATCTTTGTAGTTACTTTAAACAGAAGACGTTCAACAAAAGAATATCTATTACTTTTAAGAATTTAATTAACATTTTTTAAACAATTATGAAATTTTGTGATCAAGTAAATGTAATAAACAGTGAAGCACGTACACTTTTACTTTGTGGGGGCACCTATAATATATATGGAACGTTGTGTTGTTATTTAAGTATAATATTTATTGGTGGATGGGTGGGCTTTGGATACCCGGACATCTTACACCTTTGTACTCTTTCAACCTTGCAGTGGTGGGAAGGGTGCATTAAGTGCATGAAATCTACCAAATACTAATAGTCTTGGATATGAAAAAGCTCCAAGACAAATGAGGGTGGTCCCTTCCCAGTTTTTGTACCTCCAATTATTCACCAGCATATGCAGTTTGTGATGTGCCACCAAACCTACTTTCGGCTTGTTGATTGTGGAAGAAAATGAGCAAGCTAAGCTTCTGCTCCAGCTTCTGGTGCCTTGTGTAATTGTAATTGTTTTGTGCCCCTCAGCATCAGCTGAACAAGGGACCCAACTTTGCTCCACTGCCTCTGCTTGCTAGTCACTACACACTGACCACTGCAGAGACTTGTGTTTTAGGTATACTGTTAAATGGGTCACACAGGACTCGTGGGCTCTTCTTAATGACCACGCAGGACATTGATATTGACGAGTAATCTGCATCTAATGAGTTAAAAAATTTAGGTTTATAATCAAATTTAGGTGTAGTTCTTAATTTAATTTGATACTCTTTTTAATGATTTAGATCTTAAATATCATTTTTATTGTATTAGTATATTCACTTTATTGAATCAAAACTTTAATGTTTTATACTGGATTGAAACTTGATACAATCAGTAAATTAAAAGAATAATGGAAATGGAGTTTGTTCTAAACCATTAATTAAATTAAAATGAAGTGGAACTATTCAATAATATGTATAAACTGAAACTGACAAGAATTCCGAATTATGGATTATGCTAACTGCCTATAATTGGTGATTTTTTCATCCAGCACAGTCAGCCGACATCTTCCGTTCAGAATAAAAATACATTTATTTGGTGTTTTATTACAAGGTTCACATTATCGTTGTTATTTTTCGGGAACAAACGCGTGGCTGTTGTCTTATTTGTTCCCCATTTTCTATGGTACCTATAATCATCATAACTCATAAGCGTGGCATTTGTTGTGATGGTAAAATAATTTAGCATTTGAAATTCAAATGAAAAGCACTGTATTTCTCATATCTAACTTGGGTTTCAATAGAATGTGAAATCTAAAATAAAAATTGATTTTTTTTTGTTATTTTAAATAATAAGGTGATATATAATTTTTTTTTAGTTCATATGTTTGGCCCTTTTTACCTTAAAAAACTAATAAACAAATATTGATAAAAAAAAATTTAGTTATTTTATCCTTAAATTAACCGTACTCACATAAATATAAATATAAGTATATAATTATGAATGTAAGCATTTGGTTGGAGGTTAATATATAAGTAGCCTTGATCAAAGGTGTATCTTATTAGTTGCATAAAATCCGTGACTGATTATAGATCTTGATATTTATTTTTGATTTTTAGTTATAAAAGAAATTAGAATGCTCTGACATAAAAAAATAAATAAAATGAGGAAGCACCCCCACTTATTGGGTGCTTAAACAGACAACTCGTGCTTAACTTACTGTTCAAAGATTGACCCCTACAATTCAGCTTAGCTTCAGACGCGTATACTAATTCCACTTCACTTCAGGTCCCCCCCCCCCTCAAAATCTCTCTCACCATCCTCAGCTTCCAACTTTTTTCATACTTTGAAAAAAAAACCGAGATATTATCATAAAAAATACGTGTGGACTTTATGTGTAAGATTTTTTTGTTCATATATAGAATGATTAACTTATTGATTGATATATATTTAAAAAGTTTAATGATTATTTTATACATAATTAACCTTTCAGAAACTAAAATACACAAGATAAACTTTAAAAACAAACAAAATTATACATTTACTCTACATTCTATTTTGCCGCTCGTGAAAAAAATCATCGAAATTTGGACTTTCACATACAGAAAGGCTAGAACATATCGACGGACACTTTTGGTAAGAAAGATGGCTCGCTTAAGGAATGAAGTAAAGAATAATCCATTTTAAAATAGATATTTTATCCAAACTGTTTCACTCAAATTAATTAAAAAATTATGTCCAAATCTTAAACCTCTTTCATAAAAATACAAGATACTATGTATGTGTGTCTTTTATGCAATTATAATTAAGTAGGTAGACACATATATCAGTAATTTTTCTTTAAAGTGGTGCATCTCCATTGAAAGTTAAGAATTAATTATTCAGGACACTAAAATTCATCTAAAAGATTGATTTCTCTCAAAATATGATTTCCATGTTTAGCACCTAGTATTGACTAATTATATATATATATTAGACATTAAATTTATTTATATAAACTAATACGTAATATTACTTTTGTTAGATAAAAATAATCTGACGGTAAAAAGAAATATAAGAATATTTTATAAACTGTAATTGTATTAGTTATCATGAGTGATGACTATAAAATCAAACAGAGCAACATTTTCCTACCTCATCATCAAAGAAAAAATGAAAAGTATGGGGGCATAGGTGCCCTATTCTATGGTAAATTGTCGCATTTCGATTTTTTTTTCCTAAGTTTTTCGAATTAATTAATAGCAGTTGTTCATGGGAAGCATCACCCAATCGAACATCGACAGCAACGGCAAGTACAACAAATGAGTCTCTAGTATTAGAAATAGCACACTTTAGAATTTCTCAAGGGAAAGCGATAGAGTAGAAAGATTACACCAGATATATATTGTAAAAAATAACCACAAGTCTAAATCCTATCCCATATCATACTACATTAGCGTAAAGTTGATAGATAAGTTAAATTTTAATTATCTGTTACTTAGAACATTTCGTTTGTCGTTTGGAAAAGACAAATTCATAAAAAATATCTTAAGATGCCCTCTAGAAAGTTTATCTTTCCCTCTCTTCATGACAGCGAGCTGTGAAGCAAGTGAATTGTGTTGCCAAGAAAAAAGAATATTGCCCCATACTTGACCTACTCTTCATTCGATTCTTTGTTTGAGTTTTTTTTAAAAAGAATTTAAAAACTATTCATGATTAAAAACATGTGATGATAATAAAATTTTAGAAAATCATTATAACTTTTTTAATTAGCAATTTCTTGGAAAAATCATATCAAAGAACTACTTTTTTTAACTCAATCGAATATTTTTATAAAAAAAACTTGGTATGTGAGCTGAATAGAGTAAAAAATGTTGTTCTATTATGTTCTTTTGGTTTCATCCTTCTAGTAAAATTAAATTCTACTACTTTATGGTTTTTATTTCATGTTATTTTTCTTTTTCAAATATACCTAACATAAAATAAAATTAAAATGTTGGGTTCGTTCCGTTTAACGAGTTTATTAAACTTTACCTCTTTCGATATAATGATCAGGAAGTTGGTGAGGTTCACTTTATTGCTTCTGCAGTTCAAAAAATAGCAAGTTAAGCTTAGTCTTAGCAAGAATTTTACAGGGAAGTGTGAAGTGAGAGGCTTAGGATATTGACTTTGAAAAGAAAAAGTAATACCTTTACCCCATATAGGCAAGTCGCCACCTAGGGTTGAGGGGTGGAATTTAAAATGATAAGCAAAGCTTTTAAGAAAATAATGCAAAACAATAAGAGATAAAGATGGAGGTAATATCTACTGATCTACTAAGAAAAAAAGGAGGCAATAATTACCAAATGAAAAAGATGGAAACATGAATGGTACGTGGCGTGAGTTTTCGATTAGATCTATTGGTCCTATTAGTTTAAACTATTAGAGGTAAAGGTGGCCAGAAGTGATAGGTTGATGGGGAAGCAATGAACAGAAACACAATAAGTGACTGACTTTGAAAACTGTTTCCATATTATTAAAGAAATATATATATATATATATATATATATATATATATATATATATATAATAAAACATAAATGATAGTTGTCTCAAGTATAGAATGAAAACCACGCTATATAAACTAGGCAGAAGAAGAAATGAGTACCTAAAAAAATATTGAGTGGGTGGTTAGAACTTGAGACTAATAATGGATGGTATAGGTCAGCTGCAGAGGCAACTTGTTGATTATACTGCTTCCCTATTTCATGAGGTAAGTAAGCATGCTATGCAATTGCCATTACACATTAAGATGAAATAGAAAAGGGAAGGTTCATAAATCATAAGCTATGTTTATTGTGTTACTTACTTCATCTGCTTTCTGGTTTGTCTTGCCATTTCTTGCTGTGGTGATGTCTATCAAAAGGGTTTTCTAGATGATCAATTTAACCAGCTTCAGCAACTTCAAGATGAAAGTAACCCAGATTTTGTGGTTGAAGTGGTGACTCTCTTTTTTGAAGATGCGGAGAGGCTTCTTAATGAGCTCACAAAAACACTGTAAGGGTAGCAAAATTTCCTGCTTTATTATACACATCTTTAGACCAAGTAATCATGTATCTTTAGGAAACTATCCAAAACTCGACATTTTAATAATGTTGATTAATTCATCTCAAATAGAGGCCAGCCAAGCATTGATTTTAAAAGGTTGGATGCTCATGTTCACCAATTGAAGGGTAGCAGCTCCAGGTAAATAATTCTTCATAACTAGAATCTATCTAAAAAAAATTATGTTGGTCATGTTGGTTTTGCTTTCTTAAGTTGGTGGAAATTGTATCCACTTGCTGTTACTAGAAATACCACATTATTGGTCACAGTTGTATTATTCTTGCTAATAACATGTAGCATAGTGGCATGGACCTCACCTTTGTTAGAACCTATTCTGGAGGATACATTTTCATTTGTCTTTTACCTTACTATTTGGTCTTTTTACAACTATCAAAAGTTTGATAAAGTTATTGGGAAATGCAGCATTGGAGCACAGAGAATTCACAGAGTCTGCATTTCCTTCCGAAACTCTTGTGAGGAGCAAAACGTTGAAGGGTAAGGTTCTTGACAATTCCATATCAAAATACTTATATATTCTATGCCTATAAATCTTGCAAAATATCATGTGGCCTAGTTGTTTCTATGGGTTTTTTTTTCTTTCTAAAAAGAAAATTCTCCATATTCTGAAAGAAAGAAAAAATGCTTGGTGTTCAGGTGTCTTAAAAACTTGCAACAGGTGAAACATGAGTATTCCTTGGTGAAAAGCAAGCTTGAAACTCTCTTTAGGGTAAGGGCATGAGGATCTTCGATCTCTAGTGCTTTCTATAAAATCATGAGAAGCTGTTAATTAATATCTACAATCTTTTTATATATCTTTCTATTTATGTGATTGTAGATGGAGCAACAGATTTTGGCCGCAGGTGGGTAGTGTGATACTAGGCAGAGATATTTTGCTGCCATTGCAATTTGCAAACAACACTCAGAACAAATCATGTCCAATCTGCAAACAAAACAACCCCACTTCTATGTTGTATTTTTAACTTTGTGTATGATTTTGTCCCGTGGATCATAGTTGTGAAATTGGATTTATCATTTAAGCCAGAGTTGGCCCATATTTAGTCCAAAAGCAATGTGAATAACCCATGATCTCTTAGCTGTTCAAATATTAACTATCTTAATTTTTGCCTATGAAACTGTCTTCGATAATAGAGGGCATGCATGGTTGAATAATCTTACACTTGATCCAATAACCAGTACAAAGTAGAAATTAACTAATTGAAATCACTTATAATAGCATTTTTTTTTTTTAGTAACTTCAAAACTTCCCTATCTACTATATACAGACCTATATAGATATGGCTGGCTAGATGCTATTAGTATTTTTCTTAAGGCGCCAAACTAGAATGCTGCAACTTAAGGGTACCTTAACCTTAATAGAGATGTCATAAATTTTTTATCTTAACAACGTTAATACTGAGAAGTTCATTATTTTTGTCAGCGTTATATGCGCAGTCTTGGTCCATATAATGCACATCCTAGTGCAGGACAATGAGTTCTGATAATAACGTGCAAAAACGTGAATCCCTCAATACAAATTGCTTAGATTTACGTTCCACAGCACTGGTCATGCATCTGCTCTTAGAATCTATATAGTTAGCATGTTTTTCGACAATCACACAATTTGTCAGCATTGAAATATGCCCGTTAGAAACAGAAAGGAGAAATCCTAGAGTAATTCAACAGTAATAATGTTTAGAATGATTGAGAATTAATTTGAATTTAATAAATATACTATTTTAAATATAATGCTACTGCTTGAATAGTTATGCAATGTTTTTAATGATCACACTGAGCGTTATAAGCTAGGAGTATACTATAAGAGTTTCTCGTTTAACACAGAAAAAAATTACACAATATTTGTAATTTAACCAGTCTTATGTTGTTTGGTCTGAACAATGTGCTACATTCAATGCATTGGTATATTTTACAAGGTCAACTTCTTCCAGATAAGTATGTCTCCTGGTCAGAACGTCATTTGCAGACAAGATCCAAAACCAAGCTAAGCTAGCTGTTATAATGAGTAATGACAGAGTAGCTGATCATTTTTTTTTCTTATTAGTTACACAAAACCATATCGCATTAATCAATAACTTCTTCTTTACCTAAACATATAGTACTATTGTTAAAATGTTTGCTAATTATATCTAGGCAATCCCAGAAGCAGCATTTCTAATGATGAAATTTGATACATTATTTTTAGTATAAAAATAATAATAATTCAAAGTTTGTTACTTGTTAGAGACAGGCATAATTTAACTTTCACCTACATGTTTGAGATTTTACCTTTCTAAGTGTAACAAGTTATTTCACATCCACAAACCTTGATTTGCTATTGAAGGTCAATAATATTAGCCCATGGCCAAATAATTCGATGTATTTAGTCGGATTTCCACAACACATGATAGAATAGCTTTGTGAAGTCCAATTTTCAAGTCTAACAAAATAGTAGTTTAGAAGTTGATACTGTTCTGATAAGGAATCTCAAAAATTTAAAAATTCTCTCGTGAGTGAATTCTTTATGAAGTTATGGGAAAGATCCAAAACGTTGGTATGGGAAGTTCCTGTTCTAATCTAATTTAATAATGCTTAGCAAATGTATTTGACGAGGAGTTTCCAGCTGGGTAGATTCCGTTTAAAGTGTATTTCTCATATATTTTACTTTCCTTCAGATCACATTAATAAGGGAGTTTGTGGCTTGTGCCTTATCCTGCATTCTTGATGTACGACCATAATATCTTAAACAAATTACAAGATTTAAAATAAGTTGGTGCATGCATGTATAGGAGTAAGGAGGCTACATTGTCCCACGCAATGACATATAAAGGGTTTATTCTAATTGGCGTTATAACAGGCACGTGTTATGAACAGGATTAAACGTGAGCGTCTATCAAATCATTAACAATCTAAATGTCAAGTCAGCAATCTCCCTTGTACTTAGGTCAAGTAGTACATGTATAAAAAATAATAGCTCTAGCCTCTATTATTGAAGTGTTGAGATTGTTCTAGCCTTCAACAGTCACTTAAGAGTCTTACCCACGTAGTTGAAGTAGTGCTCAGACTATATAGGCTTGTAGGAATCAGGTTATGGTCAGATTTCCAAAAGGAGTATTGTTTTTAACATTGCTCCAAAGCGGAGGTTTACGTCTATCAATTCAAAATTATATCAAATTTTAACTTTCCTCTTAGTTAAAACTAAAAAGTGGTTACCATTAGCAATCAAACACTTAAGCATTCAAACTGCATGACTGAGCTTGTTACATGTTATCAATTAATGTGCACCTAAAAATTAAAATTATACTACTATAAATACAAGATTCGTTGCGCAATCCACGTCGGTTGTTCAAAAACCGTCGTTATAGCCTAACCGGTGACAATTTTGTAATTTTTTTATCATTAATACAAGAATGACGTCGATTAATATTATGACTATCGTTGTTTTACATGATTCAAAGTCGATTTTGATAAAAACCAACTTTGATGCTTTTTAAAATTTTAAAACAGATTAATTTACTCCCTCTTTCTCTGCGCCCCTTTCTCACCAAAATCCCTAACCCATTGAAGAGCTCCCTCACGAAGAACGCCCCCTTCTAATTAAGTTTTTAGGTTTAGAAGGATAGACGACTGAGGATGGGACTTAAAAATTTAAACTTGTTTTTTCCACTAATGGAGAATTACCTTTGTGCTACCAACATGATTAACATGAAATTGATTGAACTTAATTGCTTTCAACATATTACAAAATTTTCATTTAATGGAGTACTTCCTTTTTTTCTCTTCAAATAAATACCCTTCAGGGTCTTTGATATACTCAAATGATCCGTTCAATGGTCATGGTGCTACTACAATGGCTGAAGATTTTATTTATTTTTATTGATGAAACAAGTTGATAAAACCAAGAGGCACCCTCAATACTATATAAGTCAACATCGATAGAAGATTGATTCATGTAGAAGCCACTGAAGAATAAGATAAATAAATAAGATAGGAGAGCCGGGTCAGATTTAGAGATGATATGTGAATGCAATATATGTTAATGATATAAGTTATCAATTTTGGAAGAAATTTCTTTTACAGACTCGAAATTGTGCAATCATTCTACACCAAAAAATAAGAAGTGTATTAAATATTTGTTGTTGAACTAATTCTCGTTTTTCTCAAATTCGTTGAAATAGATTCAAATTTTAAACCATTCATTATTTTGTTGATTTGTGTTGCTCTATTTCCTCTAATCAAAATGTTAATCTTAATGCAATTGATGATTCCAGTACAAATAAACACATTAAACCAAAGAGTCTGATAAGACATTTTTTTATGAGTAGCTGGCAAGACATTGTAATTAATTTTTTTAAAAGTGTTTAGTAAATGAATTCATGTCACTAAATATTTTTCCAGACAATACTTGAAATAGTGTTTGAAATTAAAGCTCATTTTATTTATTTTTAAGTTTTTTAGTTTTCTCATTTTTTTTTCAAAAGTAATCCAATTTGATACATCATTGGACATTAAATTTAAGCAATTCATACTATCACGATGACGTAAAAGAATACGGACCATGATTTGTCATAGTATGAGGAATTAAACTTTCTGCAAGCCTCAACCCATATTAATCTTTTTACCTTATTTTAACTTCAATATTTTAATAAAATTTCTCATCTAGTTTCTCCATTAATTTTAAATTATTTATTGTAAAAAAATCCTCAAACTAAATACTACAGTACTTGTTTTATCTATCGCATTGTTTAGATTATTTATTTTGCTTTTTAATCGAATATTCATGTTTAAAGAATTAATTTAAAATCAAAATTACCTAAAAGCTTCCATCAAAGAGTGGAAACATGCAAATCAAATCAGTTTATGATTGTGAAACAAACATTATGAAACAACCTCTTGCTTTTATCAAAATGTTCCACCTGCTTCTGTAGGCATTAGTGGGGTGAGGAATTTCCCGTGATTCAACTGCCAAACAAAAAAACGTGAACCTCTTCTCAGGACCCCACCATTCCCGTATGCTATTGTTTATAAACTCTATTATCCTTAACAGTAACTATCGCATTACTTGGACAACTTAAATACTTTTATGAAATAAAATTAATAAGAAAAACACAAATTTGAACATGTCCTTATACTTTAATATGACGCATACGATGTTGGAAGAGAAATACATATTTATTTTGTGTGTATGAAATTTATGATTTTTAATAAAAATTAATTATTATTTTTTTACAGTAAATACTTTGTAATTCGTATTAATATTATAGTAAAAAAATGACGATTAAGATATTGAGCAGTAATAAAGTGTGTGAGAGAGAAGAGAACCGAAAGAAAAGAAAAAAAAAAAAAACAGGGCAAACCAAAAAGGAATTTGAGGGAATTATGATCTCATTCAGTGGAACCAGCATTTGTTACAACTTACAAGATTCGTATTTATACTACTACGCAATCGATACTGATCCACCAAATTAATTAGTTATAACGGCATAAAAGAAATGGGTATTTTCAGTATAAAAAAAACAGAAATAGATATTTATCTATCCCACTCATTAATTGTGATATATTTTTTTTGCTTAGGCCTATACTTACAAGATTCGAATAGAATTATCATCCATACTTGAGTCATGTCAGAAACATGTCTTTCCCTTATCCTTCTCATAATGTAATCTTACTCCTATGAATATACCACAAAAATTACATGTCTCCCTACCCATTTCAAAATGTCACAAAAACATTTGCTGTCTAGTTCAAAAGAAATCTTGATTTTATATAAATTGTTTACTGTATTATTTATCATGACTTCAAGGATGAGCTAATTTTGCTCAAACAATTTGGTACCAAAGCAACATGAATGAATTTATCACCAATCACTGAATATGGGATGATTAGGAATAAAACAATTAAAGTAGTGTTATTTTATACAAACTGTTTGGTATAATAAAAGTAACACAAATAAATATACAATTAATCACAAGAGGATAAAATGATGACTACAAATACAGTTTAAATAGATAAAAACATTCGAATAATAAATTTATTTGTACATAAGGTTTGGTATAAAAAGTATCAAAAACATGTTACAAAAGTGCTGATAAATTTAGAATAAAAAAAAAAAATAGAAAACATTATTTAGATCATATCTCGCGTATCATGCTTATATTGCTACTGAATGATGAGTACTATGAAACTCTTGCTTCCCTACTTTTTGAGTGTGTTCTTCATGGCCCAAATTTAATCGTTTTGGATTGTCACTTCATGTCTCTCTTTTAAATCTCATAAAATTAGGCTGAAGCCTGAAAGATCCATAAAGGACACTATCAGACCACTTTTAGAAACCAAGGTCCAAAGAATCAAGTAGAAATCAAAGGTAGTAATTCGTCTTCATTGCCAACCCAGTAACAATCGATACTATAACTCCTATGTTTCCACATCACCCAAGTCCCTTTGGATTCCCGAAACTTTGACACATGTATTACTATTACTCCACAATTGGTTAATCAAAAAAATGATTGGTTACTATTAAAGTAGTAGTAATTAACTACTCTCTCCAGTTCAAAACATACAGTTTTTTAGCTTTTTATTTTTTTTCAAAACTTTGGTTGCATTAGAATTCTAATATGTAATTGTGCAATTTTTTCTAATTGTACTCTTGTATGTAGTTGAATAATTAATAGTAGTATTTTTTTTTAGTAGAGTGTTGATAACTTTTTTGAATTTTACAATATACTTATAATGTAGCATTAATGTTATTTCTTAGTGAAAATAGTAGTCATAGGAGGATAATTATAGTGGTTAAAAACAGCATAGAAAATTGTAAAACAATAAATGAGGATGATTTAATCTAAATTTATATTAAATATTTCTTAATTTATATTTATAAACCTTAAACACCCAAAGTTTTAAAATAGAGAGAGTAGTGATTAATCTGATAATGTAATTAATTCACCAGAGTTCATCACCACGTCAAGTAACCACTAGTTGTTTGACTCAAAGAAATATTGTTAGTAGTAATAAATGCTAACTTAGGACACTAGTTAAGAAAGTAAAAGAGTAAGGATTTTTATTGGGATAAAAAATGTGTTTCCAAATTATTTCCAGTTTTTTTTTTAATTTTGGTTTGCAAGACCCAATTTATAATTATTAGCATTGTCATGGGTGTGATTAGAATATCAAAAACCTCAAAAAACCCATGGGGATTATTTTAATTGATACTTTAGTTGTTTCATTTTTTTACAGTTGATAAATTAACTATCCATTGTTGAGTTGTAGGATGTTGGAAAATGTATTTTTTTTATATTCGGTGAATCCTATTGAAGAAAGATGGATGAAAGAATCGAGGAAGAAGATTGATAATTTGTAGAAGGAGTTCAAAACTAGAAAATATTTTATTTTTCTTTTGTTTTGTATTATGGTGATTTCTCTTTAATTAGTTTAGAGGTGGTGCATGAGATGTTAGAAACCATTGAAATGAAGTGTAATATTAGATTCTATATGTAATTGTTTGTGATAGACTAATTTGACATTTAGTTGTTAAATTTTAAATGATGTTAAGTAATATTATCTTTAAGTATTACTAAATAATAAAAAGTGAAATTTCAAAGATAATTTAGTCTATCTAAATGAGCATACACTCAACAAAATAAATTAAACAATATCACATAGGTTTAACCATTTACATTAACAAATGAATAAATTGAGATAAAACATTTTTTATAAATTGAGTAAAAAAATATTTTTCAATACCACAAAGACCCAACGGTCAATGCATTACAAATTCAAATGACAAATTAGATGTTGAGAAAAGAAAGGATAAGTTTGGGCTGCAATTGGTATCAGCCACACGTGGTGACTGGTGAGCGAATAGAAATACACAGAGAAAGGCGTGGTTTTGAATTCCGGGATTGGGTTGGGGCCCAAAATTTGAATTCGAAAAGCCAACAACACAACACAAACACATCTGATCTATCCCTCTAGCTTCATCATGTGGTATATATATATATATATATATATATCCTTCCTAACACCACACACTTTCTCTTCCACTGTAAAAAAAACCCTAGATAAACCCTCACAGTCACTCCGCCCCTTCAAATATGGCCAAAAAGAAAGTCTCCCAATCTCACGACCCCAAAGAATCCCAAAACGTAACACAACCCTTGCCAATGGCTACTCCATCCGATGACTCCTCAGCACTGCAGATTCAGAACCTCAAAAACCTCAACGCCGTCCTTCTCAAGGAGACCACCCAACGCCGCCAGCAGATTGACTCTCTCCAGTCCGCGCTCCACCAATCCGCCGTCACCTACGACACCAACCTCGCCTTCGACGTCCAAAACGCCGTCGTTTCCGTCTTCGTCAAAAACCAGCTCGAGGAAATGAACCTTCGCTTCCACACGCTCGCCGGAGAGAAGGACTACCAGGTTGCGGTTCTCAAGCGCCAGCTCAACGACCTTGCCGCGCGTCTCGAGAACGAAACGAGCACTCTCGTTAAAGAGCGTGACGGACTCGTTCGCGAGACGAAGCGGCTGGAGCAGAGCGTCGACAGAGAGAGGAAGCTTCGGGAGGAAGCGGAGAAGGCTAGGTCTGAAGGCGAAAAGGTTTTGTCTACGAAACAGAGAGACATTGCGGAACTCGAAACGGAGAGAGATTTCGCGGTGAAGAGTTCTCAGGAGTCGCTTAGTGTTATTGAAACGCTGAGGGAGGAGCTTGAAGCGGTGACTAGGGAGAAGAGTGAGATTCAAAGCCGAAACAATGCTCTAGAGAACAAAATCGGTTATCTGGAAAATGAGTTGAAGCGACTCAACGAGTCTAGGAAGAAGGAGGAGGAGATTACTCGTACAAAGATTCTCGAACTGGAAGGTAGCCTTGGCCTTGCGTTGCAGAAGGAAGAGGATATGAAAATGGAGATAAGTGCTCTTCTCAAGGAGAAGAAGGAGGTGGAAAAGAGTGTTGAAACATTAACAGAGGAAAAAGATGGTGTTCGTAAGGCTTTGAATGTTCTTCAGAGGGAGTTGGAGGATAAGCAGCACGAGCTTGATGAAGCTGTTAGAGTAAGGAGTGAGATTGAGGAGGTCAAGGGCAATCTCGAGAATGAAATTGTTGAGTTGCGAGGGAAAGTGGATGAGTTGAAAGAGTCTTGGGAAAAGTCTGAAGAGGAAAACAAAGAGTTGGTTTCGCAGGTTAAGCAATATAGAAATGCTGTCGATGAAGCTGTGCTTGAGAAGGAAAGCATCAAGAAGGTGTTTGATGGGGAGAAACAGAAAGTGGAGAATTTGCAGTTGCAGATTGCAGGGATAGAGAAAGTGGTTGCGAAGAGCAATGCTGAATTGGGACAGGTGAGAAGCGAAAGAGACAAGCTAGTTGAGAAGGAAAAGAAGCTGGAAGGCAAAGTGAGTATATTGAGGAAGGAAAATGAATCATTGCAGGGTATGCTCGCCGAGGCGCGAAAGGAATCCAAGGATTTGAATGCCAAGGTTGAAGTTTGGTGCAGCAATTCGAACAAAGCACTGGCATTGTTGAAGACTACTGCTGCTGCACTTGTGTATCAACACAAGGAAAGGGGTTGTGAGGAAGTGGCGTCCAATGAGAATCATGTGGAGGAAATTCAGCCATATGCTCAAGAACTTGATGCAATAAAGAAGGCATTCAAAAGCAAGGATGAGATGGTGGATGACATGAAGCAACAACTTGTTTCACTCAACAAGTCTGTGGCTGAGGCACACAAGAGTAAGAGCTTGTGGACTGTGATATCCTCTGCAACTACAATTTTTGCTGCTGTCTTAGCTGCTTATGTTGCTAGAGGTCGCTGAACCTTTTGTGCTTTTTTACTTCTTATATGAAATGAACGACTTACTTTTGGTAATAGGATCAAGATATATATGCCTTTTATAATTTGAACTAGTTGAGCTATGTGTATCTTGATCCTTATTAGAGAATAACATTTTGATCTGTATTAAGCTTTAAACTTGAAGAAATATGCAAGCTAATTATCTATAATTAATGCTATGTTGTTTGGTGTTAATATATGTGTGTTTCGAGATAGTTACAATATGTTGTTTTTGTCGAAATAACATTGTTTTATTAGATGTTTTTCCATTCAAGTGATAATAATTGGAGTTGGTATTTAGATTGGATGGGGATGGTAATTAGAAATTAGTTGTTGCTGGTTTTGGCATAATGTTGTGAAAGATTATCAGCAACAATGGTAATTAGAAAATTGTCGAAATAACATTGTGATATATTATTTTTCACATATCTTTATATCACTTGCTATTTGTATTTATGCATCCAGTGACCCCGCATAATGAAAAGATCAGAAGGAAAACATTTTTGTTTTTTCAGTACACCTGAAAAATTATCACTTTTAATTTAACGGTTTTTTCTTGCTTTTTATATATATAAATAATCATACGTGTGAGGTGTGCTCTTCTTCCTGAAAATATTTCTGTGAAAGAGTATATACGTAAAAGAAGTTTCGAGTGCCAAATCCATTGTTTCTCTGAACTGTATGTCTTTGATTTTATATACTGCATTGAAGCTTGGATTCTCGGTTGAGGGATTTTAATTCCTGAAATTTTAAAATCTTTTTTTATGATAGTTACCTTGGTGCTTTTTGGGTGAAAAAAACAACATAGAAAATAAAATGAATAAATATTAAATTGAAGGAATTTTGTTAAATCAAAGACTAATAAAAGTTATATAAAAAAAAGACTAATAAAAGTTTTTTGAATCTCTAAATAAATATCTTATATAATTTTAACACTAATTATAAAAAACACTTTTAATAAAATAAACAGTTTTTTTAGTTATTTTTATGTTTGTTTAAACCGTGTATTTCTTAAAAAGAGTTACTTTTTTAAAAAAGTATTTTTTTTACAGTCAATTAAATCTTATCTACCTAAAACGTTTTTTTAAAATACTTTTGAAATTTTATTATTTAATTTTATTTTAGAAAAATATTAAAGTGATATCATGATTTTTTTTTTCGATAACAGTGATTATCATGATCTGAAAACAGAGTGACCATTTAAAAAAAAAAAAAAACTGCCTACAGTTAGCGTAGGTGCAGGTTGCACTATGTAACTAGTGTCGGTTCTTGTTCTCACGTTTTAAAAAATACATGTCAATAAACTCAAACTTACATTGGTGACAAATTTAATTAAATAAAAATATTATTATATATTTGTTATTACAAAAGCAAACAAAATATTCAACTAAATTTAAAGCCAACATAAAAAGTTAACTACTAATCCCAAAATAAAAAAAAGTTAACTACTAAACATAATGTCTACTCAGTACTTGTAACAAATAGAATAGTTTAACTAAATTTAATCTAAAATAACAAATTAATTAGATATCAATATTTATAAACTTGAGAATATGGTACTTACACTCTTAAAGATATATTAATAATATATTCGTATATGACATTTTGTAAAGGCAAAAAATTACACAAAATTCTACTATGCGGTAATTTACATAATTGGATATGAATAATTTGCATAAATTTCATATATTAATAACGTTAGTATATAAATTTGCATCCACGTTTATCTCATAAATTTCAAAAGATAAAGTTTTATATCCAAATTTATTCAACATTCTCCTCTTCATTGTATTTTTTTGCACACTCACCTTTTTTGTTTTTTTAGATTCAATTTGCATCCCTTGACTGCACGAGTGCCTCTTGACCTTTGTTATCTCACTTGGCATTCGCAGACGATATTCTCTTGTTTGTGAAGGTGGAGGAGAGTCAAGTGGAGGTTATCAAAACTGTGTTGGGTTTGTGTTTTCAAGTTGTTACGGAGGCTTCAAGTGACAGAGCGTACTAAAATGCATGTGTGGAAGGTGGTACGAAGAATGCTAATGACGAATGTGGTAAGAAAGAGGCGTCATCTAGTGGAACATGATACATGTCCAGTTTGTAATATGAGACCAAAAACTACGTTGAATTTGCTGCGAGATTGTGTTCGTCAAAGGGATATTTGGGGGGGATCTTTTGAATGGTTAGACTATTATGCAGTTTAATAGTGATGTAGTGTGTGATTGGGTGGAGGAGAATAAAAATCCTTGTAGGAAGTTGCTGAAGGACTGGCTAGACATGTTTGCAATAGCTATTGATGTCATCTGATTTAGAAGGAATGAGCTGGTTTTCAACAACCGATGGAGGAGTGAGAGAGCCATAGTTGAGACATTGGCCAAAGTGTCATAGCAAAAAAAAAAAAAATGCCAAAATACCACCGACCGAAAACAAATTGTCAAACTGCCACGTTACGTAATCTGTTGGCCACATCAGCGAATTCCATGGGTTGATGTGGCGTCGCGTGAGTGGAAGACCAAATTCGCTGGAGAGAAAAGCGAAATAGGTATGACACGTGTCAAATTTTCAAAATTGCGTATAAACTTCGAACGGCCATAATTTTTGACTGGAACGTCCGATTGAGGCGAAATTGGTGGTCAAATGCTCGAAATTGAGAGGAGAAGCCTTAGACAAATCCCCTTTGGGGATTTGATCAAATTTTTTTTCCAAAAAAAGCCTCTAAGTGCCTCAAAATTAGGATTTAAGATTCAATCATCCAAAAAATTCATTTTTCTCTACTTTTTTAATTATTTAATTACTTAATTTAATGTTATTTTTTATTTTTTCAATTAATTCTCTGAATTTTGAGCGTTTTGACATATTGTACGCTTCCATTGGACATTTCTATAAAAAAATATCACTGTTCGAAGTTTATATGCACTATCAATTTTATATCATAACTTTTGATAGAAATGTCCGATGGAAGCGTACGATATGTCAAAACGCTCGAAATTCAGAGAATTAATTGAAAAAATAAAAAATAACATTAAATTAAGTAATTAAATAATTAAAAAAGCAGAAAAATGAAATTTTTGGATGATTGAATCTTAAATCCTAATTTTAAGGCACTTAGAGACTTTTTTTGGAAAAAAAAATTTGACCAAATTTGGGGATTTGCCCAAGACTTCTCCTCTCAATTTCGAGCGTATGGTCACCGATTTCGCCTCAATCAGACGTTCCAATCAAAAGTTATAGTCGTTCGAAGTTTATACGCAGTTTGAAAATTTGTCACGTGTCATACCTATTTCGCTTCTTTCTCCAGCGAATTTGGTCTTCCACTCACGCGACGCCACGTCAGCCCATGGAATTCGCTGATGTGGCCAGCGAATTACGTGGGGTGACAGTTTGACAATTTGTTTTCGGTCCGTGGCATTTTGACATTTTTTTTTTTTTGCTGTGGCACTTTAGCCAATGTCTCGCCATAGTTTGTGAAGTAAAGCAGCGATGGCATGGTATGGTGCAAGCTTGATGCTGATGGACAAGGTTGAAGGCAGATCAGGAGGGTCTAGTGTTGGATGTGCTTGGCATCCACCGAATCAGACTTGTATTAAGATTAATACAGATGCAGCAGTGAGCATGACAAATGGGACAACTTCATGTGGTGGAGTTCTGAGAGACCACAACTTAAACTTGGTGGTTGCTTTTGCGGGGAAGATTGGGGCTAGGTCGGTTACTCGCGCTGAGCTGAAGGCCATTCAAATGGGTATCCAGGTTGCTTGGAGTATGGGGTTGTCAATCGTGGAGGTAGAAAGTGACTCTCAGGGGGACTTGAGTCTGATTAATGAGGGGTGTAGTAGAGATCACCCGTGTGGCCAAGTGGTGAAGGAGATTAAAGATCTTTGCAGGGAGCGTACTGTTACCTTTGTGCAGGCATTTCGTGAGGCAAACATGGTTGCAGACACTCTTGCAAATCATGGGCAGTCTTCACTTTGTATTTTTGGATTTTATTCCAGAATTTTTATTTACGCATTTGTTGACTGACTCGGTTGGAGTCCCTTTGATTAATGATATTTGATTTGGGGGCTTAGGGCTCCTGCTCTTTGCATAAAAGAATAAAAAAAATAGGTGCACATATGCTGGCTATTCTGTACATAGTAAAGCCACGGATGCAAATGTGAAAACCCCAGGCCTGTGGGGTACTCGTAAAGAAAAGAGAAGCTTGAGTGCTAACACGTTTCTGTGCGTCTATACTTTTACAGAAGAGACAATCATAGTATCTTCTGCCATCAATACTTGAAAATTACTCGTCATGGAAATTCAGTTTATTTTTAAAAACAATTCTCTAATTTCATTATATTTTTTTTTTGAGAAAAAGTTTTGATAGATAATTCATTTTTAAGATTAATCTATCGATCAAACAAGCACTAAATGATATGAAACAGACAGTAGTCTTATGAGAGCATGTTTAATGTAAGATCTGATTTTTACTAGATCTCTCAATAAAGAAATTGAACAAATCTCCAACGTAGAGAATAGATTTTTGTAGAAGAACCTTTAAGATCTGCAGTGTTCAAAACGAATATTTTTTTCTCTCTCCCTAAGATCTGAAAATGAGATCTACCATTAAAAAAAATGACAGATCTTGAATTTTACGTGACATTATGGAGTCTATCAAAAAGTGATATAAGATTTTAATTTGAGATCTACCATTAAAGATAAAGATGCTCTTATTAACGAACTAAAATTCACAGACCAAAGCACATTGAAGCAGAAATTGAACCCATAATAATGCATAAGAAAAAGCTGAAAAATATCTATATATACAGAAGCAAACATAATACAAGCCCTAAACATTGCTGCGGAAAAGATATCCATCCATTTACATTTGCAAGGAGTGTCCATCGTCCAACAAGGACGAACCCAACCCAAGACATAGGAATGTAAAATTAGCTATATAGAGAAAAAAAGTAAACAGTCTTAAAACAAACACTCATGGAGATAGCACAGACGTATATAAACTAACAGCACCAACATATTATTGATATTTTCCTATTCGAGTTCCAAAATTAGTTATATATATATATATATATATATATAACACTTGTCAGACAACGACAAGCCCACCTGATTGGCATCAAGGTCACGCCCAGAAATAGAATAAGACCTTCCTCTCCTTTTTGGCTGGAAGTAAGAGTGGGTAATCACAACTTTGGTGGTTCCCATAATAAACATGGCCAGAGCTCCCTTTGTCCTAAAAAGCTTTCACCTATCCGCAGCACCCAATTTGCTCATTATGTGCTCCGGAAAAGCATCATACAGCTATATGCTGATTACACCAATCTCAGACACATTTAGTAGCATACAAGTACCTAATAGCGGGAGCAAAGTCCTACAGTAAAGAACCCAAAAAGAAAAAAGAGAAAAAAGGTTAAGTAGTAGCATACCTATTTCCTACACAATCTTCTAACGTCCACTTGTTGTGTATTATAGCAAAACTTAAGCCTATCAACAGTCAGAGCTGACAAAATATTTTATCTCATCCATAACAGGAGAGAAGTGCTCATTGTTTGGCAGCAAGTAAAACCCAATGGTTGCTTGCTCCAGGAAAATCAATTTCACTTCTTGGCCAGCCTTCTCAAGCCCTTTGGCATAACCCAATTGCCAGTCCTGAACAAGGTCTAAACCAGCAACCACCACAAGGCTCTTGGGAAAGGTGATTCCTTCAAGGCTTTTCCCCTTGGGGCCAAACGGGTTGCATGCATGGTGGTCTCTATCTTCCCCTTCAGGAAGAAAAGCCCTCCAATACCAGTCTCGTTCCTTAACTCTAACAAAATACCTCCCATCTAAACGCTTCTCAGATTCGGTTCTTTCTTGCCCACCAAACAATGGGTTGAGCAGAATATTCCCAAACACTTCAATTCCTGACTCCACGGCCTTGAGGGCAACATGGTGCACAATGTTCCCACCTGAGCTATCCCCAGCCATGTAGATATGAACTTTCTTATCCTTCTTACTCTGAAGCCAAGATCTAGAACTAACCCACTTAAGAGCTGTCCACCCATCATCATATGCACAGGGATACCTATTCTCAGGTGCACGCCTATAGTTCACAGACACCACAACAGCCTTACAGATACCCACTAGGCGACGACACAGGGTGTCATATATAGCACTATTGGCTGAAGAATGTGCAAAACTTCCACCATGGAAAAATATGATGACAGGAACAACCTCAGAGCTCACAGGCTTCTCAAGGTCAAGTATGTTCACCGAACGTTCTTCTCCCTCAGCAGGACGATAGATTCGAGTCAGAAGATTCGTTTCACGATCAACAACAACATCAAAGGAGAACACTCCGTCCACAGGGTTGGCATTTGCGGGAACTTTCCGATCAAGGAACTCTGCTAAGTCCCGGTTGAAAGTACCGTCCGGGCGACGAAGAAGATTGTATGCCAACTTGAAATTTGAGATCAGAACCCACATATTCAGCGGAACCACCATCTACACCAAATTTCATTTCATTTTTAAATGAAAAATTGAGGATAATGAGAAGGGAAAAAAATCAAAACTGAGGAAAATTAGAAACAGAGAATAAATCCAAATAAACCCCATAGTTTGGGGGGAACTGATGAATCAAACTGCCAACATCAGCACACTAAGTAACAAACCCTGAACAGTGAAATCGTGTTAGGTAGAACCAGACATTGAAAACCATTACACCAACAGAACAAAGCTTAACCAACTCTTCAATGAAACCAAAAGATATCCAAACTCAAATCCCAAAACGATGACGAAGAATCACCAATACAAGAGTGATTTTCGTTTCATTTCAGTTATACCTAAAAGATATTTAAAAAAAAAACAAAAAAAAAATATCACACAAAAAGTCATGTAATATAGTATACAAAAAAAAAACAGAACAGAAGAAAAAAGAGAATCAATCAGAACCAAAAGAGGAAAGATTGCAATCACGAAACATCGTACGGTTCAACAATTCAAAGTTGTATTAAAAAACATATTTGAATCGAAAAGTACGATGCAGAGAGTGCGTTCACCTTAGAATCGTTGGGGTTAAGGTCGTTACTCCCAGCCATTGGAACGATCCTGTATTTCCGATTACAGATCGGCAACGCGCTTCGCAACTTGACAATCACAAAACCTCTTCGCGACGCAAATCCATAAAAGCACGAAAATCGCGTTATGTTAAGTGATATCGAACAATAGCGTTTGTTTGTTTGTTTGTTAATTTATTTAGTTTTGGGGAGATGAGTATTGAGTTGTATTGAGTTCAGTGGCAGGGAAAGAGAAAGAGAAGAGGAATGGTGAAGGATAAGAAATGGTGCGCACTGTAGAAAATGCTAAAGGGGCACAGGGATACAGGAGGGAAGGGCCAATGGGAGCGAGGAAAGGCCCAAATGGAACTATTGTGTGGGTCCTGCGGCGAATCACTTTCTTCAATTTTTGCAGGGTTTTTTTTTTTTTTTTTCTTTTGGATCGTGAAATTGAAATGTGTGATAAATGGAAAGAAGGTGACTGAATCAGTTCCTGGAACGTGACGTGGCACGTCTAGACAGACATCTCCGTTCCACCTCCACAATTTTGGCATCATAATAATTCTTTCAAGTGTCAACTAGCAAATGGTTATGGTGTACCACTAATCAAGATTCCACCTCCGACTAATTTGTTTACTACTTCAGGAACACATCTAGTAGGCCCCCTTAATCCCTATTTTTTATCTTAGTTTGGATTTTTCTGCCTCCACTTAATCTTTTAAAACCAATCATTTTTTAGTAAATTAATCAATTTTACTTAATAAGAAGAAGTATGTTTTAGATCTGAATCTTTCAAAGTGGAGAATTTGTTACAAAATTGATCTAACTCCAGATATAAGATTTCTTGTAAAAGAAAAAAATTACACACTGAAAAGTGTAAAAATATTTATAAAGTCATTCGATCATAATTATATATTGATAAATTTATTGATTTTTAAAATATCTCAAGTAATAATTTGTGATTAAATAAAAATATAAAATTATAAAATTACTATCCAGTGGTACATAAACATTAAATTCTTTGACATTCTCATCTATTCCTTGCCAATAAAAAAAGTGGAGAATTTGTTTGAGTTTACTACTCAGTTATCTATTTACCTTGATAAATTTTAGACCAAAAAGCTAAGGAAGTAACCTTAATTTGAATTCAATCATCAGCAATGCTATGGCCAGTCAAGCCCAAAATGACTCATCAGCTAAGTTATGTTATGACCATTGACCAGGTCAAGTCCAAGTTCAAAACAGATGACTTGACCAAAA
Source organism: Glycine latifolia (assembly GCA_013407115.1). Classification (NCBI taxonomy): domain Eukaryota; kingdom Viridiplantae; phylum Streptophyta; class Magnoliopsida; order Fabales; family Fabaceae; genus Glycine; species Glycine latifolia. Next base: position 27,003,553 of record CM023950.1, read on the forward strand.
AGGTCAGATCATATTCAACCAACGTAAAACTCAATTTAATGTCACTTTAACCAAATAAAAAAATTGCAATAATGTATCAAGAGTATATTAAGAATATAAAATCGAAATTACTGTGTACCTGCAAGTTAGTCTCTATATTTAATTATAAGTATACGTTAGTCATCAAATTTTCAAAATCCATACCTAATTAATATAGTTTTTAGGTCCAACCGTCCAAGATAAGAAAAAAAGATCATAGATACAAAACATATAGTGTGTGTTTGATTGAGGGTTCTGAACCCAAATATTACTTATAAATATAATCATGTCAAATTTTACGTGAAAGCAACTATTTCTTACCTTGGAGATATATGTCCGTACTACGGAGACAAAAATAAAAAAAGTTAGGATAATTCCAAAAAGGGAAGAAATAGTTGTAGCTAAATTTCACGACCCAAAAGAAAATTAAAAATAAAGAGTAAGGGTAGTAAATTGAGATTGTAAATAGTAAAAGTAAAAACAAAACAGGTTTTGTCCCCGTTCAAGTAGCCCAACAGAACAAATTGAATTGGGCCGGGCTAGGCCCTTTTATGGATGCTGGTTAAGTTAAAAAAAAAAAACTAGCGAAAATCCATTCAAGTTTCGTGACTCCCCTCGAACCGTTGGGTGATTCCGTTTGTGACTTTGTGTTGCTCCCTGCCTGCTCTGTTATGCTGCTACTTCCTTTTTGATTTCAAGGTATTTGCCTGAATATTCTTTCTAGAAGGTGAGTTGAAAAACCCTTTACTTTGATTTCAAGGTTATTGCCCCAGTTCAATTATAGGGTTTAAACCCTAAAAAGGACCCACGACGAGAAGCTTTCAACTCCTCTCTCTCGCGCGGACCTCCCCCTCCGGCGACTTCTGCACCGACGGACGGTGAATACCACTTTCTTTGTTCTTTTTTTAAAATTCTTTAAATGTTGTTTTTCAGATTTTCTCTGCTTTGTTCCTCTTTACTTTTAGATTTTTGTTAAGTGAAACGCTTATTATTAACATGTATACAACAGCTACGCTTTTGATTTCCGCCAATAACTTCTTAACTTTTTTAAAATTATATTTCAACCAATAACATGTAAGCACGTGATTTCGTGAAGGGCTCATTTTTAATTGTTAATTTCTTTGTTGCTAGACTTCTGAATTCTGAATCTGTGACCATGTCTTAAATCATAATCCTATTTTTTTTTTGTTTTTTTTTCTTTTACAAGGGCATTTTACTTTCGTTTTGACCCCTGACCCTGATCTGCGCTTTTAGTTACCATGGGATGCCATTATCAATGAGATTTCTCCATCAGTTAAACAGAATTGGACTTGCAGTCCAACATTAACATTTCAATTATGACTCCATCACAACCAGTTAGTTCAGAATGTTGAATATATAGAGGAAGGATAATGATGTGGTACAAGTTCAGAATATAATGTTAGTTTTGGACTTGTTTTATGTGTAGTTCGTAATCTTATCTAATTTTGCATGTTATTACTTGTTTAAAAGTAAATACTAGTTTTATCACTGATTGGCCATGGTGAACTGGGCACTCGTCTAACAACCAGTCCATATTTAAAAACACTACTGTAATACTGTAATGCTCCCACCCTGTTAGTCCCTTGATTCACTTTTATGTTTTGGCAAGAGTTTTCAATTTCCATGACCAGAATTGTGCCCTTTCTTATGTTAGGGTAAAGGATAAAGGGATGATCTACACAGCAATTGACACGTTCTACCTCACAGATGAGCAGCTGGCAAACTCACCTTCTAGAAAAGATGGCATAGATGAAGCCACTGAGACCAGCCTTAGAATCTATGGCTGTGATCTCATCCAAGAAAGTGGCATTTTGCTCAGATTGTATCCTTTTGATTCTGTTTATTTTCCTTTTAATTACCATGTTTGGTCCAAATTGTTACCTTAATTATGTGACAGGCCACAAGCAGTCATGGCTACTGGGCAGGTTCTATTCCATCGTTTCTATTGTAAGAAGTCATTTGCACGGTTCAATGTCAAGGTCATAACTATTTTGTGATATATTATTTTCTCTTCTTTCTCTCTTTGTGCTTTGTGAAATTCTATGCTCACAGCATCGCTTTGCAGAAAGTTGCTGCAAGCTGTGTATGGTTGGCTTCAAAACTGGAGGAAAACCCTAAAAAAGCCAGACAAGTAATTATTGTTTTTCACCGGATGGAATGCAGGAGGGAGAACTTTCGCATGGAGCATTTAGACTTGTATTCCAAGGTCAGAAGCTTCTCATTCTCACCTTTCTTTGCCTATAGTACATAGACATACTATTTTCATGTTTGGTGCCACATTCTCAAGTTCAGACTTGCATAAAAGTGGAAGCAACTACAAGTAGCTTTCCACGTTTTTTGTGATAATTTAACGTGATTTGAGAACCAAATGCATGTACTTGAAATGGATCCAAACACATGCTATGACTCTTATTTTATTTCAAATCTTAATTATTTGAATGTTTTCTGTTTTCTTTGTTCATGAACAGAAATATGTTGATTTGAAAATGGAGTTGAGCAGAACAGAAAGACATATTTTGAAAGAAATGGGATTCATTTGTCATGTTGAACATCCTCATAAGTTTATATCAAATTACCTTGCTACCCTCGAAACACCTCCAGAATTGAGGCAAGAGGCTTGGAATCTGGCTAATGATAGGTACATAATTCTAGACATTATTTCTTTTTTTTTTTTAAGGCGAGCCCTGGCACAGCGATAAAATTGTACTTTGGTGACTTGTTGGTCATGGGTTCGAATCCGGAAATAGTCTCTTTACATATGCAAGGGTAAGATTGTGTACAACATCCTTTTCCCTTACCTTCGCATAACGAATAGCCTCTGGACAATGGGGTACTTAGTTTTTATTTCTTTTTTATGCTGCTTGTGTATTTTTGCGCATGTTCATACTGTACACAATGATTTATTCCCTTCCACAAGAATCCTGAATTAGACTCTATCTTCTGTTCCATTCTACTTTGGAAAGTTTGCTTCTATAGTAGTCTTTGTCTGTGGTTCCAGTTTGGATCATTGGATGCAATATACAGTTTAAACTCTAAAGAGACAGGTCTATCCTGGTAATTCATTTCATCAAGTAAAAAACAAAACCTTCACGAAATTGTCCAGTAGTTTTTTTTCCCACAACCTAATAATGTAATTTCAGCCTTCAAGTATTTAAAATGAAAACAATAGTTATTATAAAAATGAAAAGAAGTTTAAGAATATTGTACAGTACCACAGTCTATGCAGAGGATTTGGCCTAAAGTGTGGCTGTAATATGGTATAAAATTATGAGATTCTTGTTAAACTGTTGAAGCCATTCAGCTTGTAGTTGTCATTAGATGCAGATGTTTTGAAGAGTATCATACCTTATTAAGCTGTTGATCTCATAACTATTAGCAAACACTTGATGCTTATAATCTTTTGTATGGTAAGCATTGGATCCTAGCATAATTTGTAGTGGAGTAAACTATTTGTTTACGATTCAGTATTCACTTGCCCAACTGCAATGCACCAGTACTTTTGGGTGTGGCTTTGTATTCACCTGATGCTTTCTGATTCATGGCTTTATGCTTCCCTAACTCTCTTTTCTCATGCAGTTTGAGAACTACATTGTGTGTTCGATTTAAGAGTGAGGTTGTGGCTTGTGGAGTTGTATATGCTGCTGCTCGCAGGTTCCAAGTACCCCTTCCTGAGAACCCACCATGGTGGAAGGCATTTGATGGGGAGAAGTCTGGGATTGATGAAGTATGCAGGGTTCTGGCTCACCTTTATAGCCTTCCAAAGGCACAATATATACCAGTCTGCAAGGATGGAGACTTTACATTCTCCAACAAATCATCAGAATCAAAGTCTCAATCAACACCAAAAGTGATGCCCACTTTATCCATATTCATTCATTGTAATTTTCCTTAGTGGTGGTGCAAATCAGCATCAGTTGGATGTTCCAACAAATTTGTAGGATGTTCCACAAAATAGTAATTTACCTTATAAGACAAATGTCGGCATTAATAAACCTGTATTATTGACAATTAAGTATAAGGTTTGATCTAACATTTTAAATCACTGCCAATTTGTAGGATGTTCCACAAAATAGTCCCCCAGCTGATACTGACAACTCAGTGCCAAAGGGAGCTCAAGGAGAAGTTAATATTGAATCCAATGGTAGCAAGGGTGCAATTGTAAAGGTAGCCATTGATAAGCTGAAAGATTCTAAAAGGTCTGATGATGAATCCAAAGGCATGAGTACAGAAGGAGAGGCAAGAGATGAACCCATATTGAAGTCCAAGGCTGACCGTAAAACAGAGGCCATTGAGCGCAGGGACCGGGACAGGGATAGAGATCGATATAGGGATAGGGAAAGAGACAGAGATAGGGACAGGGACAGAACAAAATCCAGAGATAGAGATCGAGGAAGGGATTCTGACAAGGAACGGGAACGAGAGGAAGCTGAGAGGGACAAACTCAAGGATCGTGATCACCGTTCTAGGGAGAGAGCAAAGGATTCAGGTGTCCAGATTTCTTGTGTGTGTGGTGTTCGTGTTTCTTTTTTGTTTTGTTTTTTTGGGGGTTAAATTATTAAGTTTTTGTGCTGGATGCAGGACATTCAGAGAAGTCAAAACGCCATTCATCGCATGGTATGAATCTGTGTTAAAATGGGTTTGACATTTGTTATCCTTTTAGCATTCCATCTTTCTTCCTAACACATTTCGATTTTACAGATCGCGATTCCCATGGTTCCTCTTACTCTTCAAGGGAGAAAGATCGACATAGACATCATTGACATTATTTAGAAGATATTACAAGATGCACCGTTGTCAAAGTCAGTCAACTGATCAAGCATTGCACGTCGTTTGATCTTATAATCAGTAACTACTGTCTGTCAGGGGAAGTTTTTATTTACAGATATAAACAATTTAGGGCTCATTTGGGGTCTTATTTGATAAGTACTTATGTGAACATTCTATATGTATACCTTATTTTGTTTATAGTCGAAGAGAGAATAGAGTTATTCTATATGGAGAATAGAGTTAAAAAAAATTGTTATTTTGGAGAGTTAATTGAAATGCTTTAAAATAACATATAGAGTATTATAAGTAATTTTGTATATTTTTTTTCAAATATTTATATAAATATTTTATGTCTTAAGATAAATTTGTTGCAGTTAACATCACATTCAAGTCTCCCCGCGAGACTTCAATGTGGACAATTGACCTCCATATATTTTGCTATGATAATAGATCATGAAAGAACTAAAGTTACACATGTTAGTTGCTTTAGTTTGTAACTAGTAAATGTTCATTTTAAAATAATTCATTTATAATTTGTAATATATAAATTATAAAATAATTTTGAACTCTCCTATCATATTTTCTTATTAATTTCACTTTTTATTTTGTATAGTTTCGTACTCGTGTAATTACATTATAAAACATTTTTTTAAAAAAACATAATTCCGAGGTTCTAAAACATACATGCTATTTGCACTAATATTTTTTAAGCCAACGGACCATTAATTGTTGAATATATTCAACAGATCTCCATAAAACCTAAAAACTGAATAAAGGACCAAAGAAAGCCATGTTGCAAAGACCATGTAGCTTGGATGAAGCACCCTTTTGGTCAATAATAATACATCGAAGTGCACTTGATACATCCTGTCTATCAAAAAAACGATCTAGTTTATTCTTATATACAAACAATAATGGAAATTTGAATTTAACCTTTATCTTACTTTTATTCAATGTCTAAGTTTCGAGAACATGCTGTAAAAAAATTCCATAACATAAAAAAAGCACTAATATTATTTAATAGTCTAATTTATTCAACAAAATGCTTGAAATTATTTTCTATAACTAAAAAAAGTTATATCTTTTTGGGGGTTAAAAAAAATCATGTTGCAAAGACCAAGATTTAGCTTGGATTAAGAGTTATAACTTAAAAATTATAAGAACCACCATCAAGGAAAACCATTTTAGTCAATAATACCTAAAAGTTGATTTGATTCCTTGGCAAAGAGATAGTCACCCATGCTAACAACGAAAATAGAGAAACTACAATGCAGAGGCAGAGATAGGGGGGATAGGGTGGGTCACCGCCCCCCCCTAAAATTTTATTAATATAAATTTTATTATATATATATATATATTAAAAATTAAAAATTGATAATAAAAAAAGATTATATTACATAATATAATAGGATATAATATTTTTTAATATTATATTAAAAAATAAGATAAAATATTTTTAAGATTGCATTACATAATATAATAGAAATATTTAAGATTATATTACATAATAAGATAAAAATATTTTTTAAAATTGCATGCAAAAATATGATAGAATATTTTTTAATATTGTATTCAAAAATATGATAGAATATTTTTAAGATTGTATTGCATAATATAAAATATTTTAAGATTGTATTGCATAATATAAAATATCTTTAAGATTGCATTACATAATATAATAGAATATTTTTAGGATTGCATTCAAAAATTGGTTAAAATCATATGCTTAAATTAGTATAAATAGAAACATATTTTTGTGTTTATAGTATGCATTTCATTTCAAATAATATTAGAGCTTTAGAGAGTTTATATTTGCATCATTGAGAGAATTGTGATGAGATCATATAGAAGCGTTTGACAAGTCTGATTCTTAACTCTCCTTCAGGATTGAAAGATACTTATTTATTATCATAGTGGAGTTGTCCATTGGATTGATTATCCAATTTGGACGTTGTGATTTTTTATCCAATTGGATTTTTCACGCTAAAACTGATTGTGTCTTCTTTATCTCTTATTTTCATATTATTACTTTGAGTTTGATTTTAAATTGTGAATTATGTTAGTAAGACTCATTAGACTTTGTCAACTTGTTCATCAACCCATCCTGTTTGCAATTTGTCTGTTTGTGGTTTGCGGTTTGCTTCTTTTTGTATATTAGATTTGTATTGTCTTTGGAATACTTTTATTTATTATATAGTTTTTTTTTATGTTCGTTCCCTCTCAATAAAATTCCTGACTCCGCCACTGCTACAATGCCTAGACAAAATCAAAAAGGCTTATCGGAACAAAAAGACATACAGGGGAAAACATTTCTAGCTTCTAGGTTAAATCAAAACACAAAAGGATGAGACCAGTTGCCATTCAATTTCTTCATGTCTCAGGTGTTTTCGCTCCATTCACATCTTCACATTACCAGAATCACCAACTTCAAAGAGATGAGTAGGCAGGGCAGCAAGATCAAGTTCAAAAGATCCCCTTGGAGCACCCTCCATTTCATAACCAGTCATCTTATAAGAAGGAATCTGATGTCAGAACCTGTATAGTTCAATAGGTTGGACATAAAATATGTTCACTCCATTCTTCTCAATTCTCTGAAAGAGGCTAACAAATCCTTTCACTTTGCCCAAATAAGCAACTGGGACGCCAACATTCTCAGAAAAATCTATTAGGATTTCTACATATTCGAAGTCATACTTCAAATGATTTTCTGGATTGGAACTCCATTTGATATCCCAATCTCTGAAAATTGCCGATGTTTCTCCCTTATTGGGATATACTAGATAAGAACCTCTGCCCGTTTCTTTTATGCAACGCACCTGATGAGAGAACATAGTGCGATCTGTAGTTTTCTGAGAACCACCAAGTCTAAACTTACCGCAAGCAATAGGCAATTCTGCATCATCCAATCAATTTCACTTTTGTCATCTGGGTCAGGTTCCAACCAAGTAATCTTCAACTGGAAAGGGGAGGCCACTTTCTTGACAAGAGCATAAAATCTCGGCATCGTATATGTGATATCATAAACTGCCTACAACTGATTAACTGCAAAACAATCCTCTTCCTTATGCTTCTCAAAACCATTGAAATCTGTATCAGGACAATGAAATATCCCTAGACCAGAAGGAGCATTTGAATTCAATGGGGAGCCCTTATCCTCCTTTGGTGTTCCAAGACCAATATCTGACTCGGATACCTTCTCTTTGTTCTGATCAGTCACACCATTTGCAGCCACGTTCTGTTCCTCAACTCCATCAACGTTAAGTGGGCCATTTTGTCGTGGCTTTTTGGAAGGAGAATCTCAATGGTAATCTTCAGAGGTTTCCTCGTATGAAACATGTTCTTTCCTGGAAGATCTACTTGCATGAAGTCTTGAAGGATCAACAACACTTTCTTGAACATTGCCATATTTCATGTCATCACCATTTATGGCTTTGAAACTTTGTCCTGAATCTGGAGCTGACAGCCTTACTCTTTTACTTCCAACATTTTGAGAGGTCTGTGGCTCCACACCTCTGGATGCAGGAATGTTGCCATCTTTACTCTTTTCACCTACACGTCTACTGACTCCAGCAGCACATTTTTTTCATAGATGTAGGATTTCACCGCACAAATGTACCAGCATGTTCTCCACCAAAGTGTTTTCCACCAGTATTTTCTGAGGCTGGTTTTTGGGGACCATGCATTGGCGCCTCCACCCGGGTAGTAAGCACTGTTGCCGCATCCATGATTCCAAAACTATTAGCATGAGCTTTAAATGGCTTCTTACACTGTTGACACGGTAAGTTTGCATTTACAAATTCGATGAGATAGTGGTACTCAGCATCACAGTGTTGGCAAGATGTCCAGAATGTCATTTGTGCACCTTGGTTGCTGAAAACAATGAAGTTCGTATAAGAATTCTTCTGATAATTTGTTGCGTTTGCACCATATTTTGCAGCAGATACATTCCCATTTGAGAAATGGTGTGAATCAGAACTCTTCTGATTATTTGTTGCATTTGCCTTACGTTGTGACAAACGCATTCTCATTTGTGTGATGGTATGAGGTCTTAGGATTAGGCGCAACACCTTTCACAGAGGCTCCAAATTTCTTGCCAAACAAAGAACGTTTTGCTTGGTCACACAAGACCCCATTGGCTTGCCCAATCAACTTGAAAGCAGCTTCTGCACCAGCAAACTTGTTCTTACCAGGATGAAGTAGCATTGCAAGCCTCTAGTACTGTTTCTTTACAGTTGCTTCATGAGTGTTGCGGATTTGGCAAATGCACCGATCGTTCCAAATAATAAAGTGATAAATAGAGTATCGTCTCCACGAGGATTGAGGCACCAAAATTAACGCAAATATTATCTTTAAATTGGATGAAATAAAAGTTTAATAGGAATGAGTGTTTGTAATTTGATGCAAGGAAAATTAAAGAATAAAAACTAAGAATTAAAGAATATAAGATTTTATGAAATTATGAGGAATAATTGTAGTAAGAGCACATTCACCTTTTGATCCCTACCTTTTTTACTTAAATTAATTACTATATTCAATTATCCTAGTTATTCAGAAAATATATCTTAACATAAAAATAATTAAATCCTAATTCCTTAGTGACTTTAACCCTTTAACTCAAGCAAAAATCTTAATTCCTTAGTAATCTTTCTTAGATTAAGCATTAAGATGATATATCAATTTATCTGCAACCATACATTCCTATCCCTAGGTAATGTACCAATTGTTATTTTACCAGAGTCAGAAATTAAAGTCTCAATATTCCTATTGTGAACCCTAACCCTCAGAACTTTATTAGAGTGATCAATTCTAACAAAAATATATTTCATTCAACACAGGATAAAATAAAATAACTTTAGCATAAAAGAATCATAGAATCAATCAATTACAAAGGAGTTCACGTTAGGTTCATGGCCCTAGCCACAATAAAGAGAATTAGCTAGACATAATTATGTCTAGCCTTAATAAAAAATAGATAAAAGTAGATCAAGAATCTTTAAAGAAGAAGAATACTCAAACCCCTCAATCTTCTTGGCCTAACTTTAATCCTTCAAGAATCTTCTTCTCTTGTTTTGCTCTTGTAAATCTCTGTCTCTCTCTCTCTCTCTCTCTGTCTCAGTCTCAATGTATTTCTTTTGGCCTCCTAAGTCCCCATTTATAATTAGGGTGTGAAAATCTTCTCTTATCTTCTATCTTTGTGAAATCTTTAATCAAAATTTTCTCTTATCTTTTATCTTTGTGAAATCTTTAATCAAAATCTTGAAATCCAGATACTTCTTGATTTTGCTTTCTTTTCTTCTTTTCTTGGTTTCCTGCTATAAAAATTTAAAGAATAAGTGATAAAGATAAAATAATGAAAACTTTCACTTATATTAGCATGTATTGCTCAATTATTATTAATTTATTGATTCTTTTAGCTTGAAAAACACTATATGCTAGAAGCATATCAAATAATTCTCAGATTTAGATATTGTTGTCCTCAGCAATAAACAAAATTTCACAATGGGAAGCAATGATTAATTTAATCAACCATAATATTACATAAACAATCTCAGAATTAATATGTTAAACATGAGTGAATTCATATCAAAATTTCAACCATACTTTTCAATTCCATCAGTTATGAGATTTTAACTTGAATACCCCTCACCAAGATATATCATTCACTCATCACTCAAGTGTTTGGGGTATTACCATAACCTCTCAATCCATCACAGTCATAGTGCTGTCATAGGCTTGATAATATTCTAAAGTTCTTAAAAATGAGAAACATGAATGCATGCATAAACTGATCAAAAGGTCTTTATGGGATTGTAACTTGGTCTGGCTTAGGGTTAGGAATATTTGGAAAGTAGCTAACAGTTATTTAGATTGGAACACTGATATTCTTTAACTTCATTCAATTGTCACTTGGATTTTTGCTCCACTACTTTATTTTTATTCATACTTTCAATTCCTTTCTCCTCTTTTCTTTTTATTGCATTTCTTTCTTTTTCTTTTCCTCTTTTGAACTTACTTTTAATTCATTCCTTTCTTTCCTTCAACTTTTAGTGGAGCTCACCTTAATCTATTTCTTCTTTTTCTATAACCACATAGTCATTCCAATCTCAATTAAGGTAAGTCAGTGGATATGGATAAACAATTCATCAGGTAGTTGAATGGAAAAGTTTCAAGTTCAAAAGGGTTAGCAATGAGAAAATTTTCAGGTAGGCTAATTTGGCTATGGCTAAATGAAAAAAAATTGCCTTTATCATTTCAACATAAGCATGCATTATAGAGAAACAAATCAAGTTCTAGAGTACTACCACCATGAGATCTCTCTCAATAAATTTTCTGTATAGGCTCAATCTTCACAAATTATGGTATCAAGCTAGACTATTTTGATTTCATATCAAGCATAGTTTCTATTTCATTATGTAATTCAAACACAAAACAATCTTAATTTCCAATCATGTTCTACACAATATTATGCTTTAATTTCTATCACACAAGCTTCCTAAAATTTCAATCTAATTTATTATTAAGTTAACAACTCTAAATATGAGACATAACATGTGTCTAGAATTTTATTGCACCTAATCACTAAGACTGAAATATTAAATAAACCTAACACTTATTATAACATAATAACATAATAATGTATAATTTCAGGATTCACTTTGTTACTTTATTAATTTTAGAGACCAAATTAGCTGATAATTACAATTTTAAATTGATTATTCACTTATAATGGCATAAATAAGTTGAAATTTGTAGGATTATTTAATACTAAGTTATTAAATATTCAACAATTTATGAGTTTAACTAAACAAGTTTAAACTTAAATGTAAATATCATTGTTATTTAATGAGAAATGAAGCCTATTAAAATTAATAATTTTTAAATAATTTCAATTAATCATAAAGAACACATTAGAAGAAAAACAGTGTTTTCAGTAGCATTTATAAAAAAAACACTTAACCTTCTCAAACAAAATTTAAATTTAATAGTAAATAAAATATTTCCAACATTCCCCAATTTAAATTCATTAGGAATATTTAGATATTACTCTTTTTAATTATAAATAAATTAATAATTAAATAAAACTTCCAAGCTTAGTGTGAAAACTTCCAACATTGTAAATAAGAAGAGTGAATTTTCATTTATAAAATGTTGTTGGTTTATTAAATTTCATTCTTTTCGACTCCTATTTTTTTTAATCTTTATAGTTTATTTGTTTTTTATTTTATTCCTTGTATTTTTTTAATGTTTTTGAATTTTAAAAAATTGCTAATAGTTGATGATGTCAACATGAGATACGTCATCCAAAGTGTTACATTAGAGATGATTAAAAAGTAAAAAATTAGTTTACAAGGAGTAAAAGTTACATGATTAAAAGCAAAATAATTATATATTTGCAAGTAAAACATATTGAAATCTCAAATTAAATATTGGTATAACATAAATACTTAAACAAAATATTAGTATAAAATAAATACTTGGATATATAATAGACCCTTCTAAAAAATTTAATATAAAATAAGTATTTAGGAATGAAAATAGACCAAAGCTTTGATAGACTTAAGTTTGATTTGGTTCAAAATTATAAAACTTCTAGTTAGCTTTCTTGTTGTATGCTCATTTTTAAGACTTAGTTTGTACTATTTGAAGGTCTAGCCTATTTAAAAGTTTTACAAAAACACAGGACATATTTTATTGAACCATGGTGTTGAGCCACAATTGAAGCAACAAGGAGAAGTTGCTTTGAAGGTTTGACATGGACAAAAAAACCTACTTGCATGACTTGATCGATTTGAAGGTTCTATAATAATGATATTATAATTTATTGTTTTCTTCAAATTCTTATTGTAGAGTTAATCCATGATGTTATCCTTTAACCACCATTACACCATCACCGATGACCATCACAAAAAATATATACCAATAACACCATAAGGCCAACAATTATCTAATATCTACTATAGGCTTCTTTTAGTCTTGAATCTGTCATTTTCAAAGCCAAACTTAATCTATTAGACGACTAATTAGGGATTGGACTTACAAATAGTACAAATCGCATCAATATTTTTAATTATAAACCATGTATTTATCTCAATATTTTTTTTCCACTTTTCTCTGTTTTCACCTTTTTGTTGATTTGTGATTTTTTTTTCAATTATATTGAAATAATTAATCCCTACTTTTGTCAATCTGCTTATTTTAAGGGTCCATTCTTTAAAATTAACGTGTTTTTTTTAAAGAATATGATTTATTTTTTACAAAAAAAAATAGAAATAGTTTTTTAAGTAAAAAAAACAGTTTAAACAAATACATAAAAAAAACATAAATTTGTTTATTTCATTAAAAGAAGTGTTTTTTAACAATACTAACAAACCCTAAATCACATTTTTTTAGTGTATTTGTAGGATAATCATGCGATATATTATCTATCTGACCTTTTCTACGCTCTAGTTTAATAAATTGAAATTAAAGTTCAGTTTCATATATGTCTTTTTTTTTTGTTATCCTCTTGCTTTGTTATAATATTATTTATATATTTATTATTATTTTATTCATATGAATTGGAGGCATATTATAATAATTATGTTAAATCAACTGAATTAGACATCATCAATTATATACTTTAATATTATATTTTCTTGTAAGTTTCTATGTGATTATATAAAAGAGAAATACTAACTTAATCATTAAATTAGATATAGGATCCATTAAATTTCATGATTTCAATCAATTTCAACTAAGAAGAATATATATTCAAAATATTATGTTAAAGAACGGACCTTAATATTTCTCATATCAAATTTAGAACGATAAAAATGTGACACAGTAGAAATACACAAAAGGAGTGTTTCCACTACTAATAATTATAAAAACCCTGTCGTTTTGCAGGCACGTTCTTTTTACTTAACTTCATCAGCATTATCTGATCCAGTTTGTAGCGGCTTTTTGGAAGGAATTTCAAAATTGTCATCTTCCAAGTTCCACGCATTAAAAATGCTGCTTTTTCCTGGAAGATCTCCCTGCATTAAGTCTCGAAGGATCAACAGCATTTTCTTGAACATAAGCATCTTTCATCTCATCACCATTACCAGCTTTGAAACTTTCTCCTGAATCTGGTGCTGACTGCCATACTCTTTTACTTCCAACATTTTTAGAGGTTTGTGGCTCCATGCCTCTGGATGCAGGAACGTAGCCATCTTTACTCTTTTCACCTTCACAATGACCACCAACTCCAGCAGCACATTTTTTCACAGGCACAGGATTTGACCGCCCAAATGTACCAGCATGTTCTCTACCAAGGGGATTTCCACCAGTATTTTCTGAGGTTTGTTTTGGAGGACCATGCATTGGAGACTCTTTCTGGACATTTACTAAAGGAATAGCATGAGCTTTAAAGGACTTCAAACACTGTTGACAGCGTAAGGTTGCATTTAAAAATGCTATGCAGTACTGGTACTTAGCATTACAATGTTGGCAACATGTCCAGAATGTCTTCTGTCTAACTTGCTTCTTGGAACCGGTGGATTTCGCTGCAGCACCTCTCACGGAGGCTCCAAAGTTCTTGTCAAATAAAGATCGTTTTGCTTGGTCACTCAAGACCCCGTTGGCTTGCCCAACCAACTTGAAAGCAGCTTCTGCACCAGCAAACTTGTTCTTATCAGGATGAAGTAGCAGTGCAAGCCTCTTGTACTGTTTCTTTATGGCTGCTTCATCAGCCAACCCTTCAATCTGAAGAATTGCATACCAGTCCAAATCAGAGGCAGAGAGTTTTTTCTTTGCAGCATTGTGAACCTCACAAATTGTAAGAACATGGGTAATGTTTATAATGTCAGCACACAATTTTTTGGCCTTGGTAGCAAACTTGAGTGCCTCCACAAATTCACCTCTTTGCATTCTAGCTTCGGCAACTTGCATAGCCCTCACAGCCTCGTCCTTGTTGAACTCCATGGAAGAACTGAGATCAAAATACAACCACCCTACTTATCCCAAATCTCACACAAAAACGTAGAAAGGGCAACTTCAGTAATTGTATCTATTCACAATCCACAGGCACCACGATAGTTCACCTGGATGACAGAAGCAAACATCATACGATGAAATTAAACCTAACTAGCAACATGTCATGAAGTGCTTTGATACAGGGTTTCACATTTGTAATTGTAATTCATTGTAAATTTCCATTTCATGTAGTTATTTAGGTGCTGTTAACTAGTTAGTTAGATGGAAGATAGAACAGAAGTATAGATAGCATTTGTAAGCACAATTAGAGGGGACTCATACAATCAATTTCATATTTATTTCTAAAATTCATCTCTTCATCTTGTTCGGTTGGGTTTCTCTTTTAGCTAACCATACACTACAAGTTTACGCCTATTGAGTTTACTAGTAAATTCCTCAAAACGCAGTAGATGTGTGAATCACGCATATACACACTGTGCAAATTCTGAATTGGACAGTTAAGAGTTTAGTAAAACGTACCTGATTTGGAATACTAAACATCAATTAAAATCGAACAAGCCTGGGATTGATTTTCACATCCGAACGTAGCAATGCTTCAGGAAAGGAACTCTGAGTTGATGATTCTGCAACGAGTAAATACACCGAGATGAAACTCAGTCACCGTGGCATGGTGAGAAAGGAAACGGAAATGGAAAAACCCTAAAATGAAATGTATAGTAAGAGAAAGGGCGCCTCAATGCGCGGGAGTGGAAATCAAAACGAGAGGGAAGGGAAAAACACTTGAGTATTTTCAAAACTATTGAACGCCCAATAATTCTTGAGCCCACATACTATAAAGTATAAACGGGCCTACAAACAAACAGAAATTGTTTAGCCCAGCGTAATTTTTCTGAAAGGGTCAAATATGAAAATACACTACAGTAAAAAGGTTATTCCTCAATAGTTATTCTGAGTCTTAAGATATTTTTGTCAATACAAAACATAAGTTTTTTAACTTTATTTTCGGTGCAAAAATATTTGCTAACTACTCAAGTTTTTAAAAAAAATCAATGAGAAATTTATTAAAGGAAAAAATAATCAACATATGACTAAGCTATTTTTTGTAAAAAAAAATTCATGTTTTTCAAATAAAATTTAAAATAATAATGAAATGAACATGAGTGCATAGACATTAAACTCTTTTAAAAATAGTATTATTATTGTCAAATTTTAGTTTGGTGCTTTTCTTAAACTTTGTTTGTACATATAAGCCCACGATAGTAGCATTTTTAATATGCTTATTGTTTATTCAATTAAAATTATTTTATTAAGTTTACTAGTTATTAAAACAGTAAATACCGGTTCATAATTCCTTGATCTAATAGTAATTAAATCATAGTTAAACTAGTAATAGTAAAAAAAAATTAGAGAAAATAAAGTTATGGTATTTAATTCATAATTAGAGAAGTAATACAAGTAGGAATATTGTTAAAAACATGGTTACAAGCTTGAAATCTTGATGTCCTTATAAAGATGTGGGTAACATGATTTGTTTGTCTCCTTACAAAACTCACTTAAGAGTTTGAAATAGATGCAACATGTTCTCTATATTTGGCTAATAGAACATTGAGATAAGATGAACCACTGGGCTTGTTGTTGAAGCTGCAATAATTGTTTTGTAATCAGACTCAGAACATAGAAACATGTGTAGCTGACTAAATTATTAAAGATTTTTAGTGCAAACTAAGCAAAAATTATTTTAAAATTAAACAAACTTATAATACATGATAATATATAACTTTCTAATTAAATTTAATAACTTTCCATAACAATTCTTGCAATTTGAGGGATATTGGAAGAAAATAGTGGGAAATAAAATGGGCGGTATAAAAAGATTTAAAAAAAATTGAAATAATGAAACATGTTATACAAATTGATTGTTACGCAAATGCATATGCATTATTTATAGATCTTTTGATAATTTCAGAATATGCAGCACTAACACCAAACCTTTGGTATGGGTGTCTGGTCAATTTTTGGTTTCATTCCAACAGATGTAGTATTTGCAAGAATCATCCCTTGTTCCGGGTGGAAGCTCTCTAATTCAGATATAGTAATAGCCTCTCCTCCCACTTTAGTTGCAAGTTCTTTGGCTTTGGCTGATAAATTAATAGTCAAAAGCAAAGAAACAGATCATGCTCTGCATCCTCAGGAATATAAACCAATCTAATTAACCAACAATTTTTTTTCTCACGATATGTACGATTGGTAACAACTACTCTTGCACCCTTTTCTTTTCCACCATAAGCTATTGCCTTTCCTGCCCCTCCAGCTCCCATAACCACAGAGTTTACCACACAAAGGTGAACAACCAGATATGGATCTTCTGTTTGAATCTGCAAACAGTTGTATTGTAACAAAGGCCTATGAATAAATCGAAACCTCGTATAGTCCTTCCTCAATATCTGCAATGAAAATGCAGAAACATAGAAACCTTGTAGATTTAGTCGTTCCTCAGTAGCTGCAATGGCCCCAAGATAATCAAAATTATAGCCAATAGTTTTATTAGATTTCCATCATTTGCCGTAAAAAAAATTAGTTTTCCATCATTTGGTCTCTTAATCATGCAACTAATAGCTCCTATTGCCTGCTAAAATTATTTGACTAGAAAGCTATATTTAGTTCAAATGATAGAAAAGATGGGACAGAGGTTTTAAGGCTAAATACCTTGGCAATAGGATCGATCTCATCACAACATCCAAGTCTATTCTCCTTGTGGGGAATTGTATAGCTGTTTTTGTTAAAGAACTAAGAATTACTCCAAGCAATCGTGAGATTGAAACCATAATTTTGACATAATCATGACACTTTCACACACACAAATATGCTGTCTTGCCGAATTTTCGTAACTGCAGGACTCCATAAAATAAACTATAGATAATCAAATTATGTCCCTTAATTCAACTATAGGGTCTGTTCGGGTAAGGTTATTCCGGAGAAAAAAATAAGAAGAAAAAATGCAATAAATTTTTCTATAAGTTAAAATTAACTAGCTAATTTGTATGTATAACGAAGATAAGAATATCCTAAAAGGATATTATCATACCTGTATCCAACGAAATCAGGAAATGAGTAAGTGCTGAGAAAATCTGAGACATTATCGATCGACAAAGGCAAGTAAACTCCATTAAAACCCACAGACTTGAAAGCTGCATTATAAAGATGAGGCTTTTGCTGTGACTAATAGGATTTCCTACAACACCATGCACTTTGGTGCCAACCCCAATCTGTCTTAAAATTGAACAAATCTAGCAATTCTTTGATAGTTGGTTGCCCTGGAGCTGATATAGCTCCAGCCTCAATTGAACCAAACGTGCAAAATCCTCCAAATTTTGCGCAGAGTACCGTGACAAAAATCCCTTCTCACCCATTGCAATTCCTATCATTGGGACCTATAATTGTTCAAATTATTAAGAACAGTTATTGAGCTATGCGTAGATTTTCAAATAAATCTCTATACTTTTTAAAATATATAATTGCAATAACAATATCACGTCTAACTTTATGGTTTATAGACAGAATTTTACTCTAAAGACTCAATTACAAAATTTTAAAATATAATAATCTATTTAATTTTAAAAAAATTATAAAACTTACTGATTAATTTAACTTTTTTTTTATTAACAAGTGCTCTTAGTGAGATCTTTGACATTATTTATTGTGACTACTTGCTTTTGTTAAGAGAATTAGTATATGCATGTTTAGTTTGTTTGTTTTTTTTAAATAATGACTTGTTTTTTTTTTATCATTTTTAAAAAGTTTTCATAAACAAATTTAAAATTTAAGTGTTGCCAAATACTCCTAGCTCCTTTCATATGCATTTGATGTTAATTAATGCAAGATAAATAAAAAATAAAAAACACATGAATCAGTGAATTACCAACACTCTGTTGATCCGTGCTAATGAATTAACTATCAATTACCTGAGAGTGCACTAGGACTTAGAAAAGACGTGCACAATCTGTGATGTCTAAAGCAGTTGTTGCAATCTTGACCACATCTGCCCCGGAAGCCTGAATTCTTGCAGCAAGGTTACCTATCTCCTCCACGGATAGAGTTCTTTCCAAGTTGTGTGAAGACACAATGATCTTCACACTCTCAGGCTTCTTCCCTCCAATGGATCATGAGCGACCTTCAACACACCAATATAATCACGTACGCAAAAAATAACCAGAGTTTGTAATTGCAATGTGTATTCACCAATTTGAAGTTTAAAATAAATAAAAATATAGAAAATAAAAAAATATATTTTGTTTAGATTAGGACAAAAATGATTTTTTTGTAAAATATAAAAGGAGACAAGAAAAATAAAGATATTTTTACCATTATTTAAAATTTTCTATATTAAAAACAATAATTTTTTTAATCAATTCACTTTTATTTTATTTTTAGTGCATAAAAAATGAAAGCATTTATTTTTTGTCCTTAAAAACACTTTGGTGAGAGGATGTTTTATTGAACATAAGGATTAACTTTTAAAAAAAAAAACTAAAGAAGGTTAATTAAAAAATATTTTTTTTGCAGAGACAAATATATTTAAAGTATAATAGTAACATTTTATATTCAATAATAACATACATATTAAATAATAAATTATATTAAAATTTTGTATTAGAGGGATAATAAATGAAAATTAAATGTTTTTAGATAATACCCGTACATAAACGGATAGCAATAGCAACTTCATACAACTAGTAACAGTTTCCATATTATCGTTCTATTTATTATTATTGAGGTGGTCTAACTATTCCAGTAAAAATGGAATTAAATAACATAGTGGCCTAATAAAATAACATAAAATTTTATGCATAAAAATATCTAAACAAATATGTGTAATTTTATTGGGACACATGTCATGAGTTGTTTAATCCCATATTTAATTGGTGTTAATTATACAAAACCATTAGTTAGACAAAACAGTATGGCATAGTTAATTAAATTACCTTTAGCTCGATCAACATCAACAAACTCAGACCCCAATTCAATGGCTAGAAGTAGAGCATCTTGTCGCTGGCTTTCATCACCATCAGACTCCCCTCCTTCTCGTATTGGTCCAAAACAACCAAAGTTTCCAAAGACCAAAACACACACAAGCCAAGCATGCATGCATGCGTTATATAATTGAAACGATTTTCTATTTTATATGTGCATCGATCAAATTCAAATGCATAGATTGATGAATTAAAAATATTTATATATATACCTGTAAGTGATTAAAATGGGCAAAGGACGGTTATTGGATTAGAAATTGATGATGTTGAGCAGGATGGAAGTCCTTCAAGAAGTCCAACCGAGCCTCTACAAGGTCAGCACCCAATTCTTTTGCCTTTTCCATCTCAAACACCATTTCTTCCACCGATTCCACGCGCGGTTGTTGAAGCACAAATTGGTGGTGAGTTTCTTCTAACTCCACTTCGAATTCCAGCTTCCCACTGGAACTGGAGTTGCACATCATTTTGATTAATTAATAAGAATATAAGCTTCATCATACTTTAAGATAAATATATGTTGGTCGAACTTTCTAATTAAGTTGAAGTCGTATGCAGAATATCTTCTTAAGAGAAGAAAAGAAAGCAAAAGGAAAACGATATCGTTACGCTGCTGATAGACATTTCGCGGGGAAACGAGGTTGAACGAGTGTGTGCGCGCACTATGCTTGCTGCAGAGGAAAAGAGATATAAAAACGCGCGTTTTGTTTAGGAAAATATACAAATATATGGGAAATGAAATAATGGATGGTGGGGTATCATTCATTTATAGAGGATGAGTGTCTCTGTTTCACTACATTTCATATAGAGATAGTTGCTATTCAAATTAACTATGACTACTGTTTTAGGTTTAGTCCCTAACAATTAATGAACCAATGACAGTATAAAATTTCTTTGCTTGCCATCCAATTTTATGATAAAATGAAGGGATATACTTGGAAGTTGGAATAATAACCAGGTTTTTTTTCTTCCAGTTATTCGCAAGCTTCAATCAGTATAACTTGTAAGATTTACCTTCTTTGAAAGAAAAGATTATTATAAAGAGTTGTTGGTGTTAACAGATAAATAATATTAAGAGTTTTACAAGTGTTTTTGAGAATTTTTTTACTAGAAATATAGAACTTTTTTTCAGTAGAAAAGCTCTAAAAAAACATTTCTAACCATCCAAAGAGACTCTTAAGTGTTACGAAAATACTTTATAAACATGAAAGCATGGCCGCGGCCTCAGTTTTATGGTACTGGGAGGATAAACAATCTAGTTTGGGCTAGTCCTAAATCAACAATCGTGGTCAATAAATAACAAGTACATGCAACATATTTTTTAGTTGTGCCAAACTATTACAAGTTCCCATCTTATTTAGTTGTGCCAAACTATTACAAGTTCCCATCTTATGAGAAAAGTAAAGCATTAACCAGAAATTTAAATAGAAAACCTGAACCTAGCTTCTAAATTTTTTTCAAAAAAAATGGATGAAAATATGTTACATTCCGAAAAAAAATATTAAAAAAATCTAGCAGGAATGTGCGTAAACTACCGGTTCCTACATTTGAATAATTACTGCAGAGGTAGACAGAATCAAAGTATTCCACTTTAACATAAAGTAATCATGAATACTTTTTTCAACATTTAAACTAGATGCTATATCACGGCTGGTAATCACTCATGCCGCCCCACATAGAAACACTGATCAACATCGAGAGAATAGAGATCACAGAGAAGTGAAGAACAGTCTAAAGTATGTGTACACAACACTCAGTTTTCTACTATCCACAAAAGTCATCTGCCTGAGCTATATATCTCATTATTTGTACTTGTGCACCTTGGTAATTTTTGCATATACAAATCCGGAGACGTACATGATTATGGACTAGACAGATTAAATCGAATATCACTGACCGTCAAGTATACAGATCCCCTACTATTACATTCATAGATATAAAGGGGATTTATGCCTAAACTTATACTATTAACAAATTCGAGGAAATTCAAAATGTCAGTAGCTTCCTGTAGATGATTGATTGGCCAGGTATCAAGAGTGTAAACGGTATCCCAAGAAGACACAGGTAAGTGCCACCATACAGACATATAGAAGTGGGAAGCCGACTTGAACTTTTCTTGGACCTTTATTTATAAGATCTGCCTGCAAAAAAATAACACAACCCAAATGAGGAAACAGTACAAAATTGCACAAGTTCAAGCATGTAAATGGGGAAGAATTCAAAAGCAGCAAACAACAGTTATACTGATCCCCAACAAAGAAAAAAGTGAAATTGCCAATCTAAATTAAAATTTTGATTAATACTTTCTCAATTTTGTCATTCTAATCAAAATATAAGGGTGCCCCCGACCCCATTTTCTCTCGTTGCACCATTTTTAAATTGACAGTACTTCAAATTCTAGAATGACAGACAATTTATGTTAAGCATCTCCTCAGGGATTATGACAAAAACCAATGAATAATGGCCACAAAAAAATTACTATTGACAGTAATTCCCAAGCTTACTAATTTTTCTTGCAAGATTTTTGTCTCTTGGTTGCTGAGCATCCTCTCCTCTGTTAACTTTGATATTGTTACTCCAGACTGCAAAGGAATAAGAAGCATTATCATCACTTTAATTAAATCAGTTCAGATTAAGCCCAATTTTAATGAGGAAGCCCATAGGCACAATTGCTTCGTTGCTAAATTCAATAAAAAGAAAACATTTTCATAGAATTAAGTCTATAGGATGTCAACTAATCAAGCCAAAAAGGATGTAAAAAAGAGCAGTTATACCACATTGTGGAACTTAATCATGCCATATATTGCACCCCTGTAGATACAAAAAGACGTATAAAAGAGCAGCCCTGGCCCCTGGCTGTCTCAAACCATGTGTATACAATTTAATCAAATGAAAGGATGGGAAAAAGCAATGTACATAACAATCAAGCATATTCATCAATAGTCACAATCATACAAAAGTCTGTGAAGCCATATAATTTAAACAAGTATGCTAATAAATATCTCACTAAGCAGAAAAAGGTCTAAATAATACTTTATACTTCAAACCTCTCAAATGAAAACATAAGCCAAAAAAGTGCCAAGACAAGGCATTCATAATCAAACTCTTGATCTCATCGCAGGAAAATTTATAAATCAATTTGCTTCAACATGCAACTTGCTAGGAAGCATGCCATATATGCAAGCAGTAAAAAGTTTCACAGTAAAAGAATGGTGGCATGCCTGACCTCATTTAGTTTTGACTCAAGTCCATCTAGCTTTAATTTCATCTCTTCAATAGCTTTCAATAATTTCACCTCCTCTATACTTTTTGAAACTCTCAACTCAGCTTCTTTTTCTCGCTTCAGTTCCTCAACATTCTTTACTGTTCTCCACTCCCGATCTTTTGACATTTTTAACTCAGTTTCATTTTCTGGCTTCAGTTCCTCAACATTCTTTACAGTTTCTAACTCCATATCTTTTGAGATTTTTAACTCTGTTTCTTTTACTGGCTTCAGTTCCTCAACACTCTTAACTATTTTCAACTCCAGATCTTTTGACATTTTTAACACTGTTTCTGTTTCTGGCTTGAGTTCCTTTACATCATTTACTGGGTTCAAATCCAGAACTTTTGACATTTTCAGCTCTGCTGCTTTCTCTGGTTTCAGCTCCTCTGCATTCTTTATGTTGTTCAAGTCCAGAACTTTTGGCACTTTCAACTCTGCTGCTTTCTCTGGTTTCAGCTCCTCTGCATTCTTTATGTTGTTCAAGTCCAGAACTTTTGGCACTTTCAACTCTGCTGCTTTCTCTGGTTTCAGCTCCTCTGCATTCTTTACATTGTTCAAATCCAGAACTTTTGACACTTTCAACTCTGCTGCTTTCTCTGGTTTCCACTCCTCTGCATTCATTACTTTGTTCAAATCCAGATCTTCTGACACTTCTACCTCTAACTTTTTTTGTGGTTTCAATTCTTCTACATCTTTTACCATATTCAACTCCTTATTTTTTGACACTTTCAGCCCTGCTTCTTCTTTTGGCTCCCCTACATGCTTCATAGTGTGCCCCATATAATACTCTGGCCTGAACTCCATATCCTCTTCTAGCTCTAATACCTCATGAACCATGTCTGGATTTTTAAGAACCTAACATATACCAGGCACAGAACAAAAAATGTGAATAGCTTATGTAAAAAGTATGAATTGAAATTGTAAAGTTGATGCACATAGACTACCAAAAGCATCAAAGATGACCACACCAGAAAAGAAGGGAACTTGTGGAAACACAAAAGGTGAAGAATGTCTGCAACTCTATATTGATGCACCTTTCAAATTATGAAAATAACAATCGAGAAATAAAAACTAACAAAACCCTTAAAATATGTAACTAGGAAATTCTTTGAGTATCTTTCTCTGGATTTGAAATATCTATGAAAACGAAAAAGTGGATGAAAGAAAAGAACTTAGAGCCGAACATTAGTGAAGCATCCTCTGATCATGGGCTCCGGGGATTGGATTTCATCTTTACTATATATCTGACCTTTTTCATGGTCAAGCCCATTCTTGAAGTCTCCATTAATAGGAGAGAGATCTGGTGAATTGGGTGGGCTGATCAGGGTTACCTTCAGCTTATTTTCTTCTATATATTTACTTCCATCTTTAACAAACTGCCATCAGCAAACAAATAAGTCAAAAAATATAAACTAATATAAAATCTACCAGAGTACAAAATCACAGTCTAACAAATATCCATACCAAGCTGGAAGTAACATCTTCACCGGTTGTTTCAGCATGAACCTTTGTGCTCTGGATTAAGAACTTGTCCTTGCACACCATATCTTCAGGTGCTTCCCTTTGGGCTTGCATTGTAACTGTTTGATGACAAATAAAAACAATGAAAATTGAATTTGGGGACGGAGGGGGTGACAGAAACTAAGACGCTAGAATTAATTTCCACGTGTGTGGATTCATCTTCAACTAATGTTCCTGGAAAACCTACATCCTTAAAAAAAATTACTGGCTGCAATCACAACAATTTAATACTGAAAAGCAACATTATGCACATAGACTACCAAAATCACATATTCAGGCCATTTGGCATGTATCCCAAAATCATCCACCACAAGTCCACATGTTTTTTTTATCGGCAAATGTTAGTTTTGAGAGCAGAGGAGATCAAACTTGTGACCTTTCCCCCTCTTACCTTCTCCCATAACCATCCAACCCACAATGACTAAACTTACTCTCAAGAGAGCTTAACTAATGCATAGAATGACAAGTCAAGTGTCTCAAAAAGGAAAAATACCAAACAAACACACATAAGACGAAGCTATACCTATGAATTCACAAGTAGCTTTCGGCGCGAGAACTCCAACATTTGGACGCACTGAATATTTCTTAGGCGACGTCGTCTTGACCTGCAAACATAAAACGATTAATCTCTCCAACCCTGTTCCTAACACCAAGTAATCATAAAAGAAAGGTGCTCGGACCTTGAACGCTACATAATGATCGGTGTTATTAGTCAATTGAACCGAGCATGAACTTTGCTTCTTCAACTCAACTACAAAGGCGAAAAATCACGGCATGTATTATTCAATTGATCAGCATAATTATATTAGGTTCGATGACATCAGCATCAGCATGCATGGCCGCACAAAATAATAGAAGTATTCGAAAACTGAAAATGCACTCACAAATAAATTTGAGTTCCTTGGGTTCGATTTGGAGAAGCGGTGCTTCACTCATGATTATCTCGAAACCGAGATCGACGCCTAAAACGACAGTGTTTCAGTGGAGCCGTTCGATTCGACGCAGAAGAGGGGAGCGAGACAAGTCGTGGCAGATCAACGAGTCAACT
This sequence comes from Glycine latifolia, assembly GCA_013407115.1. Lineage (NCBI taxonomy): Eukaryota > Viridiplantae > Streptophyta > Magnoliopsida > Fabales > Fabaceae > Glycine > Glycine latifolia. The sequence goes on from CM023950.1 coordinate 27,029,177, forward strand.
CAACTGAACTCGAACATTGGAAAACGGAAAAAAGAAAGAAAGAAAAAAAAAGCATTAATTTGTGGATGAACATGAAGTCATTAAATTCAGCAAGAACATACCAATAGTGCAGTACCACGCAGCGAGAGAGAAAAAAAAGTATGAGTTGCTTTGTTTTCCAAAGAAGAAAGAATAGCGGGGAAACGAGAAGAAACGGCAGCGTTTAAGCACGGGGCGCGGAGCGAGATCAAAGATGCGCTAAAATGGAATTAACAGTATATGCTTATATGGTTAATTGGATATTTGTTTTTTTTTTTTTTTTACATGCAAGCTTGGGATAAAAGTGGATGCATTGAATGGGAATAAGCGTGTGAATCGCGTGATCTTCTTCGAAACGGAGAGTGGAGTGCACAGCAGAGCGATTAATAATGCCTCGATTATTGAGTTGCAGAAGAAGAGAGGAAAATAAGGGGGGAAGGGGTGGAAAACAAAAACGCTTTTTCTTGAAATATTGTGAATTCTTTTTTATTTTTTTCAATTTGACGCCTTTTTCAAGTGAGGAGCACGTAGCATCCCAAGAGAAAGTGACTTCTATGGAAGACGTTGATTGTACTGACATTTTACCGACACGGAGCTGCTTTTTATTGGCTCGGCGCAGCCAGCTACACTTAACTACTGTCAGAATATGGAATATGGCATCTGTAAGAATACTTTTGTAGAAAAATAGATGAGTAAATAGAGTCAAATGTGAGATAGGCAATTAAACGGGTTTTTTTTTCTTTTACCAAATGGATTAGATTTTGAGAATTTATCGATCAGCATGAGTCTTGATTGACAGTAAGACTTTATGTGAGAAGTTGTATTATATATGTATGTGTATTTACCACTTTGAAATTATTTTTATAAAAAAGTCCTGTGTATTTATCATTTTGAAATTATTTTTATAAGAAAATCCTATATGTGAAATATGATTTATTTTTAATTCTATGTGAGGTGTTCTTATGTAACTTGAGATCGAAAATGAATAATTTTTTAAAATCTATCTCTATTTAATAATTTTGAAAAAAAAAATCCTCCAAATTAGTAAAAACGTTGTAATTAAACAAGTGACACAACACAAATAATAAAAGATAATTATATCATCCTAGTGGTATTGAGAGTTACTACTCATTTTATTCAAGTGGGTAGGAACATGACTCAGGTTCAATAATTATACATATTATATTAATATTTTATTATAACTTTATTTTTTTAATTGAGACCAAAAAGATCATATCTTATCTAATTATATTATTCGATTATATTTTAATTGTATTGCAATTACATAACTTATCATATTTTATTTCTAAAAATTAAGAAAATAAAATATGATAAAATTATCTCTTAGGAATGTTGTATAAGCATACAAGATCTATAAGTAAGGCAAATTACACACCAAAGTTCTAAGATTAGGACTGGTTCGGTGACTGGATCAGGTTGAGTCACAAGTTCAATTGGGTGTGCTTTTGATCCAGAGTGATCCAATCAAGTTTGCAGTCAAATCGATGATCCGTCAACCCAAACGGGGACACTTATCTTTTTTTATTGTTATAGTCGAAATAACATAGTTTCAATTTTAATTCATTTTAATTTTAGAAATTCTATCAGCCTATCCTTTTTCCTCTCGCTCAATTCAATTTTAATTCATTTTAATTTTAGAAACTCTATCAGCCTATCTTTTTTCCTATCGCTCAATCGCTCTACATTGTCACTCCACTCGCCAACCTCTTTTCCCTTTCTCTCATCGTGGCTCGTATTGCTGCCACCTTGTTAGACTCACTCAGTTCATTGCAACGTTGTTCAGAGCCACAAGTGAGTCCAACTAAATTTATTTTTTTTCTTTTTCATTTTGTTTTATTTTAGGTTTTTGTGTGTGTGATTTTGAGTTAAATTGATCTTTTCATTCATTTTTGGACATTTTTGTGGCCGCAATTACATTTTTTGTTGAATTAAATTGATTTAGAAGTGGTCTCAATTGCGAGTAAGTTGCAGATAAAATTATGATCTCAAATCATTTTTTAAAACTGTGGTTTGAAACTTTAGATTGATTTTTTATATTTTATAATCTTCATTGATGTGATATGTCTATGTTTCATTTTAGTGTGAATATTGATATATACTGTCGTTGATGCATTTAATGTTAAATATTAGAGATAATAGTCATTATTTTAACTTGTGTTTTTTATATTTTGTTTGTATTTTTTAAGACTTGTGAATTTCAATGAGCTAGGAGAAAGATTTTAAGACAGGTATACAATTTTATATTTTTTTATTACAAACTGGATCATGTGGATCAACTAGTGACTCACCAATTCGACCAACAACCGAGTGATCCAGTGTCATCAATCACTGGACCAATTTTTAAAACTGTGTTACACACTTACATATTCTATGTAGGTGACCTCAAAACCTATATTATTGATAGAGAAACAATAATAAAATGCAAAAATTAAAAGAAAAATATTATGAAGGGTTTAAATAAAAATAATTTAACTTTTTTTGTTGAAAGTTTTTAATTAAATAATTTGAGTTATTATGTTGAAATAATTACTCACAATATTTACTTTTTCAAATATAGGAATTCTGGCAAGAGAGAAACTTCTCTTCTTTAAATAAACAAATAAATAGTACGTAGTAGTTCATAAAAGTATTAACATCCTTTAATTTAATGGTTAGTAAAAATAGTTGTTCATTCCTTTAGCTAAGCTAGTTGTCTTCCTCTTTAGCCGGTTCCTATTCTATGAAAGCCGATCGATTCAATAATTTACAATTGAAAGCATGATCATGCATGGAATGGAACACTTTTTTCTTCTTTTTTATATTCTTGTTCACTCAACGTCTGGGACGGTGCTCAACTAGTGGCGTTGTCAACGATCATATATAGCAGGACTTCCCAAATGTTATCCCTCCCATATGATTTGGTTTATTACTATATTCAATCCTAGTAATTTATTATTATAGAATTATGTCCGTGACGTTTCTGGCCATGAAGTCGTGAACATCCAAATTGAACCGATAAATTATTTTACATTTTACCCGAAGTATATAACTAAATAAGTGCAAGAGATGATCATCATATACATGAATCTAATACAATGTTTATGTTTGTAAATTGGTTGTATATAATTACTTTATTCTGTTAAAATTGAATTGTATTTTTTTTTATGTTTTATAATTAAAATTTAGAATGTATTTAAATATTGTTTAACTAAAATAAATGTATTTTCAATTAATATTTTGGTTTTGTTGATTTATTACATGGTGGGAGTTTCGATGTATGTTTCCTTTAGGGTTTAAGGTGACCTAACTAGAATATTAAAAAATGTGTGATTTCCTTTTTAAGGTTTCTGAAGGAAGATATGTAGGTAATCAACATAGGTTAACAAATGTTTCTCTATTATGCAGAGTTAGTTTTGTGTATTTTGAAGGAGATAAAAACTAATTTCATATTACGATAGAAGTATTTTTTATATAATTTGCCACATATTTAATTTTGAGTAGTCTTGAGAGGTTGATTCCAAATATTATGATCAAGAGAGATCGATCTCGAAAATCTTTTTTTGAGTAATTGACCCTAATTAGAGAGATTGGTTCAAAATTCATAAAAGTACACAATCATCCGATCTCAAGTGCAAATGATAAAAAAATTAAGTTACGAGAATGTTTTGAGATCAATTTATTTGCAAATGAAAAATTGACATATCAATTTGGAGATCAATAAAGTAGAAAAAAATCTATTGAAAAATATTTATTTTATAAAATATAAATAATAAGCTCGAACCAATATATAATAAAATTGAATAATAAAATTATACTTCAAGTACAAATTACACTTGTACTATTGAACTTCTCTCAAATTACACATAGCATTAATTTTTTTATTCCTACATTAACCTCCCTCTACAGTTAAAAATATTATATTAATATCCTCTTATATATTTGAAAACATTAAATAAATATTTCTTATATGTTATACTAATCACTCTCATAAGAAAGATGTTTGTAATGATTAAAAAAAAAGAAAAAAAATGTTTGTATGATCACACGAAACTTCAAAATGCTTGGTATAATTTATTCAAATTATAATTTGCATTAATATCAAATTGGAAATAATCTTTCTTGAACATAAATATAAAGATCAACTTTATGTTATATTCAAAATCTGTCCATTGTTTAGGAGAAAAAAAAAAGTTAGCCATGATATGTATTATTAGCTCACTTTATGATGTATATCTTCCAGTTACATACCCTTTTCCTGAATCTATTTCTTTTCCAAAGTAACATCAACATACTTTTTAGTTTTTTTTTTCCCTTTAAATTAAGCTCCTACTAATTAACTTCTTCTTTATAATAAAATAAAATAAAATTCCTACAAACTTCTCACCATGTGAATTAACGCTCCAAGGCATTTTCATACAAGGAAAATACTTCTTTCAGTATTTTCATAAATATAATAGAAAACGCGATGTGTATCTAAAAAATAACAGGATTGGAGAATCATATTTATTTATACGAATAAAAACAACTAAAATTAAACAAATTAAATTTCAATGGTATTAAAAAAACAATTAGTCCTGATAAAGCTATTATAAATACTTCATTTAACTTTAAACATGTCTTAAATTATAATAATTACGTTAAACATATTTTTATACTTATATTTAAGTAATGCCATTACGCTTTTTAACGATGAATAAATATCTGTATATGTAATGTTTGTCTATTTTCATTTCAGTAAATAATGTCTCGTATAAATAATTTAATTAAGAATTTATTAAACAAGATTTTATCATATTAAAACTTATGTAATACGTGTTTAATTTAATAATTTTTTACCATGCAATTTATTAAAATAAACTAAAAAATGAAATATATAGTGTGTGGGAATTTGATCAGAAATGAGAGAATGAGAGCAGAGAAACTTAACCATGTAAGTCTAATAATTAAGATTAAAACTAACAAATAATTTTAACTATATATATCCATGTATATATTGATTATATGAGGAAGATTATCTCTTTTTCACCTCTCATGCTTTCATTGGATGGAGGTGATGCTCATGCTTGCATTGGATGTCCATACGTTAAAATATAAACAAATAATAAATATTTCTACATATTTAAGTGTTTAACATGTCCTTCTCATATCACATATATAAAAACTATGTACAAATTAAGTGTTGCTTTGTTTACCTTTAAGTCATTAGCTAAGTTTTACATCAACTTATTGAGATTTAAATATCTTTTTTTGTTCCTTATAGTTATAATTACTTTTTATTTTTGTCTTTATAACTTAAACCATGCCAATGTGATTATTATAATTGCATTATTTTTTCAATTTGGTCATCATTGTGAAATCTCCGTTAATGTAGTTTGTTTGAAAACCTAAAAGGCGTGGAACTTAGTAAGCATTATGCAATACATAATATACATTATGTAGTCAACTGATAAAAACGTATGCAGTGCACAATATGCATTATGCAGTTGATCAATAGATAAATGCATCATGCAACACTCACCCATTATGCATTATATATGCAAATAAACACCAACACAGATCTCAAACACAAAATGCTTTTTTGAAAACTTCTAGGTGGAGAATAATTTAAAAAACCTAGGTTTTTAAATGTTTCTTCATCTATAAACGGAGTGGACCAAATTCAATAACCTGGGATGAAGAAGAATTTCAAGAACCTGTAGTTCACCAAACAACCTCTAGTGTCACATGGATAAAAAAGAGAGACATCATTCAAGCCACAAATAATGTTATAGAGATTCTGTGGTGAGAGGACCAAATTGAAAAATAAAAAAACACAGCTATATAAATCAAAATGAAAAGTAGTTACAACTAAAAGAGTACTTAAATCACTTATTTATGAAATTTTAACGTAATTCTTATATGGATTTAAAAAATTAACTCTAGAGCACAAAGAGCGTTCCATTTGGTGTATCTAAATGTTTATAGAAAAAGGGCCATGATCAAATGATTAAATACCAACTTATTCAGCCACGTGCATATATAATCTATTACTCACGTCCACAAAAGCCTAAAAAGTAAGTCATCTTACTCTCTCTCAGCTTTCGGCATGAGGAAGATATAGAATTTGTCTTGTTTCAATCTCAACGTGATTCGGACAATGCTCTTAGTGTAATACAATTCTTCAAAATATATTTGTGATAAAGGAAAAGGATAAAAAGAGGCAAAATGATATGTGATAAAATATATAATATGTGAAAAATAAAATAAAGACGGAAATATGTTTTCAATTTTTTAAATTTAAGAGTTTATCTTTTTTTAGTGTCTCAAATTAAAATATACATTTATTAGTCTCTTAAATTTGTGAAATATTTATTTAGAAAGTTAAAAATTATGATAAATTATATATCTTAACCTAAAAAAGGATTCAATAAGGACTAAAACAAGTATTTCACGAATTTGAGAGATTAAAAAAATATAAATTTTAGTTTGATAGACTTTTTTCGAAGGCTTAATTTGATATACTAAGAAAAAAGACAGGTCAAAAATTTAAAAGATAAAAAATATATTTAAGTCTAAAATAAAAAATATTATAAAAAATGTTTCAAGTGTAGTATTATATAGGGTAATTCTTTTTTTGTTTTCAATTCTTTTATTACTTAATTTTATCTCTAGGTATTCTAATTTAGATGATTCACAATCTAGATTATTTGACTTTATTTTTTGCTATTATATATATATAATTGCATATATTAAAATTCTCAAATTATTATTTTATATTTAGTTAATAATTGATTAGTTAATAACATAAAATTATTTTACATTATTATTTTCATGACCATTAAATTCTAATAATAAAATTTAATGAATTAACCATGCATTTCAATTTACATTTGCATAATTAAAAAAAACATTTACGTTACGTAATTTATTTACTCATAAATTTGTGTCTGATATGCAAGTGAAATTATAATTAAGTAAAAGTAAGGCGAAAAAGAAAAGCATAATGATTATCAAACAGAATGGTCAATGAAGACGTGTATTGATCATCGATGAGCTTTTACATCTTTATTTTACTTTTACCTTTGGATGCCATGCAACTAATTAAGTTGCGCAATTTGCCAACAATCATTCCATTTCCCCCCTTTTCACTATTCAAAATAAATTATTAAACTGACCTCAATCGTTTAATATCATGACTATGATACTTTTTCAAAAGATTTGAATTTATTGTCAACATTCACTTCATAAGATCAGTCCTTTTTCTCATCTTTCAAATTTAATTATTCATTAATTATGAAGCTGACCTAAGTCTATTAAGAGTTTAAGACCAAGATTATGATAATTTGAAATTAGTCTGCTGATAATAATTTTTCATTCTCAATGTTTGCAATAAACTAATATCACTATTCATTTCATGAGAAGAAAAATATTATTTTTATGAAAATATATAAAATTATCTAGTAATTAACAGTGGAAGTAAGTCCAACTAAGGTAGACTTTATCTAAATCTAACCCACTTTATTTTATAATTTCACGACCCAAGTCTCCTCTTAGTATGTCATAACATTGTCCTTACCAAAAAAAAAAATACCTTACCAAAAAATGACATTGTTTTTTAGGCTTGACATTTATATAAGTTTGGTATAGCTTGTTAATTGTTAGCATGTTTAAAAGCTTAATTTCATATTATGACTGTAATAGATCAATCAATGGATCTATAATTACCTGAATATCCCAATATACTTACAAACTAAAATACGTCTATCACTAAAAAAACAATAGATTTATATATGGACTAAGACTTATTGTGAAACAAACCAATAAGCATACGTATACGGGGTAACGAATTTATCGAACTAAAAATGGTTAAAACTACGCAAACGTATTGTATTTTATAAATATTAAAACTAATTTAAAACATAGACAATAATACTTTAGTTGTTAAAGTCATGATATTATATTATATACTAAGTATTAATATATTTTTTTAATTAAAGTAATATTATTTTTAAACATATCACTATTAAACTTTTCTGAAAATCCACAATTATAGTCTACTTAACTAAAAAAAATGTTTTTTTATAAAAAAAAAAACTTGATATCAGCTTCTTTTATTTTTCGCTAAGTAGGCTAAACTATATTAGTTCTTAAATGAATTAGGCCAAAGAATTTCGAGAAAAAATTTAACTTATTTTCACCTCTTTTAACAATGACAATTGGTCCAATAAAAAAAGTTAATCTCTTACAAAACTGGAAATTAAGATTCAAATTTTCTTAGAGAAAGCTGTCCACCTATAATATCTAACCACATTTAAAACATAAAATGAATAATTATGGAGAAAAAAGGATATAAGCTTAAGCTAAATGAATAGTAAAAATTCTTTTATCTAATTTTTCTAAAACTTAAAATGTAAAAATCGATTTTAACTTATATGAGAAACTTAATTAGTTTATTATTTTATTATACCATCCTAATTTCTTCTCCTATAAATTTTCATGTAATGAAAATTTTATATCTAACATGATGTGTTCGAAATCCATTTAACCCAAACTAATAATACATGCAAATAAGAAGTCATTATCATAAATATAAATTGTTTTCTTGTAGTTCCTAGAACAATCCAAATCTGTCTCACGCATCGACAGGGGGAGAGTTAACATCTAGATACAACCAGTGCAGCTGTTTTTGACATTAATTTCAAAATGGCAAAACTGAAGGAAGTTGGATGATTATCTGAGAAACCTGAACCTGAAAAAGACTAGAGATGGCAAAAAATGAATGGACTACAATGAAAACCACTTTTCACCTCTCCGTATTTTTTTTCTTTTAAAAGCTACCACAATACTTTTCCGAAACCTACCGCACAGCAAATGAAAACGTACATACAAACCTCAAAGTTCAAACTAAATAAATGATTGACAACGCAATTCACTAAACCTCTGCCAAACGTTTATCACTCACATTAAATGATGATAAAGAACACACACAAATTGCACAACGAAGCACACCTGATCGAACGTGAACCCTTTCCTCTCTCATTCATAACTTTGCCGTGGTTTAGGGGCATGCACATGTTCATCATCACATTCAGGTCATAAAAATTAATACCAATCGAAAATTTCTATTCATATAATTTTTTTTTTAAATTACATTCAAAATCAGGCGCTGGAACTAATAACAGTCTGAAATTTTAAAATCCAGTTTCGAAGCAAGAGTGTTTAATTTAATTTACGAAAATGATGTAATAAAGTGATCGTATCCCTTTTTGTAAAGTGAGAATTTTTTAATCAAAATTATGTCAGGTCATATTCACATGAAAAAACTATAGTCCTACATAGATTTTTATGTACTAGTAATTCAGGCGATTCTTAACTTTTAACCCATCTCCTGTGAATCATGTCCCGTGAGTGAGCTCCTTCCCTCCATTTCAATACGACCCAATTCATGTTAGCACTTATATGTACAATTAACATGAAAAATTAAGCTATGGCTGTACATTTAGTTTTATTCATTTTGTGTCTATTTAATATTACTATTTTTATAAACTTGTTTAACAATCTTTTGCATCCCTTAGTACATGGATTAACTAACATAACAATGAAGTTGTTTTAGTTTAACGGATATTTTCATTTATTTTACTTTGATACCTAGTTTGTCGCTTATAATAACTTTATTTATTTAACTTAAATAGGATTATATCTAGTGGAAGGTATTTGTGTTCTCTGCTAAAAAAATTATCTTTTGTTCTTGTTGAAGAGACAATAAATGATAACACACCAATCAAGTTATTTAGTTTAATTGATTGAATAGAGTATGTTAATGTTATAAATATGTGAATATGTGGTGCCTGTTTTTTATTCCTACCAATAAAAAAAAAATAACACTCTAACAAGTGATTTTGTTAGATTTCATTTCAACTCCCAGTCCGGTAATTTGGGCTCCGTGCCTTGATCCTAGCCCAACTAGTTTGGGCTCAATGTATGGCCCAGATCCAGACGATGACTATTTCAGTTTGAGTGCTTCTTCATGCATCATTAAAAATTTCTTCTACACCATTTTAGCATAGTGCATTTCCACAATTGCCCCTGCTGCTTAAAATTTAAAAAGCGTCATTTTGTCTTCTCCCTCGTCCGCTCCTCTGCCTTCCTCCGCATTCATCTGCGTTCTCCATCGTCGGTGGTTCGTTTCTCATTGGAATTGGTTGGTTGGTTGCGCATTTCATCCGTGGTGGTCGGTGGTGTGGTTGGCTGTTGATAGCGGCGCCGTTGAGGTAAGCTTTGTCTAATTTGGATGGTGAAAGGGAGAAGTGGCTCGATACGGATTCGGTAATCCGTATAAGCCATACGGATTGGGCAATCCGTATGGGTTATACGGATCAGCTGATCCATATAAGCCATACGGATTGGGCAATCCGTATGGGTTATATGGATCAGCTAATCCGTATGCCCCATTTTTTATGTATATTTCTGTTTTTTAAATAATAAGGCACATGATTTTGCATCTGATATCCAAATATACATGATGATATGCTTCTGGAACCCGAAATGGGATTGTTTTGTTAGAAATGAACATGATAGGTCGATGTTGCTTTTGAATCATGCGTGAGGAACCCGAAATGGGATTGTTTTGTTAGAAATGAACATGATAGGTCAATGTTG
>CM023950.1:27039842-27053837 GCA_013407115.1 Glycine latifolia
GATTTGAATGATGCGTGAGGAAGCCGAAATGGGATTCCTTTGTTAGAAGCTCACATGATAGGTCAATGTTGGTTTTGAATCATGCGTGAGGAACCCGAAATGGGATTGTTTTGTTAGAAATGAACATGATAGGTCAATGTTGGTTTTGAATGATGCGTGAGGAAGCCGAAATGGGATTCCTTTGTTAGAAGCTCACATGATAGGTCAATGTTGGTTTTGAATCATGCGTGAGGAACCCGAAATGGGATTGTTTTGTTAGAAATAAACATGATAGGTCAATGTTGGTTTTGAATGATGCGTGAGGAACCCGAAATGGCATTCATTTGTTAGAATGTGAGGTTATAGGTCACAATTGCTTTTCAATCATGCTTGTGGAACCCGAAATGGGATTCCTTTGTTAGAAATTAATATGATGGGTCAATGTTGGTTTTGAATCATGCTTGTGCTACCCGAAATGAGATGGTTTTGTTAGAATTGAACATGATAGGTCAATCTTGCTTTTGAATCACGCTTGTGGATGCCGAAATGGATTTCCTTTGTTAGAAATTAATATGATAGGTCAATGTTGGTTTTGAATCATGCTTGTGCTACCCGAAATGGGATGGTTTTGTTTGAATGTGAGGTCATAGGTCAATCTTGCTTTTCAATCATGCTTGTGGAACCCGAAATGGGATTTCTTTGTTAGAAGCTGACATGATAGGTCAATATTGCTTTTGAATCACGCTTGTGGATGCCGAAATGGATACACATTTTTAGAAATGAACATGATAGGTCAACAGTAATATTGAATGACGCTTGTGGAAGCCGAAATAGATTTCCTTTGTTAGAAATTGAATCAAACTTCGGATGTGATTTACTATTTAGTGATAATCTAATCTAACATATAAACATATGTTGTACAGGTTATGGCTAAGACTAGAGGAGGAATGCAGCGGCCGGTTCATGGAGATCATGAGCGGCGTCGGCCGACAGCATCCGCTCGTCGAAAGAGGGCGAGTGCTAGTGTTCATGAGGATCCTCCAGTTGAGGATGCTGCAGTTGAGGATCCTCTACTTGAGGATCGACATACAGATCACGATGTACCGGGGACGGATGATTTGCATGCTGAAGGTTTTCCAGGAGGCCCAGAGGACTGTTCAGTTTTGTGTGCTTATGCGGACCATGTGGCGGTTAAAGTTTGGTCCGGAGAGGTATGTGTAAGAGAACGAGATGTAGTTTACCTTCTACATGTTTGCTTCTTAATCATTGTAAAAATGTGTTCATTTATTGATTGCAGGAACGTCCAGAGCTCAAGTTGGCTTCCCATGGACGTAAGGTTACTAAATTCGGGAAGCCAGCTGCTGAGATAGAGGGGTTGGTCGCTGCTACAGGTCTTAGTCCGCTCATACGGTGCTCTGTAGAGACGGGAGATCGGGGGTTGTTATCAGCATTTGTTGAGAGGTGGCACGCAGAGACTTCCAGCTTCCATCTGCCTGTCGGGGAGCTCAGTATTACCTTGGACGACGTCGCCTCCCTCCTACATATCCCTGTCACGGGCGTTTTCCATTCGTATGACCAGGTAGACATTGGAGATGCTATTACATTGTTGGTGGAGCTGCTCGAAGTTACAGTTGATGAGGCTAAAGCCGAGACGACACAGTGCCACGGGGCATATGTTCGCTTGTCATGGCTTCGAGACCTTTATTTCAGACTGTGTGACTCTCGGCAGTGGCTCCTAGCAGCCAGGGCGTACCTTTTGCATCTTGTTGGCTGCACCTTGTTTGCCAACAAGAGTGCAACACACATAGGCATTCAGTTCTTAGAGCCCTTCCGAGATATCGATGAAGCCGCTACATTTGCATGGGGAGCTGGTGCTTTGATGCATATGTATGAGAATTTGAGCTATGCATCAAAACACCACGGGAAGCACCTAGCTGGATATATTACGATACTACAGGTAAGAACAATAGTCCTTGTGTGTTTCTGTGGGTTTTTGTGCGAATAATTGTTTTTGACTTTTATGTTTTTTATTCGTAGTGCTGGATCTATGAGCATTTTCCGACGGTGGGTAACGGGAGTGCAGAGGATGCGTATGACGAGATGCAACCGCGTGCCTGTCGCTGGAGGAGTGCGAAGGCGTTACCGCTGACCACCTACCGTGCCCGTATAGACAGGTTGAGACCTGATGACATATGCTGGACACCATATGCGGAGCATCGGCCCCATAGGGACTTTGAACCCATTAGTTTATTTTTGGGTTTCATTAGATGGGGTCCTCACGTCGTCAGGTACTTGCCGGACAGAGTGGTTAGGCAGTTTGGGCAGATACAGCATATTCCAGAGCTGCCGGCGTTAGATGTCCCATCTGCAGATGATGTTGACGAGAGATGGGCCCACTATGTGGATTATCTGATACAGACAGGTGACTTGGTTCAGTATCCAAGTCACTGTGTACCTGGCTATTTACAGTGGTTCTATCGGATTTCACATCCTTTTATGACGCCGGCACACTATTTAGAGGCCCGTGCACATGTTCCATGTGAGCCCACCACAGATCCAGCTCCTCCCCATGCAGTTCATGTTGATTCCCGTTCAGGAGAAGTGCCTCCCCATGCATCTGATGGGAGTGTCCACGACCAGACGCCAGCACACGCAGTGGTAATAATATACACTTCTTTTGTTATGCTTATTCTTATTAACTGTTCCAACTGTTGACAATTTTGTTCTTCTTTGATGCATATTTGTATTTTCAGTCTGTTTGCGAGCGGTTGGCTCAGAGCTTGCAAGCATTCATAGACGACGGGATGGTTCCAGAGGGCTCGGAAGCATATTCTAGGACGCAACAAATGTTGCTCCTAGCTCGTAGTGTCAGGGACTATGGCCTTGTCTACACCCGCCCTGGACGACCTCGAGATACACGACGAAGGCGCCTTTGATCTTGCTAGTTGTTATCTATACTCTAGTTGGATAACATTATACTTGTATTATTTTGCTTTTTTTTGTCATGTTGGACACACTTGGTTGTTTAAACATATATATACATACAGTTATTTTGCCACCGCTTTATTCATGAATTTTCAAATCCTTCTAAACATCTCGTAAGTCTACATGTTCAGTGCGCACATTCATATGGGCATAATACATTTGCATTCTACTAATATAGTTATTAGGCCAATCTTGTGCTTCGCTAGTACGGTGATTATCCCACAAGAATGACGTCAACGGCAAAGGGCAATTGTCTTTTAAGGAAACCTGTGACACATAACAACAACACCCAATCATGAGTTTTTTTCCTTGTGAAAAAGTTTACCTTCAAATAAACAAAAAATTGTCATACCTGAACAAAGTGGTTACCAAAAACATGACCAATACACAGAATTCGATGAACGTGGGGATCTCTTGGGGGACGACTTCTTAGCGGGAAAAATGTCATACTTTGCTTAAGTGAAAGAGATACCACAATGACATTATATCTTGATGCGATTACGTGGCCCATTTCTGTAATATCCATCCACTTGTCAACGGTTACCTGTACATAAACAGTAAAACCTGCATTTTATCAAACTGTACAATTTGCGTTCTTATTAAAGGGCATATAATCATTAAACAAAACAAAGGTCTACCTTCGACAACCCATCAACCAGTAGGGACCGCTTTAAGGATTCAAATCTATGTATACCACCAAACAAGCCAATATATCCGTCAGTCCACTCTCCCAGTTCTCTGAGTAAATGATTGCGAACCAAAGACCAAGATTCTTCACCATAATCTAATAAGGCAGCAATCACACGGTACCCGCAATTACCATCTGCTTTGACATCGGTGACATTCAAGATGAACTTCTGCATAAATGGATGAAATTGATCTAGCATGGGAACCATCCGCTGTTGCATCTGAACATCACATGAGGCATTAGACTGTTTTGGAGTCGAACAACTACTCTGCATTGAATGAAACTCGTCTACATACTCAAAGTAAGACGAATCCCTTCTCGTTGACCTTTCATGCTTTGTCATCTTCTTCTTTGGAGCACCTTTAGTTTTGACCTTGTCAGGGGGAGGGCACATGGAATTTAAATCAGGGTACGCAATTTGTTTAAGCTTACTTTTAAGAGCCATTTTGCCACACAAACCAAGCTTTTCAAAACGGTTGGATATGACTTCAATCTCTTCAGTTATGGTAACTTCAAATTCATGCATACCTTGACTTGCAAAGCTTAATCTCCACCAAAAAAAATGAACCGTGTTAATTGGAATGCTCTGAAGCACAAACTTAGCTAGCTCACATGCACAAGGCAAACCGTAAGCTGTTCTTAGAACACATCCACAACGATTCGGGTTTTTTCCTGCATAATGAATCCGCTCATACTCAGAAGCAATATGGTTTAACGCCACCCTGGACACCATGCCAACAAGTCTGTTGTACAAAGTAACTTTAAAGGCATGCCCTACAACATGTGTGCTTTGCTCCAACGATGCCTTTATTTCAGTATGTTGCAAGGTGATCATGTTGTTCATGGCATCCCAAACAGTGCACAAGTCTCCAATGCTATTCTGCAGTAGGCGCTTTAACGTCGAATGTGCAGACTCCACCCTGTAGTGTATCATATCATCAAGGATAAGATAATCCAATCAACTTATGCAAATGTCAATGTAAGTAATGTCAAATCAAAATCTTACCTGTTTGTTGTTGTATTTCCAAAATGCATCACTTTATTTGTCCATGCTGTCACAAATTTTTCCTTGTGCGGATTCAACCAAATGTCCTTAACGTAATCAACAAACGTAGGCCACGGTGCACATGCAACATCAAACTGCATAAGATATTCTTCATATTGCTTTTCAGTAGCACAGTCAACAAGACATCCCCATGCTTGCATCACATGATCCCATGCATGACTCTGCCTAACATAAGTTTTACATTTTGCCTTCACGTTCTTGTTAATGTGAAACCGACACAATAAATTAGTTGAATTAGGAAAAACAGTTTTCACAGCGGTCATCAATGCTGAATCTCTATCAGTAACAATGACCTGTGGGAAGAACTCACTCTTCAAAAAAATCCCTCTAAAGCATTCAAGGGCCCAGACAACATTGTTGATGCGTTCAGCCTCTAAATAGACAAATGCAGCTGAAAATGTCATCCCTGTTGGTGTGACACCAACAATGTCAAGTAAAGGAAGTCTGTACCTGTTTGTTTTGTAAGTACTATCTATGAGGAACACCATATGATATGCATTACTCAGCTGTACCGCATCTGGATGTGCCCAAAACAAGTCACGGACAACATTTTCATTCTTCACTCGATGCCAATGAATATACATGTCGCGTTCAAGAAGTTTCATTAGCTGTTGCATTTCAGTATTATCGCCTCTTGTACGCGTCCGGTAAGCATATCTTGCATTGTAAATTTGCTTCAAACTTGTTACATTATCGGCATTGTGCTCCTTCATAGTTAACAGAATATTTCTTGGTTTAACCATGGACTTTGTCATATCACCAACAATAACTTTTTCCTCGTCAGTCATTCGACCAGCATATGGGTGTCCACAAAATGACTTTGCCAAAACATGATTATGATTGCCACATATTACGTTCACCATCCACCCTTGTCCTCCCGGGGTTGGTTTACCTCGCAACTTAAAAGGACACTCACATTTTCTGGTGCTAGTCACTGAAGGTGTGAAACCTTTTTTCCATGCTCTATATTTTCCACTCCTTTCACAACCAATTAACACAAATGATGTTCTTCCTACTTTTCCAGTTTTTGTGTCACTCCTCATTATAACCGCTACAAAACCATTCTGAAATGCAACCCTGCGAGCCCATTTCAATATCGCATCACGCGATTCAAACACCTACACAAATGGGAATTTCATCTTTAATATGCTAAATACAATCATATAACAACTTTAAATACATTCAATTTCACATTATTACCTCATTCGTTTGGAACGCTGCAGAACAATCAATTAAACAACTATTATCCTCAAACGCATCGGGGTCTACACCATTCTCTTCATTACATTCAAACGCATCAGTGTCTGGTCCAATGTCTTCATCCATATTAACTTCTTCTGACATTATACTGTCATACATCCAGTCATCGTTGTCCATCCTAACAAATAACAATTTACTTTAGCATAAAAAGGTCCATGTCAAACCTATGACCAATACACACGAATAAAACATACAGCACGCATGCCTGACATGCATACAATGACATTGACAAGACTATGACCAATGTTATATGCAAAACTTATTTATATTGTTTAATTTATGAAAAAAAACTCAACTTTAATCTAAAACATATTTCCAACAACTTTACAAATTCAAAAATCCAAAAAAAACAGAAAGCTCAAACCATACGGATTGGCCAATCCGTATGGGTCATACGGATTGTCTAATCCGTACCATCCATACGGATTACTGAATCCGTATGACAGCAAAAAACAGCCCTCACCTCTGCACTGTGAAGATGCACGCCGGCCTCCGACAGCCACCCACACGTCCGACGAAATGGATGCAATGCAACCAACAATCACCAACCAAAATGGCACCAACACCTCAGGCGATCCAAATGCGCAACAAAAAACAAAATGAAATGCGTAAGGAAATGGTTTGCGAACTCAATAATACGTTATATACCTCAGCTAGCTTTTAGGGGTAATCTTGGGTTTTTAAAAAAAATTATGGTGTAGAAGAAATTCTGAATGGTGTATGAAGAAGTTCTCTTTCAGTTTTCAGCTCAGTCCGACTTGGAAGAGCGAGAAAGTAGTGACTCAAGAATCGAGGAAGGAACCAAACAAACAAAGGCAGCGAAAGGAAGGAGGTATTTATTCTTTCTTTAACGCTCTTTTCACTTAACTATTCACGCTCTTCTCACTCTCCGCCACCTTCTCAATTCTCGTTGCATCTTTGCACCTTCCTCCATGGCGACGAACACGTTCACCGGAGCTTCACTCTCCGAACGCTGTCTCCGTCTCAAGCTGAATCTGAGATTGGTATCGTTTTTCATTTTCCGTTTGATCCTCCCTCGCGCTGTCAAGCTTTTAACTATAACTGTTATTCCGCGCTTTGCTTTACTCCTATCTGTGATGAACTGATGATTGATCGCTTCATGAATTCCTCCAATTTTCTGTTTATTTGTTACTTTTTCATTATTACTATTATTCTTACGTGCAAAGTTTTATCTGAATTCTCAATTCTGTATTCCATTTCTGCAGAGGTTCGTATTTGGAAATTATGTTTTGGGATGTACAGCACGATAACACTGAGTATCTTTCGTTGTTTAAGATTTGTTAATATTTTTATATTTAATTTGTCGAATACTGTCAATGCAATACAACGATACTAATACTACGTGTGTATGGATATGCATAGAACATGTCTGTGTAAAAAAAAATCTGGTTGATTTCATAATTGACAGTTTGTTTTTGTTTTTGTTTTTATTTGAAAAAAAATGTGAAACATGAAATTTTTATTTATTGCATGTAAAATACTTTGTACATTATTTTCCTGCATTGCGCATCAGAACAACAACAATGATTCTCAGTAATAGTTCACAGTTTTTCTTTTATTTAGAAAAGCAGCATTAGTGTTTAGTTCTTGTTTCGTTCTTTCATATTTATTCTCTAACGAAGTTTCTTTCGATGCATATTGAACAGGCATTTAATTCAACTGTTGGCCAAAGGTATAGCTCAATTTCAAGCTATGGGAGAAGGAATGTTTCTTTTAGCTCACAGCCACGCTCAATTCGCCTTACAGTTTCCTGTGCTGTATGTAACTACTAGTGAAGTGCTTCAGCCTTCTTCTTTTAGAAATTTTACTTTGCTCGCATGGACATTAAATTACTAGATGTTAGACTGTTTCAAACCGTAGTTAATAGAAATTTATTTGAACAGTCTTACAATCTGAAGCTGGGACAATGACTGACTAAGAGAATTTGTGATGGGAAAGATGAAATGTTATTATTTCACAGAAACTTAACAATAAAATATAAAGATAAATGGTAGATATATTTAAGGTTTAGCTCTTCTAAAGTGAGGGTTGCACTATAGAGGATAAAGTATAATTATAACTATTGATTTTGGTTGAATTAAAAATATAATAGTTTTTAATACATGTATGTATTTCATTATAGCATATTTAGTGGTAGATTTCAAATTAGAATTTTAGATTACTTTTTAGTAGATCCCATACTGTCAAGTAGAATGTAAAATCTTTTAAGATTTTTTTCATTTTTTTATTTAGTGGTAAATCTCATTTTGAGATCAGAAATTATTTTTTTTGGACATTGTGCAGATCTTCATGGTTCTTCTACATGTTGAAAATTTGTTTACTTACTTTATTAGGAGATCTAGTGAAGATCAGATCTTAAATTCAAGATTATTGTTCAAGATCTAGCACTAAAGATGTTCTTACGATCTCAACCTTTGTTTTTCCAATTAATGTTATAACTGCACTTTAATGTTGAATGCGTTAAGCAGGCTAAATCGGAGACACTAGAGAAGGTGTGCAAAATTGTAAAGAACCAACTTGCTCTATCGGATGACTCTAAAGTCAATGGCGAGTCGACGTTCACAGCTCTTGGAGCTGATTCACTTGATACGGTAAAGAACATCTTGCCATACATTAGAATTGATTCACTTGGATTTATTTAGCAAATCTGAGTATAAACTAATAGCCAATGATATAAGTTCTGAAATATACTTTATGATCTAATCATACTCATACACAAATAACAGAAGCAATTAGATCAAGTGTAAAAAAATTAAGATCATAAATATCTTCCACTATTGTTATTCTTATTTGTTCTAAAGAGAGTTGCAGTTATCCATGAATCAAGTAATCTGTGAGTACTTTATAAGTATTTCAAGTTCTAACTCTAATACATAGATGGTGTATTGCATATATCTAAGAGTGAACTGAAGGATTCAAAGTTTGAAGTCACATCATATATAGACACTAATGACCAAGGTGTCTGTTAGTGGAAGACCGTTGCTGAAACAATTTTTGACCATATTTTTAACTTTATCTTCGTTCAGTTACCAAAATAACCAAGAATAAAGTCACACTTACATTTTATTGTTCTAATTTACTTTTACATGGCATGCCCTTTAGGTTGAGATTGTGATGGGGCTTGAGGAGGAATTTGGTATCACCGTAGAAGAAGATAGTGCACAGAGCATCTTAACAGTTCAGGAAGCTGCAGATCTTATCGAAGAGATCATCAATAAACAGAGTCCTTAGAGTAAACATGTACCAGATGAAAAATATTTCTGCTAGACATGCATAGTTTTATATATTTTAGTATTGAGGGGTAGTTTAGTCTGAAGTGTTTTATCAGCATATTCTGCTGTTGCCTTGTTTCATAGGTTTGAAAAAGATAAATTTCTTGGGGGAAATTATGGGAAGGTTGTGTTTTTTGCATCAGTAAAGGCTCATAAAAGTATGCAATCACATAAAATTGCTGCACAATTGGTTAGCATTGGTCATTGTCACCATTCCAGTGTTCCGCTTTTGTCATAATTACGATAACGAACTTGCTATACTTATCCGAATCAGGAATCGTAGTTTTGCTTAAATATAGGACCATCTCTGATTTTTATTGGCATTGTATCCTTCGTAAATATATTTTAATAACTATTTTAAGGTCTATGAAAGAAGCTGGGGTAAAATACAAGCGGAATCTATCTATATTTACTGCAAGTCTGTAACCAAAGAAATAAAGTAGATTTTGCTCCTTTTCCCAATATATTTTGTGCCCGTGGTGTTCGATTTCGAATTAGGAAAGGGAATCCTCTTTTATCAAAAATAAAAGAAAAATCAAGGAAAGGATATTAACCTGCATGGAACTTAAATAATGTCAACTGTCAAGTTGATCAGAGCATCGGTCTAGTTTGGCTTAGTTTTTAACTTTTGGAACCTTTTCTTTTGTGAAAACTTATTGTTGAGACTTTTTTACATTAAGAAATGTTAAGTTTTTGCTATAAATTATGTTTATAGAGAAGTTAAATGAGGAATTTTTAAAACAAAGTTTAAGTAAATAAATTGATATTAATTTACCTTAAAATTTTGATTTATTTTACTATTTAAATTTTATTCACTTCACTTGATTTATTTAATTTTTTTATAAGTATTTGTTGATTTTTTATTTATTGAAAGTGACTCAACTATTTTAAAGGTCTATGAAAGGAGGAGAAAAATACAAGCAAGTAGAGGAATTTAAAACCGAATCCACATGGATCAATGATTCTTAAATCAGCCAAATAGATTTTGTCTTTTGTTCTTATTAGTATTAGTCTTTTCTTGAAAGCAAGGTCTCATTTATGTACTTGAATAAGAAAAAAAAAATGCTTATTTTTTTGCAATCTACACTAAGTTAAGGGACACCCCATCGTCTCTCACATAGGACAAAAAAAAAATACTAAATGCTTGTTGAAGTTTTGGTATTCATTCCAGTTCAAGCAATCTCGCTTTGAATTTGTGCTAGTTGACGGACTTTCCAGCCAATGATGTCCATCAAAATCAAATTGCTTGTACCCCAAAAATAATATTCACAAATCATGTCATGTTTTATTATTGTTCTAACAACTTAAGTAAAATTCGAACACATAGTGTAACATTATAAGTATGACATAATTAGCATCCTATACTGAATTACCTCAATTTTAGAAATCATTCTTTTCTCTTATCATTATATATTTATATTCCATAATAGCATGGAAACATGGATAATTACTTCATGATATTTTTGTTTGATAGAGTAGATGATGTGTCAACGTAATAATGACCCACAATTAAAGTTTAGTATATTTATTATAATAAATTTAGCAACATAATCTGCACTCTTAATTATTTTTCACTCTGCAAATCTCTCAATATTGGTCTTCAACACCTAACTTGGTCTCTCCATTAACCTTGAAAAAAAAAATCCTCTGTTGTAGAAGAAAAATCAGGAACTTCAAACCTCTTGCCACCTTTCCCAATATTTAAACCATGCAATTTCTATTACCTCCTTCCCCCTTTCTTCCCTTTTGTCTTTTTCCTCCAACCAAACACTTTATGCAAGACAAATGTAAGATCTCTGGCTCATCATGAAACGTAACATATGATCATTATGTATGATCTATGAAGATTTGCATAAAAATCATATTTTTCTACACACGTTAAATGCTTAAAAGGTAATTGATTGATTGTTCTAGTACTCATCTTTCTTAAGAAATTGATTCATTGCACTAACAGACAACTTAAATTCAATATAATCACGCATAGAACATTCTAATATAACACTAACATGAGGCTACCAGCTTTTCTTTTTAAAAATTTATCTACTAATGCGATCTACTAAAATATTTACTTTATTTACAAATTTCGTGAATGAATGCCCTTCCATTAGTATCTTGAGGCCTTATTAATCTAATCTAGCAGTCGATACCACATCAGTTCCAATCTGCTTCAAAGAAACCAGCATCTTTCATTTCAGAGTAGTACACATTCTCCAAATGCAAATCTTCCTCCTGTAATCATCACAATAACAACAATTAGTCAGATCAATGAAAGAAGGAAGATTGTCCAAACTAAAAACAATACCAAGGTTTGACTAATAAAAACTGAACCCCAGGAATTAAGTGAAGGCCATTATGACCTGAAAAAAGTCTGCCAGGAAGGTTATATACAGCAGCGGAAGATAGGCAGCATGGTAACATACAACCGTGAAATGATATAACCTGTGAACAAAAGTAAAACACAGCTTTAGAGAAAGATGCCAAAGAAAAAAGTTCAAAAGAACCACTTTTCTACCAAGCTATAGAATAGAAGCATCTAACCAGAAACCAAAAGCAGCGCCATTTCCAGTAATGCCACAGGCAAACAGTGCAATTGCATTGAAGATGAACATAATGGTAACATACTTGTAGTAAGCAGGCCTTGCTGCAAAAAGAGGAAGATAAATTATGCTATCATAAAACTAATTAAAGATAAAATAATATAACAATCCAGGCAACTAACCAGGTAACCTTTCTCTCCACCTAGAATGATACATGAACAGTATGAAACCATAAACAAGGGTTAGCAGCAGCTTGTGGATAACCCACAAGTTCCACTTCACGTGAGGAGTAGGGTAACCACTGTTGATGAAAATTGGAATCCCAAATGCAAACAGATATATTGCCTGACAAGGAAAAGGTGCAATTGCAAAAATTCATACATTAAAAACCATAAGGACAAGCACCAAGCTTGCAGAGTAAAACCACAGAATTACCTTCAGCAAGATATCAAAACCAACAATAATCCCTGATATACCAAAAGTTCGCGTCAACGCTTCTAAGCCACTGGTACTATTTCCTTGAAGTAAAAAAGCAAGCAAGCTGACTTCTAGAAACAGCATTCCAGAAGTAGTAAAGAGGGAAAACAAGTTCCATGCAAACTCTTTCCCACGAGAGCACTCCCATGCCTGCATCAACCAAAAAATAAAACAGTCACTAACACCAGCAAATCACGAAAATAATTAAAACCATTATACAACAAAATAAGATATAGTTTTTTTAAGGCAAGATATCAAAACAAGATATAGTCAATGATAATATTCAATTTGATCCCAAATGTGACAGCTTGTGTGGCTTAGATCCAAAAATCGTACCTCTATACAAGTTACTAACAAGATTAGCCTACTAAGTGTCAATGTTGTTAAATGGCAGCGCCATTGCAGATTTTTGCCAACCAACATAGACAGTTTGTGAAGGGAGGCCCACTATGGCAACACTATAGGCTGCAATGGCATGTTTATATGGTTCCACCATATTCTGCCATTGATAACAATGCTAAGTGTTTTGGGTTGGCATGCAAAATTGATTTTAAATGAAATTGATTTTGTAGTGATGTGATTTATGTATAGATGTTTTATTTTAAAAACAGGTCAGCAGCAAAACTCAATATAAATTTTGTTATCCAAGCGAAAGTTACGCAAGTTTTTTTAACTCAAAATCAATTCATTCTTCAGGCTGAAACCAAACATGTGAACATTTAATTAAAATCACGCAAGCTACTATTTTAACCCGGTTTTGAATATTCCGAATCATCCAAACATGCACACTAAATTGACACATGAGAACTAAACCATCAGCAATTTTTAATTTTTGCTGGATTAAAGAAATTGTGGGAAAAAATAGGTTGACCTGGGAAAAGCACCAAATAAGATTGAGGATGCTGACAAGCCAGAGGGAAGCGTAATAGGATATAATGATATAAGAGCGGCCATGGGAGAGTCTGAGGAAGCTCTTTTTAGCTTGCAGTGCTAAGTACAAGACGAATAGAAAAGAAGCGATGATCAAAACAGCATTGTGCAAAAACCCATGGCACTCAAACACCCAATCGTGGATTCCTTCTGATAACACTGGATTTGGCCCTTGCTTTTCGAGTGCCAGCACCGATTGCTCAACCATTTCTCCAAAACCACCCTTTTCTTCTTTTTTACTGAAAGAAAGAAAACCCTAATCCTAATTTTTCAGAATTCAAATGAAATCAAATGAAGTGCGGAGAAGTGGAATCGAGGAAGGGAATAATTGTTGAGGAACAGTAACAGTAACGCGTGAATCCTCAGACTCAGAGAAACATCATCGATGGTTTTTGCCCTTTGCCTCTTTTGTGTGGGCGGCTTCTGTAAATTGTTTATCGACTAAAAAATGCACAAGATCAAAGACCTAACTACAAGTTTTTTTTTTTTTTTTAAGTTTAAGAATCTATTTTTTCCCAAATAATCAACGAACCTACTGATTGATTAATTTAATCTAATGATAATTAATAAGTGGAAATTATGCAGTCTCTTAATATCATTAGGATATTGTCATCATGCACTATGAATAATGGTTAAAAAATTTAAAGTAGATTTTTTTTTAGAGAAAGTAGTATATTAGATCTGCTTTAAAAAATTATCATAAAATGAATTGGTAACATTTGATAATCTTCAGAAAAAAAAATTGATAATCTTAATCAATTTTAATTTTAATTTTTAACA
>CM023950.1:27058837-27098296 GCA_013407115.1 Glycine latifolia
ACTCCAAGCATTGTGCTTGCGATAAATAGATACAAGAAATTTCCCAAAAAGTGTACAGCAATTGAAGGGTCGATTTGGTTGAGGTCAAAGCTTTGGATTGCATTGAAAAGCACCACTGATGTAGCATCATTCACAACACCCTCCCCAAATACAAGACTGTACAGCAAAGGTGTCTCATCCTGATTTAGCACCTGCATCATCATTTATAAGTTTAGTAACTAGCAGTGATACCTTACTTGAAGGAAGAATTTAAAAAATATATTGCTTCAAACCTGCAATGTGCAAACAGAATCCGTTGCAGCAAATATTGCACCAATTGCTGGAAGGTATCATAAATTAGAAAGTCAAAAACCAAATGAGAGGCTGTTAGGATGATAAGATTGACAAGTAAAATACCTAGGAAATCCCCTAATTCCAGTGGACCAACATCCAACCTCTTAAAAATTTGTGTGGCACCTGAAATAATGCCTCAAATGTAAGTCAGAAAAACTAGGCAAATTTCTTTATGGATAGTTTGCTCAAAGTAATTATATATTTTACTAGATCAAGATGTCCTTTAAACCAAAAAAACTTCCAATTGGTAAATTTACGTTAGTAATGAATTGGATTACAAATTATTTTCTTACTATGTCAAATCTAAAATAACAACATGATAAATACATCTTAAGTAATAACACATACCAAAAGTTATGATGGTACATGATATTAATGTACCAATAGCACCAAACAACATGATGGTCATGAAGTTAACAAAAAACTGCTTCTTTTTCACCTGAAACCTGAAATAAATTATAGTGAAAAAATTCATAACAAAACAATAACTGCAATCGATCATACATATGAATTGTGAAGTCAAAAGATGAGAACAAAATAGGGATTCTCAGAAGGCAGGAACAGGGTTTTGGAAGGCAAAAACAATTCTGAAGTTTTTTCATATGGCATTAATACAATTCATGTTCATATCATGAGTATGCAGAATTTATGTTTTTAACTACATAGTCATGTAAATAATTATCACTCAAAAAGAGATGAAATCACCCATGGAATCTGCATGAAAGAGCCATTAAAAATATAACTTATTAAATACATAAAATTTTCAATATTATTGAAATAATGAAATAGGGAAATTCAAAAACTTAGGACTCAAGAGTTCTAAGTCACTCACTACTCATACAAGCAAGTAACAGAGTGCCCGTATCAGGTATAATTCAAACACTGGGAGGCAGATGAAATATGCTCCTAAAAGTTATCCATTATTTTATTATGACTGGTTCTGAAGAAATATGTTCTATTCACCCCCACCCCCACAAAAGATCAAAGATGAGCACTAATCATTATGCTATTCGCTATTGTATCAAGGAAAATCTACCAGACAACTCAGGTTATCACAAAGAATGTCTGCAAGGAAATCTAAATTTGTACAGAGGCAAAACAAAATACCTCCCCTTCTTTAATTAGACAATGATAAATAGTATCAAGCATTGATTCCCCATTACACAGTGAAATGCTGCCAAACAAAGAAAATTACCCGGCATTGAATATTATAGGCGGTAGAAGATATATAAAGAAAAGATCTTCACTGAAAACAAGAATATGCGAGCTTTTGCCACCACTAAACAGCAAAATGACTACGCCAGTGCAAACACCCTGAGAGCAACAAAAATGAAATTTAATCATCATCCAACAGAAACAAGAAAAAGAAAAGATGCACCCACTAATGCTCAAACAAAGCATCAATACACAGATATAATTGCCTCTTAAAGGATCGCAAAATATTTGGAGTTTAATTCTTTAGGTTAAATTAAAAATTTGATCCTTAAACTTGGACATTATTTTCTAGTTTAGTTTCTACATGAAAAAAAAATCCTACACTTTGGTCCCTACATGGAAAAACTTTGCAGATTACTCCCCACCATTTGTTAACATTACAACAGTGTTAGAACATTTTTCCAACAGGAACTAAATCAAAAAAGTGTGTTGGCTGTAGGGGCCAAAATGTAAAGATTTTTTTTATGATGGAACCAAATCAAAATGTAAATTTGTTTCATACACAGACAAAAGCAAAAATATTATCAAAGATAATTTTGTAAACATTTTTAACCGTATAGACCAAAATATAGATCTTGCATGAAGGGACTAAAACGACAAACAATGTTAGCAGTAGGACTAAATTTTTAATTTAACCAATTCTTTAGTACAACAGCTTATGGCAAACAAGCTCAAGGACAGTGAAGACTTACAATCAAAAGGGCAGTGATAGACTCGTTCATCCATCGATTCTCCTCAAGAAGATGGCCAAGGACAATACAACCACAAAGAAGTGCCACAAATAAGTTCATGGAGACCACGGAGGCATGGTCTGAGGTGGATAACGTTTGCAATTTTGAAACAAGAGAACTGATTTCAAAAACCATTTTGTCCACCCTCCACAATAAATAATTGCACAAGCAGATTTTACACAATTTCAGAGTATTGCTGAGTCGTCAAGTTCAAAGCCAACTGTACAAATCTATTTCTCGGAGGTTCCCATGTTAAGAACTCCACGATCTCACCATCAAACAGAATCACTGCAATCAGAGAACAAACGTGTCTTTTAAGATTTTCCATAACAAGGGGAAAAAAACTCACCCTGGCCACCTAACATGATCCTATTTCAGATGCAGACATTAAAAAAAAATTGGGGGGAAATTAATCATTTAATCCCAAAGCACAAGGATCAAAAAGATTCGCATGTTAGTACATAATTATGTGAGGAAATTATAAACATGCAGTTTAAGAAACGATCATGATTTAGTTTTGGTAAATCTTCAACACCAGAAGATGAAACCATGCTATAACAAAACAAACGCGGAAAGAGATTTCAATTTTCACATAACTGCAAAGTTATACACCAAAATGCTCACCAGAACTCAGGACAGCAGCATTGCGGAGAGGCAACGAATCCAAGGTCCAAAGAACTCGAACAGAGAGAGCTATGAACTAATCTCGTGTTCGAATTCTCGGGGAATCGGAACACTTTTTATTTTAGCTCTACGTGAGGGATCAAGCTTGAAACGAAGGGAAAAAAGGAATAAAGAATAAATTAACAGCGCAGCAAGTAGGTGTTTAAACGAGAAGTTCAAGGGATGTCGATGGGGAAACGGAAAGGGAATAATTTTTCTTAGTTATTGAAATCAGAGAGAGAGAAAAAAAGGGGGATTGCGAAAGCTCTGGAAATTGGACACGATCGTAGAGAGAGACAGAGAGCGAGAAGCGTGTGGACAGACGGAAAGACAAAGACAAGAGAAAAGAGATTATAGAACGAACGAACTAAGAAGGAAGAGTTTTGTTAACGTGCGACGTGTCCAGGTTAACTCGATGAGTGCCTGGTCGGAACTCGGAACTCGGAATTGTAGCAGTTGACGCTGTGAGTGTGAGATATGGGATTTTTTTAATCATGTGGAGTGTGAAAAATATTTGTTTGGCGGCCATTAATACCCTAAGCAAGCAGCGCCTATGTAATCCCTGCTTCTTCTTCTCTCTTTTTTTTTTTATATACTTGCATATCTCAATTAGATAAAATAGATAAATGCATAGATAATCTTTTTAGTAACTTTTAAATTTTAATATTAAAAGTTGAATTTAATTAAAATGCAATTTTTATTCTATTAATTAAGTTGTTTCACTTTTATAATACTAACTATCATTTAAAAATGGTTTATAATATTAACTTTTATAATGGAAAAATTTACATTAATAATGTATAAAAATAACACACTCTTTTGATTATAGTTATTAGGATTAAATATGTTCTTACTGTTTTAAATTTTAGTCTTTTTTTTTCTTTGAAATTCACAAAATATTTTTTTTAGTCATTTTCGAGCTAAATATGAAATAAAAGATTTGCATTTTGTAATTATTTTTTACTATCAAAATTTAATTTTTTATTTTCTATTTTAAAGTAGACTTATGAAGGTTAAAAATTATCATAATAAAATCAGTCAAAAATTAAAAAACTCATTAACTGCTTTAAAAATTACTTTAATTATTTTTATTGATTTGCTTCTGGCAACTAAAAACCACCAAAAAATTGTCCTTTAAATAAAAAATTGAAATAGAAATTATGGTGGTAAAAATGTCAAAGACAGAATATTTTATTTCTTGACTCATACTTTGTAGTGACTAAAATTAGCATATTACAAATTACATAGACTTCAAAGTTAGAAAATTAAAAAATATGACTCATATATTAGCGATTAAAATATATTTAAACCTAGTTATTGTTAAGTATAAACTGTAATTTATTAATTA
The DNA here is from genome assembly GCA_013407115.1 of Glycine latifolia. Taxonomy (NCBI): domain Eukaryota; kingdom Viridiplantae; phylum Streptophyta; class Magnoliopsida; order Fabales; family Fabaceae; genus Glycine; species Glycine latifolia. Next base: position 27,063,128 of record CM023950.1, read on the forward strand.
AAATCCCAAATTTTATGAATATTACTTCTTAAAATGTTTTTTTATATAATTTTATAGTATTTAATAAATTTCAGTTAACAATAAACATGTATTTCTTTAAATAAATAAATATGTGTTAATATATCAAAGAATTGCAAATCAGAGAAAGGGACTAAGTCTCAATCTCTAAAATCAAGTCGTAACTCTAAGCATTCACTTAGGAAGTATGAAGTGTGAATCTAAAATTTGCAACCTTTCATATTTATGCACATTTGACTTAGGACTGACCCAATCATAAGTTAAGTTTAAAGTAAATTTTAAATTTTTTTTACTTTAAATATTTTTTTTACTATATGGTTGTATTATCAGTATATGAGACCCTTGTTTACTTTGTAACATGATTTTAATATGCAACAATAAGTATTTTAAATAGCATAAGAAGTGCATAAAGAAAAATACATCTCCAAAGTTTTAACAGCACTGCAAAACCTGACAGTGCAGCACTAGACAAGCCAAAAAAAAACAAGTACATCAAAAGAGGAGTTGAATATTAAAATATACAAATTAAAAGCAGCATAAAGAAAGATACAACACATCGACCATAAATTCAAACCAGAATATGTAATTAATCACTTTACAAACTTAAAATTTGTCAAAGAATTTATTGGATCAGCTTGCCAAAATTGGTAGGTGATAAAAAAATCTCCTTTAAAATGCCTTCAATCATGATCATACGAAAAACATGATTTTATGCCGCATTTTTCACTGTCAAATTTTTTTTCTTCAAACACAAATTCATTAAGCTGACACCATAGGATCCAGATGATACCACACCTCCAACACTAATAACAAATCTTATTTTACTTGTGAACCTAAAACAGTAAATTTTAGTTCTTTTATCCTTTGACCGATCATGATTTACCAAAAGATCAGAGGCTCAAAAAATAATTAATTTAACAGTATCCTAATTGATATATGGGAGGAATTATTTTTAGACATCTCACCATTTTAAACATTTGATTAATATATATTTTAGAAGGCATGCAAGCAATTACAATAAAAAATTAGATCCTAACCATGTACTTATTATATATAGTACACTAAATTATATATACATTTTATTAATATTTATTATTTCTCTCTATATATCTCTTTACAAGACTCCAAACACAATGGATGTAATAGGTAGCTTCAATGGCGACAACGAGCAATCACACTTGCATTTGCTTGCGCAAACACTCTAATGCCAAAGTGAGAGAATGTAAGATGTGAGTAATAAAGTTCAAATGTATATATGTAGGGGTGAAATGTCTTGTACTACCTCCTGTCATATATATAAGCAATATTTTTCTTCAATCTTAATTATAAGCAATAATGACTAATTTTCAAACTTATTCATAGTTAAATTCTTTTATATCCTTATTTTATTGTTATTTGCTAACTCTATTTACTATACACTTACTCACTGGACTATGAATTTTGACATTAAATAAAACCATCACTTATAACATTTAAATTTAAGGGTACTTTTGAAATAAATTTTAATTTATATAGTATTAAATGTGACCATCATTTTATTGGTCTTGATTATTTGTATTATGTTACTTATATATAGGATCAGAGATAGTATAATGATAAATTGAGGAAAAGTTGGTTAAGTGGCTAATGTATCAAGCCCAAGACACCTCCATAATAATATTTTTATTTTTTGAGTTTAGGTATACACATGCACTATTAGTATAAAAAAGTAGGAGATCTAATTAGCTTAATTAAAATTTGGAGGACTAATACACATTTATAATATTTAATGAACCCAATTATCACAATTAGAATATAAATAATTAAAATCACACAATACTTCATCCATAAGTGCAATTAAGCTTACTTCTAATCATGTGCCACATTTTAACTTTGATATAGAAAAGGAGACATGAATGAAATAGTAATTACAATCCATTTATGAAAACTACATAAAACGATACAACAAAAAGAAATCACGATGTAGCTATTTGAACTTTAAGAAAAATTAAGTCTCTCTTATGCCCTACATTCTAGCCATTGTCGCTTAGACTAGGCCCAAGGCAACCAAAGTTAGATGTAAAAGTGTTATACGTGACAGATGAGATAGGAAAGATAAATAAATTTCTTCCTTTTTAATATCGTTTTACACATTGTATATCCTCATTTATTTGTTTCTTTAATTAATTTTTCTTGTTTTTTCCTCTAATTTTTTTCTTGTTTTAAAAAAATCCCTCTTATTGTAAATCTAAAAAATCATGACCGTTGGTGTTTTAAACAGTGGAACATTTATTACTATTTAAAACTTTATTATGTACAATGCACAAATAAAAAAATTAATAATATTTCATGAAAAAATATTAATAAATAAATATAAAATATTACATGAATAACTAACTGCACCATTTGCAGTTTTTTTAAATCGTTAAAAGATACATAAAAATATTGTTCAAAAAACACAGCTGTACTCGTTTTCTTATTATTTTTTATGAATAATTTTTGGATGAACATGTATTAATTAAATAAAGAGAATAAAACTAATAAAAAAAGATAATTTTAATTTTTTTAAATTTTTATTTTAATATATATTATATTTTCATAAGTTATGACTAATAGATATGTGATTGTGTTAAAATTGCTTTGGTTTTAGTATATTATTGCATTGGATCTTAGCATTTGTTGTCATTTTGAATACGACACCTCATTCACGTATATAAGTGGGGTTATGTATCATTTGGTCAGTGGCGTAGTAGAGTTGTTCTCTATTGAGTTCATTGTCAAATTGAATGGCAAATAGAATAATGCATTATTGTTTTATTTTTTTATGAAACGATCGAAATACTACTTTTTTTAATAACAGATGAAATACTGTTTTGTTTTTCTAACATCTGTGTGTTGGTGACATTAACTTTTGCCACACTAAAAATAACCTCCAATTACAACTCAAAATAGTGATTTCATATTAATGTTTATGTGTTTCGTTTTATTATTCACAATTAAAATTGATTTTGGGTTTAAATAATTTTTTGTTGAATAAAAAAATTATACAAATTTTATTACTAACTTGCTTTTAAAATAAAAATTTAAACAAAAATTACTTCACTTTAAAATTAATTTAAATTAATTTTACAAACATTCACTCAAATACACACTACTATTTTTTAAACTTAAAATTGAAGCACTTAAAACCCAAAAAAGAAAAAGGAGGGGAAATAACATATGAGAGACCATTATGCTATGTTTTCAAAAGCTCACTTCTAAATTCTACAATCACCAAAAAAAAAAAAAAACTCACTTCTAAATTAGTCTTGAGCACTTAATGCCTTAAAATTTTGGTCTTAATCAACACGCTTGAATTGTTCTTGTTTTCTTCTTTTTTATTTTTTCCCTTTATCACATTTTTTCCTTCTTTTATTCATGAACTTCTATTATTCAGATTTTGTGATAAAAAGAAAAGAAAAAATGGAAGGTGTGGATAGAGGTTCAAAATGATTTGAGTCTTCTATTATTCAGATTTTGTGACAAAAAGAAAAGAAAAAATGGAAGGTGTGGATAGAGGTTCAAAATGATTTGGGTGTGTTAAGATGAATAGGAATAAATTTCTTGTTGGAGGCATTTCTTTGGAGACTAATAATAAATTTATTGAAAGAATAGTGTTAGGTGATGGAAGTGAATGTTTGAATGGGAATGATGAAATTCAAGTCATTAGTGGTCATGCATGGAAGCCCAAGTAGGGTTGGAAAAGTAGGTCAGTCCATAAAAAATGGGACGGGTTGGCCCTAGTCCACAAAAAATGTGGGCCAAGGTGGACTGACCCACTTTTGCAAAATGAACTAGAAATGTTAGCCCGATTCGTTTTAAGATGGGCCAGCGGGCTAGCCTACCTAAAAAGAAATAATAAAAAAAGTTAATTTTTTTTAAAAAAATACAAATGCGATAATTAAAAAAAACACAAAGTTAAATAAAAGTAAACAATTTAAAACTAATGTTAAATGAATAATGTCATATGATAATTCACAAAATTGCACCACTTACAAATAAAATTTATGGATGTAAACTGTCCAAAATGTAATTTGCTAGCAATGAAAGACTATTTGAAATTATCATTATCATAATCATTTGATATTAAAACTTAGAAGTTAATTAGAATACGTTGAGAATGTAAAAGAGTATGAATTAAAAGAACATACCTATTTCAAAATATGTTAAATATCTATTTAATTTTAATATTTTACATAATATTAATTCGACGAGCTGGCCCGGTCCAACCCACTTTTGGCCCGTAATTTTGTGGGTCAAGTTAACCTGCCCTATTTTAGATAAGTGGGTTAACATTGTCAACATAGCCCGCATTTTTTCACGGACTAAACAGGTTGGCCCGTCAGACCAAACCCATTTTGCCAATCCTAAGCCCAAGCATATCTTTTAACCCTTCGAATTTGAGTTCTTCCTAAAATTGTGTTATGACTTATTAATAATTGGTGCAATGGTAATTGATTCCTCGATAAAAGTTCTGCAAATCTTGCTAAGGCTGTTCTTTAATGGTCAAGAATCTTAGAATATACAAATACATAAAATGTTTTAATTGTTGAACTATTTGATTTTAAGTGTTCCACCATTATTATTTTTAACAGCAAGATAAAAATTGTGCTATTAATTAGTTGCTGTGTTTTTAGGGTAAATATGGTGGTACTAAAGTAACTAAACTGCTATGGTTGGTCTTTTCCCCTTTAACAATAGTGGCTAGAAATGTGAAACTACTGTAAAATGTCTAATTTGGTTTAGTAATTTATAAACCAAATAAATATCACTATTTCTGTTTCTATTAAGTTGGGTTGTCATTGCCATCATCCTCTCCTTTTTGATAGCTCCAACTTAGTATATTCATTACATTGATAGCTATTTCTTCTCATCATTATGAAAGAATCACATTTTGTACTTAGAGTTTAATTTAATTGATTTAACAAAATATATAAGTGTTCTAAATTTTCTGGTATTATGTTCAATTTTTATAGATAAAACAAAGAATCTCATGATGCATCACTTGTTAATTAGCTCGTTGTAGGTTTAGTACTAACACACCACAAATCATCCATCCAAACACAAATCATTTAAAATTATGCTTCATTTCGAAGTCTTTTTTTTACGTGGTCTTTCCTTACTTTTTTATATAATTGATAATTTATAATTTATAAATATAAATATACATTACTATATCGAGCCTAATCTGAATTTGATCAAATATATTTTTAATAGGCTTTGAAAATTGTAAAAAAATCAAAGCTAGCTAATTCTATAGGCTTTTTATTCGTTTGAACATAATTCATTCATAAAACTCAATTTGATTAATCATTAGTTAAAAAATGATGTGACGTTGTCATTTATTAGCATACAATATAATTAGTTTTTTTAAGACACATAATAGCTACTAAGACAAATTTGCTCTCTATATTTGTTTTCTTTCCGCTTCATCAAACGATTCAAAATGGCTTGAAATTCAAGTGCAAGATTTTGTCTATTTTTGGTAAACGTTCACCTCACTTAGAGGTGGCTGGATTCTTGCGAAGGAAAAAAAACGAGAAGAAAAAACAAAGAAAAAGTATATGCAATATAAATAGTATTACTAATAAAAATATAGAAAATCCTTAAAGAAATAGGAGATATTTTATTTTTTGGCTTTTTGTCAAAAGACTCTTGATATAGCGTCATCCACGGAGATGTCATGAAAATTAATATCGGCAACCAACCATGAACCTTCCTCTGGGATCACGGGGGATCCATCTTAAATTACTTTTCCATTTTTTAATTAATATATTTTCTTAAAGTTCAATAAGAAGCTAAAATTGAAATTTGAGAACAAAATTTTAGTTTAATTTTATTTTGTCTCTGTGGCACTCTCTAGTTGAAAGCTAGAGTCTAGAGATTAATTCTTTGAAGCATAATAAATCATTTAAAAAATTGATGTATCTCAATAAATATTATATATATATGCGAATCTAGAAATCAAACTTGACTATATATATTTAAAGAAGAATGCAACAATTGGAGTAAATAAAAATTAATATATCGAATAATAATTCTAAATTTCATTAAAAAAATTAGATAAGTGTTAAGAATATACTTTTTTTAACATACATACTCTTATTGCTTATAATTAATATAAAACACTATAGTTTGTGTGGGTGCCCTTTTAGCCAACATTGATGCACATCACACTAATATTAAAATGATTTTATTTTTTAAGCAAAAAGGATTGCATGCTGAGACATTACAATAGCGAGAGTGATTCAGTCAAGTTGAAAAACTACAATGGTTAGTTTTTGCATTTTTTATGTACGAATTAGACATGGAGCATTTATAATATGTGCGTCGGTAAATAGGAACTAGATACACCTTACAAAATTAAGAGGGGATTCGTTAAATAAGACCTGTGAATTGTGATCCATCATATTATGCATGTGATTTTAAAAAGAAAAAGAAAAAGTGTGTTTAAAAAGTGTTTAAAATAATAAATTACTAGTTCCTTTTAAAAAGATGAGTAAATTATGATCTTCACTTATTTTTACACCTGATATTTCTTTGTTTTGTAATCTTAAAAAAATATAATTTATTTCCCTTATATAACAGCAAACAATTTGCAGAAAATACAGAAGGTGCGGGGAGGAGTGTCCTATGTTATACGGAAAAAATAAATGTAATTTACTCTGATTTTTATTTTATTTTTTATGAAAAGATATCAATAACAGCCGTGAACGTGATTGAAAGATTTCAGCATAGTTATATAGTAGTACTTATTATTCATTTTTTTCACATAAATTATGATGACGCGAACAACTACAAAAGTATGTAATCGAAGGACGTTGATGTAATGATAAAGTATAATATTAATTGTTGGATCAGCACTTGCAAGCGGCAACAAATGAAATTGAATGAGTACTATGGTCATCTGGTGACTGGTGGCCAAGAAACATCTAAAAAGAGTACCAGCTGGAGTACAGTGCCAACTGTCAAGTTTCGATTAATTTATAAGTTATAGATATTTTTTAATTGAGGGAGTCTTTGATTATATTTTTTAATTTATAAATACTTTGAGAAAACTTGAACAAATTATTATATGAAAAAAACCTATACCTTTCAATAAATTTCAATTAAATATATTTTTATTTCCATCAAATTTGATCTGAGTTTAGTACAACTCAGGTATAAGTTGTTGATAAACAGCCACGTATTTTCTCTTACCTTATATTGGGGAAGTAATATCCGTCTAAATAAAAAGCCTACCTTAAATTATAAAAAATTAGTATAATACAGAAACAACACTAATAATAATAAATCTTTTTGTTTTAATAATCTGATTCATCAAAGGAAAGATGTTATGATTAATTTAGAGTTTGATGGAAAAAAATATAAAAGTCTTACAAAGAATTATTTTTGTTAAAATCAAAATCAAATAATAATCAAATGATTTTATCTTAATTTCACTACTTTAACCACGTTTCTAATCACTTTTTTTTTATATATATTTTTAGATAGATGCTAGATTGACGAGGTTCTTATTTTCATTATTGTTTCTTTTGCATATAAATTTTGCATGTTCAACAACAACAAAAAAACTCAATACAAAAGGAGTAAATTTTAAAGTTGATTTCAATTATTATTATTAAAAAGTAGTTAATTTAACAAAAATATATAAAAAATTATATTTTAATTCCTACTATACGCAACATTTTTGTTTAATAAATAACTTACTCACATGTATGTAGATGAGATTCAACTTTTATATAGAATACAAATTCATAAACATAAATATTAAAGTGTGTGATATTATTTAAATAATAGAAAGTAGTAGATTTTAAACAAAATAAGCATATATTATATAATTTAATAATTAATTTTTAATAATATTAAAAACATATACTATCTGTTAAAATAACGTTTAATCATATATTTATATATAAAATATAAGTAAATACAATTATAAATTGACATGCTAATAACTATTTATTTTATTTAAATTTTAGTATGCATAATAACTGAAATAATATCATGCAATTTAATAGTTAAATATATTTAATTTATTTTCAATAAAGTGTATTAAACAGTTAAAATATCTAAAACTTACTATTGTGGTGAATGACCCTCTAGTACGTGTGTATATAAAACAATACATGTAATATTAAAAACTTGCATTTTTATTTTTATCATTATTACTAACTTGCAATATGATATCATACTCGCGTAAATTGGAAAAACAGTTTCACGTTCAGCTTGTCGCATCAGTCCTTCTATATAAAATAGTAGTACTAATGCACCACTACGTATAAAATACTACTATTGAATATTGTCGTCAAATTTAGTGAGATAAACGGCAAGTAAAAACCTAATATATTTTAATAAAAATATGGAGAGGGGTGTTAAGAATAAATAAAATAGCCTAAATTCATAGTTTTTTATATCCAAATATTTAGAAATTTGATTTTAATTATTATAAAAACTTAATATTTTTAGTCTCTATATTTTAATAAAAATACGTGTTTTTAATATCTAATGAAAGATTAAATCACATTACTTTTAATAAACGTAGAGACTGAAAATATATTGCTTTTTTATACAAATTAAAATTGAATTTAAAGATATTTTATGAGACTAAAAACATATTTTTTATTACAAATATTTTTTTATTTCATTATATTATAATATTTTAAAGAGATAAATTCTAAAAGTTAAAAGTAAATTATTAGGTTTTAAAAATTAAATTATAAAATAGAACATATAAATTATTTATTAATCTAATATGGTATTTTTTAGTATGTGCTATAAGTGTTGTCTACTTGATGCAATCCTGCTTGAGCAAAGTAGAATTACTATGACAATTTTTTTTTAAACTAGTTGCTCAATCCAATCAAAATTTTGCTTGTTGAGTTGAGTTTGTATAATTTTTTTATATATTCGACTCAACTCAATCAGATCATAAGCGAGTTTGGTGGGATTGGATTAATTGAGTATGAATATTTAATTATTTTTTTTGTAAAAAATTAAAATTTGTTGGAATAATAATTTATTTTTACCTAAAAATTTATAAGTATATAATAAATAAATGCACTCAAAAGAGATCAAATTATAACAATAATTGACTCATAGAATTAATCATTTCAATGCTAATAAGATACTTTTATTTTAGATAAAAATAAATATTGCATTAGCACGAGAAAACAAACAAAATCATGACAATGATAAAAACAACAATTTTAAAAAAAATCATGGTTGAGTCAATTAATAATTTAATAAATCATGTGAACTAAAAATATAAATGAATGTGTTATGTATTTAATAATTAATTAATATATAATAACAAATTTAATTATATGGTATGAGTTTGTTTGGGTTGAAAAAAAATAGAACATATTAGCTAACTTGTATATGATTGAATATTAATTGAGTTGAGTCAAGTTCATTTTATCAACTTAAAAATCCTAATCCAACATAATTGAATCAAATTAGATTACATATTAATCTAGATTCATGAACATTTTAATTTAATGCAAATGTATGTTTAGAATTTAAACTTAAAATTATTAATTAAACTAAAAGAACTGTATGTCAATTAATCCACACACTCAATCATTAATATAATATAATATACTGTGTTATAATTTAGATATATAAATTCAAATTTACAGGTAGAAGAATGATTTTATATTAACTACTTAATAAGTTGAGTTTAAATAAATTTAATTAACAATATTTGAAACAAATAAAACTATAAAATATTTAATGTAAGAAAAATCATATAATTTCCAAAGTGAATATTTAAAAAAAATCAAATAATATATAAGTTACTCTTTTGAATTGTTAAATTTTTTTATAAAAAAAAACAAGGTTAAAGAGTAATTCTTAGAATAAATTAATCACCCCTCTCTATATATTCTGTTTTTTTACAACTTATTTTTACAAAAAAATTGATATTACATTGATTGTTATAACCCAAATTACCAAAGAAATTGTAACATATTCTATATTTTTTTCTTGGTTCATTCGTTTTTCTTTTATTTTTCCATTGATTGTGATAACCCAAATTACAAAGGTAATTGTAACATTCTATACTTTTATTCTTAGTTTATATTCTTCCATTATAATTTTCTTACTATTGCTTAGTTAAGATACTAGTGAACCAATTGACGTGATTGAATCACAAATAAAACAATTAAAACTCAGATACTAATAAAATGGTTATTTGATTTTAACTTTTAACAAATAAAAAAGATCCGATATATTGACAAAAGATACACATGCTAACAAAAAAGATTTACCATATAATTTTTTATTTTAATCCTTTCTTACCGCTGTATCGGTCCTGCTAGCTAGCCTCTTGTTCTTCCTTACATGTGGAGTGAATGAAGTTTAAGGCCTACCGTTCATTTCAGACGAGGCTACTCCAGTATTTTCAAATTTAAAATTAAGATTTGATAAGACCTTCATATTGAGTTGTTTCCATTATTTGAAAACTCCCCACCAAATTCACCTCGTTAAACTGCAATCTCCTAATTATTTTGGTTTACATAACACTCTTCATTCATTCACCCCCTAGCAAAAATTCCCGATTTTCTTAACCAATAAAAAAATAGAGAAGAAGTAAAAGAAAAAAATAAAATTTGAAACAATTTTTTAAGTTGTTTAATAAAAAAAAAAGTATTTTTTAGTTGTGTACAAAAATGAATAAAAAGAAAATAGAGATATATAAAAGTAACATGAATACCTTGATTAAGGAATGAAATGTAATAATTTTTTAAAGTAAAAATCATATTTTGAAAATTAATTTTCTATGGAAAATAGTTTTTTTTTTCCTTATAAGATAGAAACAATCTATAGTTAGTGTAATTATAAATTATTGCAAATAATGGTCTATTGTTATGCAGCAAGGCAGCAAATCGAAACCACTATCCGCAAGTCCGCAACAATGTGAATAATTTTGTCTTCTTCATAAATTATATATATTTTTTGCCTCCCTTCTGTCCAAATAAGAGGGAACACACTTTTATTACCAGACAAAATTCAATTTTTCATTCCTTCAATTTTAAAAGAGGTTCTAAATAATAGAACAAACTATTTTTAACTTATTTCCTTTTCTTCTCCAATCATTCCTTTCAAATTCTATCATTTCCAGTATAGCATCAATTTTTTTATTTTATATTTAATTTCCGAAAGAGACTGTATGTTGAACGGAGAGAAAAAAAGGTTTGGACCTCCACACAGGTTTTTTCCTTGTAGAGCACGTTCGATCACTTTGTCAACAACATAAATTGGTAGTATAAAAATGGAACCAGCATGTTGCCGTGTCAGCTGTAATGTGGCATTTAGAGGAGCTAAATCTAAAATATTATTTGTGGATCACCACCTTATGTAGTTTATTTTTTGAATAATGAAATATAAAATAAAATTTAAAATCATCATTGTAATTTGTAAACTGATTGGTTAAGAAAGCAATTGGATATAAATGATTAATACACTAAAGTTAAATAGTTTGGATATGATCTAAGTTTAATAATTGATGAAAATAGTTATTGATTCAACTTTCTTTACCTCTTGATCAAATTTTAAATTATGCATGATTCTATGGAAGGATTAAGACAAAAAAATTGATTGAAATTAATGTAATATTATAAAATTAAAACACACACAATTTTATTTATGAACGAAACATTTCACTTATACTTCTGTAATTATATATTCATTAGTATATATTTATTCATTTCATGATTTTTTTAGAAATACATTTTAATATTTTAAGGTATTTAAAACTTATTAGTTTTGACTTTTGAATTATTTTGATGTCGTTATAGTCTTACATTTTCATTTATTATATATATTTTTAATTTATATAAAAATAAGTTTTAATAAGAAATATAGAAGAGCTAATAAAATAAGATTTACTCCTTATCTTCTGATTATACTTTTTGAGGAGATCTTCTAATTATACTATTATAAATTATTTAATTTTAGAAATGAAGATATAAAAGTTAAATGTTCTAATTTATTATAATCCAATTTTAATTAAATTTAAAACTATATAAAACTCAATTCAAATCAAACCGTCACGTGTTTTTATAATTAGATTGAAAAAAAATGTTTTATCTTGAATCCTAATTATACTTATTGGAGATGGAGGAATTGTAGATAAGGCTCCTTGTCCTTTTAGGGAAGGGTGCTTGTTAATTATACCTTATTATTATATTTTTATATCTCATAAATAGTTAATGATTACTTTCTAAATTTTTTATTATTATAATATTAGTGTGGAGATTTTTTATTTATTTATAAAATTCAAATTAGAGATATTATTCAAGAAAACTAATTTCAATTCAACTTAAACCAATGACTTTGTTAATAATTTCTTTTAGATTTATATTTCCAAATTCTTATCATTTTTAATGGTCACAGTTACTTTATAATTTTAGTAATATTTTTGGATAAATAAAAGAAATAAATTAATAGTTTTTTAACCATTAGGATCGGTCTAATGAAAGGATTTAGACCTTTGGAGTATATACATGAAGTCTTAAGTTTGAATTTGTCATTGTACAAAAAGGAAAATAACTAATACTATTTTTGGTTAGTTTGCACACGTACTGATTTACTTTTGTTTCTTCTTTAAATTTCGTGGAAGACCTTTTGTCAAGTTCAATAAACTTTATGCTATGTATTTATTTTCCAAATGTTAGATCTTTGCTATTTAAAAATTATTTTAAAATCTAAATAATTCAATTCTAGTAAGGTGCCTTTTCAATAAAACAAAACTCTTTTAGCATTTATTTTTTGTTTTATATACAACATTCATTTTTTTAAAAAGAAAATACCAAATTAATCTTTAGAAACTCACATGAGTCGACCTAATGATAAAATATTTGTATAATTTGTAAGAGGTTAAATTCAAATTTAATTATCATCGTTATACAACAAAAAATCAAACAAATTCCTCTTTGTAAATTAAAATTAATTTTTTTATGGAAATTAAAATTAATTAATGTGAATTTCCCTTAGTCTTTTAACATAAAATTACAATATTCAATGTCATCAAAATTTAAAAATGTAACTAAATTTTACCACAATATATAGATAATCAAAATGAGTTGTTTTTTAATTGTCTCGAGAAAATTGTCACAACCAGGCCAATATCCACTGTTTCAAGTGGATTAGGTTCATCCAAAAGGCCCATTTTCTCTTAGACTCAGGCTCACTTGATTGAGGTATGCATTATTTCCTTCTCTGTCATTATATCAAAATTGAACTGGTTTAAGTTTAAGTGCTAGATTGCCTTTTAAAGACATCATTATAACACTTCACTGGCCATAATCATCAGAGAAGAATAGTAGTATCTCGTATAGTGATTAGATTCAATGTACTGGAGACTAACACATACTCTAATCAAACATTTTCTTTGCACTACGAATTACTAAATGTTTTAGCTTAGCACGCTAACTAAAACACAAATTTAAACAAGTATGGTAGGTAAAGTTCAATTAGGACCTTAATTTCCAATAAAATCTAGATTTTAAAAAATGGCCTTTTCATAATAGATTATAATAGGAGGAGTCGTAACGAATGATTTAATTTATCTGTTTTCTTAAATACTTTTAACTAAAATATATTTAACTATTATTTATGAATTTCTTTTCAAAAGAGACAAAAAAATATAATAAAAATGTTTAAATACATTAGTATATAAAAAAAGAAATTTTGAAACAATTTTAAAAAATGTATGATAGAACAATTTTCTTCTTCTTTCTAAGTTAAACAAACGACTTACTTCATTTGATGTTAATTCTTATATTTGTTTTTTCTTTACATAAATTCTTATATTTGTTACATCTTTGAAAAATTATACTACTGTATCGTATTCTTATATCTTAACACCTTTTTCTTATTTAAGATATTACATATTGTTCTTATAATTTATGTATAAACCATGCATGTATGAAGTCATATAAATAATGAATTAATAAAATGTAAGGCTTTAATCAGATAATTAGTGATTAAGAAGGTAGCTTTGTACTTCCATCTCCTTAGTTTAAATATTTGATTAACAAGCATGAGAATGAATTCTCATTCAATGCCCTAAGCCAATGTGTAGGGACCCTTTTCATTTTTCAATGCCTTAAGCCAATATTCAATCCAAAATTAATAAAACTATAACTTCATAAGTGCATGTCAATGAACAGATACAAATAACCAGTGTTGTTTCCTACCTAATTGAAATCATTGTGACGCAATTGATTTTCAAATGTGTAGACATCAGATATCACATGCAATAGTCTAGTCACTCCTTGTTTGTTATATCAGCTGCCTAGTACTCTATTTTGTAGGTCGTTTAAAGGGCGTTTTAAGGATAGGATCAAATGTCATAGACTCATCATTATAGTTATTTATGTTTATAATTTAGTCAGAAATAAGTGTTTACTAATCACTACTGTTTATTAAATCACGCTTTTGTCAATTAGTCGCAGTCAGTACTCAATAGTGATGGATTGATGGTTGGCCAGGATTGTGTGTTTGTTATTTTGCAGATAGATACGTGGAGAATTTGTACTTATCAGTGGAATTACTAGTTTTATATGAAATATAAAATTAATTATTTCAATTAAAAATGATTATATATATAAAAGATAGGATCAAATGGCATAGATGCAAATTAAACTTTGATATAAAATCCTATTTATCTATATTTTATTTATCTTCTACAACTGCCACTTTTATAAGAATATTTTAACAAGTGATAAAATGAAATGATTTCTAATTATTGGTTAATGTAAAAAATCTTTACACTAATAGTATATAAAAATTAAATTTTTATAAAGAATTAAACATCTACTAGAGTACCAATTGAAGAGGATTTTTTTAATACCTTTGAAAATTCGATTAAAGAAAAAAAGAACAGAACAGATATAACATGTGATTCACAACGAAAAAAAAGTGGTAAAACGAGAAAGAAAATGCATATAGATTACACATTTTAGAATATGAAATTTTATATTTTTCCTGAAGGTGTGAATTATCTCTTGTGAGTAAAATAGGATGAATGATAAGAACTTTATTTAGGTGATATCAATACAAAAAAAGTAAATGAGGAAAGTAAAATCAAATACAGAATAACAGAAAGCAAAACAAGCTAATATCATTTTAATTTTGGTGCAGCTGGAGGTACAAGCACCTATATGGCTATATCTATAAATGAGGACTAGAAAACAACTCAAATTTTATTGCAATTCTCAACATATTAAAAAGAATTCAGATATTGACACGAGTATGAAAACAAAAAATCACGATGTACATCACAGTAATTCTCTATAATACCAACAGACTTAACAAGCCCCCTAAGAAAAACCTCTATCTAAATGAAATCCAATAAATAGATCAAAACTATGAAAAAAAAATGAAGGTTTTAAAATGGGGGAAAATGGTTCTACCCCTTGATAAGAAAGAAGTTAACTTTAAGAAGCAAGCATGTAGCATGACATATTTTTAAGCAGTTGGACTCCAACACCAAAAATGAGGCAGCAGGGACAGGTTCTTTCTTAATTTGACTCTACAAGAATGTACTAAATATCTAAGCTATGATTTTCTTTCCTTTAACCTTATCCTTGAGGGCACCTTTAAATGGTTTTGATAAATCCAATGCATCATCTGCAGTGTGTTTCTTCCGCTTTGTGACACTAATGCTAGCAGTATTACCAATGGGACCTGACCAAGCTTGGAATGGCTCCTTTGAAAAGGTGTATGAGGTTGAACCCAAAGAAACATCAGAAGGAACAATATCTGGATCTATATGATTAGAAGATCCCAAAGGAAAGCCAATCTGTCCATCTTCATGTGGTGGAGGGAACTTTTCACTCTTGCTCTTAGCATTTGCATGAGTGATCAAACGCCTTCTCTGTTACACATGAAATCATTGCAGCAAATTTTAATCAACGTTAGTTTTATACTTTCAATCACAACTATACAGATTTTCAATAATAAAAAATGATAATGAATTTTATTAGAAGGAAAGCAGCAGTACAAAGGCATCAAACAATAGAAATAAATTTCTTTAACATACATCAATGTTGGATTGAAGCTCAGCATTGCCTTCAGGAGCAGGAGCAGCTTTTGCAGTGCGATCACGCATACGATGCTTCTTTGCACCATCAATGTGAGCTTTGCCGGCAGCTCTTGATCTGATTATTCATATTTGCAGGGAATATTGGTCAAATATAGTATGATCACCAAATTAAAACTCACATGTTAATCAAAAGGAACACTCTTCACTCTACTGATATCTATTAAACAAAGTGTATGTCATTGTATGTGTGTATGTTGAAGCAGACTCTCTTTTATCTGCTTTCAGTCATAAGATTAAAGCATGATTAAAGGAAAAATATAGTTTGCCACCTGCATTTCTACTGTCAATAAACATGTAAATAGTTTTTCAGTATCCACTCTTTGTTTCAAAAGTGTCATCATTATTATTTGCACACCTGTAAGTTACTCAATAAAGAATATTTACAATAAGTGTCATTGAACAATTGAAATAATATAAACTAGAATTGTTAACAACACCTTACATTGTTATCCTCAATGTCTCCAATTTTTCTGTCCTAATCCCTCCATTTGTTTTTAAAAAATATCATTTTCTTAAATATTCACAACTATGTGCACCTCACTTCTAGTATGCATCAAGCAAACTTGAGAGAAAAGATACCTCCTTGCTTCGTCATCCCGCCGTTTAGCATCCATTTCCTTGGTTGGGGGATATTTTGGAAGACTTGAAGGATCACAAGCATAAGGTTCTGTGGTAAAGAACTGCAAAATGATAGGAAGGTCGAACAAAGTAAATGTATGTGGGTTTGATTTTAAAAAAAGAAAAGAAAAATAGAGCATCTAAATTCGACAAAGATAACATCTATTTTAGATTCAAGAGAAGTTTCAATTTATTAATGTAAATTTTGGAATATCCACATCCCTTATGGACTTATGGTGATCATTTCAAACATGCCATCCATTCCATCACTTGCTCATTATTCCAAAGAAAACAAGAAAGAGTGAATTGACTTCCAAGGTCATCCAGACACCATCATTTTACATCAAATCAAACTTTTTGATCCTATTCCAAGAAGGGATGCATATTCTAAAGTAAACAAAGCTCAAGAGAGGCACATAGGCATGGCAATAAAAACTGAACTCGTGCATACCCGTCCGACTCCGCCCCCATTTTGACGGGAAAAACCTGCTTTGACCGGGGTTGAGATTGGATTTTCTCCGACTTGGGGAAGCGGGGTCGAGTTCGGGTTTGGGTATGTCACTCCCAGCCATGCTCCCACCCCGCTACATATATTTTTATAATTATTAATAATATAGTTATATATTTATGTATAATTCTATTAATATATATTATATGTAATTATTAATTATATAATTATTTTCATATTTTGTCATTTATAACTATTAAAATATAGAATAATTATTTTAATAGTTAAATAAATAATATTATAATTATATTACTAATTATAACAAAATTAAAAATTATACATTTAGCTAAAAATATAATTTAATTCTTAAATATGTTTACGTTATTTATTCTTTATTAAATTATATACAATGATTGAATTAAAATATAATTAATAACTTAATCTATGATTTATTTAAAGTATATAAACAAATATTTTTTTTTAAATGTGAGATTAGTTCCCCACGGGTTTCCCTGAACCTGATAAAACCCGATGGGGATGGGGTTGGGTTTCATTTTTGCACCCTCGCCTTTTATAAACTTGAACCTGAACCTGCCCCGCCTTTTGTGGGGACGGGGATGGGGATAGGCAAACCCGCCCCGTTGCCATCCCTAGAGGCATATCATCTAGTTGATACAGAATTAAAATGGTTTTCCTCAGACAACATTCAAGATTGGATGGACCATTCTCCTATAGCAGCAGTTTACAACATTCATGCACACTTATTTTGGTATAAGATATCAAAGACTCTAAGAAGCTGAAGAACCATGCTCCCCAACTTTTTGTGTCAACAATAGAACATCCCAAGTCATAGACCTTCAAGAAGTTCAACATGTGGCTCATTTTGTATGTTTCATGTAAGAGTCTAGAGTATGTACTTTAGGCAATCTATGTACCCTGAGAATAGATCTCTAAGTAGCATGAAATAATAATATCAATAACAAATCAGGAATTTTCAAAATCCCACCTCACTTCTTAGAGCATCTGTGGCACTCTTCCGTTCTGCAGGATCAATTGCAAGAAGAGTGTCAATAAGGGGCAGTGCTGAAGGTGGAAAATCTTTAAATGTCTCTGTTATGCATCTCTTGTATGGTTCTCGAGGTTTAAACAAAGTAGCATTAGGCATCTTTGACTTCTTCCAATACTCATCAGAAGGCGAACCACAAAGTTTGTATATCTTATGCAGTTGTTCCACCTATGTAAGTCATCGAGAAAAAGTGTCAGAAAATATCCAATGGAAATTTCAAATAACCAGCAAATAAAGTGCAAGTGATATATCCTTAATGCGACGCAAATTCCCTCAAACTTCGTAAGAGAAGGTAGAGCTAAACATAAGATCTAGTATACCACTTAAAAGAGTGATTTGCTGAAAACAGCCTTGGGGATGCATTTAAACAAATACAGAAATTGTAGACAATGTTGTTTTCTAGTTATCAGTCTGCATTGCATAATTAGGCAACTGAACCAAGATTATTATTACTATCATCATAATCACTAGTACCGCTAAATCCTTACAAATGCATGTCTTGATTATCCTTCTACTTTTGAGGGTGGAATGGTTTATTCACCATTAAACCACAACCAAATCATATGGGAAAACTACGACTTTATAACAGTCGACCAGAAAATATGTTTTAGTAATAACATTTTGAGTTGGTAGCAGCCTAACAGGTATACAGCTTCTATGTGTGCAATTCTCTTGTTGAGAAACATCCAGTTATGCTCCACCACTTCATTCATCTCTAGAAGTTTTCAAGTAAATATCTTATGGACCATCATTCAACTCAGCTATAATAATCATGCTCCCCTATAGTATTCTAAAATTTGTATCTCCTTTTTAGTTTTTACCCAGTTTTTGTTTTCAATAGTACATGTACATTAAAAAACTTGAACAAGGGACAAAAAGCCAAAGGTACACGTGCAAAAATGAAAACCAAGGGTACAAAGGCTACATCAGAGAGACTAGAAGTTACAGTCTCTTCCACTGGATTTTACATTATCTGGGCAACAATTTGATTTGTTCCATTTTCACCCATCATGTTTCATAGCTCAACAGAGGCATATGCAGTTGTTTCTGTAGTAAAATGTTTTATCAAATCATGAAGTAACTCAGGCATGGTTATTTCTCATACTTTTTCAGTTTTTCTTAGTTTATTTCCCATTAATTGCACGTCTTCCTATTCATTGCAGATATGCACAATGGTGACCTTCTAAATGGCAGTATAATGCACAAAACTTGGATTAAACTTACATAGGCTTACCCCCATGAGAAGAGAGGGTTGGGGGAGGGGGGAGTTGCAATGCAATAACTAAAAGGTTCATACATGCATATCTAGAAAGCAGCTGTTCCATTAGGAGATATAACTTCTTTTTGACCATTTCAAAATAGAAAATTTGTTGAATTACCACACTAACTGTTAGGCAGAGCTTAGAGGGAAATGAAAATTCCTATAAGACAAAACAAGAAATTTTAAGTTTTCACCTCCGTACGACCAGGCAAAATAGGTTTCCCAGCCAATAACTCTCCTAAAATGCAACCAACACTCCAAAGGTCAATGGCCGCACCATATTCTGTGGCACCAAGAAGCAACTCAAGAGGTCGGTACCAAAGGGTAACCACACGATTAGTCATGGGTTGCCGGCGATTTGGATCAAAGAAAGATGCAAGTCCAAAGTCAGCAATTTTAAGTATTCCTTCATTGTCAATAAGAAGGTTTGATCCTTTAATATCACGGTGAAGTACGTTTCGACTATGACAGTGCTCAAGTCCTGATAGCAGTTGATGTATGTAACATTTAACCTGCAGTAGGAGGCACATAATATATGGAGACATCAAATACAGCCAATTGAAAAGAAACCAAAGGGTATCTTTTATTTCTTAGATTATTAAGCCAAACCTGGCCTAACCTGAGGCTCTGTAAACTTGATGTCAGGGCTTGCCACAAGTCCAGCTAAATCATGCACCATGTAATCAAACACCAGGTACAAACTCAAGGACATTCTGGATGTAACTAAACCTTCTAGCTTTATAACGTTGGGATGATCCAATCTTCGCAAAATAAGAATCTCTCTAGCCATGAATTTTACACTCTCAGGTTCCAAATTGTCAAATCGAACCTTCTTCAGTGCAACAATCTTACCCGTCAATGTGTCTTTAGCTTTGTACACATTACTATAAGTTCCTTGACCAATCTAATACAAAGGGAAATTTAAAGAAAAAGAAAAAAGAATGAGATGAGCAGAATAATACATCTCAAATAATGCAGACTCAATTCCTTTTAACCTTGCCCACAATTTTATCAATCCAATAATGCATCATGAGTTTCAACAACACTATCACAACATCAATGATCAATCATAATCTGCAATTCTGCATTGATGAACTTCAAACCACATCCATCCACATATCCCTGATATGGCATGACTCATCAAATGCATTTCCATTTCAAGTTAAAGGTAACACAAGCACCTGAAAAATAACTAAAGTTCAAATATTTTTCCAGTCAATACAAACCCACCTTATCAATTTTCTCAAAGGTGTCAGCCTTTCGGGGAATCCACCCACTAAGCGCTTCCCCACACACTGCTGTTAGCCAAGGTGGCCAGCCAGCTGCTACTTGCTCCCCCTGCAAATGCTTTGGTGGATTACTTAACCTTGGATTTGGCTTTGATCTTCTTCTTTCACCCTTCGGCCGCCGAACCCGATCATCACCACCACCATTCTCTTCATTCTCCTTCTCACCATTCTGAGCCTCTACCGCGTTCTCCTCAGCTCCGCCTGTGGACACTTCATCAACTTTCTTGTTGGACCCAACACTCAAATTCTTCTCCTCCTTCACCTCGGAGACTATTCCCGATGACACTTCTCTGCTAATCACACACCCCATTTGTTCTCCTCCAATCCAAGCTTCATTCCCTTGACATGTCTCTCTAAGCGAGGGTTTCTGATCACCACACTAATCCAATAGTAATAATAATAATAATAAAGTAAAACACGAGCATGAATATTATTATGATTATGAATGGATAACATATATTTTTTACCCTTGATCAACTTGGTAATCCTAGAACAATTGGTGAAAGCAGCAAACTTAAGCATCAAGTGATGAGAGGAATTCGGAATCAAAAGTAAGACTTGTTCACGTTTTGAACGATTACTGGCCCACAAGGTGCACGAGCACAAACATATCCAGTGATCAATTAAGAATTTTGTTGCGGTCAAAGGTATCAAAATTCAGGGCGGCGTCAAAGTGATCTATCTACATACACAATAGGAAAGTGAAAAAGTAAAAAATAGAAGATAATTTTTAATTTTATTTTCCCAGATAGAGCAAGCAAGCAAGCACGTGTGGGTTGAGAAAGAAAAGGGGGCAAAGAAGAAAAACATGAAAAAAAAGATTGTGGTATGTCGCAGAAAGTGTTAGAGTAACAGTAACTGGAGCTGGGGTTAGTAATTTTTTTGTATAAATAGAAAGAGGTTGTTGTCTTGTGTGACGATTGTGGGCACTGTTTACCTGCGTCTGTGTTGTCTGGTGATGTTGTTTGTTTGGTCTTTTCTGGTTCTCTTTCTCTCTTAGACGAGACGAGGAATACAGAGAGGATGAGATCTTCCAACTCTCAAAAAGTCAAACCTCTCCAAATCTCTTTCTTACAACACCCATTTCCATTTCATTTGTTTTCTACTCATTTCTCGTCTTCCCTGCTTCCTAAACTCATCGGTTTTATTAGTACTTTTTTGCTTTCATTTTTCTTTTTTCTTTTCTCCCTTCGCCCAAAGAAAAAAGAAAGAAAGAAAACAAGGAAAGGGAATCACAAGGAAAAGGACTAAAACGAACGGAATTGGGAGAATCCCACTCGACTGAAATGATTGATAAATTATTAATTCTAATATTAATTAGTATTATCTTAAAAAATAAAATTATTAGTATTATTTATTTTCTTTTGAATCCTGTTAAGATTTAAGAGTATTATTTAAGTAATTATATATTTTTATATTAAAAGTTATAGTATTAATGTATCAGTAATATTATTACTTAATTAATAAATTACGGATTAATATTTTTATTGTATTTTTTGAAAAATAATTTATTAATTAATAAAGTATCGATTAATAGTATTTATCATTTTTTGTAATTTAAAGTATTGAAATAATAGGTAATTATAATTTTAGGATTGATTTAAAATTTTACTAGAAAGATCATTAATAGTATAACATGTTTATTGCTCGCGACGCATCCATAATCCAAAATTTATAGAGTAAATTACATTCACAATCTTCTGTGTTTTGCTCAAATTTCGCCTGATACCTTTTCCTTTTTGCACACTATTTTTACCACCCTCTATTAACGTCGTTAACTAACATCAATTGAAATATGTGAGTAGACAAACTTGTCTTTACATTTTAATTGTAAAACCCAAATTATCTTTTCCTAATTATTTTCAGAATTTATGATTCATGTTTCATTCATCTTTACCATTAGTGAAGTATTGTTCATCTTCCTCTTCATCGCTCTTGTTCCAGTTCGCGAATTTTCCATTATTCCTCTTATAGTTTGCGACGTTCATGAGCGTCTTCATTTGTCTTCCTCTTTGACGTTTACAAGCACTTTATTTTTCTTTCTGTTCTACAATTTCTATTCACATTAGGTTATGTTTGTAAGTGACTACTGGACCTTGTATATAGGTTACTTTTTAAGATTATTTATTGTTGTCTATTTCTGAATGAAGTTTCAATGGGAGACCAGTTTGGGATCACTTATGATTTTTAAAATCATTTGTTTATTAGTGTTGATTAAAATAGTGTTGACGTTTGGGACAACAGGAAACACAATAGATGAAGTGAAAATCATTTGTTTATTATTGTTGATTAAAATAATGTTATGTTTGAGACAACAGGAAACACAATGGATGAACTGAAAATCATTTGTTTATTATTGTTGATTAAAATAGTGTTGATGTTTGGGACAACAGGAAACATAATGGATGAACTGAAACTCATTTGTTTATTATTATTGATTAAAATAGTGTTGATATTTGGGACCACAGAAAATACAGTGGATGAACTGAAAATCATTTGTTTATTATTGTTGATTAAAATAATGTTGATGTTTGGGACCACATGAACATAATGGATGAAAAATGTTTGTTGAGAATCAGAATTCAGTTCATATGTATGTTAGTAGAACAAATGATAAAAGAAAATGTGTTAACACTACGTACTAAAAAAGTGGATTCAAAGTTGGGTTTATGTAAAAAAATAAAAAAGAAGCAAGAGTATTAAAATATTTTTAGGTTGAGAAAAAGAAGATGATGGTATTTTAGACATAAATTTTCATTAAAAGTCATATGACCAACATATGCTTAATTTTTGTTGGATTATTAAATAATGTTTAGAAAGGAGAATGTCTAAGTCTAATGTGAGTTAAATAATTAAATTTTTTTTTTAAGATAAAAAAGAGAGAAATATCATATAAAATTTAAAAAATATATAAAAAATGCGAATGCGAGTATAATATAGTCAAATCCATATTGATAGGTACTATTTTTTACGAATATTTTACTATTTTTATTTCTTTTGGTGCAAAATGAAAACGAACCAGTTTTCTAGCTTGTATAGTATTCGTAGAGATGTGCTTGTTTTATATGCATTTTAATATACCTTACGGTAGGGGTCATTTCCATGTGAGAGTAAAAAACGAGCGCGTATATATATATATATATATAATGTTATGTAAATATTTAAAAAATTATGTAGTTCTTAAAAAAAGTATGACGTTGTATTTAAATTTTGATAATTCATAATAAAATCTAATAGTTAATATTTGTTTCTCATTTTCACGGTTTCACATATAGAGACTCGTTATATTTTTTTATTCAATAAAGACTCACTATATTTATCTTCACTTCGCATACATCTTTGTATTAAAGTTAAGATAAAATTAAAATTTTAATGACTATTAATATAAAAAATAACTATGAATTAATAAAAAAATTATTGTTAATGTTCTTATATTTTAAAAAATAATTATTAAGAAAATTAATAGATTTATCATGCATAATAATTTATAATTAAATAATAATATAAAATTATTTTACATTGTTTTATATGATTACTGCATAAATTATTTTTCTAAAATTAATTTTAAATTATTAAAATATTTGTTTAAATTAATTTTAATTATAAATTTATATTAAAATGTGAAATAATGAGAAAAAATAATTATAAATGTAAAGTAAATAAACACTTTACTTCTTTTTTTTTTTTTTTCATTTTTTAGGACATGATGTAACAAGATCTGTACAGCATAATTTGGATAATGGTAAGCACAACCAAAATGATGGTTCATGGATCACGACTACTTACGATTAGAATTACCTTGTATCTATAGATATCTCAATCTTTTAAATTGATTATTTTCATGATAAAGTTTATGGATAAATATGGCTAAAAAGATTCAAACAGCTCATAAACTTCGCCCATGGGGATGCACTTCTCTTTTTGGCATGTAGAAGATCCTTGTCCCAAAGTCACAAATATGTAGTTTAAAATATTGATAAACAGAATATTTCATTTCATCCCAGTGCAGTTTGATAAGAAATTTATCAACTTGTTATATACTAGAAGTCAGCAACATATTATTTTCCCTATCTTTCTCTTTGATTGTATAATAAAAACACAGATCAGCCTGACCTGCTATGCTAAGATCACACATCATGCTCCTCTTCAACTATGCTAGCAAGTCACATAGGCTACCAAGATTTCAATCGTTTAAACAAACAAATATGCAAACAACGTTTCCAAAATATATAATCCACCATTTCCAAAAATACAAGGATCAGACAAACTCTTTGCCCAAAGATACCTCCTAATTGTGTACATGCTTGCAAGTGTGCAAATTAAGATTAATTATGCGAATTGTTAAAAATTATATACAGATAAATTGGAATAATAATTTCTTATTCATTCATTCATTTACTCATTTATCACCTCTTAAATGAGGTATAATTATATAAGTAATGTTAACAATCTGAGTATAATAGTATGAAACAATAATTCAAACTAGGAAACAATAATTCAAACTTCTTCTTATTTAGACTATTTTAACAACCTGTTCCTATTTAACATAAACAATAATTCAAATTCAAATTTTATCTTCAACACTTCTCCTCAAGTTGGTGCATGAATATCGGTCATGCCCAACTTACTAGTTGCTTCTTCAAACACTATTCTAGAAACGACTTTGGTCAGCAATAGGTTCAGAAGGTGCTTCAAGATAGTCCATAACAAGTGCTTCGGTTATGTGAGGTAGAAAGATGATTGAGATACAGGGAGAGATTCAAAACAATCACATGTTCAGGTCAATAGATTTTAGGGCTGGTCTGTGAAAGATTCAGAACAGTGCAAGAAACTTCACATCAATGACCTTCAAATGAAATATGTGCATGAAAGCTTCAAAACTGAGGTACGAGAATGATTCAAAATGGGTTTGTGTTGTTTTCGAGAATAAGATTGAGATACGGGAAGTAATTCAGAACAATCACATGTTCAGGTCTATAGACTTCAGGGTTGGTCTGTGAATGATTCAGAATAGTGCAACGAGCTTCACATTAATGACCTTCAAATGGAATACGTGCATGGAGGCTTTAAAACTGAGGTACGAGAAGGATTCAAAACGGTTGTGAAGACTTTAGAACGAGTGCATTGAGGCATCATAACAGTGCGTCAATTCACGTAGGAAGGCTGCGTCGAGGGAAGAAAGGTTGTAATTTAGCGAGAGGAAAGAGAAAGAAAAAGTGAGTGATTGGCGATGCAATAAGGTGCGAAGGGATTCAAGCCGGGACTGAAGATACGGAAGTTATGTGAGACAAAGATGAAATTTATGATAATAATAATTATAATTTATAGAGGAATTAAAGATGAAGTTCATGATAATAATAATAATAATAATTTATAGAGGAATCAAAGAAGGTGAAGGTTAAGGAGGAGAAATAAAAGTGAAATATAAATACTGATGCTGGAAGAAAAAGAAAAGAGATGTATGTTTGGAAATATAAAAAAGAAAGAGACTCTTGAATACAATATTAAAAATCATATACGGATAAATTAGAATAATAATTCTTTATTTATTCATTTATTCACTCATCCATCATCTCTTAAATGAAGAAGTATATTTATACAAAAAATATTAATAACCTGAACACAATATTAGAAAATAATAATTCAAACTTCTTTTTTTCTATACTATTTTAATAATTAACAGAATCTAGAGTAACGTTTATAACATGACTCATGAGCTGATGCTAATAACAAACAACTAAATACTAACAAAGTATTATTTGGGCCAAGCTGAAATTGAATTCATTTCTATACAAAGTTGGTAATACCGAAATTATAGCAGTTTTAGTTTCTTATATAGATTCTAGTGTCCCACTAAACCTTATAAGTTATCATGAATAATATAAACAGATCGATACAAACAGAACCATCATTCTTTTTTTCAACAAGGTACTTACATCATAGTTTCACAAGAGAACACCAATAACCGAAGTAGCTCAAGAATTAAATAGAACTAATTTACAACAACTGCCTTAAATTGAATCAGCATCTAGCAACTACCCATTAATATATACCCCATTGATAAGACGCAATTCATAAAACAGCACCAGAAAATCATAAAGAGTTATAAAAATCTTCATTGCGAATTTGATGCGAGTGGCTGACTGAGTTAATTGAACTTATGTATTAAAATAGAAAATATTTTATGGTTATTGATACTTTTTTCCCTGCTGAGTTATACTCTTCATAATATAACAAGTGTAGATAAAATACCAGCTTTTGTGGTTATTGATTCTGCTGTTCCTCTAAATAAACATCATCATAGTACGCTTCATTTTTGGAGTGTAATTGTTGCAAGGAGTGAATGAACGGATAGAAATTTAAAAAAAAAAAATGTTAAGAATATAAGTATGATGCATGAATATATGTCATTTGACCATCTTACCAGGCCAATCATCATATCCTATATAGCCACCAAGGGTCGTTATTTAAATAGCACTCCACGTATATTTATTTATTCAATGCAATCCTTACATACCATATAGTCTGTTTCACATGCTTTTGCCTCTAAAATCAGGTACACAAACATATCATATCATTACATATAGAAAAGCATTGATGCATATATTAATTAAGAAAGCCAAACCATGTAATTACTAAAAGGACACCTGAGAGATTACTCAACAACAGTAGATATTAATAATTCTTCATATATGTATAGCTATAGCTGGTAGCTTATTGGATGGACATGCCATTAAACTT
Source organism: Glycine latifolia (assembly GCA_013407115.1). Classification (NCBI taxonomy): domain Eukaryota; kingdom Viridiplantae; phylum Streptophyta; class Magnoliopsida; order Fabales; family Fabaceae; genus Glycine; species Glycine latifolia. The sequence goes on from CM023950.1 coordinate 27,090,701, forward strand.
ATCCTCATCAGCCTCCTTATTGATCGAGGGAGACGCCATTATACTTCTTCAGAGCCTCCTTATGATTCATGACTCCATAGCCCTGTCTGTTGACATAATCATAATCACGACGTTTCCCCCCATCACCGAAATTGAAGCGTTGTCGCATTGGTGCATCACCACCACCGGTCACAATATTTTTCAGCCCTTCAGTTTCATTCACCGGATTCATGGTCCTGTCATATGGCCTTGCTGCTGGTGGGGCGGGCCTGCTCCCAAACGGGTTGTTGTCATATTCATGCGGTTTGGGCAGCATTACAGCTCCTGTCATCAACAACGGGACCTCGTCGATATTCGTTGCCTTGGTTAGTTCGATCCCTTTTCTTGGTAAATCAAAATGCTTAGTGTTACCTCCATATAACGGCCTGTTCCCTTCCATGTTAGGACCATAATATGAAGGTTTTGGCTGCGAGGAGTAGTGGCGCCAATCAGGTGAAGTAACGTGACCGGACGACCTTGGTGGACTACGGCTAGCTTCATTGTGCACCTTGGTGAGGAAGTCATCAAATTTACGTGGGCTTGTTTGATGTGGATGCTTCCCTTCATCATCATCATCATCATCATCACTCTCGTCCTCATAATAAGGCCTGCTAGCAACTGGAATTACTTTTTTCTTGGTAACGAACCCGTCTGAGTAACCATTACCGTTACTAAATTTGGGGACGTAGGGAGCAAATGGCTTTGCACCAGTTTCAATATTTCTCACATTGCTAGTATTGTAGGAGGATATTTGAGCGCTTCGGTATGCGTAACCATACTGAGCCATGCTTCTTACTTCTCAAACACCCACCTCTCTCTTTTGGTTCTTAACTTAAAACCCTTCTGCTTTTATATAGGAGAAAAAAAAAGGGACTTAATTATTTTTTTTAGTTGTTAAAATTGAAGTATGTATTTTTTTTAATTCTTGAAATTTAATATTTTTTTAGTTCTTAAATTTTGAAAATTATATATTTTTAATCTCTGACATAATAAATTTACAATTTTTAATAATTTAAAACTACTTAAATTTGTATTTGAAAATTATCACAAAGTGTTAAAAACTTCACAAAATACTTAAAAATTGTCACAAAATTTTAATTTATTATATAAGAGATTAAAAAAAGTAATTTTTCAACAAAATTCAAGAACAAAAAAATAAATTTAAATAAAATCAAGGATTAAAATAGTAATTAAACTTAAAAAAGATATATGGTGAAACTTTGCGTTTGAATTATGCCCGGCCCACAATGTCTCCACCTAAAATAGCTAAAGATATGCATGCAGGAGCAGGAGATTCAAACGTATCGAGTGCATAAGATAAGAGAATCGTATGCTATATACCTTAGGCGGAATCTCAATACACGGGTGTGAATTTTATTCATGTTCTTATATTGATGATTTCTATGGTGATTGAAAGTAAAGAATGGTATTAATTCCTTCAATAAGTGGATGGAGAAGCTTGAATTCCACTTGTTTTAGTGACATGCATCGTTTTCTACCCTGGATGTAAATGAACATGTTCGTTAATTGGTGTTGGATGGCATCCAACGACGTAGTAGCGATCAAGAACAAAGTAATTAAAACGGACCACAACATAAAAAGAATCTGAACCCATTTCATTTTCAGCTAGCAAAGTCTACAGTTCATTAAGCGAGGTGGGCTCCAAGGAGATAGAGATGACTTCTCTCAATTGATGAACAAAGTTATGCTAGCCATATATTTATTTAATTAATAAACTACTGAGTAATCTACAACCTTTCAACTACAGAGAGTGCCACTTCATTAATTTAATTGTCATATACTTTACTGCTTTATTGGAATTCAATATATTCTCTTATTTGGCTTACAACGTAGTGAGGGAGAGGAATACTTTTAAAAAGGAAACTTCAATAATTCAGCTTCAAACAACGTTTCTCCTCCGATCTGAAATTAACAGACAAATTATTAAGTGATTTGAAATTATTATAGCCAGTCTCAACTGATCTTTACATTATTAAAATGGGTTCAATTTTTTTTTTCATTTCCTCAAAAATTTAAAATTTAAAATTCAAATTAATTTTTAATAAGATCAAATTGAATTTATTTTATAAAAAAATAAGAAATCTGAAATTAAAAAATTTCAAAATAAAGAATTTAATTCAACTATTTAAAAAAATTGCCGAAATTTGTTGAATAATTGAACCTACAAATAAATTAGAAAAAGAAAAAAAAAAGTAATTAAACGTGCGTTTATCTATTATCTTTCAATGACCAACATGCAATCCACCCTGCCAATTTTGACGCTTGTCACCTCATGCCATTGACAACATTGTTTCCTCTTCCATATCTCGCTATTCGTATACCATGGCACATCAGCGATGGACAATGTTGAACAAAGGAAAATAAATGGATTTGCTTAACTACTCAAGAGGAACTGTTTAGATACAAGTTCACAATGCTTTTAAGAGTTTTTTTTATTAAAAATATAATCTTTTTTGAATAAAAAAGTACTAAAAAAACCACTTCTAATCTTATATCCAATAAGGCTTATATTCAACCACGGAAATGTATTTCAAAATATAATTTAACATTTCCATAAGAAAAAACAATCTCCTGACTGCAAGTTTTCAAAGATGGAATAGGTTATTAACTACCATGTTCAAGGAAATATCTCAAATTTGATTCACAACTTCAAGGATAAAGGAACAACGCGTTGTTCTCTTCCTACAGGACACTTCGTTCATTTCATTTATAAATGAAGTTTGAGAAATCACATGGAATTATTGCTTAATTTCTTTTCCAAATCTGTCCATTACTAAGGAAATTAAATCTTCATGAAGTCTTAATATACGTGGAGCACTTAGCTTTCCTTGGGAATGGTTTTGGAGACTAGAAACTTCACATGGATGCAAATAGAAACTGCATCTGCAAAGGTTATCCAAAAAAGATCTGTATCAAGAAAAATATTATATAATTTTTTTATCCATTATCAGAGAGTTTACAAAAATTCATGCACACGATTCAACTAATGAATTAGATATTTTGGTAAGGAGAACGGTATATAATTACTATTTACTAGCCCAAGAGAAATAATAATTATAAAGAATTCCAGAGTTATAAAATTTTCATCAAGTTCAGTAACTCAAATCCTTTGGTAATATTCCACTCTTTCTCAAAAAGTAAGAAAACAAACTCAGTCTTTTTAAAAGACTAACCATCAAAAGTGCAAAATATATTGAGAGATGACACAAAAAATACATAGAACCGAGCAACAGATAGCACTGGATAAATATTAGCAGCAAAGTACTATAAATTAACATAATCGCAACTACTTAATTGATTTGTGTTATAAACTACTATGTTCAGTATCATCATATTTGTTTATGGGATGTGTATAAAATACCATCATATATATGACTATCCACAGTCAAGTTCAAACATTAGAATAAGTCTACGATAAGACTTTGAGCAAGAAAAAGAGGAGATTAAAAAAAAAAAGAAAAAGAAATCAGCCAATCATGTTCATAATAAATGCAATTGCCATGACCCACAAACAAGTTTTCTTCCTTGCTACTACAAGCATGGGTTCCACCAAACAATGAGAGTGTACAGGAAGGCAAAACGTTAATTACTTCATATTTTCTTTAGAAGCTAGGTAACCGATTATTCAATACAGAGTCCAAACACCACCTGGGGAAGTCTTTTTCATCCTCAGTTCCATCTAAATCAGACATTTTTTTTCTCCACGGACCTCCATGGGTTCCCTCGGTAATAATGGAAGGAGGGGAAACATCTGAGAATTCGAATGGAGGATAAACCATTATATCAGTCTCAGAACTTCCATCAACCTCAGTTCTTGAATGTGTAACACTTCCAGATAATAACTCCCCATTATCATAAGGAGGGGCTGGAGTTCCCATTCTTTGCTTTCTTTTTATCAACCAATTAGCCAAGAGCCCTTTCAGTGTTTCTTGAGCCAAGTTAACCTGTAGAGTAATGTCAAGAGTCATAAGTTGTTTTCATATATCTTAATTAAGAAACAAGCAAGCACTGATTTTGGTAGTTGATACTTGATATATAGTAAATTGGATATGAGGATAAATGCGTTTACCTTATCATCTTTAGGCTTGCCTACAATGTTAAGATCTGCAGAATACATCTCACCAGAAAAGCATTGAGGAGTGTCCAAATGTACAGACAAACATCCAAGTCTAGTATCCACTGTGAACCATGCTGGAATATTGCTAACCTGAAGCAGTATGGGAAGAAAATAAACATAAAAAAAAAAAACTAGGTAGGGCTAAAATCTTATCTAAATCAAGTGTAACTGTGTAAGTAGAATTAGTTGCGATGATGAATATCAGTAATCATACCATCTCAAACAACTCTTCTTTCTTCTCCTCAAATGAAACCTACATACATAGTTCCAAGCTTGAGCTATTTTGAACTCAATAGAACTTCGAAAATTATAATTATAATCAATACAACTATGCTCATTCCTTTCTACAATGTTGCCACACCGATAACTAAATGAAAGTACAGTCTATTCTTACCTTTCCATAATCTTTAACTACAACACCTTTCGTAATTTCCCACAACTTTACTGAACCAGAAGTATCCTATAAAGAGCCATTTTATCAGCTCAGAAGATGACAGAAAGATTAACAGAATAGATGACAATATTAACATTTTTGGCATATAATAGCACGAACAAAAAATACCATATGATTACCTTTGTCAGGACATGCCTCCTATTATTCAAAACTTCATGTTGTACAATTGAAGGGATGCCAGGAATAGTTAAAGTTGGTTGTTTATATACAGGAACCTATTGATGTTTGTAATTTTGGAAACAAAAAGAAAATTATTAGTGCCCCAAACAGAGAACCAAAAGAACATTTATCTGTGAAATATACATGCACAAATATACATACACAAATATGTTTCACCTTTATTTGTGCATATGCAACTAATATAATGTGTCCCTATAGCAATACAACACACTAGGTAGATAAAATAATAAAATTAGCATGTTGAACTTTTGAGAAATAAATAAGTATAACATACAAGGGTAGATCCTTCTAGTGACACCATTGCTCTGGAAAAGGACAAATCGCCTCTTTGGAAAATCTTTTGAGGGTTGCGTCCTTCAGCAGGCCATCTGTGAACTGAAGAGTCTGTTGATGCAACCCAAATGCTATCGTCATGCAAAGCCAATTTAAGAATAGGATTTTCCCCAGTTGAAAGCAAAACACTCTCTCTTGTTTGCAAGTCTGTCAAGTATAACTACACAAATAAAAGAATTAGGAATCCGTAACACAAGCTTCACTAATTAAGCAAAACAAGGAGACATCATATAATTCAAACTCATGATAATTAAAAATTTATAGAAAAACTGCACTCACTGAAGAGTCTCTACCACCACTATAAACATGACTAAATGTTGAAGTGCTTGCAAGAGCCCAAATAGAATCTGTATGAACTGCATAAGAATGCACACAACGTTGCTGACCAAGATCCCAAAGCCTATGATGAAAGATGGTGAGATTAGTAAACCATAAAACAAAAAGAAATTATTATAAAACCATATACACGCATTACCTTATCATAGAGTCTGAAGATCCTGATATACAAAACCTGCAATAAAAATGTTAAAATAATCTCAGCTCTTGTGGGGAGAAAGCATTACTTAATCTAACCTAATAACTTATGCCATGGAAAATTGCATGGCTATATGGAATGACAAAGAAACCAAACAACATTTAGTGTTTATCTCCTTTTCATCCTCTATACATATAAGCATCATCAATTCAATTATCTAAAAAGATTTTTGTCATCAATTTAATTAGTCCCTCAAAATCATAAAATAAATCATTAAGTCCTGACTTTAGTGAATGTTTACTGTTTTTTTTTCAGAAAAAAAAGGAGCAAGGGCCTGAGGAGATAGGGGCTGACATCCCAACGATGCTTATAAGCGGATTATTTCTCCAATCAAGCTAAATCAAGCATGTTGCTAATGTTTGTAAATAGTAACTTGTCCAGAGTAGAAGCAATGCCATAAGTATTTTTGGTGGGGGGGGAGGAGCAGAAAAATGTTGGATAATTCCGTCATCAATGCTGGCCCAAATCCCCATGTGGTGAAAATGGGAATGTTTGACTTGGGCCCAATTCCCAAGGTCAAACCTCGGCCCATTCCGTTTAGGGAATGCAAAATCCCTAAACCTAATTCCTCTCTATAAATAAGCTATTTATGGATGGAGGAGGCAGACCTTGAAGACATTGAATTGGCAGACCACAGAGAAAAAGAGTGCAGTTGAGAGTGTCTCCTGTGAGTGTCTCTGTGAGTGTTTCTCCGGCATTAGGCTGTAGAGAGAGAGAGCTCCCTCCATTGTTGGTGAGGTTGAGTGTTTACTCCGGCGTGTGGCCGTGGAGTGTTTGTAACCATTATTGTGATAGTGGAGATTTCTGGACAAGGTCCCGTGGGTTTTCCTCTTTGAGGTTTTCTCCCACGTAAAACCATTTGTGTGTGTGTTTATCTCTTGTTCTTCCCTTTCGCTTCAGATTTACGTTTCCGCATTTGTTACTGTTTGATTGATTCTGGGTGGAGTCTGTAACTCCCCAGACGAAGGCCGAGTTGGTGGAGAAAGGTGACGCGCACCACCGAGTTCTCCCAACAAAAAAAATTACGAGTCCTATCAACAAACCTGCCAGTAGAATCCAGAAGTAAAGCTCTGATGTTGTCTGTATGCCCTTTTAGCTTCAAAGTCTTTGATCCAGATCTCGGATCCCAAATACGCAAAACCTGAAAAGAAAAGAAAAAGAAAAAGAAATAATGCTCTAGGTAGAGATAACACCCAACTATCTAGCTAATGAAATTCAATTTAATATAATATAAAGTAAATGCTTCTTATATTCCAAGGGTAATAGCTAGCAGAAGCCACACACGGGAGAACATAAATATGAACAAGAATGTCACATTTTACCTTTTCTGTACCACCGGAGACAAGAAGTGTTCCCCCTTCATTCATTGCCAATGCATAAACAGATTCCTTATGGCCTTTGGCAACAATTGGATTGTATCCTTGAGATTGAGTAGTATGCATAGATATACTGTTTCTTGAGCTGATGGTACGTAAGCTTGTCATTGGTAATGAGTTTCCAGAAACATTGATATCATTTGAATTATCATCATCATCCATTGGACCATTACATTTTGTAGCTGAAGCTAGTGCAGCTTCAATATCCCATATAAAAACCTCCCCGCCAAGGCCACCAGAGGCAACCACATTGCTCTAAAATTCACGACACTTCTAAAGAATCAGAAAATGGATTTGATAAGATTCAAACTTTAAATTCAATCAAACTATCTGTCATGTTTGAGCACATAAAAACAGGGGAAAAAAAACTTTTCTTGGTGTGCGATTCATAAGAAGCATGAAAAGTTCATAGTACACATTACATTTTTTTCTGCTACAGCAAGGCAAGTAACATAATCTGAGTGTTGATGGAGTGTCCTAGTACATGTTCCTGTGGACAAGGCATTCCATGTCTAGCACAAACATACAACCACCAAGTTAAACAGGGGGGGGGGGGGGGAAA
>CM023950.1:27098396-27164546 GCA_013407115.1 Glycine latifolia
GGGGGGGGGGGGGGGGGAATTGAATCGATACTGATGTACCGTTATCATAGGAAAAGAGCAAGGAATTACAACTACAACTAATTAATAATCAACGAACCTTAAGGGTTGTATCTGAAGAACACGAAACAAGAACATTATCACCAACAAGAACAACATCATTAACCTGCAAAAATAAAAAAGCAATTTCTATCTATTTAACTTAACATATTAAATTGTGTAGATATATTTGTTTGGTTGGTATAAAAAGCTCATTATTCCTTAACTGGTGTAACATCTAACACTCACGGAGTCTTAGAAATTTAGAATTAAACCAAAAGTGTATACGTTGAGCAATGATTCTAGGTTCAATTTATATAGAATAATAATATAATATTATTTTGTATTGGCTTTGCCATTATTTTCACACACAGAGACCCTAAGTATTGTTCTCAAATGTTATATGCCATTTTTCTTGTTCACAAACACCTTCTATTTATCTATCTATTTATTTCACAGTGGAGCTTTTATTTAATAGTAAAATCAAATGTTGTAATTTTATCGTTATTAAATGTTATCAATTATGCTTTTTGTGGATTTAAATTTTAAAGTAATTTTTATTTAATTAAAATATATTATATTTATTTATTATTTAGTAATTAGCATTCAAACATATTTAAATGAAACAGGTTAATTGGACTATTGTAAAATATAAATAATACTTTTTTGGTTGGAGAAAAAATTTGATTGAGTTGTTTTGAAGTGTGAAAGATTATCGGAAAGTGTAAAATATAGGTTTCTTTATTGGATATGCCCTTGATGAAACACTCTAAATAAATAAATAGTAAATAGATTTTATGTTCCCATGGATAAGACATAATTTTGCACATAACATATACAGTGAACAACTTACCCATGTTGCATCATATGCACCTTTTAACCTGATCGATCACTAAGTTCAATATTAAGTAAGAAAATTGCCACTAAATCAATGTTGTTTAAGCATGAGAATTACACATAATTAATACAAATTCCAATAAATTGAAAAACAAAAGGGAAAAAAGCATAAGATAAATAAGGATTACCCAGTCTACATGAGATTCAAAGGTAGCAGAGCATGATGGCATGTCATCAGCTAGCGCCCACCGATTTAACTTCCCATCACGACTTCCAGTGAAGAGATAACCAGATCCATCAAATGTAGTAGACTTAAGAACAGACAAACAATTTATGCCTGCACAGTGCTGCAGAAAATAACGAACTTTAAAGATAATATTCAGATACACCAACCAATAATATTTTTAAATTTATAAAGATTTCCAAATAAAAAATGCAAGATTGATGCCAAAATAATGTATATTACATGCAACTTATTGAAGCAAAAAGCCATGTTACAAATTAACACCATGGTTTACAATAAACTATTGATGATAAATTAAGCTTTCATTGATTACAAGGTAAAATAATTGGTAAATTTTAAACATTTGATATTCAAAGATAGATAACACTTTTAAGAATTACAGAATCAACTCATACAATTGACAGGCTTATAGCCTTATAGGCAAATGACAAAACAATCTGTATGGATAAAAATGCAAGTTACAAATAACCAACATAAAACTCATCCATTTTCCTGGAAATAAAATAGAATAAACAAATAATGAGTTCACCCTTTTGTCATCAGAATCATTCAACAAATACGTGAATCTCTTCTCCTTCCGAGGGCGAGTTGAATTGTTTGTGTTCCTCACACTACCAACACGACGCATTGCTGAAACTATGACAATGCATAAATGGTAAATCATGTAGCATAAATAGAAAATCCAGAAGTAAATTACATAAATGTAAAAGGATACTGATTAATTTAAATGATTTGCGTCAACTATACATGAGTTCCTTGACATAAAACAAAAAAAAACCTTATATATAAAAGTGGTTAGCAAGATGCAAGGTGGTAATCTCAACTAAATAATTTGCTACAGTTGAAAGTGTTACAAAAGGGGATCAACATCTAAATATTTTATTTTATAAATTATTTGGTTGAAGAATTAAGGATTGACTTATATGCCTCAACTATCAATCCCAAAACTTATCATTATTCATGCTGACTAAATTTTGAAAATATGTCTCAGACAAGATCACACATAAGAAACAACCTAACTTCTATTTCTGCCAGATGCCAATCTACTAGCTTAAGAATATATCCCCATTGTGAACAGACCAAACGAAATATATCCTGAACAGTTGACAATGTGTTAATCAAAAGAACAATTTCAATAGTTCAATGTACTAAAGAACTATAGATGGGTTGGGCTTTACAAAAAATGTGGCCTAAAATAGACCAGACCTTTTGGCCCAACGGGTTAACTGGGCTAAGGCCGGGCTAGTCCTACAAATAAATAAAAGTGAAAATCAAGTAAGTTTTGTAGTGGAGCTGTGGAGATGGTGAGGTGTGAGTGAAAAATGAATGACGTGTGGTGAGGTTGAGAGAAAAATATCAGGTGCTATATATTATCATGAAAATAAAAGGGTGGACAATGTGCGTTAGTGAGCAGTGACAAAAGAGCAATGTTTGTTGCGTGACCATTTTTGGACGAGAACAAGGCCATTATGCCTTTGAGAGTGTGAATGCTTACTATGTAATGCAAGCTTTGTTTTTTAACTATATTTTCAATCACTTCATAGTACATTTTTAAATTTATTTTTAAGTAAGATGAATCCGGCCCATTGGTCAGACATATGACCGAGCTAGGCCTAAAAAATAACAGTCCAAAGGAAATGTGGGTCGGCCAAATTGATTGATTTAGTTTCATGCTTTGACCTAATAGGTCAGATCAGAGTGTTTGTTTCAACACTCTAAGTGCATTTGGTACAATAATGGAATTCAAAGACTTAATAAATTTACTGCAATTAATTCTTTGCAAATGCAGAAATACTCAAAATTATATCTATCCAATGCCCAACAACAAAATTTTGTATTGAGCCAAATTGAAAATGTGGTGAGTTTTAGTAGTCTAGTAGTACAATGCAAGCTAGATAACAAAATCAAATGCCATAGAAAATAAGCTCAAAAGCCGAACGTCTAAGCCCAGTAAAATTGTAGAACCAATAATCTAATTAAAACGTTGGAAACATGATTAATGCAACCTTAAATAAGATCATGGAATATATCATGTAAATCACAAATAACATGAAAACACAAAATCATAATTCGCATAACTGAGGCCTAAACAACACACCATTAAAGTTTTTTCCAATTAGCGTCTTGTACTTTCCCTAAAAACTGCTGGATTTGTCCACAAATGTCTTCTCATTTCTCAATATTCTCAAGGGTTTACTAAACTCTGCAATTCCACGCTTATAACCTGTTTTCTTTCCTGCAAGCCTTCTGCGATAATGAGTACTATATCCAGCTGAAGGTCAAATTTATATACCAGTCAAAGCATACCTTTGATATGAAATCCACACACAAAAAATTAAATGCGAATTAAAACCAAACACAACCATAGAAGAGATAACAAATTGAGCCAGTCAAGCTATTTAATACCCCAAATCATTCCAGATATAATGTACGTGGACGTAAAAATCAAATAATAATAACACCAACAAGTCTTATACCATTACGCAAATTAACGAACCTGATCACAAGGTTAAGCAATCTATCGTTGTCTGACCTAAACTAACTTCTCATAAGATGCATGAATTTGTCTATAATTGATACGAATAAATAATAGAAAGTGGAACAAAAAATAAGTCCCAACCTCAATTACTTATGAATGTGTGACACAGCTGTTTTGTGCTTGATTTTTTTTCTAATGCGTAAGCTTCAACTTGAGAGGAGTTTGTTTCATAGGGAAGGGAGAAAAAAAAAAGAGTGAAGAATGCATGCAGTTGTAAATGGGATTTGATGTTACTGCGGCAAGCAATTTGACTTTAATTGAGGGCAATATTGTCTTTTCAGTTCAAAAACAAATCCATGCAGTTGATCTTGATGTTTTGCATTTGCTTCCTGATTTATCGTATTACCGTTTCATATCCAGTATCTTGGTATGATCATGATGTATCACGTTTCCTTATTGCATTCTAATTAACAGTTGTATTCAATTTTAAGTGCAACCTTTTTTGCTTAGAATCTGTTAGAAGGGTTTAATAGTTTTTCTAATCGAATATTCTTTTTCATTTTTCTGAACCATTTAATATGATATTTTTATATACAACTCTAATAAGTAATAACTACATCTCCAAATCTTGTCTAATGTTATAGAAAACAATTAATCAAATCCCTTTTCAAAAAATAAATAAGTCAAATCAATTTTTCATCACGACTGATTTTTTTATTTATGAATCTATTATCTATCTATATATCTATTACTACTATTTGTTACATATTAAGAAGGCTTTGTTGTCTAAAATCATGTCACGTAGTACCACCCTTTTGAGATATTTAATATTTTGCTTGAATCATTTTCAATTTTCATAGATTTTTAATAATAAAATAACTAATGTACATTAACTTTGAGATCTGCGCGCACCAAAAAAAAAAGGACTGTATGTACCCAAAAAAGCATTAACTTTGAGATGTATTAAGGTGCTTAATCAATTAATTTTTTGCTTCAATCAATTAAATCATTAAATTATATAAGCTGAACTTATTAATTAAATATTCCGTGTTAAAAATCTATAGAAATTGTTAGAAGATTATTATTTTCTTTTAAAAAGCTTATTTAGTAATAAATAATAGAGTAAAATGTATATATAAAGCTGAAATCAATTTATACTAATCTTCATCAGGTGAAAGTTAATAGTAATGATGTTGTGTCAGAACAATGTATTAAGCAGGTTGTATAGAAAATATTAGAGATCCCTTGGGAAATTTTATTCCTGCTTTCCTACTCGACACTCGTGTCATTGTATGGTCAGATTTTTCTAATAATTATTAAACTTTTTTAAATGGTTGTTCAACCACGTAAATGAAACAAATGATTTTTTTAAAGAACTCTTAAGTTGTATTCATCTTGATATAAAAAGAAAGAAATGAAAAATAAATGATTAATTTGATTGATGATATAATATGATAAAAAAATTATTAATTGAATATTTGAAATTTTAAATGATCAAAAAATAATTATTTGGCATAAATTTGTCTTTTTGCACCGACTAATGGAGTCATGTGCTAGATGTATGCTCAGAAATTGTAATGAAATTATTGATGAGTTGGTCAAAATGTTGAAGATAAAATTTGAATTTGAATTATTATTTCTTTTAGATAAAAATAAATTATTAAAATATTTTATATAAAAAAAAGTTTGAATTATTGTTTCCTAATTTGAATTATTGTTTCATAATATTATATACCTCATTTAAGAGGTGATGAATGAATGAATAAATGAACGAATGAATAAGAAATTATTATTCCGATTTATGCGTATCTGATTTTTAATATGATATCAGAGCCATGACATTATCCATGAACAAAATTATCTTCGGCTCCTATGAAAGAGTTTTTCTTCTATCTCTATCATTTTTATTTTCTTCTTACTGTTATTCTTTTTCTCACTATTTCAATTTCTTCCGTTGTCACAAGAGTTTTTTTCTTCTTCACATTTTCATACGTACATCTCTTTTTTCTCTTCCCGTAACACTACATGTATTCCACTTTTATTTCTCTAAAATCCCTAAATCTCTTCCTGTATCGCAATCTTCTTCTCAAAACAACACAAACGGCACAACACAAACTCGTTTGGAATCCTTCTTGTACTTCAGTTTTAAAGTCTCCATGCACGTATTCCATTTGAAGATCATTGATGTGAAACTCGTTACATTATTCTGAATCATTCACAGACCAGCCTTGAAGTTTATTGGCCTGAATATGTGATTGTTCTGAATCTCTCCCCGTATCTCAATTCTCTTTCTACCTCACTTAACCGAAACACATGTTGTGGACTATCCTGAACCTATTGCTGACCAAAGTCGTTTCAGAAGAGTATTTGAAGAAACAATTGGCAAGTTAGGCATGACCGATATTCATGCACCAACTTGAGGGGGAGTGTTGAAGATAAAATTTAAATTTGAATTATTGTTTCTCTTAGATAGGAACAAGTTGCTAAAATAGTCTAGATAAAAAGAAGTTTGAATTATTCTTTCCTAGTTTAAATTATTGTTTCCTAATATTGTGCTTAAAAATCAAATACGCATAAATCAGAATAATAATTTCTTATTCATTCACTCACTCATTCACATATTCATCACCTCTTAAATGAAGTATATTTATACAAGTAATGTTAACAACCTAAACACAATATTAGGAAACAATAATTCAAACTTCTCCTTATCTAAACTATTTTAACAACTTGTTCCTATCTAAGAGAAACAATAATTCAAATTCAAATTCTATCTTCAACACTCCCCCTCAAGTTGGTCATGAATATCGGTCATGCCCAACTTGCCAATTGCTTCTTCAAACACTCTTCTAGAAACAGTTTTGGTCAACAATAGGTTCAAGACGTGCTTCAGGATAGTCCACAGCATGTACTTCGGTTATGTGAGGTAGAAAGAGAATTGAGATACGTGGAGAGATTCAGAACAATCACATGTTCAGGTCAATAGACTTCAAGGCTGGTCTATGAAGGATTCAGAACAGTGCAATGAGCTTCACATCAATGACCTTCAAATGGAATATGTGCATGGAGGCTTCAAAACTGAGGTACGAGAAGGATTCCAAATGGGTTTGGGTTGTGCCGTTTGTGTTGTTTTCCGGAAGAAGATTGAAATACGGGAAGAGATTCAAGGATTTGAGAGAAATAAAAGTGCAATACATGTACTGATACGTGAAGAAACAAAGGAGATATACGTATGGGAATGTGAAGAAAAAAAAAACTCTTGTGACAACGGAAGAAACTGAAATAGTGAGAAAAAGAATAGCAATAAGAAGAAAATAAAAAATGATAGAGATCGAAGAAAAACTCTCTCATGGAAGTCGAAGATAATTTTGTTCATGGAAGATGCCACGACTCTGATATCATGTTAAAAATTAGATACACATAAATTAGAATAATAATTTCTTACTCATTCGTTCATCACCTCTTAAATGAGGTATATTTGTACAAGTAATGTTAACAACCTGAGCACAATATTAGGAAACAATAATTCAAACTTTTTATTTAGACTATTTTAACAACTTGTTCCTATCTAAGAGAAACAATAATTCAAATTCAAATTTTATCTTCAACACTCCCCTCAAGTTGGTGCATGAATATCGGTCATGCCCAACCTGCCAATTGCTTCTTCAAACACTCTTCTGAAACGACTTTGGTCAGCAATAGGTTCAGGAGGTGCTTTAAGATAGTCCACAGCAGGTGCTTCAGTTATGTGAAGTAGAAAGAGAATTGAGATACAGGAAGAGATTCAGAACAATCACATGTTTAGGTTAATAGATTTCAGGGTTGATCTATAAAGGATTCAGAACAGTGCAACGAGCGTTACATCAATGACCTTCAAATGGAATACGTGCATGGAGACTTCAAAACTGAGGTACGAAAAGAATTCAAAACGAGTTTGTGGAGACTTTAGAACGAGTGCATTGAGGCATCACAAACGGTGCGTCAATTCATGTAGGAAGGCTACGTCGAGGGAAGGGGAAATGGAAAAGAAAAAGGAGTGATTGGCGATGCAATAAGGTGTAAAGAGATTCAAGTCAGGACCAAAGATGCAAAGGATATGCGAGACAAAGATGGAGTTCATGATAATAATAATCATAATTTATAGAGGAATCAGAGAAGGAGAAATCAAAGTGGAATATAGGTACTGATACGGGAAGAAAGAAATAGATGTACCTTTGAAAATGTGAAGAAAAAGAGACCCTTACGACAATAGAAGATAATTTTGTTCATGGAGGATACCATGACTCTAATACCATGTTAAAAATCAGATACGGATAAATTGAAATAATAATTCATTATTCATTCATTCATTTACCTATTCAGTCACTCACTCATTCACACATTCATCACCTCTTAAATAAGGTATATTTATACAGTAATGTTAACAATCTGAATACAATATTATGAAACAATAATTCAAAATAGGAAATAATAATTCAAACTTCTTTTTATTTAGACAATTTTAACAACTTATTTCTATATAAAAAAAACAATAATTCAAATTCAAATTCTATTCTCGATCCAAACATAGTTTTAATATTAGTCCTTACCTTTTTCATGTTTTTCATTTAATATTAGTCCTTACATTTTCATGTTTTTCATTTTGTTCCTAACTTTACTAGTCTAGATTAGACAATTTAGATAACCAATCCAACGTGGCTTTCCTACATGGATTCTAGCTTGTTTATAATTTCCTTTTTTCTCACACAAAGAGGTTGTTCAATTAGGCATAAATGTTTCTTCAATATTAGCAGAATTTGTTGGAGCCATTTGATGGATGCATGCTCTCCGGAAGGCCAACCAAGGTTTTTGATGAATTTTGGATAAACAACTTTAATTTATCCCAACCTTTTCATGTTTTTCATTATGCTCCTAACTTTGTTAGTCTGGGCAATTTAGCCAACTAATCCAGCGTAACTGCGTAACCGCGTAACCCTTGGTGTAATTTGGTAGAGTGGTAGTATAAACAAAGTGTTCAGAGAATATATACGATATAAAGGTACAAGTTCCAAGGTCTCGAAACCAAAATCGACCCTCCTGTCTGCTCAAGCCTTCGGATGTTTATCCTGCCATTATCTATTTCTTTTTTTGTGGTTTGCCAAGAACAAGGTAGTCAAAAGAATAGAAAGTACTGTAGAAAATATTAAATAAACTGTATTTAAGTGGTTAAGGAGATAGTATGTTTAAAAGTTTAAATTTTTTTTATATTTTTGAAATACTCTACGTCAACATGATATGTTTAAAAGTTTAAAATATTTAATGAATTTAATTTCTACTAACTTTTATTAATATGCGTCAACATTGATTAAAATAGTTATTTTTAAAATTAATAATTTTATTAATAATTATAATTAATTATACTAACTTCTAAAAAATTTACATTGCATTTTAATTAAGTTTATATCTAATATATAAAACTTTTTAATCCATACATTTTTCAAACGTTACAGTAGGTTTCCTTATTATTACTTTTTATCAAAAATGATTGGCAAATACACGTCATGGTTGTTATTTTTAAAAATTTCTGGACCATTACAAGAGTTGGTGGGTACACCCAGAGTTTCTTATCTTTAAATTAGACAGAAAAAAAAACCCAATGGCATCTCATATGATGTGGCAGCATCTGAATCCACATATAGTGCATTCTATCATTTATATGGAAAGCAACTTTATTATTTAATGTAAATGTAATGAAATACTAAACTGAACAAGAAATTCAGCATCTGAATCCGCATACATTCTACCATCATTTATATTTTATATAGAAAGTAAATGCATTGTAATGCAATAAATAGAATAAGAATATAGAAATCTCTCACTCTCACTAATTGAATGTCTATAGGTAACTTAAATAAAGAATTTGTCTGAAACGAAGCCAGAACAGAACAGAAACAGATGAACCAACCACGTTCCCCGTTGCTTCTAGTCAAAGTTTAACTCAAAAGCACTGACATTGAGTAGTGAGTTTCGTAATGAAAAGGAACATCTTTTTCGCTTTAATTTCAACTCTGCCACTCCGCTCCTCACGCTCCCTCCAACTCCAATAACTGAAAGCCAAACCTTTTACATTTACAAATCAAGTTTGAAGATCTGATCTGGACCAACCAAAAAGATTCTTACGCCACCATTATTATTATTGTTTTTCTTTCTTATTACTTATTGTAGTACAAAACTCCTTTTTTCACTCCTAATCAGGGAGTGTTCAAGTTCAATCATTGAAAATAACCAACTCTCTCCTTCTCTACACCTTTTACTTCGTTCTTTGTGAGTTGAAAATCCGTGCTTGCTTTGAGTCTTTTCAGTGTTGATCCTAACTTCTTCTTCAAAACAGTTCCCTTTTTTATTTTTTATTTTATTTACTTTTTACTTTTGAGTTTATGGTTTACGCTACATGAATCATGGGAAATGTTTCTTCTGTATTACAGTTTCATTATAACGCGTGTTCCAACTTGCTCCATTGCATGTCTCGAGGTTAAGGGGTTCAAGTCCAATCTATAGTGAGTATCTAGAAGTTTCGTTTCGTTGATTGTTGTTTCTTTGAGTCGGTTAGATTGACTTTTAGCTAATTAAGAACAGAGAAATAAAAAAATGAAAAGAAAAAGAAAAAAAAACAGATCTCTGTGTATGTGTAGTACTAGGTAGCAGTGATAGCTTCTCTTACTTTCCAATCGGTGTTTTATATAAGGTTTTTTTATTATTATAACCGTACTAGGTGGCTGTGTTTTCATACTTTGATTTCATGTTTTTAGGTAATGAAAATGCCTGTTCCTAATGGAGAAGAGCAGATTCTGTTACCTGAAACTGAAAATGCAAGTGAGGTTTCCAAGTCACCCTCATTGGATTTGAACCTAGATTCAGTTGATGGGTCCCCACCTGTTTCCACCGTTTACACTGATGTGGGTGTCGTCCCAGAACACCAAAAGAACGAGCTTGAGCACTTGATATCTAATTTAGAAGGTATGAATGAATAAAGTCACACCCTTCTCTCTGTTTCTTTTTGTGGCTTATGGATTTAAATCTAAGGAATAAATCTTGTTAATGTTTTTTGGCTTGGTTGAATTGTTTGTGTAGGTGAAATTGAGGAGCTGAGGCTCAAGCAGAAGAAATTGGATAAAAAGCGGAGAGAAGCATTGAGCAAGATATTGGACATCAAAGGTATAGGCTAATAGTATATTTACTAAAAAAGCATCAAGGTTAATGCTAATTGTTTACAAAGTGTTGAAGAATTGTAATTTGCTATTCAGGGAGCATTCGAGTATTTTGTAGAATTCGACCGAATCTGGTTACAGAGAAGAGAAAAATATCTGAACCGGTATCGGCTGGACCAGAGAAAATTCGGGTTAAGTTCGGGGGGACAAGGAAAGATTTTGAGTTTGATAAGGTTTTTACCCAAGAAGCAAGCCAAGGCTAGTATTTAATGTCGGTGTGTCTCCCAATATTAATTATCTGATTATAGTTCCAAGTCTTACTAAAGAGGGTGCATGTGCCCTTGTTTGAACCTCTGCAGAAAGTGTTTTTGTTGAGGTTGAGCCAATTCTAAGATCTGCAATGGACGGGCACAATGTGTGTGTTTTTGCCTATGGTCAAACAGGCACAGGCAAGACATTCACCATGGTTAGTCAATTCAACATTGTGTTGCTATTTGTGCATGTGCTAAACACTCTTATTAGTATTTGTTAATGTGGTAGCATTCTAGTGTATGATGATGCCATGCAATAATTGTTTTTAGGATGGTACAAACGAGGAGCCAGGAATTATTCCGCGTGCACTTGAAGAGCTCTTTCGTCAAGCCTCTTTGGATAATTCATCTTCTTTTACTTTTACAATGAGCATGTTGGAAGTTTATATGGGTAATCTCAGGGATTTGTTATCTCCAAGACCGTCTGGTAGACCACATGAACAATCTATGACAAAGTGGTAACATTTTTTCCCTTTTTCTTTTCACTCTAACATTTCAAAGACTGAATTCCACAGTATATTAAACTCTAGCTAACTAATGACTAACCCTTTTTATAGCAATCTCAATATTCAAACAGATCCAAAGGGATTGATTGAAATTGAGGGTCTCTCAGAAGTGCAAATTAGTGATTATGCTAAAGCCAAATGGTGGTACAACAAGGGCAAACGGTTCAGATCCACCTCTTGGACTAATGTGAATGAGGCATCAAGCAGGTCACACTGGTGGGTTATAGGTTTACTTAGATACTTCAAAGTATTTTAATGGGTTTCTCAGCTTGATAGTTACGTTATCTGTTTAGCTTCATATATCTAGCTTGACGAGGATAAGCATATTTCGACGTGGGGATGCATTGGAAGCCAAAAGTGAAGTAAGTAAATTGTGGATGATTGATCTTGGAGGCAGCGAACGGTTGCTTAAAACTGGAGCCAAAGGACTAACTCTTGATGAGGGCAGAGCCATTAATCTTTCCCTTTCAGCTTTAGCTGATGTTGTTGCTGCTTTGAAGAGAAAGAGGTGTCATGTGCCTTACAGGTAAGAATCTGGTGTTGATTTCTCATTTTTAATTTATGTCCTTCTAGCTGCTAGATGTTATCTGTACCTGAAAAAGCAATTTAACTTCAGAGGTGAGTCCCTTTTACTGCTTCTAGTTATTTGTACTGTCATTGTTTCTTTCTAGACAATCAAAGTATATATAGTTAGTGATTCGTTGCTACTTTGCTTGCAGGAATAGCAAGCTGACTCAAATACTGAAAGATTCTCTTGGTATGATACTATTTTTTCTTTAGATTGCATACACTACCAACTTTTATGCATGAATGTAGTGTGATAAACGTTTTACAAAATTAGAAATTCATACAATTTGAAATATTTACACGTGTTAGTCTATAGCTCATTTAGACAATTGAGTAAGAACAGGGAGACCTCCTAATCAGCTTTTTTTGTTGATGTGCCAACATCTGTATGAAATATTTGAAGGACTACATATCATGACATCTAATATTTCATGGATTTTTTTTTAATTTAGGGACCATTTAGGAGAGAGTAATACTTCAAGAAATCAATAATGAAATTCATAGTTTATTTGACATAGATGGCTCGTGATTTATGTGCAGACTATTTTGTTGTTTTTTTAATCTAAAATATAAAATGCCTAATCTTTATAATAAAAAAATACTTCAGGGTATGGCTCAAAGGTGTTGATGTTGGTGCATATAAGCCCTTCTGAAGAAGATGTTTGCGAAACAGTTTGTTCCTTGAACTTTGCAAAGAGAGCGAGAGCAATAGAGTCCAACAAAGAAGTGCCAGTGGTAATTTTACTGAATTTTTTTTCTAAAGCAGGTTCCTCAGTGGAAACTGTTTGAAGATTGCTGACTACATGCATATATATACTGTAGGAAGTGAAGAAGCAAAAAGAGAAGAAGATTATGGAGCTAGAGGAAGACATTAAGGAAGCCGAAAAACAGAGCCAGAATTTAAGGGAACAAATACAGCAGATTGAGTTGAAGTTAAATGAGAGTAAAAAGCTCTTATCAACCACATATAGTCTTGTGGAAAGTGATAGCATTGCAACCTCAATTAGCCCCAAAGATGATGTCAAAGAGGTCATTGCAACCCCTAAAGCATCCAAGAAGTCCATTAAAAGAAATTTCACCAATTCAACGCCTCGATTCATGACTTCAACTGTTGCAAGTCGCCAAAGGCAAAGTGCTGCAGAACGAGACATTAGTACTTTGAGATTGAAAAGTTTTAGATCAATTGCCTCTAAAAGTTCCATCAATTTTTCGTATTCCCAATCATTGAGTTATTCAGATATCCGCATCAAAGCAATACTGCGAAGTTCAAATGGAAAATCTCGGTACGCCGAAGCAGATTGTGTTCCAATTCAAAAGACTGTTCTCACAGAAAAGCCTAAATGCAACCATGATTTGGAACCAAAAGTCACAACTCCTCGAAGCAAGATGGGTACATCATCAGACCAAAACTTTAGAGTTTCATTGGGTCGTCACAGAAGAAGGATGTCTGATTTGATCTAAAGGTTCAAAAGACATCTTGGTTGCAGATTTTTTAATGTGGTGAAGGAATTGCATGTTAAACTTTTTGCAGTTTATATTTGTCTGTAACAAATAGTAGCGAGTGGTATATGAATAGGTGTGTTTTCTTGATCTTTTGTGGGTTGGGATCTGTTAATTACTTCATTAACATGATCATTATCTGTTTTTGAGCTTGTTGGGTCTTATTAGTCATTTGCTTATGTGATTGTGTAACTATTTGGGGCCACTAACTTTCACTGAAGTTTGTCATCATGACCTTTATATGAATACAACACTTATTTAGCCTTGACTAGCAGGAGTATGGATCAATAACTGAACTTTTTCACACCAACAGGAAACAATTTTTTACTATTCCTATTATTTCTTCCAGACAACAAATGACACATTTAGGCTTAGTTATATATTATCAGGATCTCTGGTTCTTCCTTCATACTTAAAATTATGATAGAATTGTGCTATGACCGGGAAGATGTTATATTCTTGATGGTCACATACTCACATCAGTCACATGTACAATTGACAACTCAAGTCAAATAAAATAGTTTGACTGATTAATTTATATACGAGGGGAAACAATGACGTGGAGAGCAATTTGTATTTTCTTCGGTTCAGCTTGTGAAAAGAAATAGTCGGATCCTTTATTCTATTTTTAAGCATCCTCCAGCCCGGGATTCTTTATGATATTCATAGGGATATTTGTTTGAGGGATAACTTCTTTAGTACTGACAATATTATTCTTGAAAATAAAATGAGAATGTTATTTTTGGATATTTAATAAAAATTATGTTTTTTTAACTATAGAGTATATTTTTTATATTTTTGGGAATAATTAAGACATGTTTGGTCAAATTATTTTTTTCTAAGAATATATATTATAATTATTAAAATATTCATATTATGTTAAATATATTTTTTT
Source organism: Glycine latifolia (assembly GCA_013407115.1). Lineage (NCBI taxonomy): Eukaryota > Viridiplantae > Streptophyta > Magnoliopsida > Fabales > Fabaceae > Glycine > Glycine latifolia. The sequence goes on from CM023950.1 coordinate 27,112,959, forward strand.
CATAAAACAAACATCTTTATTATAAAACTAGTAAATGACAAATAAATTATACTCAAAATGATATATATCTCACGATTCCATGATAAAATCTCTCACTACTTTTATTATTCATTAGAGTATGACCAAAAATATAGATCAAACATGCAAGGAAGGAATAATTGCCTATGAATGAAAAATTATTGTGGGTAAAATTCTTGACATTGGTAATAAATACAATTTGACACATGAATGAAAATTTTGAAAATGACAATTAGAGAACGTAAAGGAAGAGATCATTAAGAGGGGAGTGTGATAGTGAATTGGAAGATGGTATATATGTATTTTTACCCTAAACCAAACAAAGCAAATTGCAAAGTGATGAAGGCGTGTGGTCGTGTGGGAGTGTATAATTCTGGTGGTGAAGGAGCATTGATAAATAAAGGGGAGTGTATTTTTTTGGGGGTATTGCTGGGAGAAAAAATTAAAAAGAAAGTTGTATTGGTAATAGGGAAATTGGAAATAGCAATTCCCTTTTTGTGTTTTTGTCAACTGGGTTATTGGACATAATTAAGCAACAAAGAAGGAGGCCCATATCAGCAAAGTCCAGCATCTATAAACACTCGAGTGCTTCTTCATACACCAGACAAAATTTTTCCTACACCATTTTTTTTAAAACCCCAAAATACCCTTGCTCTGCTTTGGACACAAATAAAAGAGGTTGGGCAACAGCTGAGCTTCATTTGCATTGCGACATCTGTATGGCTTTGGACAAAAATATATGAGCTTGGGCAACTTCTGGATAGCTTCATTGCAACAACATTGGTGTTTATTGGTGGCGTTTCATTCATTCCGGGGGGTTGTTCGTGGTTGCCGGAGTTGCAGAGCTGTCGGCGAAGAGAAAAGAGGTGAGTAGGGGGCGTTGGTTTCATACGGATTCGATAATTCGTAGGAGTTATACGGATTAGCTAATCCGTAGGAGTTATACGGATTAGCTAATCCGTATAACTCCTACAGATTTGGTAATCCGTACAATATATACGGATTAGCTGATCCGTATGAGTTATACGGATTACCTAATCCGTATGGATTATACGGATTACCTAATCCGTATGGATTATACGGATTACCTAATCCGTATGAGTCATACGGATTTCCTAATCCGTATAGCTTATACGGATCAGATAATCCGTATAAGCTATACGAATTAGGCAATCCGTATGACTCATACGGATCAGCTAATCCGTATGGTAGAAAAATTGCTGAAAAATAGCTTTTAAAAAATGAAAAAATTGCTGAAAAAATTGTTTTGATAAATTAATTTAATAAATGAAGTTAATAAATTTAATTGTTGTGTAAAAATAACAATAGCTAAAATGAAACAATATAAATAAGGACAAATTAATTATAAGCGTCTACTTATAAAAAAACATGTAGTTAAACACATGTAGTTGCACATACTAATCATAAAAAAAATACCTTGAATAACGTTGATTTACATGAGACAAACATGAAAAAAACATAACTTAATAAAATGAAAAACAACGCGTTCGGTGTGCAGTGAACATGTATTATTGTTCCATTTCAATCGTTGTAGTTAAGATAAATAAAAAAATGTAATCAATAAGCGTGTGTATTTGTATAGGTTTCCACATGGAGTTTTATTATGTTTAATTAAATTGTTATTTGTTAGGATGGACAACGATGAATGGATTTATGACAATATAATGTCAGAAGAAGTTAATATGGAAGAAGACATTGGAGCAGACGATGATGCGTTTGAATTCAATGAAGACAATGGTGTAGACCCCGATGCGTTTGAGGATAATGCTTGTTTAATTGATTGTTCTGCAGCGTTCCAAACAAACGAGGTAATTAGTTGTATATGAATGTATTTAAAGTTGTTATATGACACGGTTTACCATATTAAATATTAATTATCCATTTGTCTAGGTGTTTGAATCGCGTGATGCAATACTGAAATGGGCTCGTACCGTTGCATTTGAAAATGGTTTTGTAGCGGTCATAATGAGGAGTGATACAAAAACTGGAAAAATGGGAAGAACGTCATTTGTGTTAATTGGTTGTGAAAGGAGTGGAAAATATAGGTCATGGAAAAAAGGTTTCACACCTTCAACCACTAGCACTAGAAAATGTCAGTGTCCGTTTAAGCTGAGGGGTAAACCAATCCCGGGAGGACAAGGGTGGATGGTGAAGCTAATATGTGGGAATCATAACCATGTTTTAGCTAAGTCATTCTGTGGACACCCATATGTTGGTCGAATAAGTGAGGAGGAAAAGATCATTGTTGGTGATATGATGAGATCCATGGTGAAACCAAGAAATATTCTGTTAACTTTGAAGGAGCACAATGCGGATAATGTAACAAGTTTGAAGCAAATTTACAATGCAAGATATGCATACCGAACGCGTACAAGAGGCAATAATACTGAAATGCAACAGCTAATGAAACTTCTTGAACGCGACATGTATATTCATTGGCATCAAGTGAAGGATGAAAATGTTGTACGTGACTTGTTTTGGGCACATCCAGATGCAGTACAGCTGAGTAATGCATATCATATGGTGTTCCTTATTGACAGTACCTACAAAACAAACAGGTACAGACTTCCTTTGCTTGACATTGTTGGTGTGACACCAACTGAGATGACATTTTCAGCTGCATTTGCCTATTTAGAGGCTGAACGCATCAACAATATTGTCTGAGCCCTTGAATGCTTTAGAGGGATTTTTTTGAAAAGTGATTTCTTCCCACAGGTTATTGTTACTGATAGAGATTCAACATTGATGACTGCTGTGAAAACTGTTTTTCCCAATGCAGCTAATTTATTGTGCCGGTTTCACATTAACAAGAATGTCAAGGCAAAATGTAAAACTTATGTTAGGCAGAGTCATGCATGGGATCATGTGATGCAAACATGGGGATGTCTTATTGACTGTGCGACTGCAAAGCAATATGATGAATATCTTATGAAATTCGATGTTGCATGTGCACTGTGGCCTACGTTTGTTGATTATGTTAAGGACACTTGGTTGAATCCCCACAAAGAAAAGTTTGTGACAGCCTGGACAAACAAAGTTATGCATTTCGGGAACACAACAACAAACAGGTAAGTTTTTATTTGACATTGCTTACATGATGATCTGCATAAGTTTATTGGATTTATAATTATTTGATGATATGATACACTGCAGGGTGGAGTCTGCACATTCGACCCTAAAGCGCCTACTGCAGAATAGTGTTGGAGACTTGTGCACTGTTTGGGATGCCATGAACAACATGATCATCTTGCAACATACTGAAATCAAGGCATCTTTGGAGCAAAGCACACATGTTGTAGGGCATGCATTTAAAGTAACTTTGTACAACAGACTTGTTGGCATGGTGTCCAGGGTTGCGTTAAACCATATTGCCTCTGAGTATGAGCGGATTCATTATGCAGGAAAAAACCCAAACCGTTGTGGATGTGTTTTGAGAACAGCTTACGGTTTGCCTTGTGCATGTGAGCTAGCTAAGTTTGTGCTTCAGAGCATTCCAGTTAACACCGTTCATTTTTTTTGGCGGAGATTAAGCTTTGAAAGTCAAGATATGCATCAATTTCAGGTTACCATAACTGAAGAGATTGAAGCCATATCCAACCGTTTTGAAAAGCTTGGTTTGTGTGGCAAAATGACTCTTAAGAGTAAGCTTAAACAAATTGCTTACCCTGATTTAAATTCCATGTGCCCTCCCCCTGATAAGGTCAAAACTAAAGGTGCTCCAAAAAAGAAGATGACAAACCACGAGAGGTCAATGAGAAGGGATCCGTCTTACTTTGAGTATGTAGACGAGTTTCATTCAATGCAAAGTAGTTGTTCCACTCCAAAACAGTCCGATGCCTCATGTGATGTACAGATGCAACAGGGGATGGTTCCGATGCTAGATCAATTTCATCTAGTTATGCAGAAGTTCATCTTGAAGGTCACGGATGTCAAAGCAGATGGTAATTGCGGGTACCGTGTGATTGCTGCCTTATTAGATTATGGTGAAGAATCTTGGGCTTTGGTTCGCAATCATTTGCTCAGAGAACTTGGAGAGTGGACGGATGGATATATTGCCTTGTTTGGTGGCATACATAGATTTGAAACCTTAAAGCAGTCCCTACTGGTTGATGGATTGTCAAAGGTAAACCTTTGATTTCTTTATTCAATGTATGCCTTTAATTCAAGTAAACATATATTTGAATCATTAAAGTGTATTTATAGGTTACTATGGACAAGTGGATGAATATTACAGACATGGACCATGTAATTGCATCGAGATATAATGTGATTGTTGTTTCCCTTTCACTTAAGCAAAGCATGACGTTTTTCCCTCTGAGAAGTCAACCGCCTAGAGATCCACACGTTCATCGGATTTTGTGCATTGGCCATGTTTTTTGGGAACCACTTTGTGCAGGTAATCCATTTATTTGTTTATTTTATGAAAAGGACATGATTAAAGACATGAATAAACGTCACTGATGTTGCCTAATATTGTTATGTGTAACAGGTTTTTTTAAAAGACAATTGTCCGTTACCGTTGACTACATTTTTTGTGGGATAGGCATTGTACCAGTGAAGCAAAACATTGGCCCAGTTATTACATTAGTAGAATGCAAATGTATGCTAACTGTATGAAGTTACGCACTGAACATGTAGACTTACATGATGTGTAGAAACATTTCAAAAGTGATGAATGAAGTCGTTTTCTGCATAACTGTATCTATATATATTTATAAATATCCAAATTTGTCCAACATGAGAAACATCATAAAAAAAAAAACTAATAAATAAGTGTATACAAAAGTCATAAAAAAATCAAAGGCGCCTCCGTTGTGCATCTCGTGGACGTCTTCCTCGAGTATAAACAATCCCGTGGTCCCTGACACTACGGGCAAGAAGCAACATTTGTAGCGTCCTATCATATGCCTCGGTGCCCTCTGTAACAATCCCATCATCGATGAAGGCTTGCAAGCCCTCAGTAAGTCGCTGACAAACAAGCTGCAATTACAGTGTCACAAATACAAACATTAACGAATGGATTCAAGTATTATCACACAATCCACAAGTCAAACGATTTTTTCTTACCACTGCATGCCCTGGAGACCGGTCATCCTGAGCCACGTTTGACGCATCGGGAGGAGCTGGATCAGAAGAAGGCGGCTGGACAGATGCTGGTGGAGGAGGAGCTGGATCAGCCTGCGGCCCATATGGAATATGTGATCGGGCCTGGGCATACTGCGACGGGGTCAGAAATGGATGTGAGATCTGGAAGAACTAGTCCAAATATCCAGGCACACAGTGACTTGGATAATGAACCAAGTCACCGGTCGGTATAAGGAACTCCGCGAAATGGACCCATCGATTGTCCACATCGTCTGCGGAGGGGACTTCCGAGATAGGCAGCTCAGGAATAGGCTGAATCTGCCCAAACTGCCGAACTACCTTGTCAGGTAAGTACCTCACGATGTGGGGACCCCATCTGATGAACCCGGAAAATAAGGTAATCGGCTCGAACTCCCCAAGCGGACGATGGGCATCGTATGCTGTCCAGCATATGTCATCTGGCCTCAACCGGTCGATGCGAGCACGATAAGTCGACAACGGTAATGCCTTCGCACTCTTCTAGCGAAAGGCATGTGGCTGGGTCTCGTCGTAAGTATCCTCCGCCGTCCCGTTCCCTACAGTGGGAAAATGCTCGTATATCCAACACTACAAGTTTAAATAATCAAAGTCAGAAGTAGTAAAAAACATAACAATTTTTTTGATTAACACACAAACATCAACACAAGATTACCTGTAACAAAGTAATGTATCCAGCTAGATGCTTGCCGTGGTCTTTTGATGCATAACCGAGATTCTCATACATATGCACCAAAGCACCAGCCCCCCAAGCAAATCCCCCAGCATCGTCCAGGTCACGAAAAGGTTGTAAGAACTGAACGCCTATATGTGTCGCACTCTTGTTGGCAAACAAAGTGCAACCAACAAGATGCAACAGATATGCCCTCGCTGCAACTAGCCACTGGCCAGAGTCACACATACTAAAATACAACTCTCGAAGCCAGGACAATCGCACATAAGCGTCGTGGCACTGTGTCGTCTCCGCTTCAGCCTCATCAACACTGACCTCTAGCAGCTCGACCAACAATGTGATCGCCTCTCCGATATCAATCTGGTCATAGCCGTGGAAGACTCCCATGACAGGGATATGCAGAAGAGAGGCAACATCGTCCAACGTAATGGTCAACTCACCGACTGGCAGATGAAAGCTGGATGTCTCAGCATGCCATCTCTTTACAAAGGCTGACAGCAATCCTCGATCTCCAGTCTCGACTGAGCAGCGAATCAACAGACTAAGGCCAGTAGCAGCCACTAAGCCCTCAATCTCCAGAGCTGGCTTCCCAAATTTAGTGACCTTACGTCCATGGGAAGCCAACTTCAGCTCTGCACGTTCCTGTAACAAATACATTGACAGATGTTTACAATTAACCACACAGTCCAACATTTTATCCTAAACCAGGTGCTATTGTTTAATAAATACCTCTCCTGACCAGACTTTAATAGCCACATGGTCGGCGTAAGCAGTCAAGACTGAACAGTCTTCCGGTCCTCCTGGAAAACCTCCAGTCCCTACATCGTCCGCCGTAGGTATATCAGCATCAATAAGTGGTTCCTCAACTGGAGGATCGTCACGTGGAGGATCCTGAGGAACACTAACACCCGCCCGTTGTCGACGAACGGATGCTGTTCGTCTACGCCGCTCAGCCGCTCCACCAACAGGCCTATGCATTCCTCCTCTGGTCCTAGCCATGATCTGTACAACATCACATAAATAGTTAAATTAAAATTGTAAGACAAGTTCAAACCAAACAGTCCAATACTGGGTCACACAAGTCCAATTGACAAGCATAGTGAGCAATCAAGTCAAATACTAACCACACAGTCCAAAACTGGGTCACACAAGTCAAATTCACAAGCATAGTCACCAATCAAGTCAAATTCAGACCACACAATCAAAAACTGGGTCACACAAGTCCAATACACAATCATAGTGAGCAATCAAGTCAAATTCAAGACAAACAGTCCAAGACCGGTTGACACAAGTCCAATACACAACCATAGTGACCTACCAAGTCCAATTCTAACCAAACAGCAAATGTATACCGGGTGACACAAGTTCAATTCACAAGCACAGTCATCAATCAAGGCAAATTCAGACGCACAGTCACCTATCAAGTCCAACTCACAAACACAGTCACCTATCAAGTCCAATTGACAAGCATGGTCACCTATCAAGTCCAATTCAATTGCTAACTATACACAACTTTCATTGACAACCATACTTCCTATATTTGAGAGTTATTTGATCAATAGCATACAATCAATAGCATATCATCATCAAGTCATGGATAACAATTGAAAATTCAGGTTCGTAATCATTTAAACATAATTTTTTTCTGAAAAAATGTCTCATACGGATTGAGCTAATCCGTATAACCTATACGGATTGCTCAATCCGAAAGCCCTTCACGGATTACCGAATCCGTACGACGCTTCCCCTACCAAGAACGCCCCAAAATGGAATAACTCACCTCAGACAACGTCGTCACCAACACCCTACCAAGCCACCTAGCACCACGGCCAAAAATGCGGAACCACCGAAGCAACGGAATCAACAAGCACCGAGAATCACCACACCAAGGAGAAGAAGCAGACGCGCGGAGGAGGGAGAGAGAATGCGTTTTTCTTTTAATTTAAATTATAGGAGTAAAAGCAGAATTGCACTGTGTATGAATGGTGTATGAGAAATTAAAACTGGTGTATGAAGCACCACTCTAAACACTCACGCAAGCAGCAAACATGGGCATAGCAAGAGAAACAAATGAGATTTTTTTTCATGGGAATAAATATTTCATAACTCCTCTGTTGGAATAACATATTGGTTGAAAGTGAGATTATTTCTTATCCAGGTAAAAAATATACCCTGAATTAATTATTTTATTACTTCATAACAAATGCAGGATTATTTTTTCTTACTGTGTTCCCAGAATTAAAAAATCTACCCGAAATAAACGCCCCCACAGTGTTTATCATAATAAGCTCTTCTGCTCGAGTGGTCTAAGGGTGGGTTTAGTGATAAGTAATTTTGTTCCAGGCTTTGAGTGGTCTAAGGTTGGTGTAGTGATAGGATAATTTTATTCTAAGCAAGGTATGATTTGCTATTTACAAATGAATGAATGAATGATCTTGAGTATTAAATTTGGTTAATATTATTGACCTCAAGCCTAGTTCAAAAAATTTGACGGAGGGGCATTGCTATTGGCATCTCTTCATTGCTAGTTAAGCCCCCTAATGTTTAGCTTTTATTTTACTTTTTTGAAAATATCTCGATGGAAATAAATTTTTAGTGTTATTTTTTGAAAAATTAATACAATAAAAACTTGTTTCCGTTGTATTAAATAGGTGAATTCAAAATACACAACGGGGGTTTCCATTGTGCTAAATTTTTAACTTGTTTTTCAAAAATAATAATGAAACAATGAAAACAAGTTTTTATTGTATTAATTTTTTTCCCAAAAAAAAACAATGGAAACTTGTTTTTACGGTGTTAATTTTAATAAACATAAATATGATTTTTTCAGAAGTGTTTTTAAATAAATATCAATTTTTTTTTCTTTTCACTTTGTTTGGGGGTTAAATAATAAAATATGGAAGTGCTAATGGTATTAATGCCATAAACGAAGAGTTAAAAGCTCATGCGGGAGAGTCTAGTTGTAGTATGTGGTAGTGGGCCCGCATTTGCATGGCCTTCGTCCGACTGACATTACAACTTAACTGCAAGAAGTGCTTATTCTGTTTCCCTTGTCTGGTTGTTGTATTGAAGTTGTTTTTTTTTTACATGTTATTGTAAATAGAACACAATATCATTTTCAATTTGAGAAGAAAAAAAAACTATATACTCATAGTGTAAAAAGTTTACCATCATTCAATTACAATCTATATGTATAATAAATTCATTGACTTTTAAAATAATTATCTTAATAATTTAAACAATAATTTTTCTACTGTGACACAATAAAACTTTCATTCCGTTATGTCTAATCAACAGGGAGTGATGATTCTGTTTCCTTTGACTGCTTCCATATGGATCAGGAAGGAGATTGCAGATGAATTTAATTGATGTTTGCAAAATATTACTTATGGATTTGGATTCAAGAAATTGATCGCAGCTATCGTCAAACATTGTCACAATTGACTTTTTTTTTATGAATATGAATACCTGTGCTCTCCACCAAAAAAATATTAATATGAACACAGTTCCACTTGCATGATATACCTGGATTTTTTTTTAGTGCAAACATGAATACGGGTACTTTAACAAGACCAAACGACGTATGCGTCATCAAAGCTGCAATATTGCGTACATGGTTTTATTGCCGTAGGACGAGGGTCCCCTTCAGGTCATTGAAAGGGATGGATTGGAATCCTTTGGGAGGTATTCAGAAGAAAAAAATTGCATGTCATCATGGTAACATAACCTTGACTCAAATAAAATGTTGAAGGCATTAAACCTCGAGCACATACTGCTTGGCCAAATTCTAGACATTCCCGGTAAAACGTACTTTTGCAAAAGTATAAATATTCTTGCTTTCAAGTACAGTAATTTACACATTACCGAGTTTTGGTTCCTCGGACAACCTACCATCACAAATACAAAATGGCTCTGCAGTTGTTTGGTTGCAGTAGCAGTTGATATTTTCCTCAACACAAACATTTCCCGTTACAAGTTTTGATATATTTTTTTCCCCTTTTATTGTGTTCTTGTTACCTTTATACGCACGTAACTATGCAAAATGCCTAATTATTCACACTTGAAGCGAGACATTTCAGGGGGGTGGAATTTACAGAAATCTCCTGCGGCATAGGTGGTGCTAACTGATCTTGATAAGATGGGATAACCAGACGCTGTAGAGGCTTTAGAGCCACTGTGAGTTGTGCAAACGAGGGCCGCAAATTTGGATCCCTGAAACCGGGGGGGTAGAAAAATGTCATAAACTGGAAAATGAAGTGTAGTTGCAAAATTTCCTAAAATCATTTAAGGGTATGTGTAAAAAAAATGAATGAAACCAACTTTAAGTTGAGCATGCTTACTGTTGCCAACACTCCCAGATTATTCTTGCAACTATAGGATCGACTTCCTTAGGAATATCAAGTCTACGGTTTTGGAAACCAACGGCACCAACAACTTGCATAGGATTCATTCCACTCCACGGTAACCTTAGAGTGGCAAGCTCCCATAAAATGACTCCAAAACTATAAACATCGCATCTGTATTTGAAATGATGATTAATAGAGATGCACTCAATAGACACAGCTATTGTTGCAAGAAAAGTAGAAACTAGCATATATGTGAATCTAAATATATGTTCAAATGTTAAATTACTAAAGTTCATGAATTAAGTATTTTGCTTCTCAAACTGCTGTAGCCATGTCTGCCAAGCATTAATATTTTACCACAAATATCAATAAAAATAAGCTTTTTATGATTGGAGATAACAATCCAGTAATAGAACACACCAATGAAATAGGGCTTCACTATTAATTACCAAATGATTAAAAAAAGGTTGCAAGTTAAGAAAATGCTTTTCATCAAGCAAAAATCTGTAAGAAAGGCCTAACAGAACCTATTTTACTTGTGAGATATGAAATTGTTATAAGAATAGGAGCAGGTCAGCTGCTGTGACTAGCTCAATACCATTCACATTTTAGAGACCCAGTAGTGTGAAGCAATTATGGACAGACATTGATTACACAAATAAGATAAATGACGATGAAAATCAAGAATAAAAACACCTTAAATTAATAACAACTCACTTCTCATTTGAGGGCTCATTGCGGAGAACTTCAGGAGCCATCCATTCCGGCTAACATATTGACAGAATCATGTCAGTGAAATGTAGAGAAATGCAGATCAGACACATGCTGCATGTGCCTAAACAAATGAGCTACAGAATAACAAAGATTTTCTCAAAATCTCACCGTTCCAGCAGTTGACTTGGATGACAAAAAAGTGTTGTGCTTCAACCGTGACAACCCAAAATCACATACCTGTAGAAAGAGCGGCTTACTTTTAACTAACTTGGCCAAGATTATATAAAATACACACAGCTCAGAAATTGATGTATACATAATTCAAGAAATATGTTCAGAAAAAAAAAAAAGAAAAAAACAATGACAAAAATATCCTTCACATTGTAGACACTAGAGTGACTAAGCACACATTTGCCATGTGATTACAACTGTTCAAAACCCAAGCAAGCCTGACCAAACCTGAGCAACCCAACTCAAACTATTACCTGGTTTCGTTTTCAGCTTTAGGCTGGGTTGATTCAAAATCCAAATATCAGTTAAGATGGCTAAAATTAGTAAATTTAAAAACTGATGTAACCCAACAATCTGTCTTTTACTCATAAAACTATGATTCCAACAAGACATCATCACCATCACCATCATCATGTTGTTATTATTTTATTGCACTATTTTTTATGGCGCTCTTTAATCATGTTATGCAATAATAAAGAATAAGCAAATACTATAACCTGCATGAGTTTTCAATCATATACCTTAACATTCCAGTTCTTATCAACCAAAAGATTTGGAGACTTGAGATCTCGATGAACAATTGTAGGTGTGCTGGTGTGTAGGCAATTCATGCCCCTAGCCTGTGAATTAGAGAATTTCAAAATGTGAAAGTTTATTGATGTAAATGATTGTTGAAAAAGGAGTGTAATTATTTCATACCACATCCAGTGCCATTTTTATTCTTCGTTTCTCATCAATCTGATAATTAGGGCGATGAAGAATTCGGTACAAGCTTCCTCTGCAAAATGGTACATTAGTAACACTGGTGAGACTCGTAAATATGAAAAGAGTAACATGGAACATAGCTAAGGTTGCAAAGACCAATATGGCCAACAAGAAGTTCTCATTATTTTGTAAAAATATATAATAATGAAAAAAGGGAAAAAGCTATATACCTTGGTAGATACTCTGAAATGATTGAGAGATTGGGAGGACGAGTAACAGCACCCATAAAAAGAACAATATTTGGATGACGTAGCCTACGCATTATCCGTACCTTGCAGCAAAAGGATTATACAGATTAGTTTTGGCATTTAAGAAGATAATGATGGTGGACCCTTACCCATGAAATCACTCGCTGTCAACTTATTATTTTCCCTTATTAGTATTTCTGCCCAAATCTTCTGATTAGTTTTAAATTGAAAGTAACAAAATGATTTTTTTTTTTTTTCAATTCACAAGTTTTACACCATTTCTTTCCATTTCTCTTGTACAAATAAGAATATTAATAATGGTTCTATGCAAAAAAAAAAAAAAAATAGTACTTCTCTTTTGAATTCTGACAATGCAGCGCCTGAAAAATCCTGATCCAAAAATTTCTTCACAGCAACCTCCTGATATTTCAACAGCAAATCATCAGTCAGAAAATCAGAGACTAGAAATCCTTATGTTTTGGGGAAAACATCTGAAATTAAGAAACTGGGAAATGATTGAGACTTTACTAGCCTAGCAAGACTAAGAGATTATCAGAGCCTTTTCATCTTTTTCCCCTTTCCTTTTCTTCAGATTTTATGGTAATTTAGCAAGGGTGTAGTAAATACATTCCCCAAATTCTTTAATTAGTAGGCTTTGTACAAATTGAATCAGCCAGTTATAATGTCATAGGTCCATAATAAGAGTAGATTATCCAGTAGTATAGAAGGCTTTCATAATGGCTAGAAAACATTAAAAAAAAAGGGTCTTCCAGGTTGATCCTGTGCTTCTCAGTTCTTAACAGAAGTTAAATTGACTCAATTAGGAAGAAAGCAGAACATCTAACCATTCCTGAAGAAGGTTATCTAAATGTTCTGAACAGGAAATTTATATTATCATTATCATCATCATTGTCATTTTACATCTGAATCATGCAGATAGAAGTACAGCATTACCATCACTCAGAATGAAAATATAAAATTTACCAATTCAATCTATAGTAATAATTTTCCCAGCAAGTATGAAAAGGAATTAAAGAACTCACTGTGCCATTCCAGTCGGCATGGTATACCTCTCCATATGAACCTATTTAAAACAGAGCATAAACAGATACATTAAAATTTAAATAAAAAACTCCAGAAACATATTTACAGTCATGCAACAATTAAAACACACAAGGAGCCTCCCCAACTACAACTAAACATACTTCTGAATCCTTGTGAATGTATATCACACGTAAAAATATGAAATTTTAAGTTAAATGAGCTCAGCACAACCTTGGGACCATGCTTGCACAAATAGAAATAAAAATTAAAAGTAATTTAATCAATTGAAAAATAGGGTAGAAATTAATGCTAGATATAGGTCACTATTGATTGATTTGCATCTATGGAGAGCTCCACTAAATTAAATAGTAAATCAGAGCAATATCAAGTTTTCAGTAAATATGAATGACATTGCAACAAGAAAATGAAGATAAATCATGTACATTAAATGATTACCTATACCAATTCTTTCACCAAGAACCAGATCCTCCCATGGAATCTCACATTCACCAACATCTACATCATCCAATATTTGATCAACCCTGTTTGTGATGGAATCAATTGATGAGCTAGGACTCTCTGGATCTTTTAATTTCAAATTGTTTCCCATGAATCTGTCAGATGTACACTTCCTCTGGTCATGATGTCTGATTTCAACATTTTCAGGTTCTCTAACCACCTTTACCATGCCATACTGAGAATCTTCTAAACCCCCCTGGTTAAAATCAGAATTGAGATCCTCAATCTGGTTCAGTTTAGGTACAGTAGGTGGTGAAACTGAGCCAGTAACTTGCGCCAAAGTTTGAGCATTTACATCATTATTTATATTTGAGTTATACAATGGTTTGGAACTACTAAGGTCAATATTTTCAGACGTAGAAGAACCATTGGAAACAAATAAGGGAGGGTTGTATTCATTAGGGTTATGATTAGTTTTCCTGGGGTCTTCATTGTAAGCATGACGATTCTTCCACATCAGTGGCACTGGGGGTCGACCAGAAACAGTATTGTTTTTAGTACTTTTAAGCTCAGGAGGTTTATTTTCCACAGGTTTGTTATGCACAGGGGCCTTCCCCATTCCTTTTATTTGGAATGGGTTAAGATCTGCAAAAAGGTTCCGAGAGTCATTGGGGATGTTATTAGTATATGGTACAACATTGACATTCAATCTTGTCCCATCACCAACTGTATTCATTCCAAGAGTCCCTTTGTACAGAGAAGTACCAGACAAGGCTGGCAAATTTTCTAGTTGGTTAGGAGTCCCTTTATTAGGAATTTTAGAAGGACCAACGCCACTGTCTCTACTCAAACCTACGTTTGAAGGCTCTGACTTCTCAAAATATGGTTTTCCATTCCAGGGCAGTGAATAATCTTTTACCACAGAATTTTGACTACTACCTTCACCGTGAGATGGTTGGATAGGTCTTGAGTAAGAAAATTCATTATCCTTAGTCGAGGGTAAACTTGGCAAAATCTTGGGATTGTAAGGCTTAAAGGCACTATCCTTGGTGCTTAAAATATCAGCTGGGATAAGTGTCCCTGGAGCAGCCATGAGATCAACCAAAAACTCACTGAAAGCAGAGTCGGATATGTAAGTACCACAACATAAACTTTCTCGGTAAACTTAGAGACATCCAATGATTGCATCAAACATTTCCATGCATATAAATTTGTATCCAATGATTACATAAATTAGTAAATTAACAAATACAAGAAAAATACAAAGATGTAAAAGCCTTAACCTTTCATCCTCCAACTTTATAATGTTGACAGCATCATCCTCCACACCTGTGTAATGACTACCTTTTACCAGTCTACAAGGCATATTAATGTTGTCAGCTAATACCTGAATGCAGAAAAAACAAGTATATTACACAACCAATAGATCAAGAAGTTTAGCAAATCTTGATAAAATTCATAATGAACCTTAATATGATCCTCTAAAATGCACACAATAAATACTAAATTTAACTAGAAGATCTATTCTCAAATCTCATATGCAAAACTAGCTTTGCAACTACATTACAACTATAAATCCAAAGGTTAAAAACCTGCAGAAGTGTTAGAAGTATTGATGATGAGCACCGTCATGACTCAGTCTTGATAAAGTGAGCAGCACTTTCTCACTTTCCTGTTAAGCATACTTACAGCAAATATATTTCTTAATGCATGCCCAGGCTAGAATAGCAGGGAATATTCTCTGAGAATAATTCTAAAGAAAACTATCTGAATTACTTTTATTGTTGATAATGGGTAAAGTTGTATCTTGATGATTTGTTGGTCATGAGTTCGAATCCAGAAACAGTCTCTTTGCATATACAAGGGTAAGACTACGTACATATCCCTCCCCCCCCTTACTTGCGCATAGCGTGGAGCCTGGCAATGGAGTACGTAGTTTTTTAGTAGTTGATAATTTCTTTTCAAATTTTTTTTTAAGTGATATAAATATTTAATAATTATTGCAAATATCATGTTACACTTTTTTTCTTTCTTTTAATGTAGTTTTGTCTGGAATTTTTGTGCAGATTATACTTGGAATGACCTAACAACAAACTACTACAGCTAACAAGACTTTAATCACCAATGAAAGCCATAATACTAACCTTGAAAAGCAAAGCACGATGCCTAGAGAGCCCAATATTTAAGGACCCAAGAGGCAATACAATTGTGTTAAGAGATGTCTTTAACTCTGCTCTTGTTTCTGTCCATCTTGCTAACATAATACTAGCATCCTTTACAGGACCACCCATATGACTTGTAACAAGTTCAGCAAGCCTTTGTACCAAACTAGAGACAGGGCAGTCTAATGCAATACATTGTGCAATTTGTATCAGTTCTTCCAGAGAAGGATCAATTGTTCGATTAACAATGACCAACTCAGAACCTCCAGGGTTTGCTTCAAGATCTGTTCGAGATGGCATCTTTCCTTGCATTACTGAATCATTATAGGGCCCATATACATCATAAAAACCATCTACCACTTTCTCCTCATAGTCAAGCACATTATATTCCTGGTCAACAAAATAGAAATGCAAGATAATCAAAACAGGCACAGTTCAAGAAATGGTCATTAAATGGAATAAGTGAAGGAAGCATCAATATAGTTGAAACAAGTGGTGAGCATTACATGTTCACTAAATACAATTTGTAATTTGATTATTTCTATCTTGGTGCTCAACAGATAAAAATAAATAAAAGGGTACATGTTCACTTACTGAAAATGGCAATGTGCAAGACAGTGATAGAGTTAAACAATACCATATGATGAAGTGGGTGATTGTGAAATAATAAAGTTTACATAAAGAAACATTTAGACAATCTTCTTAAAAAAGATATGCCGTAGAAAGTCAATCACAGACACAACAGCTGTAAAACAATCAACTGCTGATTATGGCAGCAAATTCATCTTATCATAAGTAAAAATGTAAACTGTCTAAATAAATGTTTGCCAAATTGCCGGTGCACCAGTTTAACAATTCAATCATAAACATTCCTTCTAGTTTTCTTTTTCAACAGCAAGCACACAAATAAGCACTTGATGATGCTGAAATAAGCGATCCACATCTAAGGATATATTACATTTCCAAAAAAAGCACTAAATCTTCAATATCGTTTGACCTTAGTTTGCCCAATCAATCCCTCTTCACTCCAGACTATAAACAGAGAACTGAGCATAACAGCTTTTGCTAAGGAGCAATAAATCGGAATTCAGATTCTATCAAAGTTCCGTCTGTTTTCAGCAGAAACCAAATTTTACCTCGCTGATCAAAAACAGATTTCGAACTTCACCGGAGTAGTACTAGCCCTAGACACATATAAAGCCCCAAATCTAAGTTCCAATACATAAATGAATTCACTAAAAGTACAAATTAAAGTTCCAAACACATAAATGAATTCACTACAAGTAAAGATAAAAAAGAATTCACAGCATTGCTTCAATTAATCACAACGAAAGAGCAACATTGCAGGAAGTGAATGTTCAAGAATTGAGCAAGAAGAGTGCAAGACCTTACCCAGTACCGCCTCGACAGCGCCTCCGCCACATCATCCTTGTTCCGCGCCGAATCGATTCGATGGCCTCCCAAGCTCAACAGCGTCGCCGCGTGGATCTGATCCTTCTCAGGATCTTCGCGGAACTCCGAATTCGAAGCGCTGATAGCAAGGGCTAGCTGAACCTGAAACTCCTCCTCCGACGAGAAAAAGTCCTGCCGATACATCACCGGACTCGCGCCGCCGCCGCCTCCTCCGGGAGTCACCACCACCGTGGACGCCGAAGCCGACGCAGACGAAGGACTCGCCGGAGTGGCGGCGGAGCTCTGAGACTGATCGGCGGCGCACGACGGCGACAGCACAGACGGCGAAGCCTCATTGGATCGATGAGGATCGTGGCTGCTACCTATGTGCAGCTTCTTGAAGATGTTCTTCATCCTCTCCCTTTTCTCCCCCGTTTGCTTTTCTTTCTTCACCCTCTCACTCATCAAAGCGAAAATTGAGGTCACTTTCGAACTCTAAACTACAATCAGAATCAGCTTTCGTGATTCTCAGCGCAGTGTTCGGTTCCTTTTCTCCCCGATTTCTTTTCCCTTCAATTTCTTCGGTTTTTCTGTGTCCTGTGGCTTTCAGGGTCAAGCAAGGGACTCAAAGGGGAAAAAGTGTTAGGAGGGGGAAAAAAAAAAACTTAGGCGAGTAGAATAAGCGTTGGAATGGCCGGTAATAAAATGTGCTCAGAAATTCGCTAAATAACGAAAATGACATGCACACTTGGATACGCTACGATCACCGCGCTAGATAAACGCGTCAATTCGATGTTGACATGGGAACCTACGTGTCTCATGAATAGTCTACGTGGAGCTCATAACATCTTAACTCTCTTATATTATACGCTTTTTAATTTTTCCTTCATCATCCATGTCCTTCAATTGATGAATATTCTCATTAACTTTCTTTTATTATTTATTTGTTGATGTCTTAAAAAATAATAATGATTGAATTATTTTTCTCTTCCGATAATAATTGTGTTACTTATAATGATAAATTTTTCTCAGATCGATGTCGCAAACTTTTGTTATTCCTATGCTCATGTTTTTTTCTTCCTTTTATTAAACAACCATCTAAGGCTCCTTTCTTAGCTTATGAACCATCATCATCACATGCAAATGGATTTTCTGTTTCAATAATTCAAATTCTGTGTACATATTTTCATAAAATTGCTTGCGAATAATAATTAGGGAAAAAGTTAAATAGAAGGATCGAAAGTAAAAGATCGAAGGAATAAGAACGTCAAATAAATAAATATATAAGGCTATAAGCATAACATTGAATATATATATATATATATATATATATATATATATATATATATGTTTAAGAAATATTAATAACTATGAACAGATCATAAAGTTTTTTTTAATCAGATTCAGATCATAAAGTTAATATTGGATTGCATAGTATATTAGAATAATTACACGGCATAGTAAATTGGCGTTTATATTATTTATGGTTCATTCTTTTTAACTAAAAAGAATTATATAACACGCTATGCTAATAAGTAGTAAGAAACGTTTTTATGTGTTTTTTCAAACATCAACGTTTTTTTAATATTTGAAATTTATTAAAAAATAATAAATTTGTAGTTTCAGATGGATTTTAAATAATAACAAATAGAGAGTTAAGAAAAGATGATAGTTTTGCATGAATGAAAATAATTTATTTAATTAGAGAATTTGTGTTTGATTTTTACCTATATAAAATTTTCTTGAGCTAATAATAGACATGCATGATGAGTAAAATTAGTTTATGACTCAATAAATTTTAAAACATCCATAATCTTTAAGTTACATGTGTTTTTTTAACTTATTCGTATCACAATAATTTTTAATCAGTTTATTAACCAATCAAAAGTGTAAAAAAAAATGGAAGTTTGAGATTTTAAGGATAAAAAACATATTGTGAATATTAGGGAATTCAAATCAATAAAATGATTAGTTAAGTTTTTTAGTTTAGCTTATTTAATTTCTAAAGATTTAAATTTTTTCCTCTATTTAATTGACCCCAAAAATAACCAATAAAATATCTATCAATTTTTAGAGAATTCATATTGAATTAAACTTTTTAACCAAAAAATATAAATAAATAAATATTTATTCAAATAATACAAGTGAAAAATTATTTACACAAATGATATAAATTATTATTCACATTAAAAAATCGATTCCCTAAGAATTCATTTTTCAATTTGAACAATTAATTTTTTTTTTGTCTTAGTTTAGAAATCGATTCTTGAATTTGAAATTGGTTCCTATGTTTTTTTTATAACGTGGTTTTTTTAAAAACATATATTTTTTTCAAAAGACAATTTTTTTTAAAAACATTTAACTGATTTTTTTAATTTTATTTTTTGTTAATTTTTTATTTTACTAATTTATATATATATATATATATTATTTTATAAAAATATAATTTATCTAGAATAACATTTTAAAAAATAATTAATTCTTAAATGAAACTAAATTTATCTAGATTGAAATAGACGGAAAAAAAAGACTTAGATAAATAAAAAATTATTCATATTTATGATCTTTTATCAATTGAATGTTAATATAATCCGTGAATATAAATTGTGGATTAAATGCACATTTTATTAACAACAAATACATTTCAAGGGTTGTTGTGCCTCCTCTCCTATTCACGCTTAAATGGATATTTTAGAACTTAGTCAACCAAAGTGATGTTCTATATGTTCTTTTAGGCCATTCAAACAAAAATTGCTCCCACATATAGACTCAAGCCAACAATATTAAATTTATGTCATTTTTTATTTTAAAAATTTTGTTGTATTATTTCAAATTTAAATATATTGTTCTATTGTTGGTAATTTTATATTGTAGTTTAAATATTTTAGTTCAATTCAACTTGTTGGTTACATGTGTTTTTTTATTTCAAATATGTATTTTAATAATCAAATAAAATAAAAATAAAAAACAGTATATATATATATATATATATATATATATATATATAAATTTGTATCAACATATTTTAGTTTTTATGCAAGTAATGAGACCACATTACACTATTCATGGAGTCATGGAGTCATGGTCAATCAATAAGTTATTGCAGTAGAATATCTTTTAACTAAGAAATAGAAATAGACAATATTTTAAAAAACAAAATTGGATATATAATTACAATACAATGTATGTTACGGTGAGTTGTTGTCAAATCTTTTTTATTTTTATTTTTATTTTTTTTTAAAGTAATGGAATACTTAAACGATTTTTCAATAACTTTATTTCATTTTAGTAAAATATTTTAAAATAAATATATTTAATAATTGGAATATAAATTAGAAAATAAGATATATGAAGGATGCGTTTAACAGAATGCATGAAAGTGTTCATAATATTTATAAAAATATGATACAATTAACAACATCTCTGATGGAAGTTTCTCGAAGAGTTTTTTGAGTGAAGAAACTGATTCTTACAATTTTTTTTTATTGGAGTAAATTTATGTAACACGAAAAGTTTCTTAAAAGTAATAATTGTATATTTTGTAATAAAATTTTTATTAGTAATAAAAAACAATATTTATCTGACACATAACAATACTATAATTAAACATAATTAAGTGAAAATAAAAAATATAAAAGTGAGTTTCTTGAAGTTTTATAAAGTTTATTATCATTAGAGCAAAATTAAATATGAATTTTTTACAATGATATGGTATTGTAGGACTACAAAAAATAATTTAAGAAACTTACTTAAGAAATTTTCACAAGAGATGTTCTTATTATCTTACTGTGTCATGTTAAATATTTCACTTTTTTCCATTCATGTCTTTCTTTAACTTCTAACACATGATTATAAATCCACCTTTATGCAAGATGTTTATATTTCCATATTGTTATCACAAACTCAGATGGTTCTCAAACTACAAAGTGTTTTTACTTAAAAAAAAAAATTTCAACAATACAAAAATAAAATTATTTTCAGTGTTTTTACTTAAAAAAAATATTTCAACAATACAAAAATAAAATTAT
The DNA here is from genome assembly GCA_013407115.1 of Glycine latifolia. Lineage (NCBI taxonomy): Eukaryota > Viridiplantae > Streptophyta > Magnoliopsida > Fabales > Fabaceae > Glycine > Glycine latifolia. The sequence goes on from CM023950.1 coordinate 27,134,121, forward strand.
TTTCAGTTTAAATAATTTAAACATAAATATATATAATTAAAAACAAAAAACAAAATAGAAAAATAGAAATTTTTTTTAAAAAAAATCTATTAAAAGAAATAAATAATAATAAAATAAAACACGTTATGAAATCCTTTTCTAGAGAATTGATTTCTAAACTACGTTTTTTAATTATTGTTCACCTTGTAAACTGTATCATTTATGTAAATATTTTTTCACTTGTATTATTTGAATAAATATTTATTTTATTTATATTATTTACGTAAAAAAGTCTATTGAATTAAGAATCCAATATATAATTAATTTTTGAGTTTAATTACTCATTTCATCTTTATATTTGTACAATCTTGTTGACCCAAAAAAAAACTTGTACAATCTTTACGATTTAATTCCTACACCTAAAAACTAGTTGCTTTAGTACTTATACATGCAATTTAATTGTTTAGAGAATGGACCAGCATATTTTTAGCCTTGGGTGATATTGGACTTTAATTTTTTAAGTAAGATTTTATATTTAAATACTTTGAATAAAAAAAATATAATTTAAAAGTTAGACCTCACTACTACACAAAGGGTTTTTAAGGTCGGTTATTTCAGCCATACAAAGTCGGTTCTGGAACCGACCTTGTTTGGAACATCGTCAAAAAGGCCGGCCTACAACGTCGGTTTTTTTCGAACCGACTTTGAATTTTTTTTTTTTAATTTTTTTTAAAAAAAATTTGTACAATCTAAGTCGGTTATTTTAAAAAATCAACTTTAAAAGCTTGGATACAGAGTTGATTATTTTAAAAAACCGACTTTAAATCTTGGATACAAAGTCGGTTTTTTAAATAACCGACTTAGGAAGCTTGAATACAAAGTCGGTTATTTTAAAAACCGACTTAGAAACTTCGTCTTGTTTTGTGAATCCTTCAAAATAATGTATATTCCTGAGCAAACTCAAAGTTGTTGACAGCTCCATATTATTCTTTTCGTTACTTAACAGTTTAGATTCCATTTTTAAAATTCATTTTTACTAGCCTCAGGTTGCAATTGTCATAAGATTTTAAGTTCACTAAGTCAACCTGACTCAAATAAACAAATGGAAGAATGAAACCTTAATCAAACCAACTATATATCCAACCTGTTAAAAGCAGCTAACATAATTAATTACATATACTTAGTTCACATCCAAAGCCACAAATGCAAGCACTTCCTAGATTAGATTACAACATGAATACAACCCGTGTCCATTGCTGGAAATGGCCAATTAATAATCAATACAACAGGTAAACAGCCAACAGAAACGCAAGTGTTGTGTGCACACCAAACATATTGAAATTACGACTGTACAGATCCTACAGCCAGAGACAATTAGCAAATAGCTCGATGCTTATGAGCGAACCTTGATGCGGTCAGTTGGACATGGTGATTCCTTCATCTAGGTTGGAAATAGTATAAGGTATAGAATTGTGAAGACTACAGTCATGTCATCCTCCACAAACTACTATATTAAGAACTGAAGATCACAAAATGGAACAGGCCTTTTGCCCATTTCTCTTCTTTTTCTTCTGCTTTCTCAGTTCCTCACCCTTCACAAAATACAGTAAATTACACCACTAACCTATATTGTGACCAACAAACAAAGGCTAAAAGACAAAACAGTGAAATAAAAAAATGACGCAAAAGCAATCAATTGTATGTACAAAGGAAGTAGTGGCAAATAGCAAGCACCTGTGCTGTGGTGATAGGCACTGCACCAGGATGGTCTTGAAAGAACTGCTTATCATCCCGAAGATCTACAAGACAAAGATTTGCTTGTCATGAAATGCCCAAGCAAACTAATCATGGCAGCTTTATCATGGTCAATGGAACCATCAAAAGCATACAATTAAACTAACCCTGTATGTAGGAGTAAACAAATTCCAGAGGAAATTATGTGAAAATTGAAACTATTAATGGAAAAATTATCAAAACAAATGAACTTTTGCTATAGATAAACAAAAATTCTGATGAATAATGAAGCCAAGGACTTACGTACCATGTCATTGCATTCCTCATTCATCTCAACACTCCCTAATACACTTCAAAAGTCTAGACTATACTTACCAGCAGTATCCCACAACCCAAGATTCACAGTGCTTCCATCCACAACTACATTTGCACTGAAATTATCAAAGACAGTTGGCACGTAGTCCTGTTGCCAATGAATCACAAGATGTCACAAAAATTAATTAATCCAAAAGTCAATCCCCATCCCTCAGTCAATTGCAAGTCAACCAGCACAAAGGGATTTGTTTTGAAGATTATTGTATCAATCCAAAAAAAAAAACAGGAAGGATCTAAGACATAAAAGTCCTAAGAAAGCAATTTTAGGAAAAACGCATCTTCGTGGAATTATAATCGCACCTCCATTGGAGTCATATCAAACACAGCAACTAAAAATTGAAATCAACATCCAAGATTCAACCAAAACATTTTCTTTTTTCCTCTTTTCACCCAAAACATTACAAACAGGCCCAATTCCTCTTTTCACATTTTCTTAATTTTTTGAAGGAATGAAAATAATAAAATATAATTTAAAATTGAAAGTAAAATGACATAAATATATTTTTAATGAATATAAATAGTACTCCTATTATTTTTAAATTGCAAACATCATGATGCATAAAACTAAATAGATTATTGTATAAATTATACTATATCTCTTATAGGTGCAGTAAGTATCCATAAATGGTTAGGACATACTAACCAAAAGGCTTTCACATAGGCCCAAGAGGTTTTTCACACAATGATGAATTGGATGATTTATTCACGGTGGGTCTGGGGAAAAAACAAATCCTGTGTACTTTGTTACATAAGGCCAATCCATAGATGCAGCAAAAATAAAATAAAATTATATAGAGATGAAAGAGAGGACAACTTCATTAATTTTGTTGCAGCAAAACATGAATAAATTAATGCAAATCAAAACAAGAAGAAAAAAAAGAGTCTCAAAAGTGGTATGATAAAAGATAATTGTTCCTTTAGAATCAAACTTTCAACGTACTTTAACATAGCTTCTTTTCAATGTTTAGTAATTAAAGGCATATCATTCAACAATAATTTAAATGGTAGTACATTCTTTAATTTTATTTGCTTTTTATATATAATTAAAAATTTATAAAATTGGGGATTTTTATAGGAATGTCTCTGCCATCTCTATACGTTAAAAACTGCGTAGAAATCAAAGTCTGGAATCAAAAAATAAAAAGTTGTTATATATGACTATAAGGAAACTATAGATTAAATATAAAAAATATAACTATATTAGAAAATGTAGCAAAGCATAAACTACTTACAAAGTTCAAAGCATTAAGGATAAGCATCGGTATATTTGTTGAATGTTGTAACTGGACAAAGATAAATAAGGACTCAGATGAATACATAAAAAATATAGGCCTACAGCATCAACCATGTCCTATGACATATATAGTTCACTATAATTTATGCTTACTTTTTCTGAACAAGTGTGTTTTTAATCTCAAAACAAGCATCAGCTTCTTTCTTTCCTTGAACTGTTATCCGTACAATATCAGCTCCTTTATCTGCTATTCTCATCACCTGCCAATAGACACCAGATAAATAAACATAACTACTCAATCCATGAGACAGTTATATTGCAAAAAATAGATAGGCATAACAGTATAAATTGGCCAGAAGCAAGTCTTATTAGTGCAAAGTAGAATAACAGTTGTATAACCTGTTCAACTGTCCCAGAAACATCCTTAGTGTCAGTCATAGTCATGGTCTAAATTCTTATAGGATGCTCGCTACCAATAGCCACGTTACCAACCATCACTGTGTTTGTTTTTCTCCTGACAGTTTTGTGTAATGATTCACAATACTTTTGCCTAGGAACTACATTCAAAATATTATCCATGGATCAGACCAAATGAAACTAACATAATTAGATAACTATTGTAGCATAAACACCCAAATAATCACTAGAGATGGCATTTAGGAAGGAAAATTGATGTACAAACAAAAAAGGTGATTGGTTGGTTCCACATCCATGTTTACCAAGAAGCTAATAGTTATAGCTTCCACATCACATACATAATTTCTTACTTCTCAACAGGTTTCCAAACACACTGAAAGCAGTCAAAACTTTAAATGTCTCAATCAAAAATAAACCAAAGCTAAGAAAGAAAGCAAGCATACCCAAAAGAGGGCTTCCTGGGGATGCAGGTTGAAGTTCAGCAATATCTTGGCCAGGATTTGAGTTCTTGATAATTGACACCCTTTTCCTCGCAGAAGATTTGATGCTCTTCAAATCGAAAACTCTAACAAAATCCATGCTTTTTGCAAACCCCAAACTGGAATCCCATGTCTTGAGGGTAGAAAACGTAGTGGGCACAGCTCCGGAAGCCATTTTTGAAGCACAACAACACCTTAACCTCACAGATTAGAAATTCAAACAAAGTAAGTCGATATTGGCAACACCATAGAAATCACGAAGTTTCAGAATTTAATCAAAACAAGCAGTCAAACAAACTGTGCTAACTTGTGATGAATTTCAAACTCACACAACATATTTTATTTAGTCAACAAGAAAAAATGACTGAAAACATTGACTACAAATTTTTTTAATTGTAGCAGAAAAAGTTGAATTGAATTGAAGTGAAATGAGTTTACCTGGTGTGGTGGAGATTAGAAGAAGGATGTGGTGGTGGACCAAAATTCAGAGGCGTCTGTACAAATTACTACAACTCTCTTGCCTCTGATTTACAAAATTGCCTTTGCAATGTAATTGAAATCAGTGAGCTGAATGAAACTAGGAAATAGGAATACACGACAAAAACAAGGTTCGTAGACATCTAAGTCCAACATTCAACATTAATATTATCCTACCTGGTTTAGTAGTTTGAGCCGTGCAAACTACTTCCTAATCAACAAAATCATGCATGCCATCAAAGTTGGACTATTCCTGCAAAATAACATTTGTTATTTAATTTGTAGTTGGACTATTCAAAGCAAAATGACTCAAATTTACCTGCACTTGCAGCATAGTTGGGCGAATCCACCAGATCAAAGAGGCAACCCCTTTTTCCATTTGTGAGTGCACGAACCATTCACAACGCAAATGTCGGAACCCGTCAGTCCAAATTCCAACTCCACTACCAAATACACACAATCCAAAAACCAAATCAAAATCAAAAACCCTAAACCAAAAACCAAAACTAAAAGAAAATAAACTTTTGACCCATCACTGACAAAATTACTCAGAGTCCATACAAACCCATGCACAAAGCTTCAGGAATCACAAGGAAAAAACCAAAGGGTAATAGAAAAACAAAACCCCAGAACCAAAAGGCAGGGATTTCGTCAATGGGGACGAGGCACCTGTGGCCGTAGTGGATAAGGAGGTCGGCACCGAGGGCGAAGACAGCGATTTCGTCGACACAGCAAGCGCCGTAGGTAACGTTGCCGATGACGTAGGAGTGGCTGATAGCGACGAAGGTGGTGAAGATGTCGGAGAGGGGTAGGGAGTACATGAGGAGGCCCTCAGGTACCTAGAGTGCCACGCGTTTAGCTTCCGCTCGAGAGTGTGCGCCAAACGCACTTGTAGACCTCCAAGTTGTAGTTCGAAGGAAGCACGGAGGAGGGCTTGGCACAGGCGGCGCAGGGAGAGGAGCCACCGCAGGGGAGGCTGACGAGGGCCGTTGGGGGTGAGGGAAGGGGAGACATAGAGGGAAGGGGTTTCGGGTTAGGGGTTGAGTATCTGAGGACGAGAGGAAAGGAAAGGAACAGACGCGAGAGGGACAATGAAAAGGTGAAATGAGTCGAATCACGGAAAATAAAAGACTCAAATTTCAAGGACGGTTTTGACAAAAACCGTCTATTTAAATATGTTTCAAAAACGGTTTTGCAATAACCGTCTTTGAAAATTTGTAATTATTTACAATTATGCCACCGCTTCTTAAACAAGGACGGTCTCCGTAGAACCGACTTTAAATATGCGTCGTAAAAACTAAACTCGATCTCTTAAACTCTATGATGAAAATTAATTATTTATAAAATCGATCAATACATCATACTAATATAATTGAAAAAACAACAGCATGAAATTTAATTTACAAATCAATTTAGATTTCACTCTTTTCGCAATGAATTGTAAACATTCAATTTAATACTATTAGTTGGTGATATCTTAAAAATTAATGTATTGTAAACAAGAAAATTAATTTTAAAATCAATTTAATTTAATTTAAATTCAATCCAACTAATTGATCGAAAAATTCAATCCAATTAACTTTTTAATCTTAATATTTTCAAAAACATTAAAAGTCAATAAGCTTATCCATTTTGTAGGCGTGTTTATTTTAAAGTATCAAGATAGATTCTTAAGAATGAGAACTTAGAAAAATATCACATTCTCATGTTTGGTAAAAATTTTATAAAGACATTCTCAGGAATGATTGATTTCCAAAAATATTAAATGTTCATATTTACGTCACTTCCTATTTCCATGGGAAGGTAGTATCTTGCATTCACATGAAAATTAAAGTTATTTTTGTACAATAATTACCTCTTCTTTCACTTTTCTTATTTTACTTTTTTTTAATTAAATAAATTTTAATTTTTTTTTCTGAAACTAATAACAATCAAACACATCCAATACACATAATATTCCTGAAAATCATATTATCAGGAATACAATTTTATAAACAAACGGCCCTTAGGCATTGCCGTATTGACTATATACTATGTATGATACTCCCGAATTTATTTGTGTAGCTCTCTTCAATACTTTAGGCCCCAAATTAATTTGTATAGTTCTCTTCAGTATTTCAAAAATTAAATTAGCTAACTAGACTACTGAAATTTAATTGATTTAACCAGTTAATTTTGATAAGCTAATAAAATAGTAGTTACTAATCAGTTAGCGAGACTGCTGAAATTTAATTGATTTAACCAGTTAACTTTGTTCTTAATTAACCAGTTAAATTTGGTCTTTAATCAGCTATAATAATGAGCAATCATATCAGAAACATAAGTTATAAATCAATAAAACACAAGTTCATAATCTGTCCAATTCGGGTAGGGAGTTTGATTCAACTTTTAAAATATGTTTGCTCTATTGTTGCTATTCTATTCACAAAAGGGAAAAACTTATTAACTGACAAAACATAAAATTATTTTTAAGGGTTTAGACATTTATATTGTCATTTTCCAATAAACTATAAGACTTGAAAGAATAAAGTAGATCAAAAACACTCTCTTTTCATGTTTTTATTGATAGGAAAAAAAAACCTCACATATATGTAATAAGATTTATCTAGCCATATTTTAATTGAAATATTCCTCAGAAGTTCAAGATTCTTAAGAGTGAAGTAGAAAATAATTTTGAGCAAGGAAATGACTAAAATGTCATTCTAACAGAATGTAACTTTTATCTATACGTCATCTATGGAAAAAAATGCATATGCAATCTTCATGGTAATCATAGACGGTGCAACTAAAGTTCTTTTTCTTTTTTTTTCTACAATGCAATTAAAGTTCTTAATCGCATCAAAACAAAAATCTTAAATCTTATATAACTCCTAAAATGTATTCACCAAAAAATAAAACTTAAAAGGTGGACAAGCTTATCCCTTTTACTACTGATTATATACTTTTTTTTTTATCTATCGAAATTAAACACGATAACAAAAAATTTGTAACACTCACAATATATTGTTCAATCAACTTATATTAATATGATAGATAGTCTCTTTACCAATCATTAGTGAGAAAAGTATATAAAACCATATTCAGTACACATGTATAATAAATCACGAGCATGTCAAAATATTAAGCATTGATTTTCTTATAAATGACTATCATAAACGACTAAACTTACTCCTTTTATCCTTGTTCATTTTCGAAGAGTATAGTTCTCTTCTACTAATTATATGTAATACCCCTGTCTTGTTTACACTAATTTACCCCACTTAACCACGGAGCTAGAGGTAGTTCTATAACCTCTATTAGCTCTTCTTCTTCCTTCTCGTCATCATTAGATATCCAGCCATAGCTAGGTTTATACCTTTTGTCACTAAGTCCCGTCCCAAGTTGTGGGGACTTCGATACATGATTTTCGGCCAAAGCCCAATCTGGCTGAAACTCTGCAAGACAGTAACATACGAGATAATTAATCACAAATACGTTTAGTTATTCTCTGAACCTTTGCTTGAAAACCAATTAAAAAAATAACGAAAATGGATAGTTAATAACCTGATTCTTTTTCTGCCTTGATAACGTGATTCTTTTTCTGCCCTGATGGGAGATTCACTGGCAGCCTTGTTTAAAAGTTGATTGGCAGGTTCAATGGGAAGTTCACTAGCAGTTTTTGCAGATACAGTATCCACACCATTGATGGGAAGTTGAATACCAGTTCCACTGGGTGACGATAGTGTCCATGGCCTGATTAGTTAATGGTGTATCATCAGAAGTTTGTGTGTTATAGCAAGCTAGAAAGGCACTGTTTGAGCATCCGGCAGGTGTTACCTCATTCGGACCATCTGGATTAGCCTCTATCAACCCATTCTTCACACAAAACAATACAAGACCAAAGAACTAGCCCTTGTTTAACACTAACTTTATAAGAATATATAGGCCATCAGATCAAAGATCCACCGGCAGATTTCCACAGGGCTGCAGGCCATGTTTTCCAGAAGTAATACAAGTTTTCATTGGATTACTCGATAAGATTACATGTCATCTCAATCATTTTTTAAAATATTATATGAACCTCTCAAAATTGTAGCCCATGATTCACTATTACTTGGAGCTACTGAACCTCTCAAAAGAAAAGATTTTAATTTACAAGTAAAATTAGGATTATAAAGAAGCAACCACAGGAATTTAAATACAGAATCCTATTGACAAGTATCTTAATGCATTAGTTAGAAAATAAAGAAATAAAATGTATTTAATAAAGTACAGCATTTAATACACTGACAACTTCAAAAACATTATTTCTCATTTAACATCATACAATAACAAATTAGAAGCTATGGCCTTTACAAACATGTGTAAGCAGAACAAAAATTGTTCCCTTGGGTGGAAGGTGAATCACGTAATAGTAGGCATATTTGAAGAACTATTATAAAGTAATTGCATAGAGTCTTTCTTCAAAAAAAAAATAAATTACAGAGTCTAAATCTGGAAAGTAATATGCTTTTGGAGACACAGCAGCTCATTGCCCATTGCTGCCCATGACATATCTAGAAATTGAAATAATATTGAATTTGGGAAGACACGGTTGATAACCAGAGCTGAAAGACTGAAGAATGAAGGACATATATAAAAACTAAATCATTTCTAAACTTAACATCATCCTAAAATATTTAATTTGGGGAAACATAATCAGCTAACTGCTTCTATTCTCCTTCCGTAAAGTAAAACTTCAGTCTGAAACTCCCAACTTGTGAATTGGTTCAATGAAAGGAACTATAAAACAACTTTCAATTAGGGTTATGATTAATTTTTACTACGGACTTCAATGTAAGCATGATGGTTCTTCCACATCAATGGATGGCACTGGGGATTGACCAGGAACGGTATTGTTTAGAGTACTTCTAAGCTCAGGAGGTTTATTTTCCACAGTTTTGTTATTCACAGAGGCCTTGCCCGTTCCTTTAATTTCGAATGGGTTAAGATCTGCAAAAAGGCAACAAGGATCATTGGGGCGGGTATGACTTATGGGTATATGGTACAACTTTGATATTCAATCTTGTCCCATCACCACTATTCAATCCAAGAGCCCCTTTGTACATAGAAGTACCAGACAAGGCTAGCAAATTTTCTAGCTGGTTAGGAGTCCCTCTATTGGGAATTTTAAAAGGACCAACACCAGTGTCTCAGCTCAAACCCAAGTTTGAAGGCTCTGGCTTCTCAAAATATGATTTTTCATTCCAGGGCAGTGGATGATATCTTATCACAGGATTTTGATTACTACATTCACCGAGAAGGTGGGATAAGTCTTGAGTGAGAAAATTCAGTATCCTTAATGGAAGGCAAATTAAACAAAATCTTGGGATTGCAAGACTTGAAGGCACTATCATTGGTGCTTAAAATATCAGCTGGGATAAGTGTCCCTGGAGCTGCTATGAGATCAACCAAAAATTCCCTTTCACCCTCCAAATTGAAAACAGCATGGCTTATTAAAATAAAAGAAAAATACCACGAAACATCTTATGTTAAGAACAAACAAAACTTTGAAAAGCCAAAAAAAAAATGTAACTGTCCTACAAAAACCCTGAGGTATTCATATTTCATACCATTCTACTATGAATTAAATGAGCCAATGACAAAAACTGGCTGTTAGATATTTTTTTGGTTTTGAGTCAGAGACTACGGGTGTCCCTCAATCACTGGATCAGAAACTAATCTCACTAGCGGTTCGTAGGTGCCACCGATCCAAGGAAATTTTGTATACAGTACAAATTGAACATAAGTTCTCCTATTAAATATATTATTCTTACTCATGTGAATGTAATGGGCCTTGCATTGCTACGCCAACCCTTTGGGTTCCAGCTGTTAGATATGCTAATTTGTTTCTAGAAAGAGAATAAAATAAACAATCTAATTCCCAAGCGGCAGATCTTGGTTAAATTTTCCTGAAGTAAATGTTTGTGCGCGTATGATACTGTTCTGTTCAACAAAAATTGACTCAGTTGTTCACAGCCAGCAAACAAGTCCACAACATAAACACAAAACAGATAAAGACAAATCATAATTATTACGATTGAAGCAATACATTACGACATAACAATAGCAGAAAATTAAAATCCAGAAAAAAAAAATGCAGAGACCATATAGTTGCTTGGAGGGTAAGAAACAACAGAAGAAGAGTTACCTGAGGTGAAGAACTGGCTTGTTCTTCAAGAAGCGTTTCGATCAGCAGAGAGTAAGCGGATTCTTCGATGAAGACCCAGCCATTGTTGCCATCGTAAACCTAAATCCACAAACATTATGATTTTGGGGATAAAATAAAATAAAATAATTTAAGTCGAACGAAGAGAATAGAGTTTTTTTTTTTTGTTACTTTGAGGAGGCAATTAACGGCAGTTCGGACTTAGGGTTTCATGGCGTCGAGTGCTGCGTCCACTCGCGATTCGCCTTTCTGCAAATCACAAACACGAATCAGTTCATGGAGAGAAGAAAAAAAAGTAATTGATTGAATGAGAAAAGGGAATGTGAGACGACATACTGGACATATATTTTAAAAATGGAATGTACGAGTGAAAAGAAATGAAAGTAGTAAATGATGTGATGAGAAAATAATAGAAAATCAAAGTGCAAATGAGATAGACAAAAAGTGATTCATGTAAGATAACAATAAATCACATGTTATTAATTACGTAAAGACTTCTCTATAATTTTTAGAGATTAAAGTAATTAAGGTAAAAGTGATAAGCAAAAAAAATGTGAAATAAGATAATTAAGAACAAACAATGTTTGTGTAAGCGCTGGATTTCGTTGGCACACATTCTAAAGAACCGTTTTGTGACAACTATCCTTATTCATTTTTGCTTAAACGCTGGTTTGAAGGTTGGGAATGGAGAAATAAACATGTTATAAGAGGACGAAAAGAGATTAAAAGGAGAGATATAAGTCTTATATTTATAGAAAAAGCTTGGTACTATATATCTAGCATTTTCAATTCCCATATAACAGAGGAAAAAAAGGACAACAAAGATAAATGGACTCAAAAAGGACAACAAAGATAAATGGACTCGGTTATGACGGAGACGCTCTAAATGACATTTGTCTTCGCTTTCTCAAACAAAACGTCAACAACCAATGGTTTCATTGAGCCACACAAAAAACAAGTCCTAATTCTCACGCCAAGTGTTGCTCGCAAGTCCACCGTGTTTCTCTCTAACATTCGCCACGTGTCATCACTGCATGCCCTCATGCCCTCATGCACATACAAATAACTAATCATATATATAATATCCATCTTATCTCATTCCACACCTGCACCCCTTTCAACTTTGCATGCACATCACCGAAATAAAATTAACCAATAGAAAAACAGTGTGTTGAAGAAATAAGATGAGTCAGGAACAATCTCGAAAGGAGAATCATGAGGAAGAAGTGTTCAATGTGAAGGGAGAGATGAAAAGCAAGCCAGTGGCGCCGGTGGACGCGGCGATGATGCAAAAGGCGGAGACTGCAACCACCGGTAAGACCCAAAAGGGTGGTGCAGCGATGAAATCGGCGGTGGCGAAAAATGAGAGAGGAGAGATGGTGGGACAGAAAGATAAGAGTAGCGTTGCCGCTGATGGTGGTGTTAGTGTGACTGAGACTGAGACTCATCTTTCGGGGAGGCAAGTGATATCAGACTCCGTTGCAGGACAGGTTCTCCTTATATATACATTATACACCAAGAAACTCTATTTTATTATTATTTAATTATTTGGATTTTGGAGTGCGGGTTTTTGTTTTTAATTCTTTTTTTATTAATTGGTTTTGTAGGTTGTTCACAAACTAGAGGAAAAGAAAAGGAAACTTAATAAGTTGGTTGAGGTATATATTAATTCAATATTTCAACACAGATCATGATATCCTGTATGTTCTACTATATATTGCATGTGTTTCCTATTTTATTACCACTTCATTTTTTTTATCTTTCATTTACATTATATTATTATTTGGTGATTAATTACGATTACCTAATAACCAAAAAAATATAATATGATGGGAATTACGTACTTACTGACATATATAGGTGGTGAAGCAATTTAACCAAAAGGTTCCACTGAATACGATGACGCCACCTTCTCTTGCTCAAGAAATGGGCGCTGGAGGTGCTGGAAGCGGGATCACCATCGGCGAAGCACTCGAGGCCACGGTTCTGACCGCCGGAAAGAAGCCCGTCGAGTGGAGCGACGCCGCGGCGATTCAGGCCGCCGAAGTCAGAGCCACTGGACGCACCAACATCGTCCCCGGCGGTGTTGCCGCCGCTGCTCAATCTGCCGCCACACTCAATGCTCGAGTTGCAAAGGACGAGGAGAAGACCAAACTCGCAGATATTCTCGCGGTACGTCACGATTAATTAATTTCAATCATTTGATAACACACAAGTCGAGGGTTCGATTCTTTCCACAAAAAAAAGAACTAATAATTAATATTTATCGATAAAATAAAAAACACACAAGTTGTTCCTGTTGTTTGTTTGCAGGATGCGACTTCGAAGTTACCTTCAGACAGAGCAGCGAGTCGGCGAGATGCAGAAGGGGTGACGGTTGCAGAAATGAGAAATGATCCAAACCTCACTACTCATCCTGGGGGCGTCTCCGCATTTGTCGCTGCTGCTGCTAGGCTTAACAAAACCAATACCACCACCTAATAATAATTTTTAAACTCATATACGATACCATACCATACCATGTCTGTTATCGCTTTATTTTCCCTTTTACTTTTTCTTTCTTTCAACCAATGAATGAAAAATGTGAGTGAACAAATCTTATGACCAAGTATTATTAATTAAGGAGCTCGCAGTATCTTCAGGGGACCATTTTCTATCAATAATCTTATAAACTCCATTTTCCTTTTAATCTTTGATCTCGCTAGTTTTCTTCAAAGCAGATGAGTAGAGTTAGACATTTAAGTCCCCTCCTGCATCTGCTTGGAATGGCTACAACCAGGAGTATGGTTGTAACTTCATGAAATGAAATTCTAATTTACAAAATAAACAAGAAATACACCTTTACTTTTTAGGATGATGTGTTGTTCATTTAGACAATTTTCTTTAATTAACATTAAGGTAATTAAAGTGAAAATATGAGCAATAACTTATGCTGAATGTTGGTAAAAATGTTTAAGTAAAAATAAATGTACTAATCGGAAAAAGCAAGTTTTGATTAATAATTAAGTTGTGTATAAAAATAAAATTGTATAATTTTTTATATGAACTTTCTACTATAAAATAAATGATATATTTTTTCTTTTATAAGTAATTGAGATTTTATGAAATTACACAAATTCTGTGTGTTATTTTAACATATTTTATAAGTAATTGAGATTTTATGAAATTACACAAATCTTCTTATCTTATTTTAACGTTATAACAAGAACACAATGTAATATTTTTAAAATAATTAAGAGAGATTAATTTAAGCAACTAGAAAAAATTGATGTAAGGGCAAAACCCGTGGTAAAACCCGGGTCACTGTAATTTACTCATTCTTTATAGCAATCTATTCATAGTTTTTATTTTATTACTAATTCTCTCTCTATTAAGAGAGTTTATATAATAAACTGTATTTTATTAAGAATATTTTATTGAAAACCGTCTTTATTAAGAAAGTTGATATGCTCGTTTTGTTTAATAATCATATGTTGAGTATAATGTTGGAAAACATGATTTTTTTATTAAAAGAATTAAGGAACATAAAGATACCTAAATTATTAACTAAGATAATATCTGCAGGCTGTTGGTACTAGCACGTCAAATGTGTGTAAGTTAACTCCGTATCTGATTAGCTGAATATTAAGATGTATATGCACTGCAATGACTATAAACAAAACGAACGAGGATATAAAAAATAAAAAATTGCAATATCCCAAATACTTATGATTTTTGCTCCGAGTTTCCCAAATACTTTGATCTTTCGGCCCTATTAACACTTAGTAAAAAACAGATAATTATTCTCCAAAAGTTAGCCATCATAATTCAAACGTCATTGTTTTGATATCAAGCGTGGTTTTTCAAACAAATTTGAAAACAAATGGGCGCTCATCCTACAATAATTTTCTCAATAACAACATTTAGGAACGGGGATGGAATTCAGATTATTTCTTCTCCAGAGGACATGTTCAAATCTAATTCAAGAATTCCGAAATATAATGCCTGTTTGTTTCTCAGTCTCCAATCCATAAGATATTATACATACATTGAGCATGTAAAGGACCAAGAAGGTTAGCACTAACAAACAAACAAAAATAAGGCCTGGGCCCGAGTTAAAAAAAATTGGGCTCAACGTCAGACTCATTTCAGTGTGATTTGGTACAACAAAATTGGCAATGCAAGGGGCATATTGATCCTCTTACTTGGACCATTTTAACAATTTTCTTCCTCTTCCTTAGCGGTTCCAGCCTTTAAAATATCTGATAAACCACACAATTCTGTCAGCTGCTCCATTGTTTTCCCCAGATTTATGGCTCTCCAAGTTTTACCCCAAATAAATTGTATTGGGTTGGAGAATCTCAAACGGTTTATTGATGGACTATGGAAAACTTTGATCTGTCGTAACTTGAGGTAGGCCAATCATGGGCATGTAGCTGATGGAGCTGAGAAAGTATGGATAACCATAATTTATGACAGGCAACAGAGAAAAGACTGGGAAAACCTCCTATAGGTGGTTCTAGTCTAGTCTACAGAAGAAAAAAAAACACAATCCTAGACAAGGTAAAAGAAGAAAAGCTTGGTATTTCATCAGCTTAAAAATTTCGAAGCAAACAACTTATTAAATGGGCTTATCTGGAAGTATTCTTTTCACTCGCCAAGCTGAGCTTTTCCAGAGACAATTCCTTGGTGACTAATCGAAGCAGTACTTGCACCAGCTCCCGTATTCTTAATTCTCTGTCCATCAAAAGAACAAAATTTTGAAACAGAAAAAGAAGAAGAAAGAAATAGATAATGAAAAACAGGAAAAAAAAAAACCTCGGTTTTCTCTCAATTTTCTAGAAATGACGGTCCCTTCCAAGATTATACAGTCCTCGTTTAAACAAACACTTGATATGATTATAAAAAAAAGAAGCATATGTATTGTTGGACACGTAAGCCAAACTATGCTTTTTGCCATTGTGAAGTGACCTAGCATCTTTTGAACTAGCTTGTGCTGTTGGAGGTAGTTTTGAGATTGTTCGACTACTTTAGAAGATTTTTTTAGTACTCATTATCTAGTTTTTGTCAAATGCATTAATAGGATAAACAAGAACCGTGCAACTTTTGTTTATATTTGTATATCAAGTTTTTCACAAGTCTGTTTCAGTCGTTTTGTGACTTTCGTGACAGACTTGTATCTTCGGCTCCTTATGGGTTTAAATCTAATGACATATGGGGTTTTCTTTACCCGCTTGTCAAAGAGATTGTCAAGCACTTTTTTAGCATATATATATATATATATATTTTTTTTTTTTTTTCTTTTTTTTTTGCTTGATTATTATTAGTATTTTGTGCCGTGCTTTAAAATGATGGAGAATATCTTACATCCTTTTTGTATCTCTCTTTTCCCAAATTTCCTTTTTTTTCCGAAGATGAGAGAAAATAGAATTAGAGGTTAAGAAAATATAACATTAGTGCATATTATGGAATCTCATTTCCAATCTCCAATCAATCCATGGGCATCCACTCGCAAAAAGATTCCACGTGTTACCTTGATGTAACAAGCTCACAAAAGGAAGGTAATAGCGCAAACAGATGGGGACGGTTGTCATGCTTCTCCTTTTCCCTTGCTAGTTCAGTTCTCAACAATGGGTGTAAAGGGAGAATGGATGCTGCATCTGGATGAATTACAAGATGTGCCAGTTCTTGGAGAACATAAATAATTTCTTCAAGTCTTGCTTTTGGTAATGGACAATCACCTGCAGGAAAAAAAATAGTTAAGTAGGCAAAAACTGGGAGATGAAATGAGATTATTGATGCTGTTTATCTTTCATTAAAATAGAAGCACACCTAAGCCATTTTCATCTGTTAGAAACCTGCACAAGATGTATTCACATCTGGTCATGAGCACTGTAATTGAGATTTTGCTGACTTCAGATCTTGTCATATTCCAATTGACTTCATTAGAATAACTAACCAAACATAAAATCGGTCAACATATCAAGATAATATATATAGTAAAACTAAAAAGCAAAGAGAGAGAAGAAAATAAGGACTTGAGATCAAAACTAGTTAAAATAAACAATACGTTATAAAAAGCAAGAGCGTGGGGGGACGGGGGGGGGGAGTCAGGACTTGATGGCAATCTTAAACTTAGCTAGGGCGAATTGATCAGATCTCAACAATGGAAATTTTAGGACATGAATTCATCAGAATTTTTTCCCAAAGAAAGCAGTCAATTGCATACTAAAATGCATGATAAAGGTAGATTACTAGGAGCATCCATGATATCTCACAGAAGAGACATGTCTACATCCATGACATCAATTGAAAGATACTTTACATTCAGAATTTAGATATTAGAGAAAATATTCTAATATGAACTAAAGAAGGTTTCCAAGGATGGCACCTGCTCAAAGAAAATAACTTCTGTAAACAAGTCAAGGAAAATCTGCTGCAGTGAGGAGGCATAAGCTCTACAGTCTCAACAGGTAATGAGCATGTGCGTGATGCACAACGGTCCAATGTGGAGACCAGTCGCTGCAGAATCTGAGAACATGCACATTGTTAGAACATGCGAAAAATATCCAGTAGGATCTTAATTATTTAGAACATTTTAGAGTATCTTATATTATCTCTTAGGATTAGTTTCCCTATTTCTTTGGTTTCCATATCTCCTTATATTTCACAATTTCTTTCCTTATTTGATTAGGATTAAGAGTTTAGTATTAGTATAAATAAAGGTTGTTGCTTTATGTTTTGTATCTCATATACAACACAACACAATAACAAGAGTATATTATTCAAAATCTCTTTACATTTTCCTCCCTCAATAGTGAATACCTAAAATATTATAATTCAACAGTATTAAAAAGGGTAAGTAAAATGTCTCACTGAAACCTCAAGCTAAAGGAAGCTCCATTCAACTACATAATCTAGAGTGCAAGAAAAGCTCAAAACAAGTCCATTTCGGTGACTTTCGCAGCACACTAAGCAAACAACTTTAGTATCGACAAATATATTATCAATCAACATCAACAGCACATTTAACCCAAGTTAATTGGGGTCGGTGGTAGATGAACCCAATCATAGATCAGAAATAAGAAAAAATAAGAGAAAGAGAGAGGAGAAGAAAAAATGGAAATAAGACAAAAGAGAGGAAAAATAAGCTAAAATAAAATAGGGGTGAAAGGAGGAGGGGAGAAATGAAGAGAAAAAGAACTAAAAAAAAGGGAACTACTGGAACATAGAAATACTAATGGGTTTAACCCTCCACCAAGCTTATAGCTTTTCTCCACTTCGTCCTAAGGCATACCGTCCGCCAATCTATATCCCACTCCATTAGGTTTTGTTTAACTACCTTTCCCCAGGTAAGTTTCGGCCGACCTCTACCTCTCTGTGTCGAGCTCTTGGTAACAAACTTTTGTTCTTATGAGAGCATTCAGTGGTCGTCTCATAAAGTGCCCAAATCACCTCAATTTATGCTCCCTTATCTTTTCACACACCGGTACCACTGCTACCTTTCATCGAATATCCTCATTTCTTATCTTATTCATCTTCTTATAACCACACATCCACCTAAACATCCTCATTTCTGCTACCTCTATTTTATGTTCATGTTGCTTATGTGCTGGCCAGCATTCCACTCTATATAACATGGCCGATTTTACAACTGTTCTATAGAATTTTATTTTTAGATTAAAGGGAATTTTGCGGTCACACAAAACCCCGATGCACTCCGCCATTTCATCCGCCCTACTCTAATTCTATGATTTACATCCTCATCAATCTCGCCATCGTTTTGCAAAATTGATCCCAAGGATATAAAAACATCTTTCTTGGGTACCTCTTGATCATCGTGTCTTGATCACCATCTCTTATCCGCGAAAACTCACACTTCATATACTCTGTCTTACTCTTACTTATCGTAAATCCTTTAGACTCCAAAGTGTTTCTCCACAATTCCAGTTTCCTATTAACACCATCTTTGGTCTCATCAATAAGCACGATATCATCTACAAAAAGCATACACCACGACACTTCCTCTTGAATATCTTTCGTTAGTTCATCCATCACTAAGGTAAAAAGATAAGGACTATGAGCTAAACCTTGACAAACACCTACCGTGATAGGGAAATACCTTGATGTTCCATTACAAGCTTTCACACATGTGGTAGCCCTATCATACATATCCTTGATTGCATTAACATACTTTAATGCTACATTTTTCTTCTCAAAAGTCCACCATAAGACTTTTCTTGGAACTTTATCATATGCTATCTCAATATCTATAAACACCACATGTAAGTCTTTCTTCTTTTCCTTATACCTTTCCATTAATTGTCGCAATCAAGAAAATAGCTTTCATGGTACATCTTCCTGGCATAAATCCAAATTGATTTATGGAAGCCTTGGTCTCTCTCCTTAAGCGATGTTCAATAACTCTCTCCCACAACTTCATAGTATGGCTCATGAGCTTGATACCTCTATAGTTAGAACAAATTCTGAATATCTCCCTTTTTTTTATAAATAGGCACAAATATACTTTTCCTCCAAGCATTAGATATCTTATTTGTTTGAAGAATCTTATTGAAAAGATTGGTCAACCATTTTATTGCCACATCTTTCAAGCCTCTCCGCACTTCAATAGGGATGTGATCGGGTCCCAAAGTTTAATTATTCTTCATTCTCTTTAAAGCCTCCTTAATTTCATGAGTATTAATTCTGCGCACAAATCTTTTATTCAGATCATCAAAAACATCCTCCAAATTCACCTCTCTCTTGTCGCCATTCCCATTAAAAAGTTTGTTAAAGTAGTTTAGCCATCTTTCACTTACATCTTCATCCCTTACCAAAAGTTTTTTATTTTCATCCTTGATACATCTAACTTGGGTGAGGCCTTTACTCTTCTTATCCCTCATTTTTGCAAGTTTGTAATACATTTTTCACCATCCTTGCTCCCAAGATTTTTATACAAATTGTCAAAAACTTTGCCTCTAGCTTCCCGCACTACTTTCTTTGCATTTTTTCTCGCTGCTCTAAACTTTTGTAGATTCTCATCATTGGGACATTTATGTAAAGATCTTATATTATCTATAACCAAATTAATTATTACTCAAAAGTCATGCATAGGAAGGGATGGGCCGTCATTCAATAATAGAGCTCGATCCAATAAACAAAACATAAGAACTCTTAATATTAAATGAATAGATAATTTAGATGTTAGTTTCTCCACAACAGTGATATAATGATAAGAGGCAGTACCACCAAGTGCAAATATAATCATTGTAACAAGGCAGAGTCATATTTTGCAATAAATACAACTAAAACTTGTAAATAGTTTTAAGTATCTTTATTATTCATTATAATGGGAATCTTCTATACAAGCTTTTTCAATACCTCTTTTATAGCTTTATGCATGATGATTCAAAAGTTAGCAATGCAATTCTTGGACGAAAACTTTTGAAGTGTAAGTACATCATACTATCATTAATGAGATAAATTATATTTATTTTGAGGATATGGGTAAGTGATGGGGAACCTGATCGAAACTGATACTTAATTACGGAACAATGTAACTAGCTCCTTAAAACAGTAGTCCTCAGTAATTCATCAAAACAGAAAAAGAAAAGATACCTTATGCAACCTCTCCACCATATCCTCCTGTAAGTGCGTACCTCCCTAAGATCTTGGATTTCATATTTTATCCCCTTTCCTAACAGACAACTTCCTTTCCTGTGTGTGCGTGTCTCTCTCTCTCTATATATACATATTCCATTTAGAAATTATGTTATTCCTGTAATAGAATTTTCTCAGCTACCACCATTGCCAAGGTGGGTTGGTTCCATGATCCTCTTATCACCCTTCCCAATGTACACTTCGTAATAGGAGGTCTAACAATAAATTGAAAACTATTGACAGTGTAGATTCTTTTTGCTTCTCGCTCCATGTGTGGTTAAATATCAAATTATTCCTATTGGGCTTCTTAATGCTTAAGAATCTTATATATGGGGTTGAGAATATGATGGCAAACAACACACCCCTTAACATTGACTGGTAAATCAAGAATTTTGTTTTCTTCATGCAGCCTGATCAGCCTAGTTAAACTCAAGCTAGCAAGTAAATACATAAGTCAACCCTCTATTGCTTCTAATACCCCACCAGAGTACTAGTAATACATTGGATGCTCATGTTCATAACAACTTCACGAAGTACAAACTATAACTAACAATATTAGATGAGTTTGTTTAAACTTTAAAAAATCAACTTTAAAATAAGCACTTTTTTAAGAAGCAGTAGGGTTTGCTTCTTAAAATAAGCAGTTTTTTTTTTAAGGAGAAACAGTTTAGGCAAACACACTTAAAAAACAGAAAGTTGCTTATTTTATTAAAATAAGCGCTTATTTCAACAAATAAGTTTAAACAAACTGACCCTATTGGTGATTAACTTACATCCGAAGGAGTGTCAACTGGCAACTTAAGGATTGTGTCACCAAGAATATTTAATATGGACATCTCAAGGGACTCATCAGCCTCTAGCACCACTGCTGAGAGGGAATTTGAAGGAAGAGCACGTCCACAATATCCAATTAGGAATATTTCATAAACATCTGCAATTTCTTTCCATATTCGTGTTCTGACAGGTTTGCTAATGGTTGAATCTGGACCTCCATTGGTTAATTTGGTGACATAGTCAACAAGAATACGATTGAATGCTTCAACAGCTAACCTCCAAAGTGCATTATCTGGATTGTCTCTTCTTGTTGTCATACACCTGAAAAGTTAACATAATAGTATTATAGCGCAATACTCATTAATCTATAGACAAAAGGAAGATATATAAACGTATCAAGCAGGAGAATATCTTCAACCATTAGGTTATGGCATAAAAAAAAGAGCTGACTAAATGGTAAAAAGTTTACAGCTATCAATTCCAAGCGTAAAAGATGTAGCTTTAGGAGGGGCAACTTCAAAAGTTGTTGGTGAGTGAAGCAGAATGTATTTCTCTTTTTTTTCTCTCACTCTTAACAAATAATCAACTACTTTTTGCATTCCTTTCTTCGTCACCTTAACTCCAGGAATAGAAGAGTAAAGAGTTAAGTGAAGCCAAAAATCATTTTCTCTCTCTGAAGGCATGCAAATTATAATAAAACTTAAAATATTCAGAATCTTTTCCTTATATCTCCACAGATAAAAGGAAGAGAATTCCTACCTATGAAAAGAACTTCCAGGAGCACCCAAGAGTAGCATTCATCTCGAGAATGACATGCCAAGTCATTTTTTCCCCCAGTTTCCAAATTCCAATTTAAACATTTTCAAAATCCTGATGTTTGAAGCTATAGTAACCTATAAACTCTAGAATCCACTATCCACAGAAACGGAGTCTCAGCATTTCCTGGCTAGTGGCTACAGTATACAAATCTTTCCAAATAATTTTTTTAAAAACTACTCCCTGACCCTTAAGTGAGTTATCCTACCCCTAGCAAAACAGAATTGACATTAATTAAGAGCAACTACTACCTTCCAAGGCTTTGAATAATTTCAGGGTATATAATATACTTTTCAACAGCAGGTGCCTGCAAGAAAAGATCTACTAGCACGGGAACTAGCTTTTCTGCAAATATGTAGCTAGGAATGGCTGTTATGGCTGCAGTTGATCCAGAACCTGGGGATACTGCTATTTTGTTGGGTGATACTGGAGTAGCACCATTAGGTGCACCATAGTTCACCTGAGAATCTGCAAACACAAGCATAGATTTTACACTTTTACTTGAAGGAAAACTGAAAAACTAGATTAGATACAACCAGACACTTCCATAACTAAAATAAGATCATAACCTCTTGCTTGATCTATTTTACCATCCTCATTCTGTAAATAAGAATCCTGCCTAGGAAGATACTTCAGAAACTCTCGAAGAAGAACAGGCCACGTAGAAGATATGTGTTCTGTTGGACGTAACAGTGGTAAGATTTCCAATATAGTCCGTAGCACTGGTGGGACATTCCCCTAGAAAAATGGAACATGACATTCATATGAAAGTTTCTACTAAAAAATGAAAATTCTACTACAACTACAACTACTAAAGAGGTTCTTTGAATAACACTGAAGGATACTTGTTAGATGTAAATTCACTCATATATGCTTTCACCTAACAGCTTAAGTTTTTTGCATAGTTGGTTGATGACAATTTTTTTTTTTCTTTTAAAGCAAATCAAGATTTGAGATACCAAATGCTTTTGTAAAACAAGACTGCAAAGAAATCACTTGGGCCTTGTTAGTTCACCGTGCTGTGTCATCTATATATTGATGACTCTACCTCTGAAACTGATCAGGACAGCTTAAGCTCATAAAAGTTATGGATTTTTTTCTAATATGATTGTTGGTATAGACCATATATTATTTCATTTTCATTTTCTTCCACTGTCAAGAACTGAATACAAAAGTAAACAATGCATGGGGATACTCCAAGTTACTTCAAAGAATGCCTGCAGTGTTTTTACTTATACAACAGCAAACTCTTCTGCTATGTAGGGGTTATAAGGTTGAGTTAGTGGTGAAGGGAGAAGGAAAGGGGGGGGGGGGGGGGGAGATGAAAAAAAAAAAAAAACTGAAAACAAAAATTTGTAAAAAAAAAAAATAAAAAACTCTGGCTAAGTTAGTGTGGAAATAGCTTTTGTTTTCCTTGAATCTGTGAATGATACATGGGAGGTATATATAGAATGCATAGGACAGAAATAAGAGCAATAATCTAGCCTAGAAATCAGGCGAATTAATCTCCCTACAAATGCTAATTCTAAATATGGTAAAGACAGAAATGAGAACTAATAATTATGTACATAAAATCCTAATGAGCTGTACAAACAGAATTTGTTGATTCTGCGTTGATCTTCAACAGTTAGTATAAAGAATTATTAAGGATGCCAATAAAGTTAAAAGGAATTTATTTTGAATGTACAACTAAGAAACTGCAAGTACATAATAAGATAAGTTCACAACCTGTTGGTTACTATGTGTAAAATTTAAGGTGTATGAATAGCATAACAGTTACAATTTAGTGACAACAACATTTGATTGCATAGTTAATTTAATTTATTTTCCAAGCACATAATAGGTTAGGTTCACAAAGTTGAAATAACATGTACTCTATAAAGCATAAATGTGACATTTGCAATGTGTTGTGGATTAATATATTTTTTTTCATACTGTCCAAATGGCACCAAAGACACCTGTCTTTCGGGGGAAGAGTAACCTTGATAAAGTTTGTCCTAAATTCAATCCCTACTTTCTTTTTTTCTTTTTTCAGGGTTCCGAAGAAGGTGGTTGGGAGGTTAGTGAGGCTGCAGCGGGGGTTTTATTTGGGGGGGGGGGGGATTCTGATCAGCAGAAGATCGCCTGAGTGAACTGGGAAACCATATGTCTTTCCAAGGAGAATGGTGGTTTGGGAGTAAAGGATCTAGTGAGTTTCAGCAAGGCGTTACTTGGGAAATGGAGATGGAATCTCTTCCGCAATCAGGATGAATTGTGGGTGAAGGTAGTGGAATCCAGATATGGGGATTGGAGGACCTTGGATGATTCGAGAAGGAATAATAGTGATTCAATCTGGTGTCGTTGCAAGTCTTCTGAGGAGGGGAGTTGGTTTAATTTTTGTGTAAAATGGAACATTGGTTGTGGATCAAAGGTGAAGTTTTGGGAAGATGTTTGGCTGGGTGGTGGGGAGTCGTTGGAGATGTATCCGCCTATGTACAGCATATCTCAACAACATCATCACTTTATACATCAGTTGGGGTGTGCACCAGAGGGGGGTTGGGAGTGGCAGCTGCAATGGAGGAGGTTTTTCAGGGAATCAGAGATTGTTATGGTTGCTAAATTCATGAAGGACATTGAAGGGGTGGCAGTGCAGGCCAACCAGCAAGACGGTGTTGGGGGGCAGATTCTAGTGGAAGATACATAATGGCCAGCACTTACAAATTGATAAGTAGTGGTCCATCAGGCGTGAATAATGATGGTTTGTTCAAGGAGTTATGGAAAATCAAAGTTCCCAGTAAAGTGTCATGCTTTGCTTGGAAGTTGATTCGAGATAGATTACCAACAAAGATGCATCTAAGTAGGAGGAATGTGCCTTTGAATGACGTAATTTTCCCTTTTTGTAGAAACTGTGAGGAGGATGCGTCACATCTTTTCTTTGGCTGTGACAAAATCCGGCCTCTATGGTGGGAAGCATTATCGTGGCTAAACATCATCGGTGTTTACCTAGAAACTCCTAGAGATCACTTTCTTCAGCACACACATGGTTATCTCAAGGGCATAAGATCTCAACGCTAGCAAACATGGTGGATGTCATTGACGTGGTGCATATGGTACCATAGGAATAGGGTGGTCTTCTCAAATGAAGTTTTCAATGGTCAAAAGTTGTTGGATAATATTGTAATATGAATACTCTTTTTCATTCATTCAGATTGAAACCCAAAGGGTTCATTATATACAACTAATTCTACTACTCTAGAATATTCCACAACTTATTCTAATACACTAGAATATTCCATAACTTATTCTAATACTCTAGAATGTTCCACAACTAATTCTAATACTCTAGAATATTCCACAACTAATTTCTAATATTCTAGAATATTCCACACTCCCCCTCAAGTTGGGAGATATATATTAATCATTCCCAACTTGCTAACCAAATCCTCAAAGGTGGGCTTGTGTAATCCTTTGGTAAGAATATCCGCCGTCTGCTCTTTGGTAGGTATATATGACAAACATACACTACCATCCTCCAATTTTTCTTTGATAAAATGATGATCAATCTCCACATGTTTAGTTCTGTCATGGTGAACTGGATTTTGAACAATATTGACAGCAACCTTATTATCACAATACAATATGACAGGTAAGGAATAAGAGATCTTCAATTCCTCAAGAAGTCTTTTTAACCAGATTCCTTCACAAATACCATGGGCTAGAGCCTGAAATTTTGCTTCTACACGGCTTCTGGCAATAACTGTTTGTTTCTTACTTCTCCAGGTCACAAGATTTCCCCAGACATAGGTACAATACCCTGAAGTGGATCTTCGGTCCATTGCCGAGCCAGCCCAATCTGCATCTATATAGATTTCAATCATCCTCTTGTGTCCCTTTTGAAAGAACATTCCTCAACCAGGGGTGTTTTTGAGGTACTTGAGGATTCTATAAACTGCACTAAGGTGTTTTTCCTTAGGAGAATGCACAAATTGACTAACCATGTTAACCGCAAATGCAATATCAGGCCGAGTGTGAGATAAGTAGATCAACTTTTCCACCAACCTTTGGTACTGCTCTTTGTCAACTTCTTTCCCATCTTCATTTCCCAATTTAATATTAGGATCAATTGGAGTCTCTGCTGGCTTGCACCCAAGCATTCCTGTTTCTTGCAATAGGTCTAGAATATATTTCTTCTGAGTTAAAGAAATTTCTGCCTTACTACGAGCAACCTCCATGCCAAGGAAATAATTGAGAACTCAAAGATCTTTCAGTTCAAACTGGTCAGCTAAACACTGCTTCAAAGAGCTTATCTCCTCACAACATTTCCTGTGACAATTATGTCATCAACATAAACAATGAGAATAACAATTTTGCCACCATTCGAGTGTTTATAAAATAGAGTGTGATCAGTCTGAGCTTGGAGGAATCCTCTTCACTTCACGGCTTGGGTAAACTTCTCAAACCACTCTCGAGGGGATTGTTTAAGCCCATAGAGAGACTTCTTCAACTTCCATACTGAACCGTCTCCTTTTTCAAAACCAGGTGGTGGATCCATATAAACTTCATGTAAATCTCTATTCAAGAAGGCATTCTTTACATCTAATTGTTGCAAGGGTCAATCAAGGTTCACAGCAAATGATAGTAGAACTTGGATAGTGTTAAGTTTGGCAACTGGGGAAAATGTCTCTTGATAGTCTATCCCATGAGTCTGAGTGAATCCCTTAGCAACCAATCTCACCTTATACTTGTTGATGCTCTTATCTGCATTAAATTTTATTGTGAATACCCACTTGCAACCTACTGTTTTCTTTCCTCTGGGTAATGCTACAGATTCTCAAGTTCCATTTTTTTAAGTGCATCCATTTCTTCAAAGACTGCATTCCTCCATTTTGGGTCATCAAGTGCTTCTTGGATGTTTTTTGGTATTTTTGTAATGTCTAAAATAGTGTTGAAAGCACGAAAACTTGGGGATAACTTTTCATACGAGATATGATGAGAAATAGGGTGAGCAATACAAGATATGGTACCTTTTCAAAGAGCAATAGGCAAATTTAGGTTGGCTGCATCAGTGCATTCAGGTATTGGGTTGTTGGAACTAGGACTCGAGTCAGAATCTTGGCGGTCTAGAGACTCCTAAAGTGTTTTTTGGCTGCTGTAAATTTTTCCCCATTTACCAAGAGGATCTCCTGTCTCTGGCACAGTAGCTCACCCTATATCCTTCACAATAACTCCCCCTATCTCCAAAGGCAAAGGTAGAACAACAAACTCATTTGGTTTCCAAGATTTATCTTCATCTACCCCAATTGACTCCCCTTGAAGAGAAGTTGAAGGAAAAAATGATAAAATGTGACATCCATAGAAACAGAGACCTTACGGAGAGAAGGTAAGTAACATTTGTAACCCTTTAGGTTAGGAGGATATCCTATGAAGGCACATTGAATAGACTTAGGATCGAGCTTGGACCTTTGATGGGGAGGAACATGTACAAAAGCCACACAGCCAAACAACTTGAGAGGAAGGGAAGAATGAGCCCGAAAAAAAGGAAAGGTGTTGGTAAGACAAGATAAAGGGGAATGAACATTTAGGACACGAGAAGGCATCCAATTGATGAGATATGATGCATGCAAGACAGCTTCCCCTCATAGATATTCAAGGACATGCATGGTAAACAAAAGAGCTCGAGCAACTTCAAGAAGATGTCTATTTTTTCTTTTAGCCACCCCATTTTGTTGAGGGGTGTTAGGACAAGAACTTTGATGGAGAATACCATGCTAGGTGAGATAGTTTCCAAGAACAGAATTAAAATATTCAGTACCATTGTCAGTTCGAAGAATTTTGATAGAGGTCTGGAACTGAGTTTGAATCGTAGCATGAAAGTTTTTAAAGGTGGATGCAGCATCAGACTTATCCTTTAAAAGATATACCCAACATACCCTAGAATGATCATCAATAAAAGTAATAAACCAACGAGCACCTAAGATATTTTTCTCATGGGCTGGGCCCCATATATCACTATGAATCAAGGTAAATGGAGAAGAATCATGACGAACTCTATGAGGATAAGAAACACGAGGATGCTTTGCAAACTGACAAATATCACAAGAAAAAGAACTGGATTTTTTGTTGATAAATAAGTTTGGGAGCAACTTCTGAAGATAAAAGAAATTTGGGTGTCCTAACCGACGATGCCACAACAAAACATCATTACAATCATCAGACAAAGATAATGAGTGGTACGCAAAATTTTTTGTTTCATTAGGATCCTTTTCAAAATAGTAAAGCCCTTTTTCCTCTCTAACACTGCCAATTTTCAACCCTGAGTCCTGTTCCAGAAAAACACAAGCATGGATAGAGAACTTCGCAACACAATTTAACTCAGATGTAAGTTTGCTGATAGAGATGAGGTTACAAGTAAGAAAGGGAACATGAAGGACTGAGTTCAAAGTAATGTGTTCAGAAAGTTTAATGAATCTCTTTCCAGCAATAGTAGAGAAGTTGTTATTGGCTGTTCTTATTCGTGACAGTTGATAGTAAGGGGTATAAGAACAAAACAAGGTTGCATTACCTGTCATATGATCAGAAGCCCCTGAATTGAGAATCCAACGATTACTACCATCAACATGGAACGTCGTACCTTATTGAGCAACAAGACTAGTTGCTTCAGCAAATTGAGGCATCACCTTCTGAAATTGCTCATACTCAGCCTTGGAGATGAAAACGCCATCAAAATTAGGAGAGGTACGAAGCTCCTCACTCGTGTTATTAGAAGAGTCCATAAGTCACCCCAAACCAAAAGAGGGTAGGCCTTTTTTTTTAAAAAAAAAAATAGGCTTAAGAGTTGCACAACAATAACAGGAAAACTTGCTCTTGATACCATATTGTAATATGAATACTCTTTTTCATTCATTCAGATTGAAACCCAAAGGGTTCGTTATATACAACTAATTCCACTACTCTAGAATATTCCACAACTTATTCTAATACACTAGAATATCCCACAACTTATTCTAATACCCTAGAATATTTCACAACTAATTCTAATACTCTAGAATATTTCACTACTAATTTCTAATATTCTAGAATATTCCACAAATGATGTTTTTTTTTTGCTGGTCATGGCTCAAAAATCTGGAAAAAGGATTTGATATCCCTTTCCATTCTTGGGCCAGTAATATAAGGATAGGATTTTGTAATCCGCGGGAGGGGTACAAAGACATATATAGTCTTATGGACTCCTAATTCTTGCAATACTGCAGTATTAGGAAGTATTATGGCTCCATAGGATTACACATAGTAGGGCATCAATGTAAATAGAAAAGTACCATGTGTACTCATCTATATTTAATATAATACATATATTTTGCTGATAAAAAAAAATGTAAAGAATATTTGTTGAGGGTGAGTCCTGGCACAACAGTAAAGTTGTGCCTTGGTGACTTGTTGGTCATGGGTTCGAATCCGGAAACAGTCTATTTGCATATGCAAAGGTAAGGCTGCGTACAATATCCATCTTCCTTACATTCGCATAGCGAGGAGCCTCTGGGCAATGGGATACATAATTTTTAGTTTTTTTTATGTAAAGAATATTTGCTTGTTTCATATTCCCCGGTATTGTTGGAAAAACTAATGAACATAATAATAACGATTTGAAGTTTCAACTTACAAAACAATAAGAAAAAAATAATTAAGAAATATTGATAAAGTTATTAGAAAATAGACTTACAAATTCCATTTCAAAGTTATCATTAGTTAACATGGCTTGCTTCACAGCCAAATCTATGATTGCTATCAATTGTGTGTATACAACATCATTGAACAATCCTTGAGCTTGCACGTAAAGCTCTCCTGATAGATGATCAAAATATTAAGTAAATCAATCTCATGAAATCTGAATATCACTATCTAAAGCTACTCGACTATGGGCATAAGGTACAAATAAAGGAACGACTGTTAATCCATAAGCAATGTATACAGAAAAATAAAATCTTAATTAAATGAAAATCGATATATTACCAAGACCATGCAAAATCTCCTGCATCACTTTATCGGCAGCATTGCCACAGTAACTAGAAGGCTTTCTCAGAACAAGCTCGTAAACATCAATTACTGAAATAAGGTAAGGCATTGGCATATTTCCCTAATTCACAAACTTCTGTCAGTACTTAAATGAGTATATTTCAACCAGTTCTGCTTTCTTGATTCTTATATTTGTTAATTGATTAAAGCCAACATGGCTAGCGTCAAAGATGGTTGAGAATCAAGTCAGCTATCTATTCTTCATCTACAAACAGAAGATCAGCTCTAATTCAGACCATTATCCCTACCTTAGACGAATGAGA
>CM023950.1:27164646-27192921 GCA_013407115.1 Glycine latifolia
GTTGGGTGTATTAGAAATCCTACTGGTGTAGGAAGTTAAAGCCTTTGGGCTATGACATGTTTGAAGCCCGTTAAGGTCATTGCTTCCTACAACACACGTTTTGCTACATGTAATCCCACAATTTTAATATTCCCACATTGCCTTTCCCATATTGTAACTTCTTCTTTCACCTTCTTTCTGCCAAAATAAAAATGTTACATGAACACCCAATATGCTATTTGATACCTAGAGAGAGGAAGAAAAATATAGGTATAATAAGATGGTTAATGTGATAAAAAGAGAGAAATAGACAAAAATAAGAGGTGTTTGTGTACCATCGCTCTTCCCCCAAATTGCCCTATTACAAAAAGGAAAATTTTTAATGAACATCCCAAACCCCTATGCAACACCTAGAAAGAAAGAAAAAAGTATAGGTATGATAGGGTTTATAATGTGATTGGAAAAATAGAAATAAAGAAAAATGAGAAGTGTTGATGGAGTATTTAAAATAATTAAATATTTGTGTATCATTACTCCTAAAAAAATACTCATCTCAATTAATACCCTCATATAATCAATATACTAAATATAGGTGTTTGCATTAACTATTTGAGTAATTAGTAGTTACATGTTGCACAACAAATGCCATTATTTAGCCTGTAAGAATGAAATACAATTCTCTCTTATCAAGCTTGTAACAACTAAGAAGTCACTAAAATGGGATTTTACGGTTAAAGATGACTTAAAAGAATTAATTAGTATTACATATACCAACAAGATGCATTTACTTTTTGATGGTCTGTCACTTAACAACTCCATAGTTAAGCGTGTTTGGTTTTGAGTAGTTATGTGATGGGTAACCTTATGGAAAGTTTCCCAAAAAACTTGTGAGTGAGAACAAAGTAGTAAAAAAGTTTTGTGTTGGTTTGTGAGGATTGTCATTGTTCCTAAAAACCAATTGAAATAGATTATTAAAGTCTCAAAAAAGGTTATCTACAGAGGGTTTTGATCGATAGAGGAATTTAGTGAAATGTCACTGTGTGAGCCAAGCCGACTTACCACGAGTTTAGGCCAAGCCAAGTTGAAAAATTGAAATTGTCTTCGATGTTGGCCAAATTGTAACCCAACTCACTTAACCCACGAGCCAGGTGGGTTCAAGCCAAGTTGAGCTAAGTTAACCCACTTAAACTAAAAATTGATATTTTTTAACTTTTATTTTAATATTTTAATGTTGTTGAACTATGACTAATGTTTGAACAAATAGATTTTATTTTAAGACTTTGACATTTTAAGTCTTTTGAATGATATTTAAATATTTTAGACATTTAAATGGTTAATTGAATGATAATATTAAATGCTTTAATAAATATTTGATACATTTGTCTATTATTTGTATTTGAATCATTTGAATTAATGAATGTCTTTGATTCAAAAAATATCATTTTTTTTCAAAAAAAGAAAAAGAAGAATGTTTTAATCTTTTTTTATTTGGAATTTATTTTTATTTTTATAAATTTGGTGAGTCAGCCCATCTAACCCACCAACCCGTGGTGGACCGAGTCAGATTTAGGGGTGTTCACGGGTACGAGTCACCCGCGAACCCAAATTGACCCAAACTGATTCGGACAGTTTGGATTGGATCATTTATATATTTGGGTCAAAATCGAACTAAACCAATCAAAATCATTCATATACGGGTTGGGTCACAGATTTAAATATATAAATTCGATCAAAATTGAACTTAACCAATCAAAAATTTTAAAGGTGTTTGGTTTGATTTTAAATTGTTAATATTGGAGTCCAAGTGTTGAAACTACAAATGTTTATAATATTAACATATCATATTTTGTTCATTTGTTTTAGCAATTCTGATTGTAATAAATCTGGTTGCACCAAAGTTTATTGCAAGAAATTAGTTTGTAGGAAATAGTTGTGATTCAGACTATTATAGTAAATCTCGTCAAAAAATATTTTGTTTTAATTTGTATTAGTCTATTTTAGAATATTATGTTAATGGTATTAAATGAATCAATTTTATTACTTTCAGACATTTGATAATATTGTGTTAGTATTAAATAGTCATTTTCATCTCTGAATGTGTAGAGCACTGACAATTTCGTCCTCGAAAGACTAAAATTCAAATTTTAGTCCCCAAAAGTGAAAAAAGTGTGACAAATTCATTTACCTGTTACCGTTAATAAAAGAGCTTGCGTGGTACAGAGAGACAAAAATGATTATCAACATAACTGCTGAATAGATTAGACCAAAATGTTAGTAAGTTTCCATTTGACAAAAATATCCTATGATATTATTATGTTCCAACAATGTACCAATGATTTGAGAAGACAAACAAATAGTTGTAGCAAATTTGCAATGCATGTAAATGGGTATACTAAAATTTGAATTTTCATCTCTCAGAACAAATTTGTCAGCGCTCTACATATTCAAGGATGAAAATGACTATTTACCCTAAATTGCATTTTACCCTTAAATGAAACGAAATTTGGGATATGACAAATTTGTCCATTGGAAACTTACTAACATTTTGGTCAAATGGAAATTTATTGACATTTTGATCCAATTTATTATGCAGTCATGTTGACAATCATTTTATGACATTTTCGTCCATTTGTGCTACGTAGGTTCTTTCATTAATGGTAACAGACGGAAGTTAACGGATGAATAGATTTGTCACACTTTTTTCACTTTTGAGGACTCTAATTTGAATTTTCATCTTTTGGAGACAAATTTGTCAAGTCTCTACACATTCAGGGTCGAAAATGACTATTTACCATATTGTGGTAATTATATTGGATATTTAGATGAATCATGATATAAAATAGTAGTTCTTAAGAAAAAAAGATCAAATTAAAATGGGTAACCCGTTGGCCCGAACTAAACCAAACTATTCATGAACCGGTTGAATTGGGTTGGGTTCAAAATTTTTTTTCTGAAAACTGAATCGAACAAATTTGATTGAGTTGAATCCTAAATTTGACCAAAACCGATCCGAACCGACCCACCAACATCCCAAGCTGAAATTGGTATTTTCATGACTCAGGTAAAGATGAATCGAATTGGTTCAGCCTATTTAGCGATGAGTCAATCCATTTGGGTCAAACTGACCAATTTTGATACCTTTATTCCCAATATATCAATTGATATGATCCTTAATTAAGAAAATTGTTTTCAGGATAGATTATAATTATATCAAGATTGAGATTCATATGAAAAATTCTTCCACAAACATAAGACATTCTAAACTAGATGCAAAATAGTGGGGAAGGGAAAATAAGTTTTTTCATATTCTAAGTTTAGAACAATACAAAAAATTTTGTTGCGTGAAATTATAAGTCTACAATAAAGGTAAATAAAAAATTTTAAAAGGGGCTAATAACAAAGAAATATTATGCCATATAAATTGTTCCAAAAAGTATATTATGTTAAACAACTCAAAGGGACATTTCACTGCACTGAATGATCAAATACACACAAAATTAAATTGATTGTATAACATTTTAGTTTGCTTGGCAATTATGTGCTCTACATGATTACCCTATGAGGCCATGACACCAATTTAAAAGGGCATTTCACAAAAAATCTAATGTTTAATTTTGTATGGAGAAAATGTGAGTAGCATGAATGCAAGTTTACACAAGGTTGATAGTTAGGCTTGTTAGCTATTGAAAAGAATCAATCTGTCTTTCCATTCTCCCACTTCCCAATAACAAGAAAGACGAGCATCATTGAATGTCACAATGTTAGCTAGATCTTCATGTGAGGTTTAACAAGGATGGTGTGTTAAAGTAAAAAGAACCATGGGCGCATCAAAGTTAAGTCATAACTTTTGTCTCTTAATTCATGTCCCTAGATATAAGAGAAACTTGTAAGGGAAAGAACGAGTGGCCAATCAGCCACCTTATAGTTGTTGCAATAATTTATCTATTTGTTCAATGCTCAAACCTCAAAGTCATGAAGTTGTTGGAGGGAACTGTACAGTCCAAAATAATAAAATGACATATGGTCTTTGTCATGGGGTTATTGTACACGTGGACAC
Organism: Glycine latifolia; assembly: GCA_013407115.1. Classification (NCBI taxonomy): domain Eukaryota; kingdom Viridiplantae; phylum Streptophyta; class Magnoliopsida; order Fabales; family Fabaceae; genus Glycine; species Glycine latifolia. Next base: position 27,168,683 of record CM023950.1, read on the forward strand.
CCTCCACGTCAGCACTGCCACATTAAATAGTGTTTATTCCTTCTCCTGGGGTCAACCCGGACATATGTGTCTGGGCTCCTCGTCAGCCCTGCTATAGGAGCACGGACACAACCCTGCTACAGGAACACGGATTGCTACAGGAATATTCTACACAGTATCTTTATATTAACAACTTATCAAATACGCTTTGATATTCAAATAGGTGTAACCACCTTATCATATCATATCTCAACAAAGTTATCTACAAGTTGTTATTTATCTACAAATAACAGTATATCTATAAGGTACACATTATCTTATATTTAAATTAGATAACTGTCTGCTATTATCTATTGTTATCTTATCAACAGATTATCAATAAACAAAGGCCCAAAGCCCACACTCCACACTCCACACTATAAATACAACCTTACAGGTTCTCTCTAAACACATCTAACTCACACTTGATACACCTTCATACACTACTTGAATGCATTACTCAAGTCACTCATTAGATACATCTTATATTGAGTTATCACACTCAGTTCTTCTCTTATAAATTGATGTACTTACTTGAGCGTCGGAGTGCTTTTCATTTGTTTTGCAGGTTCCTCCTCTAAGCAAAGCCTACACATCATCCGACGTGCAGAATTTGGAGTCCACATTGGCCACGCCTACCTCATACGTGGAATTTCCAGATTTTGGTAAGAACATTTGGCGCCCACCGTGGGGCCCAGGTAAAACTTACCCTACAGCCTCTCATTCCCATCACTCGACAGCGCGCGTCCATGGTCAGCACATTCCAGTGTTAGACGTGACACCCCAGTCGACGCGTCTAACCCCTCACATGCTACCATGACGAACGACGACACCATTCAACAACTTCAAAATCGCATGGCGGAGATGGAACGTAAGTACCAGGAAGAAATCGAAAGGCTGAAATCTGAACGCGATCAGTACGAAGCCAGAGCAAAACATCCTGATGGAGATGAACGCTCCTCTACCACCCGAGAAGAACGGACGCACGGCGAGTTTCGTCCTCGGCAACATGTCGACCCTTCACCCCTTCGTAGTTCAACACATAACTATCGAAGGGAGAGGCACAATAATCGGCACAATCCACTTGTTGATCGGATCATGGAGGTCAACATCTCGTTCAGCTAGAAACCTCTGCACCTAGAGAGGTATGACGGCACCACGGACCCGGATGAGCACCTCGATGCCTTCCTCTCACAGGCAAATCTCTATACCAACAATGACGTCATATTGTGTCGTGTATTCCCTACGTCTTTGAAGGGAGCCGCGTTAGCATGGTATGGTGACCTCCTCGAGCGGTCCATCAACAGTTTCGACACCCTTGTCAAAAAATTCAATGCACAATACGCTACCAGCCGAACTCACAAGATGACATCTGCTGCACGAGCAACGTTGTGTCAAGCCGATAATGAACCCCTCTGCAGGTTCATGGAACGATTTTCGCATGTAACCTCTCAGATTAGAAACCTCAACCTTGAGGTAGCACTGCATTCCATGATGCTAGCCCTACGACCTGGTAAATTCATTGACAGTCTATGCAAGAAACCTCCTTCTAGCATGGACGAAATACGCGAAAGAGCCAAAGGTTATATCCAGATGGAAGAGTTGTCGAAGTTCCGCAACAAAGTCTGACAAGTTGGACAGAAGCGTGAAAAACATGAGGTATCCATCACAGTCGACCCTCGAAGGATTAGCAATAAGCATAGGCCGCATAAGCCACAGCTTCTCCCCAAAGGACCTAGGTTCGAAAGATACACTCCCCTGACGGTCAATCAAGCTATGGTCATGGATGAAGCCTTCAACACTGAGGTACAGGTGACATTGCCCGCTCCTTCAAAACAAGGAGGAACCCCTAACAGGTACTGTCGCTATCATCACGGCACCAGCCATAACACCGAAGACTACGTTGCATTAAAGGATAAGATAGAAGAACTTATCCAAGCAGGGCATTTATCACAGTTTGTAAAAAGACCTGATAATCCCCCACTGGCACAAAGGCAAGAGGAGCGACGAGAGGATCGCTTCAGAAACAATGACAGACGCAGAGATGGTGCAGAAAATTAAGGGAGGCAAAGACAACCGCAATCCAAACACGAACGTCAACCCCCTAGCCAACAAGAAGAGGAGCTTGTCCAGCACATCCGTGGTGTAATTCATACAATTGCAGGCGGCTTCTCATATGGAGGATCATCAAGTCAGTCTCGCAAGAGACATTTGCACTCCATCAGGGACATTGACATAAATTCTATCAACAATTCTCTAATGCGGAGTCTATCTCCTATCACATTCACTGATGTTGATTTTGAGGGACATAACCCTATCCATCAAGATGACCCCATGGTTGTTTCTCTCATCATCGCCAATTTCAAGGTGACAGAGGTGCTCATTGATCAGGGCAGCTCGGCTGACGTCTTATACCTAAATACCTTTCAGAAACTGAAGATTTCATCATCAACTATACAGCCTTGCTCAGAACCCCTCATCGGCTTTGCAGGAGAAAGGGTCGACACCCTGGGATATGTCGACCTAATTACCACCTTTGGTCAAGGTTCATTATCTAGGACCTTTACAGTCAGGTACAACATTGTGGATGCTGACACATCATACCTGGTCCTAATCAGTAGAAAGACTCTCAACGAGCTGGGAGCTATTGTCTCTACGCCTCATCTGAAGATGAAGTTCCCTACCGTGACAGGAAAGATTGTCATTGTAAAAGCAAACCAGAAGCAGGCCAGACAGTGTTATGTTGAAAGCCTAAAAGTGTTACCAAATCCCCTTAATAGGAGGTCAGACAGAAATGGTACGACTTCTGGGGGTACTACCCGGGTCATGAATATAGATAGAGAGTACATTCCCTGTACACTGACGGTCTACTTTACAGATCATCATGGTAACACCTTCGACGTAGATCCGCACGATGATAATATCGATAAAGGACCAAAACCGATCGAAGAACTAGTTAAGCTGCAACTCTGGCCCAAACCCGGACAGTGCACACAGCTTAGCAAAGAGCTCACTAGCCATGAGTACAGACATCTAGCTGACGTACTCCGTAAAAACGCATCTCTGTTCGCTTGGCAACGGTCTGACATGCCTGGCATTGACCCTAGTGTCATATGCCATAAGCTGGCGATATGTCCACAGGCTAAACCCATATCATAGAAAAAGCGGAATATGGGGGATGAACGACGAAAGGCAGTCAAAGAAGAAGTAGACGAACTATTCAAAGCCAACTTTATCAGAGAAGTCAGGTATTCTACCTGGCTCGCCAATGTTGTCATGGTCAAAAAAGCTAGTGGCAAGTGGTGCATGTGCACAGATTTCACAGACCTCAACAAGGCATGCCCTAAGGACGCATATCCATTACTCAACATTGATAGACTAGTTGATGGGGCGTTCGGGTTTCACATCCTAAGCTTCCTGGATGCATATTATGGTTACAATCAGATCAGAATGCACACCCCAGACGTAGAAAAGACGGCCTTCATCACTGAAGACGTCAATTACTATTACAGGGTCATGCCCTTTAGTCTTAAAAATGCAGGGGCTACGTACCAGCGACTGATGGATTGCGTCTTCAGAAAGTAAATCGGACGCAATGTAGAGGTCTACGTGGATGATATGGTCATCAAGTCTTAGAGTGTAGCCCAACATGTAGTAGATTTGGAAGAGTTATTCGAAGAGGTTCGGAAGTATGACATGCGTCTCAATCCCGAGAAGTGCACATTCAGGGTAGGTGGCGACAAGTTCCTTGGCTTGATGACCACCTGTCTTGAGTCGACCTCGACAGGAGACACCATTGCTCTTGTACCTCTCCGTGGCAGATGAAGCGGTCAATTCGACACTCGTTCAAGAAGAAGGAAACACCAGCTCCCTATCTACTTCACTAGCCACATGCTACATAACGCCGAGAAGTGCTATCAAATGATTGAAAGATAGCCTTGACACTAATCACCTCGGCCAGACGCCTTAGGCCTTATTTCCAAAGTCACCAAGTGATAGTTAAGACTAACTATCCCATCAAACAGGTGCTCAGGAAATTGGAGTTGGCAGGCAGGATGGTGGCATGGTCAGTCGAACTGTCAGAATTTGACATTTGATATGAACCACGTGGTCCAATGAAGGCACAGTTCATGGCAGACTTCCTAGCAGAATTTGCCGGGAAGGACAAGTCCACCCCAAACTAGTGGAACATGTACGTGGACGGAGCATCCAACGTACAAGGAAGCGGAGTCGGCATCATACTTGAAGGACCCGGCAACATATCGCTGGAGCAAGCTCTTAAGCTTAACTTCAAGGCCTCCAACAACCAAGCCGAGTACGAAGCCCTCATAGCAGGACTCAAACTCGCAAAAGAAGTCAGGGCTAAATGTCTTAGATGCTACTCCGACTCACAGCTCGTCCAGGGACAGATAGCAGACAAGTTTCAAACCAAGGAAGTCATACTCCTCCAGTATTACCATCTGGCCAAAACACTTATCGACAGCTTCGAGTGTTTTGAGATGTATCACATACCTCGAGAGAGTAACATCAGGGCCGACTTGCTATCTAAACTGGCGAGTACCAAGAAGACCGGGCACCTCAAAACAATCATCCAAGAGACACTCCAAAAACCACCATTGACACCCCAGCGGTAATGGCTATCGAACTGGAGGAAACCACTTGGATGACCCCTTACAGAAACTTTCTCGTAAAGGGAACACTCCCAACAGATGAAAACGAGACCCGACTTCTAAAGCGAAAAGCTAGCTACTACGTCATCATTGACGACGATTTATTCAAAAGAGGGCTGACAGCGCCTCTACTCAAGAGCCTGGACAGCTCACAAACAGACTATGTCCTGAGGGAACTTCATGAAGGAATCTGCGGACTCCATACAGGAGGACGATCCTTAGCCACCAAGGTAGTACGAGCAGGGTACTATTGGCCAACACTCAGGATAGACGCCTTTCAATTCACACGGAGGTGTAAAAGATGTCAGGAGTTTGCGGACATCCCACGGATTCCCCCTGACAATCTTCACACCATATCCTCTCCTTGTCCCTTCACTATGTGGGGCATGGACATCTTAGGGCCATTCCCCAGAGCTCCAGGGATGGTCAAGTTCTTGCTGGTGGCAATCGACTACTTCACCAAGTGGATCGAGGCAAGGCCACTACGAGAAATTACAGCCAGTGAAGTTGAAACATTTACCTAGAAATATCTCATATGCAGATACGGTCTACCCTATGCTATCGTTACTGACAATGATACGCAGTTCAAGGCACAGACCTAGGAGGACTTCCTCACACGACTAGGTATCAAACACCTGGTCACTTCTGTTGAACACCCCCAGACCAATGGTCAGGTGGAAGCAGCAAACAGAGTTATTCTCCGAGCCCTTCGCACCAAACTCGACAAGTCCAAAGGTCTCTGGAGGGAGGAACTACCCAACATACTCTGGGCATATCATTGTACACCTCAAAGCACTACAAAGGAAACTCCTTTTTGCCTGACATATGGTAGTGACGCCATGATCCCCGTTGAGATTGGGGAACCTTCGTCCAGAAGGATGCTTTTTCAGGAATAGGGCAATGAGGACAACATGAGGATCAAGCTGGAAACCAGTGAAGAACTTCGAGATATAGCCAAAATCAAAGAAGAAGCAACCAAGCTCCGCATGACATGAAGATATAACTCTAAAGTTCAACCCCGAACTTTTCAGCCAGACGACCTAGTCTGGCGTGTCCGGGGTGAAGCCCGAAAGGATCCCCGTGCAAGCAAGCTTGGACCAAACTGGGAAGGCCCATTCAGAGTTGTCACCAGCTTGGACAATGGCGCCTACAAATTACAGGAACTCAGTGGTAAAGACATTCCAAAAACATGGAATGCCACCCACCTGAAGTTCTACTTCAGCTAAGGAGCTCAAGGCCGGATGGTGTACTCTTTTTCCTATTCAAGTCCTTTTTTTCCCACTGGGTTTTTGGCTTCAAAGGTTTTAACGAGGCCCATCCGAGGAACAAACAGAGGGAATATGTATCTTAACAGCTATATTAATAAAACATATACCTCTTATCTTTTATTTATGTCAATATTTCAGGATTTTGACTATGTTCAGGAATTATCGCCTGATTATTCTCCTAGGTCCAGCCTCGACGAAAACCCAAGACCATGTCTTGGTACTTGCCAAGGTCCGTCCTTGACAAGTTGCACTAAAATCCAGGACGGAGGGTTCCTGGTAGTATTCAAAGGTTCAATAAATTCTAGGGCTCCCCTAGGAAGACCTTTAACAAGACCCGGAGGTCCGCCCTCGGAAGAAGGTTCATAATTTCATGTAGTTGGTTGACCTTATTAAGCCCTAGATCCGTCTTGGCATACAAGACCCGGGGGTCCGCCCTCGGAAGAAGGCTCATAATTCCACGTAGTTGGTTGACCTTATTAAGCTCAAGATTCGTCTTGGCATACAAGACCCGGGGGTCCACCCTTGGAAGAAGGCTCATAATTCCACGTAGTTGGTTGACCTTATTAAGCCCAAGATCTGTCTTAGCATAGAAGACCCGGGGGTCCGCCCTCAGAAGAAGGTTCATAATTTCATCTAATTGGTTGACCTTATCAAACCCAAGATCCGTCTTGCAATGAAGACCCAAGGTCCGTCCTTGGTATAAGGCTCGTAATTCCAACACATGCTTGGTTGACTTTATTAAGCCCGGGATTCGTCTCGACAATCCAGGAATCTGTTCTTGGCCATTTACAGGTTCGTAAAACCAAACTACGGTAAACCATCAAGGTTCATAAACCCTAAAGCTTTGGTCGACCTCCTAAAAATCCAGGGTGGACGCACCACTGGTATGCTCTCAACAGCTCCCAAACCCAAGATCATGTCTTGGTAAATTTTGACAAAACCCAGCATGGACAGCTCCACTGGTATCAGCTTTGACAAACATGAGGTACAACTATGTCTACCCTTGACATATGTTATCATTGTCATATTTCTTCCTTGCAGGAATATAAGTTCTCAGGAACATAACGCCCAAGATGCACACTTGGCACACAAAGGTCGGGGTCCATCCTCGGTCTTCTAAACCCAAGAAAACTCTCTTGGTACTATTACAGACTATGGAACCCGGACACGGTCAACCATAGTTATCATCAGATTTTGGCAAGGTCCATCCTTCACCGGCATAGTTATCAACAATCCAAGATAACTTACAATTTTCAAAGCTCGAGGACCATCCGTGGTCAACCTCGTATTCACCCCATTATCCATCGTGGAAACAGGAGGTATTTAAAGCTTTATTCTGATGATTTTAGCGCTCACAAATTCTATTCGTGCAGGATTACGAGCCATACAAAAATCAAGGAAACATCTTTGATATACCAAAGTCCAAGGCTCCCTTGGCATGTTGAAATCCAAGAAACACTCTTGGTACTAACTTCTATGGAGTCTCGACACCATAGACTCATCTATTTTGCAGGAATAATTGTTCGAGGTCCACCCTCCATAATTCAAACCCAAGAAAACTCTTGGTACTCTTACTTGGTGGCAACCTCGACAGAAGAGTCCACCCTTGACATTGTAAACCCAAGAGGCACTCTTGGTATTTTTTCTCTGCAGAATATTGATAAACCTGGTTAGAAATTCAGCCATTGGCAAGCGTTCAACACGGATGTCCATGGTCGAACCTCAACATTTCTAAAGCCTAAGATACACTCTTAGCACACATCAATAAAGGGAACCTCGACAGGAAAAGCTAAAGACTTAGCCATTTTTGCGTAAACAGGAACCCGACATTATTTCAAATACTTGATAATTCGGCAAGTAATATTGATATGTCAAATCACTTGAAAACATTACCATAACGTAGTATGATAACAAATATTATGCAAGTATAGCATGCAATGCAAGGAGATTGAAGAAGATGGAGAAATACTTTTCATTAATGTACTAGAAACTTTACATGGCCATCTTGGCCAAAAGTACAAAAGAGATAAAATAAAAGAAGCATAAAATAGCTTATACATCAGCTGCATCACTAGCAGACTCCTCAGCAGAATCGAGCTCCTCTTCATTGACCAAGGCACCATTTTTCACATCCTTGAAAGGATCAAATTGACCCACGTTAAGGTCTTTCACAAAGAAACCAGCTTGGCGCACCGCCTTGGAGAAGCCCTTCTCATGTTGCTCCACTGCTTCTCGCTTGTACATCTTCAACTTTTCATCAAGCTCCTTGTTGATTGTCATTTCAACATTGAGGTCGACGTTAGCCTCCTTTAGCTTTTCCTTCAGACTTGCCACTTTCTCAGCAAGCTCCCTCTTGGCAGCAAGTCCATCCTCGACATCCTTCAACTTGGCCTCCAGCTCGACCACCTTCTTTGTCAACTCCTCCTTCTCAGCCAAAGCCTTATCAGCTTTGGCAGCAGTTGCTCGGCCAAGAGCCGCCAGCTCATCACCATCAAGCCTAGTCCGCAGCAGCTTGGACAAAGCCTCGCCAGTTCTCATAGATAGCTGACGGTTACATCGGGTAGCCTCGATAAAGGCCACCACGACACTGTTCAACCGGTTGCGTTCCAACCGCCAAGCACCACGAATAGCACCTTTCAGCTTGTGATACTCCTGCTCTAGAGAGGCCGCCTTGTCCATGGCCTCTTGATACACTTGCCTTTGCTCCTTTATAATGGCAAGTCCCCTCTGCAGGAAAAGTTCAGCGGCGTCAAACGAGCGTTGAGGACCGGCCGACCTAATCAAATTCCTCTCAAAAGGGGTCGGCAATCCTCGGTCAAGCCTATGCCCAACACTCTATAATGAGTCAACCTCCCTTGGTGCACTTAGAAACTCCAAAAGGGTGACAGGGCGGGCAGCAGGTGGCGTCATTACAGTTGAAGGAGACAGAGAAGGAGAAGGAGTAACAGGGCGGGAGGTAGGCGGAGTTGGACCGGCAGTCATGGGAGGCACGAAAGCAACAGTAGCAGGCGGAGCCGAGGTCACAACTACAGGTGTAGTGGGAGTAGTAGCAGTAGCAGTACGTGAAGGAGCTCGAACAGGAGGAGGTGAAGTCGGCATTAATCCGGCAGCTTCCCTCAATGCACGCAGGCCACGAGGAGCTTGGATGGCCCTGGACTTCTTGCGACCAGACGTCCCGGCCCCTTCATCCTTTTTTCTCTTTGCCAACTTGGCAAGGGAAGTGTCGGAGAGCGTAATGGCTACCTGAGAAGGGCCAACCCGAATAGTCGGTCGACCCTTTTCTTCAGCTGGGGGGGAATAGGGGGTGGCACGACATCTCCACCTACATTGCGTACCAATGGCCTCCATTGGAAGTTACCCATGATACCTGCAAAAACACAAAAACACGCAAGTGTTAGAGTTTGCACACTAGAAAAACAGAGAAGTTATAAAAAAGAAAAATTATCGTCCAGCGCGACAGAGGGGTCATTGGCCGAAGGCAGCGACAAAATAACTCGCGTATCTAGTGAGGCCGGCAATAGCTCTAAGGTTTCCTTGTCAGACCTCTCCACGAGGGTTAATATGTCCTCATCAAAGGACCTGAACCTGGTAGGGTCAGCCTACCAGTAGAAGGGAAAGCGAGCTTCCCCATCCCTGTTGTGCATCAATGGCAACCCATCAGCCACGACACCACTTTCGCGGACCTTGAAGAATCGGTCCTTGAAGCCGCGGAAGACGTTGGTGTCCACCTCGAACATCTTTTTTGAGACGTTGTGCAAGGAGACCCAAGCAACCTTCCCGGACAGGTTGGTTTGAAAGAAAAAGCAGAAGAGAGGAACAGTAGCACGAATGAGCAAATAAGAACATAAAACCTCAAAGGCCCGCACCACTGCCCAACTGTTAGGGTGAAGCTGGGAAGTGGCCACATTCAAGTACTCCAGCAGACCACATTGAAAAAGAGAAAAGGGAAGAACAACACCTAACACCTCAAAGAGGCATCGGTACATGAAGAAGAAGGGCAGAGTGCCCAGTGCCGCCTTCAAGCAGGGAAAGTCATCTTCCCCGCAAGGCTCGACGACGACCTTGTCGGCATCCGAAGGAGCCGTCATTTGCAACGTTGAGCGGAGCGCATTTACAGAAAATATAGAGTTTATGGAGGAGCGGTATTTAAACACGTCCTCCCTTACCCACTCGTAGCCACGAACAACTGGAACGGTCAGTGGCGACCCAGAACCAAAGCCGCGACGCACGCTCGAGAAGGCTCTAACACCTCCAGGGCTATTTTGCCTCATCATTCCCGAAGAAGAAGCAGGGATGATGGTGAGTGGCAAAGGTTCATCCACCCTTGCCTGCTGACGAGGATGAGAAGTGCCCTCACCAGCTCAGCGAGAACTCGCCCTCCTCCCAGAGGAAGAAGACGATCCGCCTGAAACTTCTCCATGGGTGTTTTCTTCTGAAGAATCACCCATAGAGATAACCTCGCGCATAATGTGTTGCTCCACTGAGCCACCAGAATCACTACCACCCATGCCTAAGGCAGAATCAGAAGCGGATGAAACAAACATTTTCGATTACCTTGAAAGAAAAATGAAAGCAAGAAGAGTGAAGAAGAAGACTCAGAAAAAGAAAAAGCACAAGAATGGTGGTGAAAATCGCAGAAATCTCTCCTATTTAAAGGTACAGTGAATGTTGACGATTTTTGGGCGGGATTTCGAAACGTCCCCTAGAAGCTCGCGTCACGATTGACCGCATTTATCCACTACCGCACGATCTTCAGAACGTCCCCACTCCCTGAGTGACATGTGTACATGGGTAATGGTGCATGGGCAGCACATGACTGATAGCATTAATGAAGACCTAATGCATATTTCCAATAATCACATCAGACGGTCACATTTTGGCAAAGTTCATCAACCTTGACTTTTCAACTACCAGCCATGCTCAAACCCAACATTACCCTCGACGCTTCACTTACTTGCCAAGATCAGTCTTATTTACTAAAAGACAAAATAGTCTGCCTGAGACAGCTCAACATTCACAACCTAGACTACCTTGTCCAAGTTCAATCATCAACATGATCTAAGCACAGGAACTTCTCTTGGCATAAACCCAAGGTCTGCCCTTGGTACTTTACAAAATCCAAGGTCCGCCCTTGGTCTGAGGTCCGTCCTTGGTAATTTGCAGGTGAATAAATCCATACTACGCTGAAACCATCCTGGTTTGTGAGTCTAAAGTCTTGATCGACCTCAACAAAGCTATTGACCTCAACATGTGGCATCATTAGTCTACCCTCGGGGGCTGACAGCACTTGTTATACTACTATGACACTGGACATTCTGCATCGACACTCTTTCATCCTCTTTCGCCCATAAATTGGCTCAGAGGCTTGGGGGGCTTATGTACAGTCCAAAATAGTAAAATGACATGTGGCCTTTGTCATGCGGTTACTGTACACGTGGACACCCTCCACGTCAGCACTGCCACATTAAATAGTGCTTATTTCTTCTCCTGGGGTCAACCCGGACATATGTGTCTGGGCTCCTCGTCAGCCCTGCTACAGGAGCACGGACACAATCCTGCTGCAGGAACACAGATTGCTACAAGAATATTCTGCACAATATCTTTATATTAACAGCTTATCAAATACACTTGGATATTCAAATAGGTGTAACCACCTTATCATATCATATCTCAACAAAGTTATCTACAAACTGTTATTTATCTACAAATAACAGTATATCTATAAGGTACACATTATCTTATATTTAAATTAGATAACTGTCTGCTATTATCTATTGTTATCTTATCAATAGATTATCAATAAACAAAGGCCCAAAGCCCACACTCCACACTCCACACTATAAATACAACCTTACAGGTTCTCTCTAAACACATCTAACTCACACCTGATACACCATCATACATTACTTGAATGCATTACTCAAGTCACTCATTATATACATCTTATATTGAGTTATCACACTCAGTTCTACTCTTATAAATTGATGTACTTACTTGAGCGTCGGAGTGTTTTTCCTTTGTTTTGTAGGTTCCTCCTCTAAGCAAAGCCTACACATCATCCGATATGCAAAATTTGGAGTCCACATTGACCACGCCTATCTCATACGTGAAATTTTCAGATTTTGATAAGAACATGAACTTTTATGTATGCTTGGTTTGTATTGAATGACCTCAAAGGTCCATACAATTAGAAGCTCCCTCCCACATATTTCTCCATTCAACAAACTTATAACATACGTTGTCAACAAACCAAACACACTTTTAGAAGTTGTTTGGTAAAAGATGAAAGATGATAAAAAATGAATGAAATAAACAATAAAATTTCATAAAATACATACTTTTATTTTTTTACTTTAATTCAAAATTTCATCTTTTTTATTTTTATTATTATCCTTTTTTTTATTCTATCAAACGTATGCTTAATCAAATAATATTTTTATATTCTGCGTACCAAACATACACTTAATCAAATAATATTTTTATATTCTACGTACCAAACATACACTTAATCCAATGGTTGGGGACCTTTTGCTTGTCAAATTAAACTCAGTGTTGTACCTAGATCTTCATATTGGAAACCCGTAATTGCATGTCAAATCAAAACCAAATACACGGACCCTCATTAACTTTCATGTACAGATATATATTTTTCACAACGTGGATTAAACACTGGCTTAAACCGTGGCCATCACATATTTATAATACATCAAACTAAAGGTGAAATAATAGGGAAGTGATAAGACATCAAATATTAGGATCGAAAAACAAGTGCATCAAATTATGAAGTAAACAAATCAATCTGCAACACTCACTTTAAGCTCCAAATACTTTTATAGTGCAATTAGAAATTTAAAAAGACTGAGAGCCTGAGATTATTTTATTTAGTGCAATGAATCAAATTTTCCATTTCATCATTTGAATAATAAACAGAACAGAATAATTTTGTCACAAAGTCAATGTTTCTCAAGGCAAGGCTAAGAAAATTAGTACTGTTTAGAGGAATATTTATTTTTAAAAGCTAATTTTTCTTTTCTTTTCAATCAAATAAAATATTTAATAGTATATTATTATATATATTTTCTTCCTTCCTTGTTTTCTTTCCACTTGTTATAACACACCATATAATTGTTGACAGATTTAATTATAGAATAATATATAGATTTGATGAGTTTGATTACCTACTCTGTTGTTTTAATATTATTTAAGGACCCATGTGACAATAATATATGGTTGTCCATGTACATGTTGGTGAAGTTGGCAATATTATATGGGTAAAGATTGTTTTACATATGGTGGAAGTTGTGCAGAGGAATAATTAAGATGTTGGTTTATGGGATAGGAAGGAAGAAAAGAGCAGTGTAGACCAAGAGAGAGGATTTATGTCGGGATTAGGTAATGACATAGATAGGCTGATCATATAGTGATTTTTGTCGGGTTTTTTTTTACTTACTTCCTACATGTTTTTTTAAGTAGTAGTATTTGATACATAATCCGATTCTAACACAAGTATTTTATTGTTTTGTTTATTCAAAGAAAAAAAGTAACCTTTGCTCGTATTGTTCAATTAATTGATTTTTTTGTCACATGTTTTAATTTAAGAGATTAGACACATACTCCGGTCTCAAAAAATATATATTACATAATAACTAAAAAAATTAGTTAATTGCATCAATTTTAATTAAAAATATTTTTTCATAACTCACCTTTTATTAAAATTTGGTTTCAAAGATAAAATAGAGTCATTAAATTAGCACTTCAATCAAATAAAAAATATTTTAGAAATAATAACATTAAACAAAGTAAAGTATTAAGTTAAATATTTTTATTTTTAAGACTAAGATAAATGTGTTATTTTTCCTTATATTTGAAACCAAAGGAAATAAATAAAAGTATATAATTGACTATCAAAACTTCTTTTTAGAAGATATAAGATTGAGCTAATAGTTGGAAAGAAAGTACTTAAAGGTGGAGGAAAAAAAGAGGAAATGAGGGATTATTTGAATTTTTCTCTCCAACATTTTTAATAAAATTAACAAACTAATATTTGTTTATAAAAAAAGCTCATTTTCATTAGTTCATTTGGAAAGACTTTGGCTATGGACTATGCTTTTTTATATTTAAGACTAAGATAAATGTGTTATTTTTCCTTATATTGGAAACCAAAGAAAATAATTAAAAGTATATAATTGACTATCAAAACTTCTTTTTAGAAGATATAAGATTGAGCTAATAGTTGGAAAGAAAGTACTTAGAGGTGGAGGAAAAAAAGAGGAAATGAGGGATTATTTGAATTTTTCTCTCCAACATTTTTAACAAAATTAACAAACTAATATTTGTCTATAAAAAAAAGCTCATTTTCATTAGTTCATTTGGAAAGACTTTGGCTATGGACTATGCTTTTTTTTATGTTTATGATATTGGTACGAAGTAACTCTCGCTGAAAATAATGATTAATCTTTGTCAGAGATCATGAGCGCATATAAGGTGGATAGTATACTCCCAAAGCGATTTATTTCATATCCAATGGTTAATCGAGATTCATTTCTTGAACTACTTAGTCAAGGAATATAAGTCACTACCACCTATTTTAATTGTTATTGGTGACTATATATAGACATTACAACAGGGCAAAGCGTGGACGGGTATGCATTTCCTAGTCTCATCTTTCCCAAAATCATTCTCATACCAGTTCTCATCCCTATTTTTTTCTCCATTCTCATTTTCATCCCCATTGGGTATCATATACCTATATCAATATACTCATCCTACAATTTTTAAAAAATTGTTTTTTTAAATAGATAAATTTTTTTTTAAAATTAAATAAAAAAATTAAATATATTATTTATTCAAGAGTCAAGTTAAAAAAATTAAATAAAGTTAACATTATTATTATTTTTAAATGAATAACACTAAAAAAATTGAATAAAATAAGGATAGTTTTATAATTATATATGTCGGGCGAATAATTATATACCCAAACCTATCTCATCCCAATCTTAATCATATCTTATCCATATCTGCATTCATGTCCTATTAGTTGTAGCGAGGACATGGCGAAACCCATATGTACATTGTAATGACCTAAAATTATTCTAAATATTATATTTTTTATTAAGGTTAAATTCTTTAGAATTGTTAGATAATTTTTTTTTGTTGAACGGATACTAGTATAAATTCTAAAACGTAAATATATGATAGAAGTTTTTGAACCGAAATATCATTTATACTGAGCCACAGTCCTTGTTACATTCTTTCTTACTATACAAGCGCGAAGTCCACCATACTTGCTAATATTCTAAAACATAAAGAGTACTAGGAAAAATCTCATGATAGCTTCATCTTTGTTCCACCTTCTGTCCAGATCCATCAAGAAAGATTATCACCAAAGTCATCTATATATAGAAAACATGAAAGAAATCTAGTGAGAAATAAAATTTCTCAGTAGGCAAAACTAAACCACCAAAAATACATTAGTAAATCATCACAAAATAATTATGCAACTATATGAATGCATAGGGTGCACATGGCCTCTACATATCGTACTGTATGTAGTTACACCTCGTACTTGATGTAGACGTCGCGATCGTCTTACGCAAACATGCATGATTTATGCCATATATTTGCACCCGGTCTCTACATCTCGTACTAGATGTAGTATCATAATATGTTTCACAAATCTCGTACTAGATTTTGAAAACATACAATCATCATATTCATCCATAATAAGATCCATAAATAAATTACGTATGAAAAGATACTATAGCATCACCTATTCCAAAAGTATGGTTAAACCACCATATCTTATTTAAGCAAAATTATACCAACTTAATTGGAATATTATAATATCCTCAAACTAGAATAATCATGTTAGTATTCTAACGAATCAAAAATCTTGTCTATGGTAATAATTATGTGTTGACTATTTTAATCGATTATTATGCTCCTGTAATCGATTACATAAGGCTGGTATCTATTAGGACCGAGATTAACCGAGAAATCGGGTTGGTATAGCCGGGACGTGCTAACCAGTGCTGGGTATCTATAAGGAAGGACACTAACCCAGTAACCGGGTTGAGTGTAACATGTATCCGGGATAAGTATGGCAATGGTTGTGTAGCTTGTAGCCGAGATATCCGGGATGAGTTTTAACTAAGCAACTTATGGATAGAGGAATCCGGGATTCCGGGATGGCTGGGATAAGTTCTTGGATAGATTGATTATTTATATCCAGGATGAATATATCATGCGTAATGTATCCGGGATGTCTGAGGTAAGTTAATCGGGATAGGCAAACCATAGGTAATTATATCCAGGTTGGCCGGGATAAGTGGATCCTGGATGGTGATAACATGTTGGTTTATTTCTGGGTTGGTCGGGGTAAGGTTAACCTGATTGGGTCTATCATAGGTAGCCGAGATGAGGTTTAATCTTAGATGTTTATAACCAGGATAGAAAGATCAAGGATAGCCGAGACACGTGTGCTCAGGATGGTTGCAACTTATATAGTTGTTCTGGGTTGGTCGGGGTGTATGCATCCGGGATAGAGTATCATTAATTATGGTCGGATGTCCAAGGTAGATACACTCGGGATGGTTATAGATTATATAGCTATTTCGAGTTGGTCGGGGTATGCTCATCCTGGATGGAATATTATAAGTTGTGACCGGAATGGTTACAATCAGGTTATTGTATCCGGGTTGAGTAGTATTACTGGGATAGTTATAATTTATATAGCTATGTCCGGGTTGACCGGGTTGTATATATCCTAGATGGGATATCATAAGTAATTATAACCGGGATGGCCGGGGCGTGTGGAAACCGGGAAGAAAGTAACCTGGATAATTGTTGACTAGTTTGTCCAGGTTTCGCTAGTCTCGTACATAGAGAAATCATCACCTACCATCTCACTACTTCAACCTCAAATTTAGTTTTTACGTATTTGAACCATTGGTCTTCATACCATTCAACCTCTACTTCCAAACGTTAATATTAATAGTTCCTATAGATTATCAAATTACTTCTAAAAATCATTAAGTATAATTTCCCATAACGCTAATACTTCAGATTATAAATCCTCACCTATCCTGGGTTTACAATCACCGTATTCTCATCATAAAATAACCTTCAAAACATAGATTTCCAGCTTAAATAAAAACTAAGTCTGGTCAACTAAGCATATAAATTAATCTTAAACAAATTATGAATTAGAGATTGAAGCCTAGCCTACCTGTAGTGATTTCGTGTCTTGAGAAAGGATGAGGTAAGGGCTGTCTTCTTCGTGGAATACTCTTAGGAAATGAGATTTTAAAGCTGAAAATGTTTGTTTGGTGAGATGGTAGCAGAAGTAGTAGAAAATAGGAAACTTGGTGCAGTAGTAAATGGTTTTATGATATACGTTGAGGCTGAGAATTTCGTGCAGAAAGTTTGAATTCCTAGGCTATTTATACTACTTTAATTGGTTCAGATTTACGGGTTTTGGTTGTATTAAAACTGATTTTAGAAGTTAGTTTAGTTAGGTTTTAACTAAGTAATCATTTCATTGGGGATATTATGCCTAAACCTTATCTTACGTACTAGATTTTTCTTTAAAATATTCTTTCCCCTTATGCGCGTGGAGCTTGGCTGAAGATATTCACGACATAAACAAATATATCTGTTGCACCAATTGTTTAATATTTAAAAGAAAGTTTCCATGCATTAATGACTATGTGGTTAGGTGGAAAGCTTGTACAAATGACCAATTTTGATTAGTTCTTTAATATTTGACTGAGATATTTCCTTGCAGCTTATTCTCCTAACCTTCCACGTGAATTTCTTTAAAGTATTTAACTATCACCATACTTCCATAATTCAATATAAACTCAAGATATAATTTTGAGGATGTTACATACATGTTTGATTACAGAGGCGGAACTAGGGGGGCTAGGGTGGGTCACTGCCCCCCCTAAAAAAATTAATAAAAAAACAAAAATGAAATAAATAAAAAAAGAGGAAAGAAAAAATATTAAAAAAGGTAAAAGGGGAAAGAAAAAAATATAAAGAAAACGTAGTAAAAAAAAGAAAAGAAAAAGAAAAAAATATTAAAACAATAAAAAGGAAAGAAAACATAAAAGAGGAAAAAAAATATATAAAAAAAAGAAAGAAAATGTAATAAAAATAAAATGGGAAAGAGAGATAATAGTAAAAGTAAAAAAGGAAAGGAAGATGATAAAATAAAAAAAATAATAATAAAAAGGAAAAGAATAAAGAGAAAGAGGGAGAAAGAACACTATATAAGGGAGAGGTCTGGACACAAAGGAGAAAAAGGAAACACAAATCAATGAGTCAAAAAATTTGTTTCATTTGATAAACCAGTGAAATAGGAGGGTTCCAATATCTCCTCATTCATTTCTTTTTCCTTCTTTTTTTCTCTTTCTTCTTCATGATGTTATTCTTATAAAATAAAATAAAATGCTATTTGCGCCCCTTGTTTTTACACATGCACCCCTACCAAGAATTTTGCATAAAACATGACATTGACATTCCAGATATGAATGCAAAATATGTTGGAAGGAGAGGTCAACAAGGTGATTTTTCTACTAAAAAATTTTATAGGGTAAATATCTTTTGTGTTAGAATTCATTATCAATTACAAGAATTAGATAACATGTTCAATGATAATACTGTTGAATTACTTGCTTTGAACATGACTTTAGATCCAAGAAACAAGTTCAAGTCATTTAACAATGATGATATTTGCAAACTTGTTGATAAATTTTATTCTAGAAATTTCACAGGAAAAATTGCATTTGAAGATGGAGTTACAACATTTTGATCTTGACATTCCTAAACATCCAGATTTGATTAATTTATCAACTACATCTAAATTATGTCAAGGGCTAGCAAGAACTGAAAAATCCATCATTTACCCTATTATTGATAGAGTGATTAGACTTATACTTACTCTTCCAGTTTCTACAACAACTACTGAAAGATCTTTCTCAACTATGAAGATAATCAAGATCAGACTTCGAAATAGAATGAAAGACCAATTTCTTAATGATTCTTTAATTATATAGATTGAAATAGAAATTGTTTTGAGTTTTAGTACGGATTCAATTATAGATGATTTTAACAATATGAAAACACATAGAATAAGAGTCAAGTGAAGTGATTTTAATTTCTGTAATAATTTTTTTTATATTAGATTTATATTGTCTTCAAAGTATTTTTATTTATGATTTTTTTTTATGTTTATCCTCTTTCAATAGAATTGCTGCCTCCCTCATTGATTGGCATTTCTAACTATGTTTGTATAACCGTCCGATCAAGTACATTACTTAGAGCAATGCCTTAACTTTTGCTTGAATTAATTTGGAAGGTAGTTGAACGGGTTCCAAATATGCACCTCCTTATTACAACGTACAACGTACAATGTACGTAATTAAACTTATAATTCCCCTACCACGTACGTAACCTTATTTATCTAAAAAAAAACTTTATTTATCACCATCAACTATCTGAAGCACATATTAACTTGCTTTATTTTTTATAAGGTAATTTTACAATTATATCTAATGAGTGTGACTCCACGGAAACAGTTATTGTGGGAAACAATAACTACAATTTTAAATCATACAGTTATACATGAATGATGAAAAATTAATTAGTTACCATTTGATGAAGGGCTGAACATGCAATTGATTGTTTCTACTATTATTATAATATATATGTATAGACATATCTAAATAACGAAATGCAAAATTGGAATACTTGTTTCACTTTTTATTATCAATGTGTTATTGAATAAAAATATTGGATGTGAGGAAGAAAAACGAAAAACGAAGAGAATGAGAAAATTTTGAATATTTAGTTTTAAAAATCTTTTTTATTTTTTTATTTTCTCTCAACTAAATAAAAAGTGCATGTATAATCTATACCTTCTCTTTCTTTATTTTCCCCCTCTTATTAAAACATACTATCCTGTAATTATTGAAAGATTTAGTTACGTAATATAGATCTGATGGTTTTGTTTCACCTACTCTGTTGTTTCAGAATTCAATATTGTTTTAGGACAATAATATTGGTTTGGCACGATATATGTGAATAGAGGTTGGCTCATGTCTTATAGGAATTTTTTTTTAAGTTAGAGAAAAATATTTTTCAATTATTAAGCTAGAGATTAATCTATTTACAATGCATGATGACTGGTGCATGTCTCATGAGAATTACGGAAAGAATCAAAGGTCGGTTGATAACATCTATAACTTCATTGACACTTTTTGTAGCCTGTTTGTATATATATTATTTAAATATTTTTAAGAATATATTTTCCATAAAAAAATAGAATTTAATATATATATATATATATAATTTATAATTTATGATTAAATAACAAAATAATCCCATAAAAAAACTTAAACAAAGATGTTAACATGCAGTAGTAAATAATTAAGAAACGTTATTATGATAGATCAACAACAGTTATTGTTAACACACAATATTTATTTGGCACATAGTGACAATACTCCAAGGTTTAATTAAGTTGATAATAGGTAAAGACCACTCCATGACTCCAACAAAGGATCTCATCTCATCTCATAATAAAACTATACTCGCTCTGTCTCTCTGAAGAAGAAGCACACATTAATTGATTAATTAACTTGCTTCTGAAGCATGCATGTTATTATCCAACTCTTTAGCAAACGCTTTCATGACTTGGCTAGGCAAGCAAACCAAAACCAGAATGCCTTCTTCACCCTTCGCATTCTGACTCGGCACATGAAAGTTCACCGCAGGGAAAGCCCCAGCACCAGCAACAGCCATTCCACCATACAGCGCATTCCCCCAACCAAAGTCCAAATTTCTGAACCCAGCCTGCGTCGTATCCAACACCAGACACGACCTCACCACAGTGAACAAAGGCCTTCCCTCACTCGCCATCAAATCCGCCACCGAATGAATATACTCTTCGCTCACCTCGCCGCGCGCTTTCTGTATCAACTGCACCGCGTACTCCAGCGGTTTCTCGCAGAGATCTCCGGCTCCCGTCACCGCCGCCGGAAACGCGAAGCAGCTGCCGTAGAACCCCGCCGGGAAGGGAGGATCGAACTTTCCACGCGCGTCGACGATGCACATCATTCTCACATCTTCATTTGGAGGGATTTGAAGCGCTTTCGTGCGGCAGCGCCAGACATATGACGTCAGTACCTCGAACGTTGTGGCGTGTTGGTCGAGGTCACGCGGGAGGAGGGCGCGGATGGAGGCGGTTTCGGTGGGGCCGAAGAAGAAGGAACGCTGCTCGAAGTCTGTCGGAACGGCGTCGCTGGAGTCTGTGAGTTGTTCGTACTCACGGTGGTTGAAGGTGACACGTGGCGGATCCCTGGCGAAGAGAAGCTCCCTGCTCCACACTGGTTGGAATGGAGGCTCCTTCGTGGCTCCGCGTGCTATCCCTGCCACGGTGAGTGTGAAATGAATGAGTCCAACTCCGTCGACCATGACGTGGTTGAAACGAAGTGCAAAGATGAAACCACCGCACTTCAAACGCGTCACCTGTGTATCAATCCAAAATCAATATATATATTCATTAATTAATTTCATTCTAAAATATTATTCACTCTCAAATAATTCTTGAGACAAAAAAATTACATTAAGTTTATTCTCAAATATCAGAAATCATATTAAATAAAAATTAATTTAAAAATATTTAATATTTTAAGATTTATATAATTTTATTAATTATTTTTTAAAAAGTAATAATTGAGACATTAAATTAATACTTTACTCATATGTTAATATAAAAAAGATGGCTCAAATATTTCTTTAACAATGTTTTGAACATATTTTTATTATTAAAATCATAAAATTATAAATGAAATTCATTTAATAAAATAAAAAAACACAAAATCTTTCTATTTTCAATAAATATAACTCAATAATAAATATAATGTTTTTAAAATAATATATTCAAAGAAATACATTATTACATGATCTAAAATGTTATGATCCAGCTTAATCTTCGTATTATTATTCTTTTAAGTAACTTTAAAAAATATAATTATGTGTCACATGAAAGTTTTTATTTTTTATTTTATGATCCAGGTTATTCTTACAATATGTTCACTCATTTTGTTTATGAGAATTTGATCAAATATCTATTGATATAATTTCTTCTTTTAATCACATTTTTCATTAAAAAAACTCGAATTTAATAAATTAAATTAAATTTCACTGGTACCTTTTTTCTTTATTTTTGGTTTCTTTCTTTATGTATTAAAAAAAAACTTGAACATAATCACATTATAATTTCTTATTAAAAATGAGAAATTATTATATAATTTCAGGTTACTATATATGATTCTTATCAACTTTTATATAATACGTAATGAGGTTTTATTAATACTTTCTTCTAAAATAAAAACTCAATTATATATCACCATTAGATTTATGAGCATGAGATTACCTAATAGTCCTGTAAGATATAATTTTTCTTGTTAAATATGGTGGTCTATTATAAAATTCAAAGCGTGGAATTAAGAAATGAACAAGATATGTAAATGATTAGCGAGACGGGATATACGTTGGACCTGTATAAGAAAAATGGGGGCATCAGTGATTCCTTCTGAACCAGGAGGTTGGTAAAGGAGTTCTTCGAAGCACGGAAACGGAGGTTTCAGAGCATCACCGAACTGATCAAGTGTGACATCAGCATCAGCCTCGATGAACATGACACCCTCTTCGTTACAATCCACCACGAGTTTCCCATCCGAACCTTCTTCCTTAATTCTACCCGCAAACGGGTAGTAGAAAACAAGTGCTTCGGTGAGAGCGTTTCGAATGACTTGAACTGGGTCCTTGCCTGCCAATGATGGGTCGTTACGGTAGAACTGTATGATTGGAATTTGGGCACGAAGACCCGCTTGAGAATCTATCTCAGATAGGATCTTAATTTCGCGGGGAGTGGGCTTGGCGGGAGCCACCAGCTCTGGTTCACTCCTCCGTACTGAGAACACCAGAGGGGGAGAAGAGGATTCCAACTCCAAGTCGTGAGAAAACGCCATTATTGGTAGTGAAGGAAGAGTTTAAGTGTGTTAGCTAGAAGTAGTTGTGTCGTGTGAGTCATGGACTGCGTCCAGCGTTTATTTATAAGCATGGAGTGAGTATGCACGTCTATGGATAAATTTCTGTACTGTGTGTTTGTTTGAGCAAAATAAATGAAATGGAATGAAAATTTTAAATTAATATTCAATAATTTATTTATGACTTTAAAATTAATTTCCGATAAGTTATTATAAGAGTTGTCGTCTGTCTAGATTTGGATGGAAAAATCCTGCTTTAACCAAGGTCAGGATCAAGTTTTCCCCAACCTGGGCAAGCAAGATTAGGGTCGGATTTTAGTATGTCACTCTTTGTTCAGTCCTATTTGTATTTTTTTTTTATAATTATTAATAATATAGTAATATATATAATTTTTTTTACTTATTCTAGGAGTAATTTTTTTATAATTAATTTTTATTTTTATTATTTATTTTTTAAGATATGATAGCTGTAATAAATAATTAATCTTAATCATTAAATTTGAAGATGAAACTTTTAAAATAAGTGAATAGCTCCTAGTATATAATGCAATTTTTTTCATATTTTGTTATTTATAATTATTAAAATATATAATAATTATTTTAATAGTTATATGGCTAATTGTAACAAATTTAAAAACTATACATTTAGCTAAAAATGTAATTTAATTCTTAAATATGTTTACATTATTTATTTTTAATTAAATTATATATATATATATATATATAATATGATTTATTTAAAGTATACGAATAATTTTCTAAAAAAAGGTGGGATGGGTTACTTGTGGGTTTTTCTAAAACGTTAAACTTTATAGAGATATTGAGTTTTATTTTTTGATCTGTCTTTTATAAACCTAAACCAAATTTCACTTTTTTAGAGGGACGAAAATGAAATAGATTAACATACTTCCAATCTCATCCGTTATCATCCTTAATTCAAAGTTATTGGTCTAACGAGATCAAGTATCTCTTAAACATCTTAGTTAAGATAAGTTCCCAATATACATACTACTAAAGAACACGAATTTTCGTAGATTTTTTTCTCGTATTTATTTTTATAAAAATTATAGAAAAACTCATTTTTTCTTCTTTTACAAATACTTGTAAAAAAAGTTTATATAAATATTTTCATTCTCGATTGATATATAGTCTATAGATTATTAAAACCATCCAGAGGACATATGTCATATTGTAAATTCTAGATTGAATCCTCGCCCCCCCAGTGT
>CM023950.1:27193021-27350488 GCA_013407115.1 Glycine latifolia
GCTTTTCAATTCTTTTTTTCACAGATGCATAATAATTAATTGATTCACTGTTTAATTTAGTAATTTTGTCCTCACGAACATGACACACTGCTAGTTTATATTGATTCTATTTTCTTGGAAATCATCATTTTGATGTGCCCTTTCTTTTGATGATTCACGTGTTCATTTCTTTGAGTAATTAATTATGTTTGTCGTGTCATTTTTCCTTATTTTATAAAATATCAAATCAATTACGATAATTTGAGAACACTATCTTACATAACCATTAAATTAAAATTTAAAATAATAGATAATTATAATTAAAATATTTAAAATTCAAATTAAACTCTAATATATTATCAAATATATAAAAATTCCATAAATTTCACCTTAACAAACAATTGTACAATTACGTACGAGAGACTAATACCGACCCCAACCGTTGCCGTCCCAAGTGTGATGTCCTCTACTCCTCTTTAGTCCCTAACGTTGCGATATGATTATTCATCATACCTGTGATTTTTATCTTTACCTTCTCATTATAATAAGATGTATCTACTCATATATTATCATTTATCAATATAAAATACAAATTATCTACTTATTTATTATAAATTTTAATTATATAACCATAAATACTTGTCTTGCATAATGAACAAACTAAAATATTAATTTGTTTTGTTTAACAATCAATTTCTCATTTCATGAATATTTTTTGTATGAATTTTTTCATTAAAATTATTTTAAATATACATTTTAATTATATTAATTTAAAATATTTTTAATTTCATTTTTTAAATTTTAAAATAAATAAAATTTAAGCCGAAGCACAGATGACACGAGCTCGGAAGAAATAGAATAGAAGAGTCAGACAGATAAAAGACTAGAAAATGAAAAGTACTTTCCATATAAATGTTCGATAATCGTATGTATTAAATAGTACTTTTTCCAAGTTCCACGCGTGACACGCTTTGCAATGAATAATGAGTTTCCTTTTTAGAAATATAGTAATACTTTTTCTAAGGGAAAAATACTATACTATAATACTTATACAATAAATTATATAATACAACAAAGAAAACAAAATTAAAATATAATAAACGATGAATAACAAGAGATAAATACAAAAATTATTATATAAATGATTATATATATATATATATATATATATATATATATATTTAAATGAATTTAATATTTATACACTAATAATATAAAATAATTTTACATTATCACCTAATCACAATCCACTGTATATAATAAATTTATTAATTTTTAAAACTTTTTACACTTTTAATACATAAGTTTCTTTTCTCATTATAAATTACAACTCAGGAATTACCACAGTACATTTAAAAAAAAATTACCACAGTTGTAATTTTTATTTAGTAGTAGAAAACACAATAAGTAACTTGTTATTTTCTCTTTTAATCCAAATTCATCAAATGTCGAGAGTTAAGAAAACACATAATCTTGTAATTGTACAATTTGTATTTTATTAATTTTAAAACACTTATATAATATTTTAGTTTATTCATTCCAGAAGATGAATATAGGTTATGTTAAAAATTCACAATAAATAATATTTTAATATATAGGTTATGTTATAATTAAAATTTATAATAATTATTATTTAAAAATATATGTTATATTTGAATTTCTAATAAATAATTTAAATTATGATATAATATTATTTTTAATAATTGACATTTAAAAAAATATATTAAAATTTAATTTATCAATAAAGATAAAGAAGATGATTTAAAAAAATATAACGATTAATATAGATAAAATAATAATTGAAGATTATTTAAAATATTACTAGTTACTAAATAAAGCTAATTGTGCTTTTAAAATGAAAAGAATTAAATGATAAGCAAATTATTTTATCATAAAATATGGGCGCATGGCTTGTCTAATGTGCAACAATAAGGGCGGGGTCGCAGTCTGTGACTCTTGTGTACACTCAAGTGCTCTACAGCCTGATGGTGTAATGCAGTACCATGCTTGAGAAACTTGTTCGAAGCAAGAAGTAGCTAAACTCAGCCTCCAAATAAAATTAAATAAAGTTTTAGTTTTCATATTTCTGGTCAAATATAATCAAGATTTTCTTTTATAAAAAATTATCTTTTTTAAAGTTAAGACCTAACAGAAACTAAATCTTTTTTTTATATAAATTTAAGTATCAAATTAATTAATATGAAAGTACAGAAATCTTAATTATATTTAATGGAAAATATAGACATTAAAAATGTATAAGTGATCTCGCAAAAGCTGAAAAGCCCATGTTTCTTTTTATTTTTATTTTTTGACGAAGTGCGTGCCTAATTATTGAATTACATTTTTCAAAAGGAATTATTGAATTACATGGGACCTAGATTTTAATTTAATTTAATCTATCATTGGGACCCACGAGAATTCTACTTTCCAACTCTACAAGATATGCATGAAAAGGATTTGATCCTCAGCGAGACACCTGCACTCCCCCACCTTTGGAAAAAACAAAATAAAATTGGCAGTTACAGTAATAGCCTCTACACGCTCTGCAGCCTTCAAAAAAAGCAATAGCCTCTGCAAGGATGTATAGGAAAGAGAAGTTGCGGTATTTGATGTTCACCTTTAGAAGAGTGTTGCAATATAGCTAATCTAATCACCATAAATGTTAGTAGTATCACACTTGACCATTTTTTTTATTACAAGTTAAAATTTATTAAGAATTATAAAATGTAATAAATCTTATTTATTATTCAATGAGTTTCATTTTTAATTTTATAATTTTAATATATGTTAACTCATAGGGTTAATATCGTTGAGTAAGATATTATTCATATGTGAAGAATGTCTATTTATAACAAGAAAATATGTGTTTAATTTTTTATTGACAAAATTTTATTAAACTAATCACAACCATATATCGTAAGTGGAATACATTTGATGGTTTGTTAGATTGTAAGGACGGGTATTTATTCTCTGTCTCAATTAAATTTTTTGTTTTTTTAATTTATTTATGATAAATGTAATATATTCAAGGAGGCAAAATAGATGCATCATTCTTTACAAGGAGATCAATCTTGTTTGTTGATAAAAAAACAAAAACACAATTGATTTAGAAACACCTAATATTTTTTGGTTAATCAAGTATGTTTTAATGAGAGTCTTTCTAAACTAAAAGAGTAAAAGGACAAACGAATATACTAATTCACTTCCGACTCTGCATTTTTTAACAAACCCTTTCTAAGAACTATTCATAGTCATATAGCTTTTCCTGCATTGAACATTTAATTGTATATTTTCGTTAATTTTTTACTCCTTTTCAAACCTATTGAAGTTAAACATACAGAGATTTCTAATCGTTGTGAATAGGGATCACTGGGGGCTACTCCTATAAAATTCTTATGTATTATTGAAGTCAAACATATGGATCGTCCTGAATAGGAGATCACCGGACAAAAAAAAACTATAATACTATAAAATTCGCAGAGCACTGTTACATAGTATTTTTATTCTTAATCAAATGTCATTTGTTCCGCTTCATGCCGAATGGATTCAAACAATGGTGAAGATAAATAACGCTCCCCGTAACTAGGAAATACCACCTGCACATCAACAGCAGCAAATGACATGATTTAGCACACGCAAATCATTTGTAACTCTAGCTAGAATTATCACAAATTCACACACAATTTGGAACCTTCAGAAGAGTATTTGATTGGTATGATGGTATCCAAGCAACGATAACAATAAAGCAAAAGATGTTACTCAAGTGTATGACGTAAAGATGAAGACTTTGGCAGCAAAACAGGGGAACAAGACTGTTACTGAGTACACTAACAAGCTTAGTCCTTATGGATGGAATTTGACCAATAAAGATCAAATATTCTAATGATGCAGCAGTTCTCAAGAAGTCTATTGAGCAATAGAGTCTATGAATATGATTTCCTTCGCTTGAATCCTGAATTTGATCAAGTCAGGATTCAAATCTTGGGGAAAGAAGAGCTACCAACATTTAATGAAGTAGTAACTGTTGTACCAAGTGAAGAAATTAGGAGTCTAACGATAAATTTTCCAACAGTGAAAACTGAAAACCTTAGCGATGGTTGTTGACCATAAGAAATTAGACTTTGCCCGTGGTCACCAAATAAAAGACAGGAAGGTTGACAAATGTGAAGAAGGGTTATGATCAATGCTCTACCTAGTAACTAACTTCACCTATGATCCCATGCCCCATCAATAAGAAAATTGCTATAGCAGATGGAACTCTCATAACTGTCCAATCAATAATCTTGAAAATT
Organism: Glycine latifolia; assembly: GCA_013407115.1. Classification (NCBI taxonomy): domain Eukaryota; kingdom Viridiplantae; phylum Streptophyta; class Magnoliopsida; order Fabales; family Fabaceae; genus Glycine; species Glycine latifolia. The sequence continues at coordinate 27,197,293 of CM023950.1, forward strand.
GTCCTTCATGTTCCAAAGTTGTCCACCAACGTCTTCATACAAAAACTTAAGATCTCAAGATTTGCCATGTAATGCGGTTTGTTCACAACAATTGTTGTGTGTTTCAGGATAGGAATTTGGGAAGGACAATTGGACATGCTGGAGAATGGAATGACCTTTATTGTCTAGAAGATCCAAATCTGCCCCACAGGAGTAGCCTTTCTCACTCCTTCATATATGAATTTATGATCACCAACAAAGAAAATATCCTACTTTATCATTATCGATTAGGACATAATGTCAAAGATTGGAAGCTCACCACGATGAGTTTTCCGGCATTTTCTGGTCTCTTCCCCAATTTTATGGCAGCAGCAGCTGCGGCTCCTGATGAAATTCCCATCTGCAAACCAAGTAATTATGTAATCAGCATGAAAACTGATAATTTAAATACTTGGAATTAGAGAAGTATAGAGTTTGCATTTCACAGGAATAACTGACAAATAGAAACTACTGTGAAATCACTAAGAGCCACAAATTATCATTGCCATACCAACAAACCTTCTTTTAAAGCAAGCAGCTTAGCAGTTTCTATAGCTTCTTCACTTGATATCTGCAGTTTACAAACCTTGTTAGCCTTGACAGAATGCCTTGTAACAGTAGCTAGCTGAGTAAACATTATGTGTGTGTTGAATAACTTGTACAAATTGTAGAGCATTGTCAGTCTTAGCCCGCAATTAATTCCCTGATTTGTGATTCTTTTGCTTATAATATAATGTACAAAACTGGGAGGATTTTTTCGCTAGCAATTCAGTGACACTTCTCTTTTTTCAAGCATATCAATTCATATATTCCTAAAAAATATAAACATGTTTTATGAATCATAGATTCAGAATCAATATGTCTCACTCTGAAATGTGAAATAATAGGTTATATGATAGAAAAACGGGCTAAGGGTCAGAGTGCATGAAAATGGGAAAGCAAACTTTTGACAAGAATCAGACATGATGGCCGCACTTATAACACTGAGAAGCATGTGACATTAACAAGCTACTTCAAGCGTCAGAAATGAGAAATTCAAAAAAACGAAGAGCATTAAGTATAGAAATAAAAAAAAGAGATTAAAAATGATCTTGTCCTGTTAGGTTAGGATTAGGAAACAAAAATAACAAAATAATAACGGTTTTCTGATTTTTCCTCTCAAGTATATTTTTTCTTACCATGCATGATCACATATCTTCCCAGAGACAACAAACTATACTCTAAAAAATAATACCATTTATTTTGAAATTTCTGGGCATCTAAGTAAATTTAAAAATAAAAGAATACAATTTGAAATATTTGAAAAAGGCACCCAGCCACCCACTACAATTACTAAACAAATATTCACCTCCACTCCAACATACTGTTGAGCCATTTATTGGTAACTGAGATATATCTGCATAAAATCTAAATATATTAAGATTATTTAAGTAAATTTTCAGCAAAACAAAAATAACAAATTATGAGGCTACACCAGGCTAAAAGATAGAGATTGACTCCTTGGAAATAAAGGTTTCTGCATCAAAATTGAAAATTGAGTGGCAATAGTGTTGAGAGGTACCTGAATAACTTCATCTAGGAGATTAACATCCAGTACACTTGGAATGAGACCATTACCAATCCCTTGGATTAGGTGATCGCCTGAATGTGTACAAAACAGTCACTAAACGGTCTCATATTGTTGTCTAAGGTCTTGCTAAAGCTTAAAGAACAGATATTCAGAGTTGATGTATGCTATCTGAATGAAAAACTCGATTTTGCAATTCAACTAATAACAACATTTAGCAGCTAAATTAGATTTCATGATGACTTGATAAGTGTATTCTTACATAATAACTGTGGGTTGGATAGTTAAGGAAAAAGGAAAGAAGAAAAATGTAGTGAGTTCCATACCGATACCTATATTAAGCTAACACTTACCGATAAAAAAACTTAATATATGTGGGATTGAGTTAGGAAAATGGCTCGTTTAATTGGCTAAAAAATGAGCGTAATGGTAAAATTACCTGGTGGTCCTCCACTGAGGACTGCACTTTCAACTGGTTCTATGCCGTACAGCTGGGGCAAAAACGTGAAGTTAGCATAACATATTACTATTAAGCAAAGCAGAGCAAGATTGGTAAGGTAAAAGAATTAAAACCTTGACATTGGGGTTTCTCTCCTTGAGGAATCTGCCAGCACCCGTTATGGTACCTCCTGTTCCTACCCCTGCAACCAAAGCATCAACTTTCCCTCCGGAGTCTCTCCAAATCTCAGGACCAGTGGTCTCGTAATGAATCTATAATTACGGATTTAACCATAGTCAATAAATGACAAAAAAAGAATAAGATTGTATGTATGACCATATTATAATAAATTTATTACTTTTTATAATATTAACTTCAAAATAATATAATAATATTTTATAATTGAACGATAATATAAAATAATTTTAAATCATGAGTGCATAACCATTAAATTGAAAGCATTAATACTTTTGGATTAGCAGGATTATCAATCTGGCGGAGCATGTAACTTCCGGGCGTATTATTCACTATCTCCTCGGCCTTCCTAAGAACTGCATCGGTTCCTTTGGCAGGGTCAGTGAGATAGACTTCAGCTCCAAAGGCTCGAAGTACAATTTTTCTCTCGAGACTCACAGAAGCTGGCATAGCCACTATGACTTTATACCCCTTCAATGTTGCTACGAATGCCATTCCAATGCCCGTGTTCCCACTTGTAGCCTCAACAAGAACACTCTTGGAAACCATCATTTAAAAACAAAACAAAAAAACTTAGCAATATGAATAACATAATGATGTGTACTTCATGAAGAGCATGCAATGGCATAGAATTTGAAAAAGATTATTGTCCAAGTAAAAGGCGCACACACCTATATATATATAAACCTAACCGAGGGTCACCCATATGATAGGCTGCCTGTAAGTTTCAGTTTCAGTTTCATTTGTCTCCTTGCGATAAGTAGATGGGGTCGGTTTGTTTTGGTTTTGTAGATAATCCAACCAAGTGAATTGGTTTAGTTTAATTTGGTCAGGCTTATATCAACTTGAATTAATTTTAATTGATCCAAAGATCAATTATCAGTTCTATGAATTTTTTTTACATGAATAGCTATTTAATAAAAACTACATATGGCCAAAATTTGTCTTGAATGTAAACGCATAAGAAATCTCTCTTATAAACCTCTTATACATATCTTCGATTCATAAGAATAAAAGAATTCATTGCCTAGAAAAAAGAATTCATTAAGATTTATAGATAATTATGTATGTATTATCAATATCATAATTTCATAATTTAATATAACTAAAATGTCTAACACTTAAAATTACACACTGTCGTGATCAAAAGTTCAAAATATTATTATATTATAGTTTGACAGGGTTAAGAAAAGAATTGAATTTTATGAGGTGTAGTATAACAAGAAAAACAATATAAGTAGAATAAATACTATATACACTAATTACAAAGTTTTTTTTTTACATTATTATTCAATTATAAATTTCTAATTATAAATTTTCATGTAACCTAAGTTTGTTATCTTTTTAAAAAATCATATTAAAAATGATATTTTATTGAGTGATAGTTTAAAAACTTTATTAATCGTTCATGCTTATTAAACTCATATAAGTATGTTAAAAAATGCATTTGATTGCGTTCAATTTTAACAATAAAAAATTGAACTAAATCAAAATTAAAACTAATGTGTTTTTATTATTAGTTTGATCTTTTTTTTATTCGATACATATGTTAAATAATTTTATTGTGTTGGATAATTTTGCTTTAATGCTTGGTCCAAATCGCTAGGTGTTGAAAATGAAATGTTTGACTTGGGCTCTTTTCCTAAGGGACTGACCCGACCCCTAAACCTAATTCTCTCTATAAATACAACATTTATAGATGGAGACTAGAGAGAGACACAGAGTTTTGAAGCGCAAAGAAGATAGTGAATTTTTCTGTCGGGTTCTCCAGTGAAAAGCTGTAGAATGTCTCCGAGAGGTTGACAGAGCAACCCTTGTAGAGAGTGTTCCCTCCATTATTGGTGAAGTGAGTGTCTCCGGCCAAAGGCCGTTGAGAGTGATTATGACCATTATTGATAATAGTGGATTGTTCTAGACAAGGTCCCATGGATTTTTCTGTTGCAGGTTTTCTCCATGTAAAGCTATTTGTGATTGTGTGTTTTTCTCTCCTGTTCTTTCTCGTGCTTTTAATCGTTCACATTTCCACATTATTTTGTTTGATTGTTTGAGGGTTGAGTCTCTTGTGAGTCCCTGTTCATTGGTAGAGAAGTTGTGAGCGCACCACCACTCCCAACATATTGTTACATATGTTAAATCAATTTGATTTGCTTTTAAACGCTCAAAGTGCTTGTCAGTTCAATACCAAAAAAAGTGCACGTTAGTTTTTCGTAGTTAAGTCTTTTAAGTTCAGTTTTTTTTTCTTTCTTGAACCCAGCACAGCCCTCTTCCCTTAAATATATTCTACAAGGGAATACATAAACTGTAACGTACGTGACTCATGAGTCATGACTAACCTTTCCCGGTGTAATGAGGCCTTTATCCTCAGCATCTTTGATCATGCTAAATGCTGTCCTGAGTGCAAAAAAGAAGATCATAATTAAAATTTCTGAAATTGAAATCCCGAAATTACATCAAAGCTCTCTATTTTGTGAAATAATGTCATGCCTATCTTTGATACTGAAGCAGGGTTGCATGGACTCTAACTTAGCAGCAATGCGGGCCATACACCCCTCCACTATGTTGTTCAGGTATACCATTGGGGTATTACCTATTAACTGCACAAGGAAAAAGAAAGAAAGATGATAAATGCTTCAAGCATGGCAGAATAACTAAGATATGGCGAAGATAGGTGAAATAAAATGTTATTATGACAAAATATATTACTTCAGTGGCATCTGTCTTGATTGCACACTGTGGCTCCATGTTAATTAGAAGGCCTGCAAGCTGAACAAAGAGAGCTTTATGTAAGAAAACAATTAAATATATATATATATATATATATATATATATATATATATATATGCAAGGAGATATTTAAGTAGACCTTAATTATAATTCTTCACCAAGGGGTGTACGTGCAGAATAATTCACCAAAAAAAAAGGGCTGTGCAGAAATATTGAATAAGATAATTGACTAGCTAGCTCTGCCTGTTTCACAATTTATAAACAACCCTGCCAAAGTCTTTCTCATCAGAAACAAAGCTTTGGTTTAATTAGCCAATCATGTTCAAGAAAACAACACAAAACAATTCAATTATGGTACACGTACAAACCGAATACTCGATGCACGAAAACAGAAAACTACTAATCCCTTTGGGGTTTGGGCAGAGTGGGACAAGTTATTCCATTAAAATAGATTATCTTCATTTTATTAATGACCCATGTTGGTTCTCATGGACATGGGTTGTTTCAGATAAGGATTATTTTAGTGGCTATAAAAAGCCTCGAAGGAGTGGTAGCAGCTGTTTTGTAATATTAATTCTTGGCCGTATATGGAAACTTTTATTTGTTATGTCCTTAATCGAAAACTAAACTTACTAAAACATACTAAGCCAGGAAGGTTCAGATAGATAACCCAATTAAGCAATTCCGAAAACCAAGAAGTCTCCTTATCCAAGAAAGAAAAAGGTTCCCCAATTCAAGAAGTTGCAGAACCAGAGTGACATGATAAAGGTTAAGGAATTAACGTATTTTACGTAAAACATAGTCATACACTCATACACACATTCACCCAAAAAAAAAAAGTCATACACACAGACACAGTGCACCGTGAAACCAAAAAGTAGTTATTATTGTATTTCTTCAATTCTTTGGAGTTTTGTATAACATATTTTATCGGCACAAGAATCCAATGTATGTACTAGAAAGATAATATATTTTCTTTGTCTAGCAAGCACAGGAACCGTGTTATACGGACGCGAACAAGACAACACGAATAATTAACTACGTGTTCGGATTGGAGTCTCCTGCACTTGACTCACGTCCCTTGTAAGTTGTGAAACAACATGGGACTTCATGCGGCCGCAGTTCTCCCGCAAATACAAATATGCACAAAGTAGCTTATGCGTTTGGACGTGGAATTTAGTGTGCGTTTGGTTTGGCGGTGAAGAATTGATTAGGAGTCCATACTTAATTTTAGATATATTTTTATATGTTTGATTTTGTATTAGAGAATAATTGATTCTGAGTCTAGAATTGAATATAGTTAAATTTTCTGTATTGAATCTAAATTTTGTATTGAATTTTATTCTTAGCTTGATTTTATGATAAAATATTCAAACATAATTTGCATTTCTGGAAAATAAATTTTATCAATCTTTATCCAAACACACACCTAATTACCATAAGGCATAAACTTACCTAAGTGTTGCGTATGATACTCAAACTACCAAATTAATGAACTTGTAGATTAATTCAAACATAATTCGAGACAGATTCGATAATTTATTTGTTCAACTTGATTTATAAATTAGATGAGCCAATTTTGAGTAAAAAGTTGAACTTGTACGTAAACGAGCTCAACTTGAGTTGTATGCATAATTGGATTTACTTTTTTATGTACTAGCTTGATATTTATATATATAAATATAATTTCATATATTTTATATTTTTTGTGAATTGAGTCGACAACAAGAAACAAGTGGGCGGAAGTAGCATACTCTAAAAAAATTTAAAAAGAAATAGCATTTGCATGTGTCGCACATCGTCAAATAAAGAGAGGGAGTATGTGACAATAAATGGTTAGCCAAACTAGACTTGGGACCTATATTGCATGCACCTTGGGGGCTGTTAGGTTAAGGTCGAACCTGTGTCATAATTTGAGAGTGAGGGTCCATTTCAATTCCTATTATTTCTTGTCTGAATTAGCCGACCAACGTGAAGAGGCAGATTCTCTTTAGTAAATAAATTTGGGGACTCTTGGGATATGACATGAGCAATTCCGAATGGAAACAGAAAAATATAAAAACGTGAAAGGGTCTTTTCCATTTCCATTTCCATTTTTAAATGTCTTTTTCTTTAACGAGAGTAGTGGAGGGCTATTTTTTGACAAAGTGTTTTTTCTTTTTTGTGGATATGGGGGAAATATGGACAGACGATTTTTTCAGTTTTTTTTTTCGTATGAAAAAGGTATTTTAAAATGGTGGACAAATTCTATAATAATTATTTAAAAATTAATTCAAATTTGACAATTTTTTTAAAGGGGAGTTATATCATAAAAGGGGCGTATAAAACAAATTTAATTTTATAATTTGTGAGCTTTACGTTGAGTAATTTTAAAATGGTGGTTGATTTGTTTAAAGTTTTTGAAGTAAATTTTATAATTTTAAGGAAGCTTTTTTTTGAAAAAAAAAAATAAAGATGAAGTGATTTTTTTCTTCTAAATTAATGTCAATCAAACATGTTATAAACTTGAAAATTGTTGTCTTGCCTAGACAACAAGCCTTTTGCCCTTACACAAATCGCCGAGTATCTGCTAGTGAATGGAAAAGAAGCTAGTTTGTGCAAAATATCCACAACGTTATGTAATATGAGGTTGCAACCTTTTCTATGACCATTTTCATACCCACTTTAATGAGGTAAACTCAATCATCAACTTGCATGTTGTGTGGTCAGCCATATGTTGAGCAAGGTTCTGTTTTTGACATTGACACAGACTGATCAAGTCAAGGACATTAAATGTGGACTACTACAACTCTAACTTCCATGTACTCAACTATCAGGCTAACTATGACACAATTAACACGAATGAAATGCAAACATACTGTAGGTCTCGTTCTCGAGGGTTTGATTCCATCTTAAAACTCATTCTTGAGTTTTGCTCTTCACTTGTTTGGAACCGCATTTTGAGAGAAAGAAACACACGTCCAACCATGCTACATATTATATAGCTTTTGCATTAACGTGGAATCTTAACACAGTTCCTAACACACTGATAATTGTCATGTTTTGTCTGGCAATTGTTGTCATACATAATAATAGTAAACTCCTTTTGCTTAGGTTAAATTTCCAAACGCACAATAACGAATATATATTGCCAGTGCTTATGGATTTCTGACCTTGACTCCATTTAAAAGAATTTGGTTTTAAATTATTTGGACTTGTCTTTTATAAGCATTTCGATTTGAGTAAATAATATATGCACTAATAGTTTAATAAATTATTATACCTTTCAGTCACAACTGTTATGTATATTAAATTTATTGATTTTTATAATAATTACTTAAAAATTATACTTATCACAATTTTTGATTGGTTGATAGTATAAAGTTTGTACATTATGAACGCATAAAAATTAAAATATTTTAATTTTGATTCTATTTGGATGAGTGAAATCAACTTTTGCATAAAAATTGAAGCTTGAAGTGTCAATCCAAATGTTATTAACTTATTTTAGACCACGCTACCGACAGTAGTGCTTGCTTAACGAGTACTCAATGAGTACTAACCTAAGCTAGTTATGCACCTTAAGTCAAATGTCATTTGTTCAGCTTCTTTCCTAAGGGATTCAAACAGTGGTGAAGATAAGCCAAAACTGGGGAAAATCACCTGTACAACAACAATTCAGAATTGACGTTAACTAATAATCTGCAATTCAATGCCAAACAACATCAAGCAATATTTTGAAACTCACAGACGAATAGACGATAGTCATCCTATAACTCTCATTTAATAAACTTGTTGAAAATTACAAACTTACAACAATGAGCTTTCCTGTATTCTCTGGTCTCTTCCCCACCTTTATCTGCAGCAGCAGCTCTTGATGAAATTCCCATCTGAAAAATATGTGTTTATATAAGCAGCATGAAAAATAATAATTTGCATATTTGCTATTACAAATGTACAGAGTTCATATTTAATGAGAATAACCATGTGAAATTCCTGTAAAGCCGACAGCAAGAATCACAAATTAATCTTACCATTCCAGCAAACCTTCTTTCAAGGCAAGCAGCTTGGCAGTTTCTATAGCCTCTTCGCTAGAAACCTGCAGTTCATAAAACCTTGTTGATCAAAACAGAATCCCTTATATTAGTAGCTAGAAGAGGAAACATTATGTAATTTCCATACATCTTAGCATGTTTCAAGTATCAAACATTCAACATTAATATGCTTCACTGTACTTGAAGATTGGTGGATCACATACAATAGCTAATAAACTCCAGATATGTTGCTTTCTATTTGTATAGTATATGCCAAGTATATGATGAGACCCAAGAAAATTGTTAGGAAGAAGATGGTTCAACTAAAAAATGATTAGATGAATAATTTATTGTAGACTTGTAGTCTAATGATTTTATTTTGAGTAAATAGAAATCAGAAAATGACATACATATCTACCTCGTCCAAAGGGTTTACAATCCAAAGCAGATCATTCTAAGACCATCAAGCAACATCATCCTAAGAGATATTGGTCCTAAGATAATCTGACCTCAACAGTTTGAAAACTCTTTTGTTCTAAGACTATTATAAGACATCCTCAAATGGTTGCTCAAAATGAGACACAGCTTCAACTCAACCTCTAAAAGGAAAAAAGCAGCCTTGTATACTGCGCTGGACACAAAAAATAGATGTGGCAAAGTAAACTTTGAGCTGCAAAAGTCTCGTCTTATACCAAAATGGAAAGCTTAACTAAGGCTACCTACTCTGATTTGCTTGCTCATTAAAAGTAAAAACAATGAAGAGTTGCATTTAGGCTTAGCATGCTAATTAACTAAGTCTATTTTCTTGATTTAAGATGGCTTGTTCTAAAGCTCATTAACGACTTTTTCTCAGTAAGTCCAAATTGCTTAAATTAGGATTTTGTCCTGTTCAGTTATCATACCGAGAAACAAAATGATAAATTAATCATCTTCTCTTTTTTTCCTTGCATCTGTTCGCTTACTATGTTTAATTGATTAATCTGAATCCTTTTATGCAACTCTTTCACATCATAAGAAACAGAAATATATTTCCCAAGAAGATAACAACCTGTGTATTACTACTTCTGAAAAATACTAGTCCTTTAAGGCATATAACAATTGAATCAAATACATTCAATACATAATTACTAAACGAATATTCAATTCCACTATTCCATATTGTGCATATAACAATCTTCATGTATTATTCTAGTACATTCAGATAAAATATTAACAAACTATGAGGTCACTCTGTTCGGCAAAGAGAGAGATCAATCTAAATAAAAGGAAGTAGCCAGTTTTGGGATCAAAATTGAAAACTGAATGCCAATGTTTTAGTGTTGAGAGCTACCTGAATAACTTCATCTAGGAGATTTACATCCAGAACTTTGGGAATGATACCAGCACCAATTCCTTGGATCAGGTACTTACCTTTGACATGTGAGCAAATGAAAAAAAAAAAAAAAAAATAGTCAGCAAACAGCAGCCTCTAGTAGTTGCCTAAGAACTGCTCAAGGTAAAGAATGGTTTTTAAGAATTTATGTATGCCATCTCAAGGAAGACACATTTAACAATTCAATTGAATAACAATATTTATTACCTAGATTACAATTAAAGTTAAATGATAAACAGGAGGATTGAATCCAGCGTACAACTTCCAATATATAGGTCAGTCAACAATTTAACAGGACATATCCAAATGGGAGAACACGTTACACTAACTAATGTCTAATAGTGCTGCCTGAGTTTGTATTTTTTCCTGGCCATTTTTTATGAACATAAATTCTACTGTTTGGCATATTTCAAATAGTTTCAAAGGATGATCCAATAAGCAGTTTTGATATTAAAAATGCTTGTCTTGATGGTTGACTTCAAGAATTTCTGCATGAAACAACCACCACACTTAAGGCTTCCCATTGCTATTTATTTGTAGTACATCCTAATTATTACTTATCTCTCAAGGAAAGCAGAGCCATACTCCAGGTCTAAGCACAAAGAAATTGACAGACCTGCACATAGTCTTGGTAGCTGCAGGTTCTGTCCAAGTTATTCATCTGCACATATGACCAGATAGCAGATTTGTTCAACAAAGGGTCTTTTGGAAGCATGGTTTTATTCCCTGTGTTCCAATTTGAACTTGGTTCCAATTCTATTGTTCAGTACATATAACAAATTTTCTTCTATACATCTTGATAGAGAGATGAAAATAATATAACCATGAGTCTTGGATGTCTTGAATTTTAATCTTCCATGAATATGATGATAGAACCCAATAGTTATACAGTGAAATAGACCAGAGAGAAATACAGAATGGTAAAATCACCTGGCTGTCCTCCATTCAAAACTGCACTTTCAGCTGGCTCCACACCATACAGCTTGGCGGGGGGGAGGGTGGGGTGCAGAAGAAATCTTAAAGTTAGTATAAGAAACTTGTTCCCAAGTTCTCTCCCAGTAAAGAAAGTATGCATGGTAAACAAATCAACCTTGATATCTGGGTTTTTCTCCCTGAGGAATATTCCAGCACCTGCTATTGACCCCCCAGTTCCTATCGCTGCAACCAAAGCATCAATTTTCCCTCCTTAGTCTCTCCAAATCTCAGGGCTTGTTGTCTCATAATGAATCTACAAGGATGACAAATTAAACAGCTGTAATTTTTCTTAACACAAGGCTACCAAATTAGCAATGTGTTGTGACTAATGAGAATACATTTGGATTGGCAGGATTTTCAAATTGGTTAAGCATAAAACTATCAGGCGTCTTGGCTAGTAGTTCTTCTGCCTTCTGAATAACTCCATCAATTCCTTTGACAGGTTCTGTAAGATATACCTCAGCTCCAAATGCTCGCTGTATAAACTTTCTCTCAAGACTCACATAAGACGGCATAGTCACCTGAAGTTTATAGCCACTCAATGCTGCTATGAATGCCAATCCTATGCCGGTGTTAACACTTGTATACTCAACCAGAACAGTCTTTTCAATCATTTGTCAAAAATATTAAACTTAGTTAGATGGTATCTTCAACAATACAGACAACATAAGTGCCAGAGGAGTGGAAATACCCAATTCTTCAATATTATAAGCAGTAATATTGGAAAAGCAATAAAACATATTTCCTGACTATGATGGATAATTTATGTAATGGACTGAGAATTTGAAAAACATTGTCCAAAACTCCAAACATTATTACAGGCCAAAACTCCAAACTAAAAGCCTATATACATAGATGTTTTACATAACCTGTTTACGACATTTAACTAAATAATAAAGCATTCGCACTTCCTAAATTCTCTCTAAATAATTATGTTCTATCTCTCTTCCTTCATGTCTAAATTCAACAATGCCTGCTTTTTCCTTCTCGGTTTATGTATACAGACCACACTTTTCATATTGTTTTTATTTGCAGGTATTGAAAGCCATTGATATTAAACCTTTTCCTGTGCTATGGCATGAGGATAATATTGGTCAACAACAGCAAGCAAGAGAATGGTGAGAATCTGCTCCTATGTGGATGTGAGGTTGCTGCAATATAATTTTCGTGTTCATGCTGGCTGGGTTTCAAAGATACAATATTGCAACTCTGCTAAAACTGATGGTTAAGTTTAATGTTCCAAAGGTTATCAAATCTTGAACTGCCAAACTAATTTTTGAATCGTAAATTGTAAACCATATCGAATTGTAACATTCAGAGACAATTAAAAATAGCTTGAATGCAATAGTGCGGTATGTAATACTTTTTAACTAATAATTTAAAAATCAAGTTAACCACAAGTCCAACAAAACAATTGAGTCTCACTATCAACCTATACAGAAGCTAAGATATAAAAACCTGTAATACATAATTCTTTGCATGTTTCTTCTATATGGTATTTCATCCTAAGAGCAGCACCCCACAGTGTGGACAGTGGATAATAATTACATTGTGTAATCCTATGTTTTAGCATGAGAACTGAGCCCTGATATACGCAATAAGGTAAGTATAGAATGAGTGAGAGACTGTGTGAAGTCTCTTTCTGAAAAAACAGTCCAACAATGAGTGAGATTGAGTGACAATGTGAAGTCCACATTTCGAAAGAATGAAAAGAGAGCAATGGATAAATAAATAAATAAATAAATAAATAGAGTGCATTCAGTAGTGCTCCTTCAGATCTTTTTCATTTAACAACTCCAGCATATCTAATTTTTCAATTTCTTTGATGAGAATTGATGAACGATAAAAAACGAAACAAAAATCAACGAATCACTGAATCATATTGGTTGTATGGAATTAAAGTTTGTTGTCTTGTATTGACTAGAACATCACCTATGAATGGCATGCATACTAGGGATCAAGAAGCTGCATTGGGGCCAGCAACTCATGATAAGCAGACCAAAAAGGTTAAGTTAAAACATGAGAGCCAGATACACCAGAATATGGGAAGCAATAGTGGTTATTATGGATTCTATCTGCCTTTTCTTTTCTCTGCCTGCTTCTCAAATTGCAGATATGCTCTCTTTCTGGTCATCCTTGTCAAGTAATCGATTGTAGAAGTGCATTAATTTGATTGCAATTAGATACCCCAATGCCATTGGCAGAGCAATGCTGTTCAAAGTTTTCTTTAATTCTAATGTGAAGTAATGATGTCGCTTCAGTGTCTTGAATAGACATGATACCTCACTGATAGTTTACCAGACTTTGGATAGGTGCTAGAACTAGCCACATATTTGCCAACTTATATTTCAAGTTTTAAACAAATACTCATGGAACTGGTTGCGAGTTGTCAAACACCATTTGCGGGCTAGGAATCAGCACAAGCCTTGTTTTGTTCCATTCCAGGGCATGGAACTATGTTATTGTGTTGTGTATGTAAAATCCTGTAGGGCTTACTAGCTCTGTATAACAATTAATCTGTATGTACATACCTGATGTGAAAAGAATTTGATTTGTTTAATGGGAAATGTTAGATATTTATCTGGGAGTCATGCCCAGCATCTGTATGTTGCATGGGATATAGAAACTATTACACGGATTTTTTCTTTAAAGCATATTTTCCACGTACCTAACGGAGTATGCTAACGGCCAACGTGCTCTGTATATAAGTATCCCATGTTTTTTTTGCACAAATACTAAGCATTTAAATTCTAACATTTAGATTCAGGAAATTTGATGTTCTTGGTCTGGTGACTACTTTTATTTTTGGCCAGGCCACATTGTGTCAATGTGTCAGGGTTCAGTTATATTTTTGACAACATCATGTTTATTATTTTTTTAATTTCTATTAATTAGCTCAAAATATTTATGGTTAATATAAGTTATAATAGCGCATGTTTTAGTCTATATTTCAACAGCGTACAACAATTAATTGTTTATTCAATAAGCTAACAACGAAAATAAAACGTGAAGTTTTAAATTTTTTATATTTTAATGCGTGTATTATGTAATGTTTCGGTTTACAACGAATCAATTTTCACCAAACCATCCAGTTAAAAAAAATCAAATCAAACTACGATTAAGTTTAAGATTTTATTTGGTTGATTTAAATTTTAAGCATATATAGTAATTATTAAAACTTTTTTTCCTAATTGTTCCAAGCCCATTCCTACAAAAGGTTTGGCTTCTTTAAAATGAGAATGAGTATGTATTTTAAAAAGAGTTTAATGGTTATACACTATAAAATTATATGATCTTTTACGATAGTTATTTTAAAATTTTAATAAAGAAAAACATAAAATTATAACCATTAATACAGTTATGATAAAAACACAGAATAAAACACAGTTCAATTCTTCAAGTATTATTTTCTCTCCTAAGTTGTTTTTAAAATAATAAAACTAAATGTTTTGATTATTCGTTAGTTTTGTCCCTAAATTGGTATATCTTACTAACGTTTAGGCTCTAATTTGAAGAGTTTTTCAATATTCAAAGGATTAAATTGATAGTTTATTTAGTACATACATGTATGAAATTCTTAGATTTACTATTTTAATATTTGTTATTAACAATTAGAATTTTATATTTATGTTTTAAAAATTTAGTTCTTCTTTTAAAGAAGCTAAACCCCACTTATTACAACGCCTTTAGTTTTAAAAATCCGATTCTAAAATAAAAAGGACTTTGCGTTTGACTCATTGAGATTCACTTCTACGCATTTCTACGTGTTTGACACTAAATTAGATAAATTGATGGATAATGTAGTTTATTGCGAAATTATGCCGAGCTTCCATGAAAGTATGAAGTTCACTGTTCAAGTCCATCATTTCAAGAAGAACAAAATTTATAAACAGCAGTTTTTTATTGCCTTTTTTTAACAGTTCGAAGTGTTTCCCTTGCATTCTTTTTTGCCATGTGATCGGCAATTTGGCACTGCCATTATTATATTTAGGAATTTCGAATTTTGAAGTGGAAAAAGTATGATCGCACGTACGCAGAAATGAAAAGTGATATCGGATAAACTAATAATTGAATTAATCTGAATAAACAATGTCTTTCAAGTTTCAACCCATGCCCAAGCCTCTTTCCAAGTATAAGAGGATCGAAATCATTGGAAGGCAGAAATAAAGTGCACACTTCAACATCACCAGAATCAAATAGTAGTAACTACCTAATGGCATTAAAATTGACAACAGAAGTTTCATACAGCAAAATCCACAAATGATCACACTGATGAGATACCATGAGAGATACGAGAATGATCATCCAAAAGAAGTTTCAGGATCTGGAATATGCCATTGCATACCACTGTCCTAAACAGAGCTCAGAAAGTACAAAACGCAAAAGCCCCGCTGGATACATGAAAATTCGTAAGAAAATTCACCCAAAATTGCATACTATAACAACACATCAAAATACAAGGCCGTTCCTCTTGCACCAATTCCCTGACTATATCTGTACATGTACATGTAAATTATTAATTAGCCAAGAATTTTTTTTTACAAAAGCCAAATAAACAAAAATAAGAACATTTTATTGAACAAAGATTGTATGCAATAATCAAAAACTATACTGAAATAAAAGCTATACTATAAAAAAAAAAAAAAAATTACAAACTGTCTAGCCACCCCTATCAACCACTAGTGGATTATGAGTACTGTAAACACCTAAAAGCTCAGTTTTATTTTGGGCTATCCTCCTCCAGCTGATCGCAACTCCTGGAGAGCAACCTTGATCTCATTCTGCACCAATTCCAAACGCTTGGAATACACTTCGAGCTCCAAAATCTGTTGCTTCCTCCACTTCTCATCCATCGCTGTTTCCCCAATCCCCAAATTCAATAAACTCATTGGCATTGGCATTTGCGTTTGCAAGGGATTCAATGCAAGCCCTCCTCCAACTCCAAACCCTCTTCCCAATCCCATGCCACCAGTACCACACACCAATTCCTTCAACACCGGCGACACGCAACTCTTCACCGTCTCTTCAATCAAACCCTGTAAGTTATGCCTACCATTACAATTCTCATTATTATTATTACTATTGCTATTATTATTATTATTGCCAATACAATTAGTATCTCTATTCAATGTTGAACCGTCGTTCAACTCGCGCTTCTGAGGCCGCGACCGCTTCCGCGAAATAGGTGTCTTCGCGGAATTGCCGAAATTAGGGTTAGGGTTAGGATTGATTTCGTCGTCGTCTTCGACGGGACCGGTGATTGGAGCTGTGTTGCTCCATATCCTGCGAGAGATTTCGAAGGTGGCTTTGTCGTGAGGACTCTTGAAGGAGACTTCCTTGCCGGAGCTGATTTTGGTGACGACGTTGCGGTACTTCTTCTTCAGCCTTCGGAGCTTCTCGACGAGCTGGTTCTTGTTGAAGCCGAGTTGGAGCTTCGACTTGATTTGGTCGTAGAACAAGGCGGTATCGTTGTGGTGAGAGGATCCTCGCTGCGCCGTGTAGTCCAGAAACCCCTGCAAGAGCCCGATCTCGTCCTCGTCCGTCCACAGACGCTGGAACAGTCGCCGCGAATCGTCCAGCGCTTTTTTCTCCTCGATTAGCTCCGGGTGCAGTGGTTTCGGTGAGGAATCCGCGACGGCGGAGATCGGGATCAACGCGGTGTCGAGTGTTTCGGAGGCGGTGGAAGCGGGCGGTGCGACGGCTACGACGTCGTCGTAGTCCTCTTCGTCCTCTGGAGTTTCGTCGTCGTCGTCTAGATCTTCTTCGGGGAAAACGGCGTCGTTTAGATCGGATTCCATGGGAGTGAGTCGGTTAGGCAAAGGGCGTAATGGGTGCTTTGCTTTCACGGGGTTTGTTGGCGTCACTTTTCACTCACTCGGTGGCAATAAGAATGAGAATGAGAATCTGGGAGGTGGTTTATTAGTTAGTGGACCAACCAAGTTGCCCCACATGATTTTCTTTATTGCTTAATTTAATGAGTTTTTGTCACCTTTTTATTAAATTATTATTATTGACTCAAATGTTGATTTAATATTTTTATGAATCTAACTACTATAATATATTCATATGCCAAAGATTTTACATATTATTTACTTAATGATTGTAATATATATTGTTATTTTTTATATTATTAACTACTTTAAAAATCATGTAACTAATTTATAGTATAACTTTTTACAGTCATAATATATCAAAATTAAATTACACTTTGATTTTTATTTTAGTCTTCTAAATATTTTTATTATTTTTTATCCTTGCAAAAAAAAAATTACATAATTTTTATCATCACTTAACCATAAAGTTTCGTATATCTAACCTATTATATTACATGCTGTCACAAAATAATTGTTTGGAATGATGTCATTATATAATAAAATCAACTAAAAATATATTTATAAGACTAAAAACATGATTAAGTTATTAAATTATTTGATGGAATCTCTCAAAAAATATTGTTGTAACCGATTAAATATATAGTAAAGTTGATGTTAATTTTTTTTTTAAAATATAGAGATAAGATTATGGAAAAAAGAACTTATAATTTATTAACAATAATATATTTTTATATAACAAATTAAAATAGAGAAAAAAATATTATATGTTAATAATGTAAAAAAAGTTACACAGACGTTTAATCACAATCAACATATATGATAAATTTGTTAACTTTTAAAATAATTATTTTAAGGTAATTCAAATGTTTTACACCTTGAGTACATAATCATGTGTTGGACGGCACATGACTACAAACATTTAAAGAGATGTAACGCATGTTTCAATGCTCACATCAATGGCCAGATACCAACAGAAAATTCTCAACCTTAACGCTTTGCTTGCCTGACATGTCTAATCTTATCCACAAAACAGAGTCTATCCTGAACAATTCACCAACAACAACCCGGACAACTTTGTCTAGGTTGGAACCTTGACGTTACTTGGCAAAGTTATCAAACTCGACGATGGGCATCACTGTCCACCCTCAGGGGCTTTTTAGCATTCATCATATTACACTTATTTACCATGACATTGGACATTCTTCATCAATGCTTATTCATCATCTTTCGCCTATAAATAGGCTCGAGGCTAGGGGGGCTTATGTACAATCCAAAATGGTAAAAGTGACATGTGGCTATTACTGTGGGGTCATTGTGCACATGGTCACTCTCCATGTCAAGCCTGCAACAGTAATGGTGGCCTTTACTCTTTAAGTGTTAACCCGGACACACTTGTTCGACCTCCCTATCAACCTTGCTACAAGAGCGCAGATGTCAACCCTCTACAGGAGAGCAATCATATTATTCAAATGGATGCAATTACCTTCTCTCAGTTATTTACAAGTAACAACATATCAATAAGGTACACATTATATTCTATCTGTTATTATCTTATCAACATATTACTAACAAACAAAGGCTCAAAGACTACATTCCACATTATAAATACAGGTTCTCTCTAAACCTTTATTCTAATTCTATTCTAAGCTAATATCAACACTCATAATCTCTCATCATCATTGTTCACCCTCGATGGACTTCTCTCCGAGACATCCTCAAAAAATCTCATACACTCTTTTATTCAATAAGTTATTCTTCAATAATTTGTGTACTTATTTAAGCGTCAGAATGTCTTTCCTTTATTTTGCAAGTCCCTCTCCTAAACAAGGTTTACTCGCTGTCTGACGTGCAGAATTGGAATCCACCTGGACCTCGTCTAGTTCATATGTGGAATTTTCAGATATTCTATTCTAATTTTTTCTCTTTTTCTCCCTCTCAATCACACTTTTCCGTAACTTATAAAATACATAATAAAATTGATATTAAAACACACACTTTGATGAGTGAGAGTTGAGATTCTTATTTTCTTTAATTCACAATCAAAGATTCCTGATTTTTTTTTTACTATATATAGTTTATCTTTATCTTTATTTATATACTTCATCTTTTAAATATATATATCTTTTATCTATATCTCTAAATTGAATTTAAATTTTAAATTTTAATAATAAAAAAACCTTATAATATAATTTAAGTTATTTATTATAAATTAAAAATATAAATTATATTTATTTAAATACTATTTATTATAAATTTTAGTTATTATATAAAATAAATATTTATCCTAAAGAATTTCAAAACTAATATACTACTAGTTTTTTGTTAAGAGCTAATATACTACTAGTTTACTTGTTCACTTGTTGCAGGATTTGGGTTATATAATAAATGGTTCCTTTCACTTTCATGTGATGTCAAGTCAACATGGCTATTATTTATTTATTTTTTAATCATAGCTATTTTTTAGCACAACCAATGGAACCTTGAAACCTAGGGAATTCCTGATTTTAAATTTGTTGCGTTGCATTGCGTTGCGTGTATATCTCTATCTAAATCCAGCTGGTGGTTGAAAGTTAAAACTTCAAACCTTGAAACTTTGCCGAAACTCCCTGCTTTTAGGTTTGTTTCATTTCATGAGCCATTGACGTGTTCCGTTCACGCAATCAAATACTAACTATTTTTTGTTTAATGATAAACGTATATTCCAAAATGATGAGGTATACGGTATACCTTTCTCTTTGAACAAATTACACCCATTTTTCGTATGTTTCAGACTTATTATACTCGATCTCTCTTCTTGTTTAATTTTACTCCTTCAGAAAGCACCATTATTTATTGCAAACACTCCATGCACCGTAACAAACTTGTTTCCATTAGCCAGAAACGGTCATATGCCTTGCACACGTGTATTTAATCAAATATACACTTACCAAATTACCCTTATCTTTTCTTCTCCATGGTCAACCATTGATCCCTCAATAATGGCCATTGGGCATTTCCAGAAGACCAGAACCAACAAAATTTCCAGCTTCATGTGCTTTGTACAGTAACATTATCCTTTTCATTTTTGGAACCAACAAAAACTTCAGGACCGTTTTGAGCAATGGGCAGCCATTAATGGGCGAGGTATATAGGATAGAATGAAAACAAATAAATAAAAAAGAAAAAACGATAAATACATGATGAGTTTATTTAGACTTTTAAAAAATAACTTAAAATTAAGTATTTTTTATATCAGCATTTTTTTTAGAAGCGAATTGGATTTGTTTTTTAAAAAAATTGTAAAAATATGCTTTTTTAAGCATAGGTAATTTAGACAACACTAAAAAATAAAGAATACTTTTTTTATTAAAACAAGTACTTATTTTAATAAATAAATTTAAACAAATTAACTCATAATTAAAAAATATATATATAAAAAATAAGGATATGTTTATGTCTTGTATGTCATAAAGTCTCATACATCTTAATATTCCGAAAGATAGCGGACAGAAAAAGAAAGAAATGAAATTGAGAAGATATAAAATTTTAAGTTTAAGTAATGTACAAGAGTGTGGAATCTATGCCAAATTTTTGAATCTTTCCACACATTTTCATTTCTTTCCTCAACAACCGAACAACACCTAAGAGTTGACATTTAAGGTAATTTATAAAATTCTCATTTTTTGATTCACCAAATCCTTTGTTAAGACAATATTGTAATGAAATCACTAAGTATTAAAAGATAATATCTCATATGTATATGTAGTAACTTTAACTATCCTAATAGACTTGAGGTCGAAACACAAACGATAGAAAGAGGACTAACCAATTTTCTACTTGACTTGTTTTGACTCATGAAAAAATTCTTAGGAGTCAAAGTCAATAATAATTTATAAACACACTTCATCCTTAACTAAGAATGGCACCTTTCCAAGACAACACCATGACAAAGCCATCAAGTATAACTTTATCGATGACTAATCCTTGTCTAATACCTAATTGATCATATTTAGTGGATCTCCTATTTCGATACAATCTAAAAAGAGGGGTGCTAGAAACATAATCTTTATAATTAGTTAAAATGTATTGAAAAATACAAAATCATGAAAGAGACACATTAAACAAAAAAAAAGCTATTTAAAAAAGTTTCAATCAACATTAAAAAAGAGAAAATTTTAATATAAAAGTGCACACAATTATTCAATCACAATTTATTATATATGATAAATTTGTTGACTTTTAAAATAATTCAAATAATATTTTATGATTGGATAAAAAATAAATATTTTACATTGTTATTCTATAAACATTAAATTCATAAAAAAAATGTGTTACTTTCATTTTTATACTCTGATATACGAAATAAGGATGTCTGCAAAAATATGTGGTAGAAATGATTTTATTTAGCAATATTTTTTCTTATCCAACTGTTATAGAGGGGGGAGTCGGGAAGAATATTCCATTCTTTAGTATTTTTTTCGATCCAACGGTCAAGTACTACGGGTTCAGATTTTTCTATCTAACATTTTCATTTGAAAGATAGGACTTATAGCATTTTTAATAGAATAACTCATTCTAAATTATTTTTGTGAGTCACATGATATATATAAGATATAAGAACTTTTGTCATATTTTACTTTAGTGGTAAAACACAATTTTAGTTCTTGCATAATAAAAAAAATAGTATCTCTATTGTTTCTCAAATGGCATTAAAAAGGAATATTTTTAAAAAATTAGAGTTCTTAGAAATTCTTTTCCTATAATCCAACCTTTATTATGAAGAATTCTTAAACAAAAATAGTAATAAATACAGTGAATAGGAGTTTTTGAGTTCAAGAATTTCACTTAAAGATGCTCTCACTACACCAATATGACAAGATTTGTTAATTGTTGGAGTTTGATTGATCAATTCACTTCACTAAAGATAACAAATTTCTCATATCATTTTCAATGGCTTGCTTTTCATCTTTGCTGCTAATTTTCAGGAATATGAAATTTATTATTGTTGGTTTTGAAATTTATTAAAAAAACATAATTGCACATGTTTTATACTTTATTGAATGAATTTTGCTTATAGTTTTATATTTTTAAATAAATTTAAACTAATAATAATATATTAAAAGATTTTTATCTCAATAAAAATAATTTTTTGAAACAACTTGTGAGTTGTAACCTCGGGTCTAAATTTACGAGAGTGTTTGTGAATATAAGAATGTAATACTAAATCCCAATCCATTTACGATAAATAAAATAGTAATTCCACATCATGGTGTTTCGTCTCATCATCTATCACAAAATTAGGACTACGACATCAAAATAAATAAAAAATTGTATTACATATAATAACTATAAAATACATTATCCAATTCTATTTTTTTCCATTATCTGTTCTATCACTTCAATTGTATTATTGATAACATGACTTTTCTACACTTCTCATATGTAACTTTTTATTCAGCACGGATAAACATGCATCTCATTTTAAGGTATATATAGGAAGAAAAAAAAGAGATGAAAAAAATAGAAAATATAATAAATATGATAAATATATGATAGAAAGTTTATAGAAATATAATTAAGTAACACAAGTTTTATTTTTAGGCATCATGCGTTAGTTATTTAATATATATATATATATATATATATATATATATATACCGAGCCATTCAAAATTTTACATCTATCAACTATTCACTTTAACTTTTTTTTAAAAATCCTTCCAAATTGATTCCATGTTTCACATATCTTTTTCTCACTTTTTTTTTTTTATCAATGTCATCTCTTTCTAAATTTTTAGTCAAACCTTATTTATAGATGAATCTCTTGAGATTATTCTTAGTAAAGAAATAAAGAATCTCATCCACAAAAGTTTATTTTCGTTCACAATCTCAAATAAAAAGAAATAAAGAATCGACTCGGTCAGTCTGACCAGGCAAACCACAATCCAATGGTTGAACCAGGTTGAATCACAAGTTCGATTAGATGTGCTTTTAATCTGGAGCGACGAAGATTGACCCGATCGAGTTTGCAATCAAACCAATGACCCATCAACGCAGATCTGATCACTTTTTTCTTGTTATAGTCAAAAGACATAGTTTCAATTTGAACCCTTTTAATTTTAGAAACCCTATCAGCCTATCCTTCTTCCTCTCGCAGTCTCACTCAGTTGCTCTATGTCGTCGCTTCGCTCGCCAACCTCTCCTTCCTTCCTCTCATCGTGGTGTCGTACTGTTGTCACTTTGTTAGACTCACTCAGTTCATCTGTAACGTTGTTCAAAGTCGCAAGTGAGTCAAACTAAATTTATTTTTTTCTTTTTCATTTTGTTTTATTTAAGTTTTTTGTGTGTGTAATTTTTCAAAATTGATATTTTCATTCAATGTTGAGCGTTTTTTATGGTCGTAATTGTGTTTTTTGTTAAGTTAAATTGATTTAGAAGTGGTCACTATTGCGATTGAGTTGCGGGTGAAATTGTAGTCCTAGATCATTTTTTAAAACTATGATTTGAAACTTTTGATTGATTTTTTTATATTTTATAATCTACATTGATGTGATATGACTATATTTGATTTTAGTGTAAATATTGATATATAATGTCATTGATGTCTTTGATGTTAAAAGTTAGAGATAATAGTCATTTTTTTAATTTGTGTTCTTTATATTTTATTTGAATTTCAATGTACCACGAGAAAGATTTTAAGACAAGTATAATAATTTTATATTTTATTATATCTGGTTATGTGGGTCAAATAATGACTCATTGGTTCGACTAGTGTTATGATCCGGTTAGTCATTGGGCCGATGTTTAAAACTATGGTTTGAACTCA
Organism: Glycine latifolia; assembly: GCA_013407115.1. Lineage (NCBI taxonomy): Eukaryota > Viridiplantae > Streptophyta > Magnoliopsida > Fabales > Fabaceae > Glycine > Glycine latifolia. The sequence continues at coordinate 27,221,234 of CM023950.1, forward strand.
GAGTGGGACCTTTTGGGTAACATTTCCTCGTTACCAACCTGAGGCACGAAGGTTTCTGGAGTTCGCCATTAAAATGTTTATGCCATCTAAGTGGAAAGCTTGGATGTTGTATGTTCTTTGTATAGTTTTGGGTTTATGCCATCTAATTAATGTTCTTTACTTGCCAAGATTCACCAGCTATTGTAACTTTTCTAATAATCCAACGTTGACACTTTAAATGAATTGGTACAAACTTCTAAGAATGCCAAACACAAATTCAATGAATATATAAAACCAAAGTCTGCTAGGCACACAAGTGTCAGTTTCTACATTTGTAGGCTTTGAATTCCCCAGTTTTGAAAGTGCTCATCCTGAAGTGTTGGGTCGGTGGGGGAGGGTGGAAAGGTGGGATCATTGGTGGGATAGGGTGGTGGGTGATTGTGTTGTTGAAATTCGTGGGACCGAAGGAGCAGAAGCTGTGTGCAAGGGAGTTGTGGAGGGAAGTGAAGATCATGTGTGATTTGTTTAGTTGTGAGGAGAGAATGAAAAAGAATAAGTGGGAAAAGAAAGAAAAGAGAAATAAGTAAGAAATAATGTGAAAAGAGAAGTGATTTGGTTGAAAAGAAATATAGTGAAATTAAGAAGAAATATTTAAATTAAAATAATTTATTAGATAAAAAATATATTATTACTAAAAATACTATTCTGTCCTTGTACTTATTATTTTCTAATTTTATGATTTGTTTATCATCAATAAAAGGAAGTCTGAACCATTAAACAAATGTGTATGTTGATTTTTCATCAATAATATTCTCTCTAAACTTATCTAATGAATTTTGGGGTGGACATTTATCCTTTTCCTTGTTTATTATTATTAATTATAAATAAATAAATAACTTATATCTTCGGTCATCTTTCATATTTTTTTTCAGGATATTTATGTGATTCATTCATTGTGAAGGTGCTTTCTCTAACCAGAGTGCTATGACTATGAGGCAATAAAAATAAAATAAATGCTGACAACAAACCAAGTGCGGGGAAGAACAAATAAAGAAAGAGATTGGAGGCCATGGAGCAAAAAAAAAGGGGTATTTCTGTAAAATGTCACAATTTCATCTCGCATTCTAGCATATTAGAGATGAAGTTAAAAGGTGTGGGTCCTACATGATTTTTTTAAAATTTCTATATTCTTCTGCACATCCAAATCACACACAATTCCCGAAATCGTTGCATGTGGATGCTCTTCTTCGCTCCTTCTTTTGCGGTATCAAACGATCCCGTAAGCTTTCTTCAGATTCTCTTTCAGTTGAAAGAGGGGTATAACTGGAAAGAGAAAACATTTTTCAAAAATTAAATTAATTAATATTTCAAAAGTTAAAAAAGTTGATAGGTATCAACCTTATGTAGTTTGGATTATATGTTCGGGGGATATAGCAAGTCTCTATATATATTTAAAATAAAAAAAACAAGTCTAACTCTCATAATTTTCATCCGAATTTGGATTTTGTGATGTGAATTTATAACGATATATTTTTTCCCTTATTATTGTGGAGGTAATAGACATGCATTCTATTGATAGCAAATGCACAACTGCCATAAACTAACAAACGGCTACCTTGATACTATTATATGCGAAAAAAGGAAATGTGGTATCTCCTCAACAATGCTTTCCCGGTTGGTTTCTTGGATCTTGTCGCCCTCCTCTTCCGAAGAAGAAGAAGAAGAAGAAATCCTTGATATCATCACAGATAATGACATTAACCATGAAAACAACCAAAAGTTCAATGTAGAAGATGACGAGAGCGACCATTTTCTTAACTTATGCGAGGTGGACGACACCATTCCCACTGCACTTGCCGTTCCCAATGTCTCCCCCGCCGTGACAGTGGCCTTCCCACCTAATGACGAAAGAAACACCGTCCCAACCACCGCCACTGTCGCCACTGTAGTAACACGCTCAAAAGGGCAGCACAACGCCAAGTATTCCGGAATGGTGAGACAATACCAAAGGTTGTGGACGAAGGAGGATGAGATGGAACTGTTGAAGGGATACCTTGATTACGTCAAGCAGCATAGAAAGGAAACCACCACCCTTCAAAACGTCGTAGCCTCGTTGGATGATCACGTAAGGCCCAAACTAAACATCGATTTCAACAGAAACCAGCTTGTTGAGAAACTGCGTAGATTAAAGAGAAAACACAAGTTGGCTTTGGACAAAGGCAAGGACAAGGAGGTTCCCTTTAGGAACCCCCAGGAGCAGGCCATTTTTGAAATTTCCCACAAGATTTGGGGCAATGACACAGATAATATAATAGACCAAGATGCCTTGGATGGTGATGAATCAGGACACACTCCTGAAAGTCATGATCATGTTGGCAACGTCAAGGTGAAGATTGAACAAGTTGACAACAGTGATGAAATAGACAATAGAGTGCCAAAGCGGTTGCGGCTAGATGATGCAGACGATGTGAACAGAACAAATGACCAGAACAATGGTGATAGCATAAAAGGCTTCATTGAGGAAACCATGAGGTCCTGTTTCTCACCATTGCTGAAGGAAGTGTTGGATGAAGCACAGGAAGAGCCACTTCCTGAGTTGGAGGCAGTCCCAATGCCGCTATGCTCTGGGGAAGTGGACTATGAACAATGGAGAAAACGGAGGATTTTGGAGTTGGAGGTGTATGTGAAGCGGTTGGAGTTGTTGCAGGATCAGGTCAAGTCTAGATTGGAAGAGTTGCGATCTAGCTGAGGATGGCATAAGTTCTATATTGCTCCCAAATGTGCAAAATCAACATGTTCTTTATTCTACACCAACAATTGCAATGAATAGTAGAATAGCTCTAACAATTCTGTAATGTTTTTTGTAGTAGACAAGAAACTTAATTTTATATATATATATATATATGTGTGTGTGTGTGGACGACAAGATTGTATTTTTGTGCATGATAGGCTAGTCATTTATATATTCAGTGCATTATCAGCCCCTAATTGCCTCATTCTCTGGTTTGATCTACCTTTCTCTCCTCCTACGAAACTCTCCAACAATCGAACAAATAGTCCATAAATTTAACGTATCAGTATAAAAATTTCCAATGCCTTGAGCAAATAATATGAACAAACGATACACCAGCATAAGAGCATGTAAACTTTACATTTCTTGAATTCATGAATGTAGTTATGGTAAGAAATTGAAAATTTGCTGAACAACTGTATCTTGGGTTCACTTTTAATTAGTCGATTAAAGCAAATCAGTAGAGAGTAAACTTGGATTTTGTCTTCTCAAATACGTGTTCTGCAATAACAGCACAACTACCGTCAGCCTTTTTTATCTCTACCTGAGCCTTCTGATAAAAACCAGTGCCCTTAGTGCATCGGCAATGAAATCATCAAATCCAATTGCTATTGCGGCTTTTGCTTTAGCTCCGTAAACCAGTCTCTGTTTGATGTGAAAGGAATAAACAATGTGATCATTTTAATAAATACTAGAGAAACATGTGGTGAGAGGAAAATATGAATAGTGTGTTGGAGATAAACATGTATGTCTAAAATCTAATTCATCATGTTATCAATTTTAGTAAAGAATTGTTCTTTATTTTATTATCATATTTAATGTTTTATTAAATTGTTAATTTGACAAGTCTTTATATTAAAATTAAAGACTTATTATCATGATAGAGATTGTGATAATGAGAAACAAGTCCTTTATAATTTTAATTTAAATTATTTTTTATCGTAAGTTTAATGTGAATAGAATATTGATAATATGGATAGATCAATATATATGCAACGATCTTTATTTGATAAAGATTAATAGATCTCATCTATTAAATTTGTATATATAGATGATGTACATGTGGATGTTATCATTGAATTGACTCAATTAAAAATTTCTAATAATTAATATTACATTGATATGTAAATACGAAATTTCAAGAAGAAATATAATAATTTCCTTTTACCTCATATTATCATAATAATTAACAAATTATTTATTATGTTTTAATTTCGGATACCTGATGTCTTAGGACACTATTGGATATGATTAAATACTTGTAGAATTTAGAATTAATCAATTCATCAACTCTAGGTAATGAGTTTGAGCTCTATGATAGAATTGAAACCTTGGACAAGGGCATTTGAATGAATGACAAAAATAGTTTCTTAAGCCATTCATTGATTACTTTGTGCTATCCGGATGCTAAGGAGTGTTGTTAGATACCTACATTGATTAGTATATTAATTTAATTAATATATTACTGGTCTAGTATTGAACATACAGAATCGTACATAAACTAGTGTTATAATATTTGTTAAAGAAATTATTTTAATATTTGATGATTAATTAGATTAGAGAATTTAATATGATCAAATGATTAATTAATTTCCTAAGTGGAATATTATTATATTTTTTGCTAGCACTAAATAATATAAATAATTTAAACTATTTGGATTTGAAAAAAACCGTTATGTACAAGTTGGACTTATCAATTATTATTTCAATTTCAAGTTACTAAATGATTAGCAACAGACATTAACAAAAAATAATATTTTAAATGACTTGAAAGTTAAAATAATGTGACTATGTGGTTTCAAATTTATTTGAAATTTGTTTTCTACATGATGCTATAAATAGAGCCCTATAATGCATGTTGAAAGATACATCAAAAGATACACATTCAATTTGTTATCCATTTCAATATAATTTAGATGCAAAATAGATCATTTTTATTCCATTGTGCATGTTTTGAACACTCTTTTTACTTCATAGTATGGCTGTGGCAGACTCACCTTAATTCTTGAAAGATGAATTGCACCAAAGCACATTGGACAAGGCTCGCAAGAAGCATAGATGTCACAATCAGCAAGTTCAATTTGATTAAACTTTTGACAAGACTACATATGATATTCAATTATAACATGAGGTCCAAAATGATCTATATTAAGAAATAAGTGATATGGTTTAGGAAATATAAACGTGGTTGCCGATATAAAAATAATCAGAGCCCTCATAAATTTATTATTATATTATACTCTAATATACAAGGATGAAGTGTGTCAAGTGAATGTTTTTAATGTTTGAGCAAACAATTTAAAATTTAAGCAGCTTGAACTTGCACACAACCTCTTCAAGGTATCGAATGACGTTTTTCAAAACTCCCATTGTTTGAGTCTTTGAGATCCAAATACATCTGAGACAACCAGAGCCAGTAATAGATGATTGCAATATAAGATTAAAGAATGCTAAGACTACAACTTGTTTGGTTTGATACTTTGATTGAGAAAGATGACATGCCAGGTTATACAGATCCAGATGACATGATGCCTGTTTAACAACGTAAGAATGGATGAAGAAAAAAAAAGAAACTAACAAATTAATTTATAAAGATAGTATAATCAACCCTTCACTTAATCCATCTCTATAATGGGAAACCAAAATGCCAGAATATCAAGATTACAATTCCATGACTTCTTTGTTTCTGTATAATCCATCCACTCTTGAGGCATTTATTTTTATAGGCAAATGTTAGTTGTTAATTATTAGTTTTTTGTTAGTGGGGAGAATCAAACCCAGGACCTTTTCCTTTCTCCCTTCCCTTAGCTTTTTACCACCCAACTAACTTTATAACTCCTACTCTTTAGGCATGTGATAGCTCAGATTTCACAAATCGAGAAGAAAATTCTTAATGGAAAGAATAACAATCTACCAAATTTACCTCTCTTATAGCAGTAACCTCAGCATGGGCACTGGAATTAGTGTGTCTTAAAACCATGTTACGACAGCTTACAAGTTAAAACTACTTCATCATTTCGAACAACAACTGCTCCAAATGGGCCTCCATCACCACATTCAACCCCCTTTTATGCTTCTTCAACTTCTTTTGTTAGAAACTTGTGGCCTCTATCCTGTGCAGCTGATATAACAAGGGAAAGTAATGTTTGAAACAAAATAAAATGTGGGAGGGAGGTTGCAGATGAAACAAAAAGTATCAATTATCATACCTTATTAATGACCAGGAAATGCTGAAGCAACAGAAATAGTTCCATCTTTGGCTTCCAAAACTATAACAAAAGCCGGGTAAAAGAAAGTATCAAACAATCAGATCCTTGGTTAATGTAAACATTGAATCTGGTTTTCATCCATAATCAAAGCACGATCTGTTTTTGCCTCCATATTACACTACATAGTTGAACACACTAACGACAAGAATTGAAGAGGGTCGATTATTAAGCATAAGGGAAACAGGAGTAGAAGCAAAAGGCGATAATTTATGAAGAATTTTACCATTAGCAGAAGCAGCAGCATCCTCCATGATGGTATTAGGATCTGACGAAAAATGGAAGTGGTGGAAAGTAAAAATTATACAGAAAAAAAATAGATAAGGGAGACCGCGAATTTGCTTTAAAAATGAAAAAGAGAAGGAAAGACAGACAGAAAGAGGTAAGGTAAGGACGCGCAAGTACACAGTGACAGTGCTGTCAGTGTTTGTTTTTATCCCGTCTGTTTTGGGAATATCCCTACGAAAATTTCATGGGGTGAGCTAGCTGCACTGTAACATTTTCTAATACACTATATATTACAGTGCAATTACATTATTACCCTTTTGATTAGTTTTATTAAATTTTAAAAAATTGAAAATTGTACATGCGCTTTTTCCATTTCTTCCCATACACCATTCTTCTCCTACACCATAAGTTTTCTGCATTCCTTCTGCAGCATCTTCTTCTCTGGTCCCGTTCCTATAGGCAGTGGAGCACCATTGTTGGTCCGCATTGATGGTCGCATTTGTGGTGGAGGTCGTTGTTTGCATCTGTCGACGAAGGTCAGGTTTCTGGTGTTGTGGTGGTGTCGAACGGATTGACAAATTTGTGACGATGACACGGATTGAAGGATCCGAAAGCAGGCTTTAAGGTCCATACGAATCAGATAATCCGACGTATTGAAGACTGCCGAACAATCAACTGAACAATTATCCATCTTAACAAATAAAAATATATTTTTTTAATCAACAAAACATATGCATAATAATCTTAAACAAAATTAAAGTCATAATATAATTCCAATTAACTTCAAATTTTTAAAAGCATCGCTATTACAAAAATTCTTACAAAATACAAGACAAATTTACCCTATATACATAAAAAAAATTACAAATTCAACATTAAAAAATTTATTATCTATTATTTTTTATATATAATTTTCTGTTAACATTTGCGTGACCTAAAAAAATCTCTCAAATGGATTAGATTTTTAATTAATTAGAAACAACAAAAATCTTTTTTAATTTAATTTTTTTTTATTTTCAAATTTTTTAAGCTATACGGATTAGGTAATCCGTATGATCCATACGGATTGAGTAATCCGTGTGATTCATACAAATTAGGTAATCTGTATCATCCATTAATTTAACAATTACGGATTATGTAATCTGTATCATCCATACGGATTACATAATCCGTACGCTACACAAACAACAACACTTACCTCCAGTCATCGCGCGACTCCTCTGAAGACTTCCAACACAGAATGCCTCTACCACCACCCACAATAACACCGTCCGACACCAACACTTCCAATGCACAGCCAAAAACAACCTTCTGGCACCAACAAATCCGGTAAACACGCAGTGAAAAATGAGTCACTCCGTACAACACCAACTAAAAAAAAACACTAAAGACAATTTTGTCATTTTTAAAAAATAGTAAACTATATAATGCAGTTAGCACACCCCAAATTTCATTTTAGCTCCAATGGATTATGGATTCACTACCCAAACTGTTTTCATAGCTTCGTATAGTATGTCATCTTTTGGTTTTTCTTTTCAAATTTCATATAAACTATTTAGGATAATCTTTTCAAATTTCATATAAACTATTTAGGATAATGTACGTTATGTTTGAAAAAATTAGTTGAAAAATTAGTTGAAATTTAAAAATTTATTTTATTGAATCATAATTGCTTCATAAAATTATTATTGAAATAATTGAAAAATATAAAATTATATAAATAGACTTTAAATTTTATTTTAAATAGAAAATATTAAAAAATCTAATAAATGTTGAAGGACAAAAAATGAATAAATATCAAAAAGTTAAAAATTAGAAGTTAGTGTCTTAAAAATAGTTATTTCAAGTAGTGTCTCAAAAAATACTAAAAATTATTAAAAAATTATTTATCAAACAGTCAAACAAAATTTTCGACTAGTAAAAAAAGTAAAAGATAATTAAAAGAAAATCTAATAAATGTTTAAGGACAGAAAGTGAATAAAGATAAAAAGTTAGAAGCTAGTATCTTAAAAAATATTATTTAAAGTGGTGTCTCAAAAAATCATAAAAGTTACTAAATAAATTATTTATCAAATAGTCAAACAAATTTTTCAACTAGTAAAAAATAGTTAAAACAAAATCTAATAAATGTTCAAGAACAAAAAATAAATAAATATAAAAAGTTAGAAACTAGTATCTTGAAAAATATTATTTAAAGTAGTGTCTCAAAAAATATTAAAAATTACTAAAAAATCATTTATCAAACCGTCAAACAAATTTTCCATTTGGTAAAAAAAAACTATAAGATAACTAAAATGTCTTACCAAACTCAATTTTAGTTACATTTTTATTTTTAATTATAAAAAGGTGACTTTATTTTCAAATTTGTTTGTTTTCAAATATTTGTACAGAAAATATAAAAAACAAAATAATAATGATTATGTATAAATCTTTTGATGTTATAAAGTTTTACACAGTTATCCAATCACAACATATTATATATGGTAAATTTATTGACTTTTAAAATAATTATCTTAAAATTATTCAAACAGTAATTTTTAATTGGATGATGGTATAAACTATTTTAATGCATAAACATTAAACTCATCAATAACACAAAAAGATTTATACAAATTATTTAAATATTTTGCATGAGTACTACTACTGATTATTTTTTGGTGTTATTGATATTATATCAATATTTTAATTCTTTAAATTTGGTTAATTTATCAAAGAATTTGGGGGTGATTCATTTTCTTATCAACTATTGAGAAGTATTTATATTAATATTTCTATTTATTTTTCATCAATTTCTCATTTTCTTACCCATAATTCCGTGCAATCTATCCAAGTTTTTATTTTTATTTTTATCATTATTCCAATCTTTAATGGTTAAACCATTTATGTTATTGAATACCTGCAATCATCAATTTTAAGTTATTTTATAATTAAATAATAATATGTTTATATTATTTTTATATTAAATTTGTAATGATGTACTAAAATCACATATTTATTTATCACATTTAGATATTAAGCATGTTGACCTATAAAAGAGTGAAACTTATAAAGTTATTGATAAATTTATGTCATTTTGGACTCATCACAAAATACTACAATTTTAAACAAGTTATTATGATGATCATATTAGACACTTCATTAATGTGTGAATGTTATGAATATCTTAATATCATGTTTAATTCCTACGGATAAAAAAAACACTTCAAAGTCTATTTAAAATCTAATTTATCTATTTTTACTTTGTGTCATGCTTTGAGTAATAATAATTTTAATTTTTATTGATTATAGTTAATTTTACATAGTTTTTTTTTCCATTAGCCTATAAGCCCAAGTAAAGAAATATCAAACCTATATTAAAACAGACCTTGAAGTAGACTATCCGATCAAATCAAACTTTTTAATAAATAAGTCAACCTATAAATAAAGTCATATACCAAGGCTGGACCTTCAAATTTTTTAAAATATGCTTATTTGAGTAAAAGTTTTGTTTGGTGTTGTTTGGTCTAGCCTACTTTTGGTTTTATTAGAAATTGAAAATTTGTTGTTTAATTAAACGAATAAAATCTAACAACTCAAAATCATTTATTTAGGCTGTTTTTCATTTTCTTTTCACTTTGTTGTTTTAAAAACTATTCTCTATTCTCCGTTCTCTAAAATAAGTTTATGATATTCAACACTCAATTTCTTATCTAAAATCTATCAAGAAATTTTTTTTCTATAAAGTGAACTTTTTTACACTGACAAACATGGGCCAAGACCTAAGGAGTAACCTTGGCCCAATTGACAGCTCCAAAACCCAAATCTCCGACAATCAAACAGATTATTCATAAGAGTGAAGGTTACGGATTTCATAATCTTCATACGGATTAAAGATTCAGCAATCTGTAAGTTTTTTTTTAAGTTAAAATATACTTTTTCAAATAATTTAAAATAATGACACATGCATGTCTCGAACCTGTGACATTTATGTTATTAACGCAACGCTCCAACCAACTGAACTAATACATCAATTATGTTAAAAAATAATTAATGTTGATATATATAATACTAATTTTTTTAATGTATATTTAATACACATATCTAAATCTTTAATTGTTTAGTTTATCTAATTTCTTTATCTTTTCTTATTTCAGATTCTTATTTTATTAATTAGGAATATTATGTTCATTTTATCAATTAGGATAATTGTTAGTTATAATCCTATCAAATATGATTCTCTTTTATTTTAATTTTATCAATTAATGAGTTATATATAATTAATTTAATTTTTATTTTATTTTGATTATTGAATTATTTCTCATGCTATTACTTTAATAAAATGAATATTAAATTAATTATATATAACTCATTAATTGATAAAATTAAAATAAAAGAGAATCTTATTTGATAGGATCATAACTAACAATTATCCTAATTGATAAAATGAACATAATATCCCTAATTAATAAAATAAGAATCTGAAATAAGAAAAGATAAAAAAATTAGATAAACTAAACATTTAAAGATTTAGATATGTGTATTAAATATACATTAAAAAATTTAGTATTATATGTATCAACATTAATTATTTTTTAACACAATTAACATATTAGTTTAGTTGGTTGGAGTGCTGCATTAATAACATGAAGGTCACATGTTTGAGACCTGCATGTGCCATTATTTTAAATTATTTACAAAATTATATTTTAACTTAAAAAAAAAAACTACTTGGCAATCCGTATGGCCCCGTACGGATTGGAACTTAATCCGTAAACTTGTTACGGAATTATCATTTGCAATGACTCAAGCAAATAATACCAACAAATCAACAACATGTGACCATGCAAATTTTATATTTCTTCAATTATTGAAAGAAATTGAAGTTTTCTTGAACAATTGTAGCTTGCGCTCACATTTAATAAGATGATTGAGGCTAACTAATAGGGAATAATAAACTTTTCTTTGGTCTTCTCAAATACTTGTTCTGCCATTACAGCAACACTACCTTCAGCCTTTTTTATCTCTAAGTTGACCTTCTCATATAAACCAGTGTCCTTCATTGCATCAGCAATGATATTATCAAATCCAATTGCTACCGCAGCTTCTGCTTTAGCTCCATAAACCAGTTTCTGTTTCATTGTGAACAGAATGAACAATGTGACACAATTTGATAAAAACTAGAGAAACATGGTGAGAAGAAAATATGAGTAGTGTGTGGCAAGCTCACCTTAATTTTGGAAAAATGAATTGCAGTAAGGCACATGGGACAAGGCTCGCAAGAAGCATAGATTTCACAATCAGCAAGTATAAATTGATTCAGCTTTCGACAAGCCTACAGATGAGATCCAGTTATAGCATGAGGTCCAAAATTGATAGAAAATGATATTATGGTTTGAGCAATATAAATGTGGTTTCCGATATAAAATTAATCATAGCCTCATTACATATATTATAGACTAATGTCTAATGCATGTTTCATGTTAGAGCAAACAATGTAAACTTCTCGAAGTTTGAGTTCCAAATCTGTCCGAGACAACCAGAGCCAATAATAGATGATTGCAATGTAAGATTAAAGAATGCTACGACTACAACTTATTTGGTTTGATTCTGCGACCTCTTTGTTTTGATATTCCGTCCATTCTTTAGGCATGTGATTTCACAAATCAACAAGAAATTACTTAACGAAAAAAAATAACAACTGTAAATTTAACCTCTCTTATAGCAGTAATCTCAGCATGGGCACTGGCATCAGTGTTTCTTACAACCATGTTATGACAGCTTGCAAGTATTTCATCGTTTCGAACAATAACTGCACCATATGGGCGACCATCGCCATTTTCAACCGCCTTATATGCTTCTTCAATTGCTATAGTTAGGAACTTGTTTTCTCTATCCTCTGCAGCTGGTATAACAAGAGAAAATAACACAAATAAGGTAATCTACAGAAGAACATGTTCAATAAGGAAAATGGATTCTTTGGTGGATAACTACAAAAAGGGTGAGGAAGAAAACGAAATTAGAAAACAAATAATCTTCGGTTCAGATATTCTATTCAGTGAGCTACAAGAGCAAATTGGAATTTGAGAATACTTTAAAAATAACAACGAGACTTAGGATCAAATTTTGAAGCAAAAATATGCAATTGGAATTTGGATTCAAGAAATTAGATGGTATTTTGCGTTTGGAATTTGTTCAATTGAGATTTTTACTTCGTTAATGTGAACATTCAATCTGGTTTTTCATCCATAGTCAAAGCACGATCTGTTTTGCCTAAAGTGAGTCAATTGACAAATATTACATTGCACGGACAACAATTGAAGAGGAACAGTTGTTGACTAGATGCAAAAGCGAGAATTATGAAGAATTTTACCATTAGAAGTAGCAGCATCCTGCATGATGGTATTAGGGTTGGACGAAAGAGAGGACAAGAAAAATAGCAAGTGATTGATAGTAAAAAGGATTTTCACTTGAAAAGAGAAGCAAACACAAACAAAAAAAAAAAGGTCAAGAGACGCAAGTGATGAGTTGTCAATGTTATGACTAATTACGCTAAATCTGCGTGAGCCATCAAATAATTAAACAAGTGGTCCCGAGAATCACAATAAATCTGCAATTCTATTATTTTAATACTTTTATTGTTCTAGAAACCCACCCACTTCAAATATTTAAAGATGACGTATTTAAATATTTGAAGTGTGCAAGAGCATAGCATTATTTAGTTGTTATAGTGCTATTGACCATCACCTATTGATGTATTGCAAGAGAGAATTGAATAAGAACACAAAAAGAAGGCATCTGGAAGCTGTGAAGTGCAAAAAAAAAGGCTGATGCATGGATAGAAGCCAATGGAAGAACAAAAACCTTTGAGCCAATGGAAACACTCACTGGCAGTCGGGTATCACCGGGACAAGTCTTTTACACTGAAAGATAAAGAGAACCAATGCCAAAGCTGAAGCTGCAAACATTTGGTGATTCTATCGTTAGCCCAATGTTAATGGTTAAATCATTTATGTTAGCTTACACTTGTGATCGTCAATTTTAAATCATTTGAGCGGATTGTGTGCTTTTTAAGCTATGACTCAATCATTTTGAAGCTTCATATGCATGTAATAACACAAATTACGACGGTAAACTCTCAGATAAGTTGTAGCATATTCGGGTCTTCTAGGTTTTATTTAAAATGAAAGTCTCAGCCTTTAGCTTTATTCCCAAAATAATATATCAAATTAACGATTATCAACTATCAAATATAATTAGGGAAAAAAATAATGTAGAAGTAGAGAATCATAAATTCGCCACTTAATCCTGATTTTTAACACCCAAACAATATTTGGATGATTTTATTCTAAAAACAACTTAACAATAAAATTCTATAAAATTTTGATCTAAGGTAAAAAGAAATTCAAATTTTAAAGATAAAATATATTTTAGCATAAAACTTCATTGTGAATCCAAACATATTAAGTGACTTGCACCACAGAAATTTCCTTAATTCCTCTAAGCATTTCAAAGATCCAGCCCCGTTATCGCTTTTTTTTTGTTCTTAACTCTAAACCCTCTGATTGTTTCCGCCAAGTTATCGGTTTATAGTAGAACAATATACTATTTTAAACTTTCATTTCTTACTTGTTAGTTGTTACACAAAACACAATAGAGAAAACATTAGCCAATCAGTTTAATTTTCTTTTATTACATTAGTACATCAAATAGGATAAATAGAAGACAAAGTTAAAATATAATATTGAGATATACTATATATAATATCAAATGAATTAGTTTCTAATACCGAAAATATAAAAAGCGTCTTACTTACTTCCGGAACTAGATTTCTCTTTGTATATAAATTAAGATACATTCAAGATGATTTCAGATGAAGAATATACAGGTTGGCGCTTAAATTTTTTAATCCTTTTACTCTTTTAAAAAAACAAAAAGTATTCACTAAAAATTGGAAAAATAAAACATATATTATTGAAATGAAATAACTGAGACACTAGTTTTTTCAGGGATCAGCGTATCTCTGGTAATTTTACGAACAAGTTCATATATTCAACCTAAAATTAATCAAATTCGTAAATTAATTTAGTTCAAAATACCAATAAACACATTTAACTTTTCATAATTCCTCACTAAGCCCAATAATCTATTTTCCAATATCAAAACGAAATTTTGAGTAAGAAATATCTCGAATGATTTGGATCATCTATTGGGGGGTTGTTGGCCTCATTAATTAATTGTATAAAAATGAATCCCTTTTTTGGGAAGTAAAAAGAAGAAGAATAGACAAGAGATCCGGGGATTCGATCGGAAGGGATATTTTTTGTGTGTTATTACCATTTAAGGTAGGTTTTAAATTTTTTTATCAAAAGGAATAAGTAATAATATTAACTATGACTTATATATATTTTTTATTTTTTAAAATTAAAATCGTAAAACAATTTACGACTTATTATAATTTTGTTTTCAAGCGTATAACTTTAAAGTCAATATTACGATTTAGTATTTTTAGATTAATTTTCATCAGTTATATGATTTTATTTAATATTTTTTAATTTATGGTATATCTAATTTTTAATATTTTATTTAATTTAATATATTTTCTTTATTATTTATTAAATTAAAAAAATATTTACAATTTAAAAAAACAAATTTTATCAATTAAAAAAACGTTAAGTCACAAATAAATATTGACTTTAAAGTCATAAAAAATTATGTTAAAAAAAATATACTTAAATCATAAATTTTTTTACGATCTCAGTTTAAAAACTAAAAAAATATATAAAACGTTTACGACTTCTATATTAAAAATCGTAACAAACACGGGTTGGTAAAAAATTTAAGACTTGCACCAAAATTGTAATAACCCAAATAAAAATACTCTCTTTCGATTGAATCCCAAAGAGATCCTAAATTCTGAACTATAAATAAACTATATAAGTGCACACTAACCTCTTTTTGATAAATTTTCAATAAGAAACATATTCGTTAATATTAATATTATCATTATTTCATTTGTTAAAATATTTTTTATATGAAAAAAAAAACTTACTTTCAATTGAATCCTTAAATAAATATAAGAACATTTTTTTTTACACTAAAAAAATAAATGTGAAAAATATATTTATACAAAAAAGTAAAAAATAAAAACTATATAATATACACAGTACTCAAATAATCCATTACAAAAAATTCATCATTAATTGAACACTTTTTCTCACTCTTAATTATAACACGTAATTCATATTTATAAATATATTTTACTACACATTTATAGAAGAAAAAATAAAAAATAAATAAATAAAAAATAATCAACTTATAAAAAAACAAAAATATAAAATAAAACATTTTACAAACATTTTATGGGTGAGAAGAAAATAGTTACATTACTACTTTCAATTTCACAATTTCTAGAGAATAAGAAAAATAAAAAGGATTTAAAAAAACAGAATTAAAATAAAAAATAATCAAATTATTTATCTAATTTAATTATGTAACGACTCGGTCGTTACTGTATCACTGATTCTTAATTACTCTGATAACATATTTTAATGAAAATATCTTATAATTGATTATGAAAATGGTAGTAAGTTTTTCGCAAATAAATATTTATCAACATGAAATAAATACGTAGATAAAAGTGCATTTAAACATCGCAATTCATTCACATGTAAAAACATAATTTAGTTGTATCTACGAGTATCCACATCTGAAATGTACAAGTTCTCCAAAAGAAAACAAGAGGCTAATCTACGAAAGAGTTGACTATCAAAACACAACTCTTTTTTGAAATATGATCCATCGTCATCACGACGACTCGGCGGCTCCAACCAAAAAGATATCTTCCTCCAAGTCACCTAATGTTGTCTGTCTTCTCACACAAACGAAGATTCGCGATCATCACATGTATCAATCCACGGGGTACAAACAAAGCAAATGTGAGTTTATCATGTAAAAACATCAAGTAATAGATAACAGTAGTTAGAGAAGGCAATCCAAAACATCACAACACCCAATCATTTCATCATGCAACAAACAAGGACAGTCATCCAAATGCATTCCACAGTCAACCTATAATGCTTAGAATGATGCATGCTCCTGACTCATCTCTCACCATGCAATGTGGTACCATCCCGGAAATAGTCCAACACTGGGAGATGATGCAGCAGGATGTCAAGGTCACTCTGTCGTGCACAGGCCGCTCCCCCCCACTGGTGATCAGCCATGGGTCTCAGTAAAGGATTTTTCAAATAGTTGTGCCCCCCAATGCCTCTGTACTCTGCAGTCAATCATCCTATTTTTGTAAAACAAATGAAGTATGTCACATAGGTATCATCAATGCATGACCTGGCCAGGAAAAAATCCTTCCTCGCAAGGGTGACCCGTCATGCACCCCCATGTACATACATACCGCCCTAACATGGGCTCACCGATGCAATGACCGTGGCTAGGAACAAATCCTTTCTCGTAAGGGTAACCAACATATCATTGCACCATCCGGTATATGCATAGCATACAACCACAACATCATTAATATTATCACCTCATATACAATCCTTCACTATTCCAACATTATCATATACAATCATTACTTACACATCAATCGTAAACACAACGTAAACTAGTGAGTCGAGATGGTCCACTAACTAGGCAGCACTAGTGAAAAAGAATAAACTGAGCCGGCAGCACTAGCCCGGCAGCTCTAAAGAAAGAAATGAGCTCAGCAGCTCTAAAAAGAAGAAACGAGTCCGGGAAAGGAACCCGGTCACTCTAAAGAAGGGGAAACGAGCTCAACAGCTCTAAAGAGAATAAACAAGCCCGGGAAAGGAACCCGGTCATTCTAAAGAAAAGGAAACGATCTCAACAGCTCTAAAGAGAATAAACGAGCCCGAGAAAGGAACCCGGTCAATCTAAAGAAGGAGAAACAAGCTCAACAGCTCTAAAGAGAATAAACGAGCCGGGAAAGGAACCCGGTCACTCTAAAGAAGGGGAAACGAGCTTAACATCTCTAAAGAGAAGAAACAAGCCTGAGAAAGGAACTCAGTCAATCTAAAGAAAAGGAAATGAGCTCAACAGCTCTAAAGAGAAGAAACGAGCCCGAGAAAGGAATCTGGTCAATCTAAAGAAGGGAAAACGAGCTCAAAAGCTCTAAAGAGAATAAACGAGCCCGGGAAAAGAACCTATTCGCTCTAAAGAAAAGGAGACGAGCTCAACAGCTCTAAAGAGAATAAACGAGCCCGGAAAAAGAACCCAGTAACTCTAAAGAAGAGGAAACGAGCTCAACATCTCTAAAGAGAAGGAACGAGCCCGGGAAAGGAACCCGGTAACTCTAAAGAAGAGGAAACGAGATCAACATCTCTAAAGAGAAGGAACGAGTCCGGGAAAGGAACCCAGTAATTCTAAAGAAGAGGAAACGAGCTCAACATCTCTAAAGAGAAGGAACGAGCCCGGGAAAAGAACCCGATAACTCTAAAGAAGAGGAAACAAGCTCAACATCTCTAAAGAGAAGGAACGAGCCCGGGAAAGGAACTCGGTCACTCTAAAGAAGTGGAAACGAGCTCAACATCTTTAAAGAGAGGAAACGAGCCCGGGAAAGGAACCTGGTAACTCTAAAGAAGGGAAAACGAGCCTGGTAGGCTTCACCTCCACAAACCCACCGTTAAAAAGGTGTTTTGGAATTTCACAACAACAGACATCAACTTCACAGACAGGGGATTCTTACAACATCAATATCTTCACACAAAGACACCATCAATCATAACATTCTGCATCCCATTCGTTAAAAGACATATATTTTCTTGAAAATCAGCACGCAACAGGGACATGCAGTTATCTTCATAGTTGGACTCCCTGACCTCCAACTATGGTATCTAAAACTGATTATCAACATAATAAACTCTCCTTACCTAACCAAGAGTCCTTCTATTATAGTCTAGCGATGTTATAACACTATCCTTTGAAGCATGAGCTTGTCCAAACACAGGGCTCTCAAGGAAGCCAAGAAAAGAAAGGTTAGGGCTCCGTTCTCGTTCGAACTTCAAAAAGGTTTTCAAAAACTTCTGCTCCGGTCACGAGGTTCCTCTTGGAGTAGGGGTTCCGTGGCAAGCTACGGTGGTCCTTGGTGGTTCAGAGTGGTTGAAGGGAGTGGTTTTAGGGTGTGGAAAGTTAGAGAGAAGATGGAGAGAAAAGCGCAAAAGAAGAAAGAACACGCTTCCACTGCGCCACTCTAATACTTATATATAGATGACTTGACAAACTCACTTAGCGTGTACGTACAATAACCACAGACCAAACAAAGTTGACTTAACCTAACATTCACCAAACACTCATATCAAGACAAAAGTCTAACAAAACAGCAAATTATGAATTAAATTAAACAATCAAGCAATATAACACATATCAAACATCTATCTCAAAAACTCGAAATTTCATGATATTACAAATTACAGTTTTTCAAATTTTATTTATGGAAATAACTTCTTATCAAATTTATTTTGGTCTATTAATTTTAAATAAAAATATTACCTAAATAAAATCCATTTTTAACATGACTTATTGTCTTAAAAAAATATTTCAAAAAATTAAATAAAATAATTTTTTTTTCAAAGAATGTAAATGGCCGTAGTAAGACTTTGATTAAAAAAATACATAACAAAAATAAGATAATGTTCGGTAAGATATTTTAATTAATTCTTAACTTTTTTTACTAGATAAAAAGCTCATTTATTTGTTTCTTAACCAAACTTTTTTTCGTAATTTTTGAGTAGTTTTTAACATTTTTTAAAAGGTTAGTTTCTAACTTTTTATATTTTTTATCCTTAATATATTTATCAATTTTTTTTGTTTATCCTTTTTAAATAAATTATAATTTTATTATTTTTCTTTTTTACTCCTTGAAGGAAAATCAAACCTATATTAAAATAGGCATTGAAGTAGACTAACAGGTGAAATCAAACTTTTTAATAGATAAATCAAACCTATAAATAAAGTCATATGCGAAGTTTGGACATTGAATTTTTTAAGCATATGCTTATTTAAGTAAAAATAATTTGTTTGATCTAGTCTATTTTTGGTTTTACTAGAAATTGTAAATTTGTTGTTTAATTAAACAAATAAAATCTAACAACTCACAATCATTTATTTAGGCTGTTTTTTATTTTCTTTTCACTTTGTTGTTTTAAAAACTATTATCTATTCTCTATTCTCTAAAATAAGTTTATACTATTCAACACTCAATTTCTTATTTAAAATCTATCAAGAAAATTATTTTCTACAAAGTGAACTTTTTTAAACTGACACACGTGGGCCAAGACCTAGGGAGTAAGCTCGGCACAATTGACAGCTCTAAAACGCAAATCTCCAACAATCAAATTGATCATTCATAAACTTAACGAAGTCAATAAACATTTGCAATGACTCAAGCAAATAATAAGAACAAATGAACAGCAACATGTGAGCGTGCAAATTTTATATTTCTTGAATTATTTCTATTTGTCAAATCCTCTCGTTCATCAAGAAAAATGGACCTAACTAATTGGAAGAAAAATTTGACTAAAAATTATGTTTATCAAGAATTGAATTCGATAATACTTGAACAATTAAATCATAACTTCAACGTATTAATCATCATTTGTGTTCAATCACTTAATCTAAATTTCTTGAATTCATTAACATAGTTATTGTAAGAAATTGAAGTTTTCCTGAACAATTGTAACTTGCGCTCACATTTAATAAGATGATTAAAGCTAACTAATCAGGGAAGAATAAACTTGTCTTTGGTCTTCTCAAATACTTGGTCTGCCATTACAGCAACACTACCTTCAGCCTTTTTTATCTCCAAGTTGACCTTCTCATAAAAACCAGTGTCCTTCAGTGCATCAGCAATGATATTATCAAATCCAATTGCTACCGCAGCTTCTGCTTTAGCTCCATAAACCAGTTTCTGTTTCATTGTGAACAGAATGAACAATGTGATACAATTTGAAAAAAACTAGAGAAACATGGTGAGAAGAAAATATATATGAGTAGTGTGTGGCAAGTTCACCTTAATTTTGGAAAAATGAATTGCACTAAGGCACATTGGACAAGGCTCACAAGAAGCATAGATTTCACAGTCAGCAAGTTTAACTTGATTCAGCTTTCGACAAGCCTACAGATGATATCCAGTTATAGCATGAGGTCCATATTGATAGAAAATGATATTAAGGTTTGAGCAATATAAACGTGGTTTCCCATATAAAATTAATCATAGCCTCATTACATATATTATAGACTAATGTCTAATGCATGTTTCATGTTAGAGTAAACAATGTAAACTTAGCTTGAGTTCCAAATCTGTCCGAGACAACCAGAGCCAATAATAGATGATTGCAATGTAAGATTAAAGAATGTTAAGACTACAACTTATTTGGTTTGATTCTGCGACCTCTGTGTTTTGATATTCCGTCCATCCTTTAGGCATGTGATTTCCCAAATCAACAAGAAATTTCTTAACGAAAAAAATAACAACTGTGAATTTAACCTCTCTTATAGCAGTAATCTCAGCATGGGCACTGGGATCAGTGTTTCTTACAACCATGTTATGACAGCTTGCAAGTATTTCATTGTTTCGAACAATAACTGCACCAAATGGGCGACCATCGCCATTTTCAACCGCCTTATATGCTTCTTCAATTGCTATAGTTAGGAACATGTTTTCTCTATCCTCTGCAGCTGGTATAATGAGAGAAAATAACACAAATAAGGTCATCTACAGAAGAACATGTTCAATAAGGAAAACGGATTCTATGGTGGATAACTACAAAAATGGTGAGGAAGAAAACCAATTTGGAAAACAAATAATCTTCTGTTCAGATATTCTATTAAGTGAGTTACAAGAGCAAATTGGAATTTGAGTATACTTTAAAAATAACAACGAGACTTAGGATCAAATTTTGAAGCAAAAATATGCATTTGGAATTTGGATTCAAAAAATTAGATGGTATTTTGCGTTTGGAATTTGTTCGAGATTTTAATTTAGTTAATGTGAACATTCAATCTTCATCCATAGTCAAAGCACGATCTGTTTTGCCTCAAGTGAGTGAGGAATTGACAAATATTACATTGCATAGACAACAATTGAAGAGGAACAGTTTTTTACTAGATGCAAAAGGAAAACAACTAGATGCAAAAGCGAGAATTATGAAGAATTTTACCATTAGAAGTAGCAGCATCCTCCATGATGGTATTAGGGTTGGACGAAAGGGAGGACAAGGAAAATAGCAAGTGATTGAGAGTAAAAAGGATTTTCCCTTGAAAAGAGAAGCAAACACGATAAATCTGCAATTTTATTATTTTAATACTTTTATGGTTCTAGAAACCCACCCACTTCAAAAAATATTTAAAGATGGTGTATTTAAATATTTGAAGTGTGTAACAGCATAAGCATTATTTAATTGTCATGTACTTGTGTGAAAATTGATTAGTGCTATTGACCATCACCTATTGATGTATTGCAAGAGAGAATTGAATAAGAACACAAAAAGAAGGCATCTGGAAGCTGTGAAGTGTAAAAAGGCTGATGCATGGATAGAAGCCAATGGAAGAACAAAAACCTTTGAGCCAATGGAAACACTCACTGGCAGTAGTGTATCACCGGGACAACTCTTTTACACTGAAAGATAAAGAGAACCAATGCCAAAGCTGAAGCTGCAAACATTTTGTGATTCTATTATTAGCCCAATGTAAATGGTTAAATCATTTATGTTAGCGTACACTTGTGATCGTCAATTTTAAATCATTTGAGCGGATTGTGTGCTTTTTAAGCTATGACTGAATCATTTTGAAGCTTCATATGCATGTGATAACACAAATTACGACGGTAAACTCTCAGAGAAGTTGTAGCATATTCGGGTCTTCTAGGTTTTATTTAAAATGAAAGTCTCAGCTTTTAGCTTTATTCACAAAATAATGTATCAAATTAAAGATTATCAAATATCAAATATAATTAGAAAAAAAATAATGTACAAGTAGACAATCACAAATTCGCCACTTAATCCTAATTTTTTAACACCCAAACAACATTTGGATGAATTTATTCTAAAAACAACTTAACAATAAAACTCTAAAATTTTGATCAAAGTTAAAAAAAAAACACCTAAAATTGTTTCAACTCAAGTCGTTTTAAAATCAAAATCAATTTTTTAAGATAAAACCAAATGTGAATATTATATTTTAACATAAGACTTCATCGAGAATCCAAACATATTAAGTGACTTGCACCACATAAATTACCTTAATTCCTCTAAGCGTTTCAAAGATCCAGGCCCGTCCGTTATCTTTTTTTTTTTGTCTTAACTCTTAACCCTCTGATTGTTTCCACCAAGTTATCGGTTTATAGCAGAACAATATACTATTTTAAACTTTCATTTCTTACTTGTTAGTTGTGTTACACAAAACACAATAGAGGAAACATTAGCCAATCAGTTTAATTTTCTTTTATTACATTAGTACATCAAATAGGATAAATAGAAGACAAAGCTAAAATATAATATTGAGATATACTATATATAATATCAAATGTATTAGTTTCTAATACCGAAAATATAAAAAGCGTCTTACTTACTTCCGGAACTTGGATCTCTTTGTGTACAAGTTAAGATACATTTAAGATGATTTCAGATGAAGAATATACAGGTTGGCACTAAAAACTTTAATGCTTTTACTCTTTCAAAAAAACAAAGTATTCACTAAAAATTGGAAAAATAAAACATATTCTTGAAATGAAATAACTGAGACACTAGTTTTTTCAGGGATCAGCGTATCCCTGGTAATTTTACGAACAAGTTCATATATTCAACCTGGGGGGTTTGGCCTCATTAATTAATTGTATAAAAATGAGTCCCCTTTTTTTCGAAGTAAAAAAACGAATAGACAAGAAATCCTAAATTGCAACTGAACTATAAATAAACTATCACAATACAGCCCTAATCTATGTTTGATTGATCAGTCGTCAACCATTATTCAACCTAGATGAAACCATATTACCAGATCATCTCACCTGTATACAATATTTATAAAACGTAATGAAATCATGTGCAATATTGTGCACAACATATTCAATGGCCAATGCCAATTACCAGTTCATGCATAGAAGAACTTTCACACAGTCCCAACATATTTACTCTTCAAAACAAATTGCATTTCAAATATTAGACTATTATCAGTCATAACAAGACACTTGAAATGCTTTAGTGACAATAATCAACTGGTCCATCGCAAATCAAGCAACATCAGAATTCATTATCAGAATACTAAATATTTGAAAACAAAAGTGTTCAACTGAATTCTCAAAATTGATCATGCCAGTATTCGATCTCTTGTTATAACTGAACATCAATTAACAAAACACTTACAGCAAAATATCTCATTCTAGGAAGCTAAAAAAAAACACCATAGCAAAAGAACCTTAAATCATGACATGATGTTTGAAAACTCATTTCTTTTTTCCAGCCTTTGCAGCGTCAGATGCCTTGGTCTGCAAAAATAACAAATACCAGAGGTTATTAATTTATAGAAAATGATATAAGCTGTAAACCATAGTCAACAATACACAATTGTATTACCTTCTTAACTCCACGAATCTTCTTAGCTCTATTCTTTCTTTCCTTCATTTGCTTCCTTGATTTCTCGACTTTGGTATCAAGTCCATTCTGCAATAAAAAAAATTAGTTTTGTTACCAGAAAGAAAGAACCAGGCAGAAATAACAGAAAGAAATGAAAATAAAATGTTGTAATTCTCAAATATCATAATTAACAAGGAACAAAGGTAAGACTCAGCTACCAAAGTCACTCAGCTGCTAAAGTAGAAGCGAGCACCACTAGTCACATACAATGTCCAAAAAGGAACCATTAATACTCACAAAACACACAAGCAAACACAATATTATTTCAGATGGACGACAATCACCGTCCCCAACTACAGAGCACACTAGTTCAAATGTTTTCCCTAAAACCCTTCAATGGTTTACAATTAACCCAACTCAAGAGGAAAGGCAATCAAACTAATCAGAAAAAAGCAGTAATAATAGAATATGATCGCTATATAAATTTATAAACAGACCATCTAATAAAAAAAATCATTTTAACAAAGGTAAAAAAACTATAATGACAATCGACACAGAAATATTTAATGAACTCACCCTGATAAGCCTGTATTTAGGCTCATACTTCTTAGCATTCTCAACTGAATCATAGATCAATCCAAACCCAGTGGACTTGCCACCACCAAAATGAGTTCGGAACTTGAAGACAAATACAGTGTTGGTGTCTTTCACGTCATACATTCTTCCCAGCTTCTCCTTCAGTTCAGCCTTCATGCCAAACACAACAAATTAAACAAGTAACACAATTGTCAACCAACAATAATATTAAAAACATAACATTCATCCGCTTAAGTAAAAAAAAAAAAAAGCATCTTCACAAATTCCGCAATCACAAAAAATCATAAAAGAAAAATACCTTGGAAACATTAGCCCTCCCTGGATGAAGGACATCAACGACCTGCATCACACAACTAAAAGGTTAGCCCATAAAACCCTAGCAATCTCTGCTAATAGGGATCAAGTGGCTCACGTTCATAATGGCACAAATCATCTAGCTATGCGATTAAATTACATATTTTGATGAAAACAGCAACAAATTGGGTCTCGAATGAGTGACATCGATTTCAGAATCGAAACGATAGAGGGAAACTCTACAAAATCAAAATGCATGATATAAAGCGAAGATCAGAGGACGAAACGTACGAACTGCTTTCTGGAGAGAAGCCTGTTTGTCATAAACTTCCTGGTTCGGATGGTGACTGCCTTGTCCGCCATGCTGTTTAGTGCCGGCTATTGGAGCAACTGGTATTCTCAGCTCGACACCACAAAGGAGGAGAAAGATAAAAATGTTTAACCCTAATGTTTTATAAACCCTAGTTCAATGGTCTTTTTCATTTGGGCTGGGTGTCCAATTTGAGCCCGTCTTGGGTCTGAAGGTATATGAACGATGAAAGTTTCTATTTACACTTCCCTTATTATATACTTTCCTTTATGATTTTTTATTTTCAAAATACTATTATTTTGAACTTCCCTTTTTGTGATTCTTTTTACTTTTTCTAGACTTCTGGAGATGATTTTGTACTCCCCGCTTTCTGCATTCCTCTGCTGCCACATCAATGTGCCAAGTCTCTACCCCCCCTTCTTCCTTACAAACCTTAAGCTTTATGGAACCCGATGGATTCGAATTGTTTCATAAAGCCACAATAGATATTAGCTAAATATTACATTACTAGCTTAATACCTGTGTTATATACAGAGATGTTGAGTTTAAACTATATTTTTATACTATTATATTTTTAATTATTTTATATAAAATTCACTCAACCACAAACTTAAATTATCATTTTTATTATTATTAAGATATGTTTTATTTGTTAATTTCTGTAAATTAAAAAATGTTAATGAATAATTACTTTATTTAATATAATTATCTATTTATCTTTAATTACAAATGAAAAATCATTTATATTATCATGAGAAATAAACTTTAAAATTACTTTGACTAAAATAAATATCATAAAAATTCTTAATATAAAATTAATTTTAAATTTTCTAGTGTTATTAATTAATTTAAATTTGAATATATAATTGTATTATCAATTAGAATATAATTACTTCAATTTCTATAATTTAAATAAGAATAGTAAAAATTATCAAAATATATTTGAATCATAATTATTTAAATTATCAAAATTTCTATAATTTTAATCAGAATATATTTTAATGTTCAATAAGAAATCATATTAGTTATGACTAATTTAATATATTTTTTATTACATTACACTTACTTTAACTGATACAATTTTGTACTTCCAAGATTTTTTTTCCACTTGAATTTACTAAAAATAGTGAAATGTCTTAATTTAAATTAAATTTGTTAAAAATTGGAATCAAAATTAACATCGGTGTTATTAATTAAGTTGCTACAAAAATTAAGTGAAAATTTTAATTATAATATAATACTTTTTTATTTAATTTACCTTTTTAAGCTTTGAACATCATTAAAAATGTTTTAACCTTAAAAAAATTTATTAAAAAATGTCAACTTTACCCTTGCATATGCCAGGGTTCACCCTCTATAAATATATATATATATAAATAATAAAATATTTTACAAACATTTTACCGGGCAAGAAGAAAATAGTTACATTACTGCTTTCAAATTTCAATTTCACAATTTCTTGATAATAAAGAAATCATAAAAAGGATTTTAAAAAATCAGAATTAAAATAAAAAATAATCAAATTATTTATGTAATTCAATTATAGTTTATTAAAATTTATTTATGGAAATAACTTCTTATCAAATTTATGTTGGTCTATCAATTTTAAATAAAAATATTACCTAAATAAAATCCCTTTTCAACATGAATTATTGTCCTAAAAAAATATTTTCAAAAATTAAATAAAATGAAGTTTTTTCAAAGAATGTAAATAGTCGTAATGAGATTTTGATTAAAAAAATAAAAAACAAGAATAAGATTATGTTCAACAAAATATTTTAGCTAATTTTTTATTTTTTTCTAGTTAAAAAGCATTTGGTTGTTTCTTAACCAAACTTTTTTCATAATTTTTTAATAGTTTTTAATATTTTTAAAGATTAGTTTTTAACTTTTTATATTTTTTTATCTTTAATATATTTATTAATTTTTCTGTTTATCCTTTTTAAATAAATTATGATTTTATTATTATTTTTTACTCATTCATACATTTTTCATCTCTTCCTCTCATTTTACTTCACAACGTTCACATTAACCTTTTTTCTTCTCGTAATAATATTTTTAATTTATTTTCACTCCTCATATAATGTTTTGATAGGTTTGAACATGGAGATTTCTATTTACCCTCTCCCTTATTATTGTTAATACACTATCTTTATGATTTTTTATTTCCAAAATATCCTTAATTTGAACTTCTTTTTTGTAATTCTTTTGACCTCTTCTAGTCTTCTACAGATGATTTTGAACTCGCCTCTTATTGTGTTCCTCTGCTGCGACGTCAAGCTTCACTGACCGCGATGACACTTGCACTACTGCCTTGGATTCGAATTTTTTCATAAAGCCACAATAGATGATAGGCAAGTATTACATTATTATGCACCAAGCAAATGCAGTTATTAATTAATGTTGAGAGCAGGACTTATAACTAGGTCACTAGATCACATACAAAAGAAACTAACTAGCAAAAAAAGGAAATAATGATGGAGGTGTGCATAAATCCATACATTTAATTCTGCTTTGTTGACCTAGTTGAAGACTTGGAGTTACTCTCACCATCACCTCCCATCTCACCTTTTCTAGATGCAACAGCAACAAGAGTTTCGCTTTCATTACCAACTCAAAGCTGAAATAATTATTTTGCATTTAGTATCTATGGAAGAGGTGGGTGTCGAACTTGGTGAAGAACATTTACTTTGTGGTATAAAACATTTTTTTGTTGAATAATATAAAACATTTGTTGAAAAGGCAACAAGAATTACAACAAAGGGAGTGCAAATTCTAGGCTATTTTAGGGAAAAAGAATTATGAAAGGGAGTGTACTGGTAATTATTAGAGGGAGTGGAAATAGCAATTCCTATGTACGATACTAGTCGCAAGAGTTTGGGCTCCATTTTGGCCTGTCATCCCTTGATTTAAATCCTCATAACAAAAATAAAATTAAATAAAAATGAATATTTGTCCATAAGATTAAGACTTAAGAACTCAGGTGGTACGGTTCATCTTGGAACTATGTGATGATAACTTTTTTTTATGGATCACAATTCAACATCTTAATAGACCTAAAATGAAATGAAAATTTTGTAGAAGAAACGAAAAAGCCAATCAAGGTGAAAAATGAAAATGAACGATGTCATAATTCTTAAGGATTGATAAATTTAGAAAAATTTATCATAAAGAATAAGAATTCTTTCATAAAAATTTAAGCACACAAGAACAATTCTCTCATACTTAGCACAAAACTAAAGGCAAATTTTTAAAATTTTTAATAAATATTTTGAAATTTGGGGTTGTTTTAAAAATATTTTAAAATTTGGGGCAGTCAAACGCGCCCAATTTGAGCGTGTTTATTTTCGTCTCTAATTCGATTGTTAACACTTTTTACAGAATATTGTGATTTTTTTAAAAATCCGTCTCTAATTCGGTCACTAACACTTTTTTACTGAATATTGTGTTTTTTTAATGTGTTGTCACCACAATATTGTGATTTTTTTTATTTTTTTAACTGAAATCGTTTAAAAATTTACAGTATAATTTTGGTAAATAGATATACCAAAAAAACATTACTTAAATTGGACTAATTTTCTATTAACTTTGTTGTTTTTATAACTGAATTCCATAAAAATGGTATCTATTTTAATTTTACGAAATATTAATTTTGATGAAAATAATTTGTGTCTTGTGTCTAGATACACTTTTTGTGTTTTTGATTTTGGTTCAATTTTTTTTTAAGATTTGAGTCAAAATTCAATTTAATCTGTTCAAATTCATTACTGTATATAATTAAATATGCATATAATTTTTAATTCACTCATGATTGTTTAAGTTTATGTTTTTATTTTTACATCTTAATTTTTACAAAAAAATTAGCTCAAATTAGGTGTACGATATGTCCTTCAAATGGTCATAGCCTAAATTAGGTATACGATATATCTTTCAAACAGTCATAACTTTTGATAGGAATGTCTAATGGAAGTGTACTGTGTGTCAAAACGCTTGAATTTAAGAGAATTAATTAAAAAATAGAAAATAGCATTAAATTAACTGATTAAATAATTAAAAAAGTAGACAAAAAGAAAATTTTTGGATGATTGAATCCTGAATCCTAATTTTGAGGCACTTAGAGGCATTTTTTGGAAAAAAAAATAGTTGACCAAATCCCCTTTGCATATTTTCCTAGGCCTTCCTCTCTCAATTTCGAGCGATTTGACACAGACTACGTCTCAATCGGACATTCCTATCAAAAGTTATGACCGTTCGAAGTTCACTCAACCCTGCGCATGCATGACACGTGTCACAACCATGTGAAACACGCCTAAATTTGGCGTGTTTAAACACACCCAAATTGGGCATGCTTGACTGCCCCAGATTTCAAAATAATTTTCAAACAGTCCCAAATTTCAAATTATTTATTTAAAAAGTATTATTTTTAATAATTTGCCCAAAACTAAATTATAATTTCTTTCAAATCTATGTATGTATTTATTGATAAAATTGTGAGGTACATATAACTATCCTAAGGCATGCCAAGAGTTTCTACTAGTAATTGAACTCTTAATGCATAAATTATTCTAAATTAATGGCTATTAAATATTAGTAAGCAAGTCAACAGCCACTAATATTATTCCTAACTAAAAATTACAATAAACATTAAAAAAAAAGATAATAAACTTCAATTCATTATTTTGATAAAAAAATACAAACAAAAATATTGGACTCAAATGACAAATCAAATTTATTCTTGAATCTTTTTTTCAAGTTAGTTCAGTCTTCTTATTTTTCAAACAATTGATTAATTTGGATTTGGGCTTCATGTTTTTTATTTTAAATTGAACATCATTCACCATTTGTTTAGCATGTGCTCTTGTGATTGGTTCATTGAATACATGGAGATGAGTTTAGGGTTGGCAAAATGGGCTCGGCCCGTCGGACCAGCCCGCTTGGCCCGCAAAAAAACACAGGCTGGATTGATAATATCAACTCGCTAATCAAAAGCGGGCCGGGCTGGCCCGCCCCGCAAAATTACGGGCCAAACGTGGGACGGGACGGACCAGCCTGCTGGGTCAATATTATTTAAAATATTAAATATTAAAATTAAATAGATATATTTAACATATTTTGAAATAGGTATATTCTTTTAATTTATACTCTTTTACATTCTCATAATTAATTTCTAAGTTTTAATATTAAAATGTATATGATAATAATACTTTCAAATAGTCTTTCATTACTAGCATATTACACTTTGGACAGTTTACATCTATAAATTCCATTTGCAAATGGTGTAATTTTGTGAATTATCACATGACATTATTTATTTAGCATTAATTTTAAATTATTTACTTTTATTTAACTTTGTATTTTTTTAATTATCATATTTGTATTTTTTTAAAAAAATTTGTATTTTTTTAAAATTTTTTTTTTATTTTTTTTATTTTTTAGGCGGGCTGGCCCGCATTAAAGCGGGGCGGGCTAGCATTTCCAACCCACTTTGCAAAAGCGGGCCGGGCCGACCCATTTACCATCCCTAGATGAGTTGGTCCTCATCACCTATGACACTTCATTTTTTGTTCAAAATGAGTGTCGGACACCGACACACAGTTGACTTTTTAGAACACGTTGACTAGGGGGGACACGCGAGTTTGACCGAGTCGGACACGCAGTCAACTTTTTCGACACGTTTTTTGACACGTTTTTTTTTTTTTAATTATAATTTTTAAAAAATTATATTTTTTTTAAAAAAATTTAAAAAAAATTAAAACTTCATAACCCATTCTTTTGGAGTACTTATTCTTTTGTACATTCCATGAAGAGGAATAAGATCACTCCAAAACGTGCTGAAAACTTGGTTTATGTGCATAACAACCTTCGACTCTTATCAAGAAAGAGTCCAAGTTATGAACAAGGAGCAAATCAAATGTGGAACATTGCTGGAGATACATTTGATTCACTTGATGATGTTGGAGATTTTCAAGTTGTCAGTCTTTCACTTGATGAGCCAGAGATAGAGGCTATGATTCTTCGAGATGGATATGAAATTAATTGAACTTGTTAGTAACACTTTATGGATGTTTTATTATTTTTGCTTTATATTTATGTTATGAAATTTGAATACTTGAATGATTATATGACTTATTTTAGGCTGTTATATGTATTAAATATAAATTATATTATATATATATATATATATATATGCTAAAAATATTATTTAATATCAAAACGTGTCCTAATGTGTCGGTATTTTTTAAAATTTATGTGTTAGAGTATCGTGTCATGTCGTGTTGCGTGTTGTGTGTCGGTGTCCATGCATCATAGCTCATCACTATGTCTGTTAAAAAAATCTAAATTAAAAAATATTTTTTTCCCTTCAAAATAGTCACAATATATTTTTAGTTCTATGTAAAAAATATTTTCCATTTTTTCTTTTTGCAAAATTACAGTGTTATGTTTTACTCAGAACTAGCTTGGGATGAATTCAAATATACGTAACATTTTTTTTATTTAAATTTTATAATATAATTTTTACGGGTTAAAAGTTGTCACTAATTATAGTAAAAAAAATATAAGAAACAAAAACATAATTTACGGCGGTTAAAAACAGCCACAACTTTAAAAAAAAAAAAACAAATATTCCAACTCCTCTTCCCTAAAATCAACCCAAATCAAGAAAATCTCAACAAAATCCAAAATTAGATATCAAAGCAAAATTGAATCATATAACTGATACAATGTCTAAGCAAAATCATCAATTGAAGGTTGCAAAGGCCCACGTCTTTTGAAAGAGATGAAGACAACAACAGTGAACACACTGGGATGGGATTGGCATATTACGGTCCATGTTTTCCTCCTCTGGAAATACGACGCCTCGCCTGAATACTTTTGCATTCGCCGCGATCCCTTCGATTCACACAGCATCTGCGCTGTTGGTGGAGGCAACAACGATGGGATAGGATTCTCGACGACATCGGGGTGAAGATTTGTAACTCGAAGCATGCCCTCCGCAAAACGCAGTGGCTGGTCCCGTTCAAACTCGTTGGTGCTTGTTCAAGTGCGTGCGAGTAAGATGGGAGTGTGTACAAGTCAGATCTCAGTGGCAATTGAGGTGCCCGTGATGGTGGTGTCAGTTCATCCCTCTTCTCAGTCTCAAATCCAAGGTGCAGTTCTTCAAGATCTCTTCTCGCAGCCTCATTTTATGCGTCTCCATTGTGTTTCAGACTAGGTTCGATGTGGGTTTGGAGCAGAGGAACATGGTGGGCGAGTTGATTTCTGGGTTGATTCAACTACATGGTCATCTTTCTCTCCAAAATATCAGTTGAAGGTTGCGACTTGAGAAGGCCCACGTCAGTGTTGATGGCGACAACGGTGAAGTCGCGGTGGCAGCGGAGTTGCGGATGGTGAAGGGGCTCCGGATCTGAGAGAGGTGCTTGCAAGCCATGGGAAGTGAAAGGGAAAGTTACATCTGTCCAGTTTTTAGTGGACAAGCATCGAACTAGTAGGTTCGGATTTCTAATCTACTTCTAATCAAAATATAATTTTAGAAAGGCAAAAAATAAACAAAGTATTTTTACAGAGATTAAAAGCAAACTTTTGAATATCTTACAAGGATAAAAATATGTTTTAGTCAAAAATTTAAATATCTAAACCATAATAATTCAAATTACTTTAAATCTATTTTAATGAATTAATTCAGGTTCAAATTCATTTTTATTATATTTTAATCTAATAAATTTATTTGGATATGGAGTGAATATTGATGGGATTTCTTAAAATCTAATCCATACTCACTAGAAATGGTAAACATTTGAATTAAACACTCTTCACTTCGAGTTAACTATCTATTTGTTTTGAACAAAGTTGAGCCGAATATTTTCTACCAAGATCAAATTGAAGATGTTTTGATCGAGATCAAGGCAAAGATATTCTAAGCCAAAATGAAATTACTCTCACCAGTGAAAGATACTCTCATCAATGATGAGTTGAAATTATTTTGGCTAAGACTGACTTGAAGATATTTTGTTGATGTTTTGAAAGTAGTTTATGATTTTAAAATAGTTTTAAGATTTAACTGATTTTGAATCGATAGCTAGATTTTAAGACCAATTCTATACCAATTTCAAAAAAATTAAACCAGTTTTTTTTTTTAATATGGATGTGGAATTTAAATCTGAATTGGGTTTTTAAAAACCAATCTTTGCCCACCTTTAACATTTATTGCGAAAGGAAATCCTAGTCCAAACCCAATTCGACCCGTTCTTGAACGTTGTTGCGTCAGTGTTAACCGTCCATAGCAAACTTTTGAGATCTTGAAGAACAAAATTTTACGTGGAAGAGATTTGTTGGATTGCATAACATTATTGGAGAATCATTTTAGCAAGCTCTGGCTTTTCTCCAATACATGCATACGTTTGCTGTAATTAATGAAATTAATGTGCACTGAAGCAGAACATCCTAGAGAAGTAGCAGGCGGGTTCCACACTTCCACCAAAGAGGTTTCCGAACATAAAATCCTTTATCGTATAATAGGCATTGTCCACTGCAGCTTCTACCCTATTATTTGAGTAAAAATTAGTGGCATATCAAGAAACACGTTATGGGTACTCCTTGATTGTATGAAAAAATGGGACACTGTACACTGATAGCAACAAATTAAAATTATGTTTTGATATATCTTTATCCAACTATATATGTCTGTGAGTCTGTCTGTCCTCTGCAACCTAAGACTTTGGTTAAAATTATTATATAAGGAATAATGCAATCTAACAAAAATAACAGGAATTAAAAAAAATTGAAACACAAAGCGCATTTTGCATTATGTATACATTGTAAAAATATACTATGTCTTAAACACATAAATCGAGTGATTTTTTTTATGATGTGATTTAGAATACAGACTTAGAGGGTGAATTAATAATATTAAATTTAATTTTAATCTTTTAAAAAATTATTGATCGTAATCTTCAAAAAATAAAATAAAATAAATAATATGATTCTCGTCACTATTTAATAATGATGTAACATATGCATTTAGATATGTTATGTCAACAATCATTTTAAGGTGATATATGACTAGATGTATCATGTTTGTCATGTTATCATTAAGTTGTGATAAAAAAAAATTATGAAGATTACAAATGATCAACAAAAAAAATAAATGAAAGACTGAACCAATTTTAATTGTATCTGTGGAGATTAAGGGTAATTTTTAACTTATTGAAGAAAAAGTAATTTGATATAAAATAATCTAGTTATTATTTTATAGATATCCATGAAATAATTTTTTTAATAATTTTTAAATATTTTTAAAAATGTTAATCGATGTATTATTTTTTAAAACGTAAGTTTTTAAATTATAGTTTTTTATATTTTATTTTACTTTTATCCTTCAAATATTAATTTAATTTTTATTACTCTATTTAAATAATAAACCAAGGTTTTATTATTTATTTTAACCGTTGTATTGTTTATAATATTTTATTTAATTTAACATTACACTTCATGACATTAACAATGATAAATGTTAAATTTTTTAAATAGTTTTTATTAGACAAATAATTTTAACAATCATAATGAAAATAATTTATCTATAAATAAAAATTACAAGAGTTTAATATCAATTAAAAAAACTAAAATTATAAAATCTAAAAAAATCCATAAAATAAAATTAGCATTTATATAGAAATTCATATGTTAACAATGATTTTTAAGATAATTATTGTAAATTCAACAAAATTATTATGTATAACAATTTTAATTGACTGATAATATAAAAATACCACTTAATTTTGTATATAATTATTACATTATTGAAAACCAACTGAATAATAATTAATACTATCATAAACTTTTGATAATTATCAATAAGAGAGAGCTTTTCAAAATCTCTACCTGTATTTCTTCGTAATATTATTATCCAAGAAAAATAGCCATAAGTTACATTTATTACACAATTAAATAGCTTGTTAGTTCGTCGTTCCTTTGATGTAAGATTAATAAATTGAGCATACGACTTTTCATGATCAAGAAAATTCAGAAACTTCAGTAGGCGAAAACAAATATAAAAAAATTACAAAATTTACACCGAAGAAAGTCAGCTGGGATGAGGTCACGAAGTGGACTGATGAGACTATCCTTAATAATTATATTTAATAATATTAGTCAGCAACTATACATCTTAGTTAGCAGAAACATGGAATTTGATTCTTTTGGTGGGCCTTCTTCCACTTATTCTCGCTGTCTTTTTTGTCCAATTAATTGATTGCCTTTAGAAAACAACCTCTTCATCTATGATTGCGTAAAAAGCAAAGGGCCTCCGTGAGGCAGAGCAAAAAGTTCAGAAAGCACCCCCATTCACCAACGCCCAGTCAGAACTGTCATGCCAAATAATTTATGGTCCAAAAGAAATAAAAATAATAATAATTGATTGCCTTGTCAACGTACCTTCAGCCCCATCCCTTATCAACTCAATTATTCTCATGCATATAATTATAATTAATTGAGTTTCCCCCTTTAGCACTAACTTTAACACGATAATATCCATAATCATTATGCAACAAGTGCATCAAATCAATATGAGGCAACAACCTATTTAGTTGCTTTGTCCATAAACAGCTAAACGAGTGCCAGGGAATTTCAATTTTGACTATGTTATTGGATTTGGTATAATCTCTTAATGGCTTGCCAAATGGATGAACATCCACGCGCTTTACTTGGACCCGTTAGCATATGGTTAAGTGTAGATTTGACCTAGTTGCTACAGTCAATTACTGCATTTCTTTTCAGGGAGGAAAAAAAAAAATAACGCAAGCAACTTAACACGCTAAGGTCTATCAATACTTGTTTCATAACGTGGGATATACAATAAACTTGGACAGATTTACATAGACTCTACTACTTTCATATTTTACATGCCTCAATTATCAAATTCACGATCACCAGCATCCGTAACCAAAATCTGATTTTCTTTTTCCTAGATAAACAAACACTCAAGTGTATGTTGATGCCTTTGTGGGGGGAAAAGGATTATGGCTAGTAGCTACCAATTTCCATGTGGGTAAATTGAAAATCCTATGAAAAAAAGGAGGGATGTAGAAATCAGATAGCCTCTATATGGGGATTTATAGTATATATAATCTACAAAAGAATCCAATGAGTGCCTCACAAAATTATATATCAACAGCATCAACTGGGAGGGAAACTGTCCTGTGCAAAGAGTGTGGAAGCAATGAGCCTGTGTAAAAACTCTTTGCAGTAACCATACCTTCTCCAGGGGATTCAATCGCCACGCAATTTTGGGCCCTTTGGGTGTCCGAATTGGGGCTGCTTTCATGGACATGAGGGTGACTACTGGAATCACAATTCCACTTGGTAGTAATGGGTTTCAACTGAGTCCCATTGTTGCCCCCTTTTAATGTTTCTGTCAGTGAAGGTGACAAAAAGCCATTTTCTGTTCTGTGCTCGCTGTTACTACTCTGCGAACATTGCCTAAACTGTCGATCCTTGTGATCTCTTAACTCCATTTGGTACTTGGCTCTGAGCCATCTGAGTTCCTTTTGGATCTCTTTCTCATAGTCATCCTCAAGGTCACAATAGGTCGATCGGATAGTAGAGAAATCATGACTTCCTGATAAATTTCTTGGAGAATTTGCTGCACTGGGGGAAAACTTGTTTTCCCAAACATCCTGTGCTTTGCCTTTAGTAAGAATCGATTTATCTAATTGCTCATATTGCTCATCAGAATGGCTTTGATCAGACTCTACTGGACTCAATTCACAACTTTCATGCTGATTCCATAACTCCTGATACTGCAAGCTGTCTAATTGGTTTGATATGTTTAGATCCCCTCTAGCATGATTGTCATACTCTTCAGATTGGAAGGTAATCTCCCCAAACCGCCCATGCATTGAAGCACATCCATGTCTACAACACTCGAGAAGTTGCAAGTTCTTGTTATCTGGATTGTTTGAAAGAAAATCCAGAGACGAACCGCTAGAAGTATGATTAGACACACAATTGTGACATAAACCTTGATTAGCAAAACGGGGAGTCTCATCAATTCCTGGTCCTGGTCTCCATTCAGGTACCAAGGAAGCAATTTCCCCATCTATCATATCTGCTATTCTGGTCACATCCTGATCAGTCATGTCCAGCTCTGCAACCATTTCAGTTGCCACACTTATTGCTGTGTCCATCTGTATGTCAAATGGGAAATAAATATTTCGGATGCGACCTGTGACAATCAAAGTCATACTCTTAAGCTTACATTCCATAAATACAAAAAATAAACAAATCACAGGTTTAAAAAAACACAACAACAAGTGGCATCCAATTCCCTACCTTCTTTATCAGCAATTCTTAGTCTCAAAAAGATACCGCCATCATCTTTCCTCTTGCCCTTGATGCTTATGTCAACATCTTCAGAGGGTTCATCATCATTATGGTACTCAAAAAGTTCAATTCCACTAGGTTCGATCTCAGCCGGATGAGGACCCCAGTCTCCTTCGTACCCAAAGCCATTCGAGTATTCATTACTGAAGTTACTATAGCTTCGATGAAGATCAAAGAATGGCTGTCTCATGAGAGGACCAAATTCATCCAATTTCCCATTGTCTACAGTTCTCAAATCATATTCATAATCGTCAATTTGAAGAAATGGATCATCTAAAAGCTCCCTTGCAGAAAGCCTTAGAGACACTGTGGCCAAGCATTTCTCAACAAATTGCCGCACTTCTGGATCCTTCACTCTATACAAAGCATCTGGCTTTTTCCCCTGGAAACAGAAAATGCCAATGAAATTTCACCACCACCGAACAATCCCTTATCCACAAGACATAGAGAAAGGGAACAAACTTACAGAAATAACTTTTTTGTAGATTTGAGCCGGATGAGTACATTCACTATAAGGATATTCAAATGTAACCATCTCTAATATGCACATTCCAAACGAATATATGTCAACTAACTCATTGTATGCCTCTTCATATACTTCTGGGGCCATGAACTCGGGCGTCCCTGGGAAAATAGAAGAGATGCAGATGAAGCCCCAACTAGAATCATTGATCTTTGTTATTACTAAATCATTTTCAAAAAAGGCATCAACAAAAGTGATTAGGTGAACAAATTGTTAATGGATTCTGAGCTGGCTACACATCTTTTCTTGATACCTTCTTACATGATATTTAGTGAAATTAAATAAACATACCTACACAATGAGCAGCATGAGATTTCCGGAGAGTTGCTGCCAAACCAAGATCCCCAATCTTCACTTCTCCTTGGTTTCCATTGACAAAAATATTATCACATTTTAGATCTCTATGGATCACCGGCGGGTCGTGATTATGAAGATAGAGAAGTCCGCTCAAGATCTGTCTACACCAATGCTTCACTGCTCTGATGTTAACTCTCTTGTGCTTTAGCCTATACCTATTTGACAATTAAAACAAGTGAAGATCAGAAAGAAGAAGAAACAATTCAACTACACAAGATCTAAAACGCACAAAAATGAATGATGAACAGAAATAATGTAGTTGCAACTGAAGAACTTACTGTCTAAGTGTACCGGATGTGAACATTTCAGTCACGAAGTTGATGTTCCTATTAGCAGTATCGACCCAAGAAGTGTAGAACTTCATAATGTTTCTGTGCTTCAATGTTTTCAGGAGATGAATTTCACAGTAAAGCCTCTCAAGATCTTCAGGACTTTGCAGGAAATCATACAACTTAACCTGGTTCCAAGCAACTTCAACCCCTTGATACTCATCGAATGCTCTATATCTGCATCAATTAAGAACCCAAGCCACACACAAAAAAAAATCAAATTTATCAGATACCCTTTTCAACAAAATGGAAGAAAAACATACAGAAACTCAATTTCTAAGCAAATCAGTTCTAGGCCAGACATATAACAAACTAGAAGAACCAAAAAAGAGTCCAAATTTAAGAAAAATGAGAAACGGTTATGACAAATGAAATAGGATGAACTTGTAAGCATACACTGTCTTTGAAGCTCCTTTGCCAAGGATTTCATTGTACTGCAAGAAACATGGAGAAAAAAACATTATGAAACTGAGGGAAAAAGGAGAACCAAAAGGAGAGAGATGAAGAGAAAGAGAGAGAGTAGTATACTCTGCCATATCTGCCAGTTGGATCAACTTCAACAAACTCAGACTCATCTGGTTCAAGGTGTGTGACCCCATTCATCCTCTGAATCTGCTGCACTTTGATGCTCTCTCTTTTTCCCCTATGATATGATTAGATTTCTCTCCTATGTCCTTCCTCTTTTGTTATGACACACGAACACAACCCGAAAGGAAGGAAGAGGGGGGAATAATATTTATTTTTTTTTAAATGATACTTTTTCCGCAACCTTTCGAGGATATTTTTTTTAATATAAAAAATATTAAAAAATACCCATCAAATAATTCACGAGAAAGAGAATAAAAACGGAGAGAGTTGAATATGAGAAGGCAAAACTGTATCTCTGCCACAATTTTTTTAGAGGATACAAACTACAAACAGAGCAACCCAACCCATGACGGAACGTGACAAATAGACAAGGAGAGAGACGTGCAAAGTCATCACCAATGTTTTTTTTTTTTATATAATTTTGATCCATCTATTAATTAACCATTTAAATTATAATAACTATGAGATTAACCAATTGAATCTATCGATACTTTTTCTGCTTTACTGGTTCAATCTTGTAATTTTATTCTTAAAGAAACATTAATAATCACAAGGCGTCAAAAAAAAATCACTACGCGACAACCCAGCACAGACAGAGCTGGCCTGTAAAGTAAAAAAAATGTTAAGTGAGAAAACAACGCCGCGGTCGTACGACCTACGAGACTCATGCTCAAAACCGAAAATAATGCAACAAAAAATATACTAGTTCGTAAGCTTCTTCTTCTTCTTCTTTATGCTAAAAATATTGAAGCACCAACGTTTGCTTTACTCGTGTAGGTGAAACTACACGTTACAAACGTATGACTGATCTGAGGTACCTAAGAGTGTGCTATCTTCCAATTATTATGTGTGTTTTTGGTTTAATTTTAAGTTGAATGAACACACATTAAGAATTCTAGATTTTTTATTCAACGGTCATTTAAAAGTCTTTCAATTCAACAAAGTTCAATGTATCGTATTCATTGTATCGGATTGATCTAAATCAAAATTAAACTAATTAAGGCTTGTTTAGAGTGGTTATGAGATTTTAGTTTTTGGGTTTTAAATGCAATTTTAAAAAAAAAGTTTGAAAAAAATAAGTTGAAATGGTTTTTAAATGATTTTTTAAATATTTTTACATCCATTTTCAGAATTGAGGAAAAAAATTTGTGGATTTGGTTATCAGGTTTGAAAAGTCACACATTTTTCATATTGAACAACAATATTTTTTGCTATCACCACTCTCACCACCACCTATATCACATTCGTCATTGTTACTGTCATCATCACCATCATTATCATTGTCATAATTGGTTGTTATCATCACGACCACAAGCATCGCTACCACCATTATTATCTTCATCGACATTACCATCACCACTGGCATTGCTACCACCATCATTAGTGTCTTTGTCATTGTCATCGCCACTACAACCACTACCATCACTTGGTGTTACAACCAACACCAACTTCAAGTCTTCATAGGGTAATTGTCATTGCTTATGGACCTGAACTTGGGTTATCTATCCAAGACCTGGATGAAGCTTGGGTGAAACTAAGTGGAGGTTCGAATCGACTAATGTTGAAGAATCAACAGATGAATTATGGTTAAGGATAAAATATCATTCGAAACCAGAGCTAGCTAGTTCTCCCACCATCGTCGCCACTCACTTTGCTACTACCACCACCACCATCAATGTCACTGCCACAACCACTAGTGTCACCACCATATCGTCACTATCATCGCCATTTGTATCACAATCACCACCACCATTGGTATCTCTACCATCGCCACTACTGCTTACTGTTGGTACCGAACAGTCACACAACAATTGAGTTAGAAAGAGAAAAAAGGAAAAAAAAATAACATATAGTGTTTATCATGGTTCATCCAATGTAGGTTACATCTAGCTTTTCTTTATATTATCCCCACACACTCGTTACAATGCACTCAGATTATAATGAAATATATAAGCTTATAAATCATAAACACCGTAGCTATTCATAGATCCAAGTATTCTACAAATAAAAAAACCCAGGCTCACAACAATACCAGACCTCAAAAAGATCTAGCTTATCTTTTGAAAGTAAAGTATAAGTCATACCCAACATTGCTTACATCACTACCACCATTATTGTTGTCATCACTACATAAAAACACTATTGAATTAATTTTAATACGATATAAAAATTTTAAAATAAGTTTAGTTGAAATTAACGATATTTTAATATCGATTTTTCCTAAACTAAAACTAAAAATTGATTATTTTAAAAAATTTCAACACTCAAAACTAAAAATACCCCAAATGGATCGTGAGGTTATTGGATTGGTTTTGATAATTGGTCATCTTTGAGGTGGCTACAGGTTTTTGATTATTAAATGTAATTTTTAGAACAAAATATGTTGGACAAAAATGAAAATAAAATGATTTTTAATTCAATTTCAAAACAATTATACATTGTTTTCAAAACAAAGGAAAAAAAAAAGTTTTGTGTGAATTTGATTTTTAGTTTTACAAAACACTCTCCCCACCATTGTCAACATTGTTACTCCACCATCACTATCATCAGTATCACTATTAACACCACTACTACTAATGTCATTGTTGTCACCCTATTATTATCATCGTCGTTGTCATACTCACCACCACCAAAATATCATTGTTTCTACCACTATTATTTCATAATGAAATGAGATAAGATAAAACGATTTACACATTTTATCTATTTTTAATTTGCAACAACTTTTTAAAAACTAAAAATAAACTGAAATTATAAACTTAAAACTAAAATTGGTTTTGATTTTTAAGAATTTCAAAACTAAAAACATAAAATTAGCTTGAATTGGTCCTAAGTTTTTCATTACAAATCTAAATCATTTTTTAATCTGTAGGCATTCAACCAATTGAATTAAACTCTGTTGATAAATCTAAATCATTTATGTATTTGTTTATCCATTGAAATTGTGACAACATGAATTCAGTGTTCGTTCACCAAAAAAATAAATGCTTTTGGAAATGTTGGTTGAAATTGTTTGAACAAAAATCTAAACATGCGCTATAATAGATTTGATTCTTGAATATTTCTTTGTTTAATCAGAACTAACCCTATAAATCAATGAATTAACTTTTAACTTTGGTTAATACATTTTAAAAATTGGTACTTAATTTTGTCTATTTTTTTTTCTTCATCTATGTTGCC
The DNA here is from genome assembly GCA_013407115.1 of Glycine latifolia. NCBI lineage: Eukaryota > Viridiplantae > Streptophyta > Magnoliopsida > Fabales > Fabaceae > Glycine > Glycine latifolia. The sequence continues at coordinate 27,263,633 of CM023950.1, forward strand.
CGTTGGTTAATATATTAACCGGGGGCTAGATAAAGATTAAAATATATTTTGTTATTTATATGTATTTTTTCTTTTTTTCTCATTCTTTCTAAATGTTTTGACATAATTTATTTTTCTCAAGATTCTACTGTAAAATCCTTTTTTCTATTTGTAGTTTTTTTTTTCTTTTGAGAAAATTTGGTCTACAAATGTTATGTTTAGCAAGTTAACTAAAAGTTAAAAAATTAATTTATTAAATTATAGTGAAAAATAAAAAAATAAAAAAAATCTTGATTTATTAAAAAAAATTAATAAGAAAAATAAATAAATACATTAAAGATAAATATAAAAAATTAATAAACTAGAAGTTAATATTTTAAAAAATGTTAACGTTTAAAAAAAATACTAAAAGTTACTAAGACAATATATTAGTAAACAATGTTACTAAAAAAAGCTTATTAATCAAGAAGCTAAATAAACTTTTCAGTTAATAAAAAAATTAAAAATTAATTAAAATATTTTGTCCAATATAATCAAAATGTTAAGCATGCTTAAATAAATGGAAATGAATTCAGCTGGTTTCTTTCAAAAAAAAAATGTCAAGCATGCCACCAAAAACAAAATTCAATCAGGCCTTTTCCATGCTGCTTTTTTATATAATATAAAAAAAAATTAGCATTTACTAAATAAGACGAGATCCTAAAGTTGATTTTTTTTTACTTTTGACCAAAAAATCTACTTTCTTTTAATAAAAACCGATTCTCCATTCAAAGTGTTACTGTGTTAATTAGGTCAATTTTTTTAAAACAAAAAAAAAAGCAAGTAAAGCTTTTTTATTGATGATTGATCAATAACCTGTATAACTCATGGTGTGTTGCAGGTTAGAAGCAAACGAGTTACAAAATTTCAGCTTGCACCCAATAAAACCCCAATCATCAACTTGTATTTATTATAAAAAAAAAAAAAAAGCAATATAGAGACTCTCCCCTGTTGTACACAATCGTCCCAGCATGATCCCTCCAAAGTTTTTTTTTTGTCAGCATGATCCCTCCAAAGTAAAATAATTGAAAATGTTTTCCTGCCTTTAGTTCTTTGGAACACAATGCAACAACTAAAAAATCATGAGTTTGAAGACGAGGAAGTAAGTTTAGTTCATCCATTGTTTTTATATTTTAATTTTTTATTTCCATATTTAATGTCGTGAATTAAAACAGTTTCATTATTTCACTTAGGAAGTAACATAACTTGTTCTAAGTAGTGTGGCCTGCTCTAAATGCTGAAGAAAGAGAGTAGCTTTGGGTCCAACGTTCAAATGATTTTTTTTCCAATTATTTTAAAGATGTAAAAGGATATCGAAGCTCAAATACTAATTATATTGTTGCCCTGATGAAGATTTTGAAATTTAAGCTGAATGATTTACGATTGAGTTTTGGAATGATATAAATGTTTTTGATTTCTAATTAAATAATAATTTTTACTGAAAAATGGGGTACTAGAAATGCTTTTGGGAAATATATTAGTTTATGTGATGAAGCAATACTAATATAAATGATTAGGCAAACAGTTCTTCTAAAAAAAAAAAGACTAGACAAGCAATCAAAAAAATGACTAGGCAAAAATGTAATTAGAGTCACTGTCTCCTCGTAGGAAAAAAAAATGGAGACACAATATTTATATTTCAAAGACGAATTTAATATCTTTTCATTTCTCTTTCAAGTTTTAGAAAACAACAATTTATATTTTTCGATGACTACTAACACTAGTCAAGAACGGTTGTTGTCATTATGTATTTGTAAGATTTTTTTTTAATCTTTGATGACGTAATGCTTTCTTCGTAATAAAGATTAATGAGTCTAATTAGAATCATGTACCTATGACGCTTTGTACGTTATTCATATTGTACGTATATTAATAAAGAAGATCACTCTTTTAATTATATTTTTTGGTATTGAGAGCACTCTTTTATTTTTACATTCAACAATATTTTTATGAAAAGTTTTGCATATTCTTATATGAATAGTATTAACACTATTCTTTTTACTTACAAACATTATTTTACTTGGTAAATTGAATCATAAAAAATACTGATGTTGTCTGCATTTTTCATTAGTAAAACATCATAAATTTCTTTTCTTGTTTTCAAATTGAATGACATATAATTCCAACATTCTCTATACATTGCATGAGTTCTTACACTATTTAACAAAAAAGTACAACTTGATTTTCTGACAGAAAAAATACAACTTTTTTATTATTTATATTTTCATTACTTGAATTATATTTATATATATATATATATATACTCAAATAATACAAGTGAGAAAATATTTACACAAATAATACTAATCACTATTATGTTGAAAAATCAATTACTCATAAATCGATTTTTCAACGTGAACAATTAACCTTTTTTTTTACCTTAGTTTAGAAATCGCTTCCCGAGAATGTTGAAATTATATAAATTAAGGTTTTTTTTAGGAATCGATTTCATAAAAGTGTATTTATTTTCTTCAAAACAATGTTATGAAATTGGTTCTCCAATAACTGATTTTTTATCGTTATTTTTTTAAATAAAGAAGACATTTTTTTAATTTTTATATGCTTTTTTATTTGTTTTAATTTGTTTTTTTTTACTAATTTATATTTATTAATTTATAAAAAATATAATTTATCTAGAATAGTATTTTAAAAAACCTTATTAATCTTTAAATGAAATTAAGTTTATCTAGATTGAAGTAGATGAAAAAAAAAAGAAAACTTAGATAAATAAATAAAAGTTTATCTAGAATAGTGACTTAGATAAATAAATAATTATTCATGTTTACGATGTTTTGTCGATTGAATGTTAGTGTGGTCCCAAAATATAAATTGTGGGTTAAAGATAAATTTTATTAACAAAAAATAAATTTTTAATTTTTAATATAAAATAAATTTTAAGGGTCATCATGTCTCTTCTCTATCCACACTAAAATGAACATCTAAGAATTGGATAAATCAAAGTGATATTCCATGGATGACATCTTAGGTCATTCAAATAAAAAATGCTTCCACTATGTAAGTTCGAGCCAACAACGTTAAATTTATGTCATGTTCTTTTTTGTATTTTAAAATTTTTATTGTATTATTTCAAATTTAAATATTTTTTCTATTATTGATAATTTTATATATATTTTTAATTTAAATATTTTAGTTCAATACAACTTATTGGTTACATATATATATTTTTTAATTGGAAATATGTATTTTAATAATCAAATAAAATAAAAATAAAAAGGAATAAAAATGCTCTATTTTTTAAATTTTGATATCAAAATATTCTATAATCTTTATAGGAGTAATGAAACGACATTACACTACTACTGTGGAGTCATGGTCAACTAATCAATTATTACACCATAAGAACTTTTAAACTAAGAAATAGAAATAAACAATATTTTTAAAAACAATATTGGATATATAGTTACATTTCATAAAATGTATGTTAGGATAAGTTATTCTCCAATCTTTTTTATTTTACAAATGTAGTAATGGAATATTAAATATTTTTATTTTTAACTAAACGATTTTTAAATCAACTTTTATTTTATTTTAGTAAAATATTTTAAAATAAATCTATTTAATAGTTGAAATATGAATTAGAAAATAAAATATATGAAAAAATGTGTTCAATGGAATATGTGTAAATGTTTTTAATATTTATAATAAAAAATTATTATAGATCATCATATCATTATGTCATGTTAAATATTTTATTTCATTTCATCCATGTCTTTCTTTACCTTCTAAACACATGGTTATAAATCTACCGTTATGTAAAATATTTTTATTTTTATGTTGTTATCAGAAATTGAGCAGGTTCTCAATCTTAAACTACAAAGTATTTTCATTTTTAAAAAAGATTTCAATAATACAAAAATAAAACTATTTTCAGTTTAAACAATTTAAACATAAATATAAATAATTGAAAATAATAAATAAATATTTAAAAAATTAGATTAAAAAACCAAAAAAATATTAATAGAAATAACAAAAGACATAAAAAATGTTTAAAATAAAACCAATTCATAACATTGTTTTGAAAAAAAATACTGTTCACATTGTTAACAGTAAACTATATCATTTGTATAAATATTTATTTTATTTATATTATCTACGTAAAAAAAGTCTAGTATTTGTTTTTTTAAAAATATAATACTTATAGTACGGGAAATACATCTCCCATCATTATCTTGATGTAAATCATCTTAAGATTCCAAGTTTGATTTCTTTCCGAAGATGCCGTACACTTAAGAGTAAGAGATAAAGAATAAACTATAAAGCATAACCCCATTTTGAGGCCTAAAGCTAGCCAACAATGAATAAAACAAACGGGCAAAAAGGAAAAATTAAAGTAAGACCATGTTAATTATCTATTTCACACAACCATTTCCCCCCCTTAACTATCAAATGACATGCCATCCATTAACATCCACTTTCAATCAAAATATAACATGGAAACAAAAGGAAAAATCCATTAAACAAACATGAAATAAATTCGTAGATCATTTTCTGAAAGCCATTTCATAAGACCAATAAACATACTTCATAAATTACGGTTCTAATAAATACGGGTTTAAATTAATTCATTTTCAAAACTAATTTTCTACCATTTTAAAAAACTGATTTTTTACAAAAAGTTAAAACGAAACATACACAAAGACAAAAAAAAAAACCTTCGATCGAAATCATAAATACTTGGGATCTTGCCTTTAAACGTGTACGAATGATCTCAAGTGCAAAATGAACACGTGTGCTGTATGGAGGTTAGGGTGCATCGATTATCAACAGCAGCACATGCACACACAAGTGGGATCCTATGCATCTCTTCACCCAATGTTTTGATTTTTATACTAATTTAATTAAACAGCCAGTCAATTCACACGCAAATCTCCTGTTATCCTTTGTTTATTTGGTAGAGGATTTTGGGACATTCATAGGTGGCGAGAGGATGATCTAATTAAGTGAGTTAAAGATTGATTTTTCTGGGGTGTTTTGATTAGTAGATAATAATTAATTTTAAAATTTTGATTTTAATTATAAGTAAACTTATAATAAGTGGATTTACGTTTTGATATTTTTTACCCAACAGAGTAATATTCATAAATGAATATTCATTGAATTATATTAATTACATCATTTTTAGATCTACCAATTACTTCAAAGAGCATGGTCATGAGTTTTATAATATGCAGGATGTTAATATTGTATATTATATACACAAATTTGTAATAAAAAGTGCAAATTATACGTATAATATTTAAAACTTAAAATAAATAATAGAGTTGTAAATATATATATCCCCAATAGGTAAATAGATTGACCCTATGTATGAAAATGTCTAAACTTTAAATAAAGGCGTATCAATCTACACCAAGGATTTTACTCTTTTAAAGTGAGTAAAAATAAAGTCAATAATTTTAGATGACCAATAAAATCAATTATTAACATTATAAATATTCATAATTTGTTATATATATATATATATTATAATTTACAAATATTTGAGATTGGTTGATTTCTGGAGAAAAAAATTAATTGGAACAAGTTTTGAAATCGATTTATTTGAAAAAGAAACTATAAAAATGTCTTTTTCATTTTTAAATTTTTGCCCAGGAATAAAAAAAACGGAAAAACTCATACCAAAAAAACTAATGGGCGGCAAAACATATTGGCTGAAGTTCTTTTTGAAAACACATGAAAAGCAAGCAATGTATTGAAATCTCAATCATTGATGGAGCACCATACAAACATTATCCAAACAAACGCATCATAATAATGTTAAGGTATCGATCAACAAAGGGGAAAAAACCACTGAAGAAGGACAGAACGAAACTGAAGCTGCTAGACCTCATAGTCATATATATATATATCATTTTCATCGATCTCTGTATTTATAATATGACAGGTGACTTGGCCACGGTATGCGACACGAATTGAAGCAACGTAGAACAACGACGCAGGGTCGCATAATGAAGGTGCAATCGTTTTGAGACACAGTTTCTATTAATTTGCATGTTATTGTTCTAAATAGATATAGATAGTGGTGGGTGAATGGTGATGGGTCGTGGACTCACGGTGGTGGTGAAAGGTGGCGGCCGGTGGTGAGATATATAATACGTAAGAGAACAGTGCGTGAAAAATTAAGAATAGTGAGTTGAGACTAATTACGTACGATAAGATATGAAGGAAGAGGATTTTATATATGAAAGTCCCTAAGATAATTACGTATAATAGTACAATTCTAAATAATGACTTAAATTGTTTTAAACTATTATTTTAATTTTTAATGTCTATGTTACAAATGATAAATGTTTATTTTCAAATTTATAATAAATAATTTTTTAATATATATATTAGGTTTTATATTTTTAAGGAATAATTTAAATTATGACATAATTTCAGTTTAATAATTATTGATATTTTTAAAAAATATTTATATTTAATATAGAAATAGAGATAAGGTATTATATACTAGTATTTTTGCTTGAGGAAGCATTGACAAGATTTTTGTTTTGTTTTTATATACCTATAATACATAATCAAAAAAATAATTTTCAATTTACAAATTAATAGTATATTATAATTAGAATTTACAACAAATATTTTTAAATTTATAAATTATATATTGAATTTATAATTTATAATAAATAATTAAATTTAAGATATAATATTTTTAAATTAAAAGAGATATGTGTTAGAGAAAATTAAATATATAGATAAAAAGAAGATGAGAGTAATTCAATAAGATCGATATATATATTAAAAAAAAGAGATATATTTTAAAAAAATACTCTTATTCAAAAATAAGTTTTAAAAACACTTTCATTAAAGATGGAAATTTAAATTTACAAGAATAAATTGTTGAATGTTTAAATAATAAAACTGCAATCCAATATTCTTCCTAGCTAGCTAGGACAACTTTCAGCATCTATATCCCTAAAACCAAATAGTTAGGTTGAATGCTCTATCAAATTTAAGGCCCGTAACCTATTAACTCTCCTCATCTGAATATTTACACTGCTTATTTTGGTATCACGAAACAAAGAAACAATAATTTCGGCAGAGATGTCTATCATTTTGTCATTTTGACATGTGCCTGAGTTGGTTCATACAGAATCTATCAGTATGAGCTCTGACAAGGCTTTGACTAACTCATAAACCATAAATTAATATTGCGTCAGGTATTTGCCAAATTATTATTATTATTATTATTAGAAGTTTTAGGCAGTTAAATATATGTAGACAGCTTATAGTCTAGCAGAAAACAATACCATTTTCATGTACGTACACCGCCAGGAAACTAAATTTTATTAATTCAATCGGTTATGGTTCATAGTGTATTGGAACTGGAAGCCAAGCCATCACTTGTGCTGCCTCAGTGCCTCGCACACCCATTGTTTTAGGGTTTAGATAGTGATTTTCAAATTCTAGAGTAGTGTTATATTTTATCTGTTTTTTAATCTCAACGGTCCCTTCAACAAACAGCTTAAGATTTCATGCAGTTTGCCTACAAGATTACAACCCTCAAATTGTGATGAAGTTCAAAGCCCCAAAAAAATGATGAAAATCAACTACGGTCTACGGGAAACATGCGCACATGAGATGCTTTACAAGTCAGCGAATGCGTCCTAGTGCCAAGTACTTTATAGTATGACACAAAAGAACACCAAAGGATTTGTTTCACCAAAAATTTAGCACACACTCTCATGTCCAACTCACTCATAAAATTATTGGTTATATTTATTTATATAATATAATAAATCTGTACATATTTTTTATAATATTGTTTTTTTAATCTTTTTTTATTATATCACTCCTCTTCTTACATTTTTTTTATTTCACTCTATTTTTTATATAAAATATTGTACAAAATTAAGCCCAATTAACATTTCTTTAAATAAAAAACGTGGATTTAATTTGGAACCATGTGCCATGCACGATTTATCCTGTTGTGTTACTTGTGTACGTGGTACACGTACGTTTAGTTTGCTCTAATCCATAAGTAGAGGCTCCTTTGATGTACATGTACTTAAACCGTGCCATTAATTGGGTCCCTAGAAAGCTTGGGTAGGCAACTAGTGGCCAGCAATGACACTAATGTTAACTCACCCAGCTATGCATGTCTTTAATATTATGGAACATCCAATACGTAAGGCTTCCCATAAAAGTTTCTCAAGAAAGCATTGGTTGTCCTAGTGGCTGGCTAGCTACATTATAATTCTTGTTATGATTCGTTATCTTATTTATTGCAATCGATAAGGATGAGAATTTTCTTTCTTTCAATTGGTTATATTTTTCTTTCCATGATGTGGAAAGGTCCCTTTTCATTTTTAGGGTTAGTTACTAGTTAATTATATGTTTTTTTAATACATTATTTATTATTAATTAAGAATTGTTTAAGTTACCATTTGAATCAATTTAAAAAATAAAGGATCAAAATAAATTTTATAAAAAATAAATGAACATACTTAACAAAAAATAAAATAAAAGATAAAAAATATATCATTTGATCAATTTATTAATATAAGTTGATTAAAAATTTGTAATGTCCATGTATACCCGTGTGTGTGTTGTTCTCCCTTTTTTTGGGCAACATGTATATTATTCTTGGTGGTACTCACGTCCATCAATCAAAATTTGGGCCTCAGCCCTCAAGCCTTTGGGTTATGTTTCCTACATTTGTGAATTTTCCAATACACCCAATAAATTTTGTTTATTCCAATAATGCCATTTGTTTATTCTCTTTCTTAAAAGTGATACACCCAACTTTTCTTCATTTTTCCTATGTTGGCTCGTTCTTCAATTGTGATTTTTCATTTTGGATCCGTGGTTTGTGTTTGATTTGACATTGTTGTTTTGGTGGTGACAGAGGTGGTGTTCATTCGTGGTGGTTGGTTCGTATGGGTTTATCGGAGCTTCGTTGGAGGTACGTCTCTACATCCAGCATTGTCAAAGCATTGTCACAATCTATATGGTTCACACGGATTGCCAATCCCTATAAGTATTTTTTTAATTATTGTTTATAAGTGTTTTTTTCTCTATAAATGTTTTTTAATTAATGTATTTGTGAAGTGTGTAAAATTTGTTGTATACCAAAAAATGTATTTGTTATTGAATTTGTATTAGTCCTTTGAAGAAATATTAAATTAACATTGTAATATTTATGAATATTATTTTATGTGTATAGTTTGTTAATGAACATTTATTTTTAAATTGTTTGTTAAGATTGACAACGATGAGTGGATGTATGACAATATTATGTCTGAAGAAATTAATATGACTAAAGACAACAGAGACGCACCTTCTGCGTTTGAAAACAACAAGTGTTCAGTTAATTGTTTTGATGTCTTCAATACTTCAAAGGTATTTATATGATATTGTAATTGATAAAAGTAAATAAATGAATTATTTTAGAAGATTAAAGATGTATTATCATTTTTTGTAGGTGTGTAATTCTTGTGAGGAGGTATTGCGATGAGCTCGTAGTGTTGCATATGAGATTGATTTTGTAGTTGTGATAAAGAGGTCTAACACAACAACTGGAAAGAGGACAATGACCTCATTTATTTTAATTGGTTGTGAAATGAGTGAAAAGTATAGAGCATTCAACAAAAATTTAGTATGGACGACGACTAGCACTCGAAAGTGTGGTTGTCCTTTTAAGTTGCTAGTGAAACCATTCGTAGGAGGTGAAAGCTGGATGGTGAAGTTAATATGTGCGACTTATAATCATTGTTTGGCTAAGTCATTGACTGGACATCCATATGTTGGTCATTTAACTAAGGATGAGAAGCTTATTGTTACTGATATGACAAAGTCAAAGGTTAAATAAAAGAATATTCTTCTAACTTTAAAGGATCACAATTCGGAAAACTGTACAACAATGAAACAAGTCTACAACGCAAGATATGCGTACTGTACTTTTATAAGAGACAATAATACTGAAATGCAACAATTAATGAAACTTCTTGAATGCAATATGTATATCCATTGGCATAGACTGAAGGATGAAAATGTTTTACGTAACATATTTTGTTACATTCGGATGCAGTGAAATTGATAAATGCATGTCATTTGATATTCCTCATAGACAGTACATACAAAACAAACAGGTACAGACTCCTTTTCCTGGACATTGTTGGTGTGACACCTACTGGGATGATATTTTCAGCTGCTTTTGCGTATTTGGAGGGCAAACATATAAACAATCTTGTTTGGGCTCTTGAACAATTTAGAGGTCTTTTCTTAAAGAGTGGAGTTTTCCCTGAAGTTATTGTTACTGACAGAGATTCAGTACTGATGAATGCAATGAAAATTGTTTTCCCTGGGACAACCAACTTGTTGTGTCGGTTTCACATTAACAAGAATGTGAAGGCAATATGTAAAACCCTTGTGAGACAAAACAATGTATGAGACTATGTGATGGAAGTATAGGGGAGTCTTGTAGATTGTGCTTCTGAAAAAGAATATGATGACTATCTTATGAAGTTTGAATGTGTTTGCGCATCGTGGCCAATGTTTGTTTAATATATGAAAGATACGTGGTTGAATCCGCACAAAGAAAGATTTGTAACGACATGGACTAATAAAGTAATGTATTTTGGAAACACTACAACTAACAGGTATGAAATCCTAAACATTATTATAATTGTAATGAACAATTATTGTGTTGGATGAAATGCAATTATGATGTGTTCAAAATTATAGGGTTGAGTTTGCTCATTGCAACTTAAATAAACTATTATAGAATAGCCTTGGAGATCCATGTAGTGTTTGGGATGCCATGAACAACATGATCGGCATGGTGCCAAGTGTAATGCCCGGCCACTTGCAGGATCAAATGACTGTTCCTACATACCAACACAAGACTTTTCAGTGTGCTTTGTCCTCACTCACACACTTCCTGAGAAACTTCCCAGGAGGTCACCCATCCCATAATTGCTCCAAGTCAAACACGCTTAACTATGGAGTTCTTAAGTTATGGGCCACCAAAAAGTAGATGCACCTTGTTGGTATAGGTAGTACCTATTATTTCCTTTAAGTTATTCTCAACTGTACAGTCTCATACCTGCACAGCCTCTAGATCCCTCTCGTTTGGGTGTGTATTCAATTCATTCATGTACCCCTCCTACTGGAAGCCTGCCAGGAGTCGCTCCTTGTCCGTGCCTCATTGCACCGACGATCACTCCCCGTCCTCGTCAGCGCTCGGGATGTTACATCAAGGTATGCGTTAAACGAAATTGTTGCAAAGTTTGAGCAAGTTAATTATGCAGGCGTTGATAGTTCTCGTTGTGGATGTGTGTTGAGAAGTACGCATGGTCTTCCTTGTGCATTTGAGCTAGCTAGATATGTTCTTTACAGCATACCGCTAGACACCGTCCATATGTTTTTGTGGAGGTTACATTTCTCAAACCAAGGTGTTGATGAGTGCGAAATCCACATAACTAAAGATATGAAAGCAATATCCAAGCGATTTGAAAGTCTTGATATGTGTGGCAAAGTGACTCTAAAGGTTAAACTCAAAGAACTAGCATATCCTGATCTAACTTCCATGTGTCCTCCTCCTGAAAAGGTACAGACAAAAGGTGCTCAAAAGAAACATCTTACCAAACATCAAAGATCAACCAAGCGAGATCCATCTTATTTTAAGTATGTGAATGCGTTACATTCTCAGCGTGATAGTTGTTCGTCACAAAAACGGTCTGCATCAATATCTACACCACCTATATCGATGGGGTATATTCCAATGTTAGATCAATTTCTCCCGTGCATGAAGAATTTCATTTTAAATGTATGTGTTGTTCTGATGGTAACTGTGGTTATCATGTAATTGCGGCCTTACTTGGTTATGGTGAAGATTCATAGTCTCTAATGTGCAATCATTTGCTCAAAGAACTTGCACAATGGTCTGATGAGTATATACCCTTGTTTGGAGGGTTACATAGATTTGAGCAGTTAAAGCGGTCCCTCCTTATTGATGGATTGTCAAAGGTAAAGGTTTTATGTTTTGTTTTCATATGTATTCGATAATTTATTTTGTTATTCTACTAATACATTTTGTTACTTGTAGGTAGCAATGGATAAATAAATGAATATCACTGATATGAGTTATGTGATTGCTTCACAGTATAACCTCGTATTTGTTTCTCTTTCTTCATAACAAAGTATGACGTTTTTCCCTCTTAGAAGCCAACCGCCTAGAGATCCTATTGTACATCACGTCATTTGTATTGGTCATGTGTATGGAAATCATTTTGTTCAGGTATTATGTATACAGTTTTATTTGTTTTCAATTATTACACGACATGTAATTAATAATAACTGTATGGTCTATAATTTTGTTTAGGTTTTATTGTTAGACGAATGTCCTATGCCATCAACTATTTTGTTATGGTCAAGACATTGTCATTCTCAAACAAAAGAGTGACCCACTAGTTATGTTAGTCGAATGCAGAAGTATACCAATTTGACGAGGTTACCAGCAGATTATGTTGATATAGGACGTTACTGTGAAAATTTTGTTATTGTTTATTTAATTTGTATTTGGATTACAAAAATGTTTACATTTGTTATTGAATTCAATTATAACGGAGACATGCATAAGCAATACTAAAATACAAATTAAACACAAACAAGTACAATAGTCATCCAGTGTTAACATGTTTATACTCAAATACACCTCATAGAAAACATAAATCCTCAAACTCCATCGACACTATCTCTCTGTTGTCCATCCCTCGTTTGTTTAGACCGCACATAAACATTTCAATGATCAGATACACCTCATGCTAATCTGATACACTAATCTGTTATAGTGTATGCATCAGTGCCGACAGTAACCATCCGAAGATTTATCATTTGTTGCAACCTCTATGCAATCCTTTGACACACGGCCTGATACAAAATGTAAAAACATTTTACACAGTAAGGCCAATATTTTTTTAAATGACACTAACAAAAAATAGAAGTTATTGTTACCACTGCATGTCGAGGCATGTCAACATCAACGACTGTTGTTGCATCTGGAGGTGGAACGTGTGGTGGATCTGGTACACAATGATGCACGGTGGGAGGACGTCTAACAGACTCCCTAATCTATGGGCGGACTCATGAAAGGATGAGATATTTGGTAGAACAATCCATATAACCTAAAGCACACTCACTAGGAAAAGTGACAAGGTCTCCAGTGGTTGCAAGGTATTGCGAAAAGTGTAGCCATCTGTCATCAACCTCCTCTGTCGATGGGGAAGGCCAGCTTTGAAGGCACGATATATGTTGATCGAATCCAAATTGTCTCAGAACCCTCTCCGGTTGGTATCCAACAAACACCATCTGTCGTCAACGTATCCAATCGCTTATGATAGATTGTTGCTGGTAATGCCTTCCCAGCCTTACAACGACTGGCCCGTGGTTGGCTCTCTTCATAGTCCTCATCTGCAACCATGTTCACAATTGTAGGAAAATCCTTTTATATCCAACACTATAGTTACAAATACAATGAAAACAAATCAGGCGTTACAATATACCCAAACGAAATGAATAAACATAATTCAATTAAAATGACAAAAGTACCTAAAGTAGACTGATATACCCTGCAACATGCCGTGGTGCTGAGACGTATAATTTAAATTGTCATACATATGTTGGAGTGCAACTGCTCCCCAACTAAATCCTCCGACCTGCTGCAAATCACTAAGTGCCTCCAAGAATACCACACCGATATGTGTGACACCCTTGTTAGCAAAGATGGTGCAACCTACCTGATGGAGCAAATATGCTCAAGTTGCAATAGTCCATTGCATTGACTCACACTTGAGACAATAAACGTCTCGCAGCCAAGATAGCTGAACATATGCTTCGTGACATTGTTGCGTCTTTGCTTCAACGTCTTTGGCAGTCACCTCGAGTAGCTCAACCAATAATTGCACAACCTCCTGTATATCTATTACATCATAGGTCTGGAAGGCACCTATGATTGGTAGATGTAACAAGGATGCAACATCATCTAGCATAATATTGATTTCTCTTATCGGCAGATGAAAGCTACTGGTTTCTTTGTGTCATCTCTCCACAAAAGCATATATTAAACCCCTATCACTTGTCTCTAATGAACATGTAATAAACGGGCTTAAGCTAATAGCGATCACTAAACCTGCAATTTTGGGTGTAGGCCTTCCAAATTTTTGCACCTTCCTTCCATAAGACGCCAACTTCAACTCAGGGCGTTCCTAGAATTGTTTTTACTTCATTAGGACACTTCAAATGACATAAATTTGTAAATGGAAATATATTTAAAGACAATACTACCTCCCCTGTCCATACTTTGTCTGCTACATGATCAACATAAAGTGACAACACTGTATCAAGGGGCCAGCCAGGAAAACTCTTAGCATCACAACTTCTATCATCAACAATAGGAATTTCACCCACGTCATCACATTGGTCAGCAAGCACATCCTCTACAACAGGAGCACCTGCCCGTTATCTTCGTACCAATGCTGTCGACCTTCGGCATTGGGCGGCTTCTTCTTCGTTACCATTCACGTCTCTACTTAAGGCTCTGTTGACAACTCTACTTAAAGCCCAATGTAATCCTTGTGTTCAAACCATAATCTATAATTTTGGCAAATTGTTAGATTACCACTTCAAATCAACCCAAATCAATGAAATCAATTTAAGTTATTTTCATACAATTTGAACATTACAAAAAAAATCACATGTATTCTTTATTATCAACTTTAAGTACTAAAAAAAATTCAACACATACGAATTCATTTATTATTTTTACCTTCAAATTAAAAAAAAAACACATACCATTTACTTTAGCACAATGGTTATTCGAATTTGATAAACTTAATAGTACATACAAATTAAAAAAAAAAGTTATTTACTTAGTAAAGGCAATAAACTAATTTATCACAAAAGAAATCATCATTCACATTTGAAATTCATATAGATTACCCAACAACAAATACTATTCAAATATATTGTTTAAAGCAAATAAACACATTTTGAAAAAAAAAACCAATTTCATCTAGACCCTTACGAATTTACAATCCATAAGTCTCCTATGGATTGACAATCCGTAAACTTCTTACAGATTGGAAATCCATATGAGCCTTACAGATTGACAATCTGTAACATTCATATGGATTGACAATCCATATCAACCTTATGGATTTTCAATCTATTTTCTTCTTACGGATATCCAATCCGTATCAACGTTTACCATATGCCTCATTGTTCTTTCTTACGGATTGTTAATCCGTACTCATACGGATTGCCAATTTGTAACATCAACCAAGCCTAATTTTTTCCCAATGAACCTAAACAACGCTGTTAAAATGAAAGGATGAACTTACGTGGGTGACGATGGCAGAAAACAAACAACCACAACAACGACAACAACCACGAACGCCCAATAATGAGAACCAAAAATGAACTAGTACGTGAGTGAGGAGGAGAAGATGGACAACGAAAACAAACCACTGCGCAATGGAAGGAAAGATAAGAAAGAAAGCCTGAATGGTGTATAGGGAAAAAAAGGTTGTCCATACTTAACCCCTTTTAAGCATGGGTATTTGTGGTATTTCATTGTTCAAAGCTGGGTGTATAAGAAAAATACTGGTGTAGGAAGCATAACCCCAAGCCTTATCAAGAACGTGATTAGGTTGGGCCTTTAAATAGCCCATCTCTTCTTGAAGCGAAGGATTGATAGGCTTTGTTATTTCATTCCATTTTTCTTCTTATAAGTTCACCTTCAACTTTTTCAAACAATTTGTCAAAATTACCCTTGATGGAAACTTGTTTCCGGTGCATTATAGGGTATCAGTGTAATAAATAACGGAAACATTTTTTTTATGTTCATTGTTTTAAAAAATAGATAAAACAAAAAATTACGTTATTTTTTTAATGAAAAAATTAAAACCACAAAAATACATTTCCCTTATGTATATTAAATGAAGTGTACAACTCAATATATTTTCATTATGTCTTTAACTAAATAAAACTTATGCTTTAAAAAACATGTAACCAATGAGTCAATATTAGTCATAATTAATATAATTATGTATTTTTATCAATAAAAAATATATTTTTCCAAAGATATTTAATAATTACATTAAAAAAATACAGGTCTCTGACTTTATTTTATATATTTAATAAATACATTAATTACTTTAATTACATTAAAAAATTCATATGGCATTTAATATTTATATTTAGAGTGTGTTTGACAATATCTTTTAGCTAATTTTTAATTTTTTAGTAAAAAATTGTTTTAATTGTTTGATAAACAAGTTTTTAGTAGTTGTTAATATTTTTTGAAACCCTAATTAAAATAATATTGTTTAAGATGTTAACTTTTAGCTTATAGTTTTTTTAATATTTATTCTCTTTTTGTCCTTAAATGTTTATTAGATTTCATTTTTAATCTTTTTAACTTAAGATAATTTTTTTATTATTTTTAGCTTTATGTAATTTTATATTTTCATCTACTACAACATGTAATTTTACAAAACACTTATGATTCAATAAGTTAACTTTTAGCTACCACATATCTTTTTAACTTTAAGCTAGTTTTTCCAAATACAACATTATATTCGACAACATATTTCAGCTAGTTTGTAGTTTTTGTACTAGCTGAAAAGTTCATTGGATATTCGGTAAGAAAATTTTTTTTATTAACTTCTAGCATTGTTTGAAATACTATTTGAATTACATTTTTTAAAATGTTAACTTCTATCCTTTTATATTTTCTTATATTTTTATCCTCGATATATTTATTCATTTTTCTTGTTATCTTTTTAAAATAAATCATGATATTATTATTTTTCTGTAATTTTACACTTTCCAACTACTTCAACAAGTAGTAATACCAAACACTTAAAATTTAATAAGCTAATTTTTAAAGTTTCAGCTAATTTTTTCGAACATAGCCCACCTTAATAAAAAACATATTTATAAATTAATTATACGTAATTACCTTAACTAAATATATTTAATAATTAATTTAATTACACATATTTAATATTTATATATTTAATAATTACATTAATTACTTTATATACAAAAAATAAATTTGATAGATAAAATATAATAAGTTTCTTTTTTAAATCAATGATTCTAAATGTATAAGGGGATATTAAGGAGTGAATTGAATGATTTATGTAATTTATATTATTAGTAGTCGTAATATATAATTTTATCAAATATATTTAATTTAAGAATATAACTTTTTAGTTTCAAGTTATCAACTAGTTTTGCCGTCAAACACAACGATTATATTCAACAAGATATTTCAATTAATTTTTAACTTTTTTTTAGTTGAAAAACTCATTTTAATTGTTAGGTAAATAAACTTTTTTAGTATTTTTTGTAACGTTACCTCTAGCTTTTACCTTTTTATATTTCCTTTCACTTTTATCATCAATATATTTATTCATTTTTCTTGTTACCTTTTTCAAATAAATCGCAATATTTTTTTTTGTCATTTTACATTTTTTTAACTTTTTCAACAACTAATTTTATTAAATATAGGCTAGTTTTTTCAGGTTTCAACTATTAGCTTTTCCGAACATAGTCCACCTTAATAGAAAAACTTATACATATAAAATAATTACAAGTAATTACCTTAAGTATGTATATTTAATAATTAAATTAATTACATATATTTAATATTTTATATATTTAATAATTACATTAATCACTTCAGATAAAGAAGAAATTTGATAGAATAAAATATAATAAGTTTATTTTTTAAATCGATGGTGCCAATTGTATAAGGGGATATTAACGAGTAAATTGAATGCTTATATTTGACTTGATTATAGAAAAATTAATGAAAAAATTCATTAAGGAATGATATATAATTAGGAAGACAAAAATTAAAACTATTATTCTAATTTTGATAAGAGAAAATTATTGTGCCATAATTATTCATAAAATTGATTTGTGTGTAAATAGGTTAACAGGTGATAGATGAGAGCGGTAGGTTGCTTCTATAAGCAACAATTGTTTGTAATTTAAATAATATTTTTTATTTAAGAATTAATTCAAGGGACTCATTGCTTTAAATTGTATTATTAGAATAATATATATATAAATTACTTAATTTTGATGTGATATTGTGAGAATCAATTAATAAAAAAAATGAAAATATCTCAAAATAGTTTGCTTAAATACATTAATTAGAGATGTTTCATATATAACATAAGAAGACTTTAGTTGGATATTATTTTGAATGTGCTAGAGATTTTGAAAGGCATTACTTAAAAAAAAACAATGATTTTTTTATAGCTTTAATACATTAGAAAATACTTGAATTATTTGAGAATTTTTAACTACGTCTCTAGATGAAAAAATAATTATGTTTAAGAGATAAGTGTAAAATAAGGATTTTATCACATGTGTTTGATAAAATTAACTGATAAAAATTAATCGAAGCTCAAATAAAAACTAGCTTTTGTTGTTTGTCTATTTACATATGAACGAAAGCTTATTTTCCTTGGATAAAATAAATAATGTAAACTTGTTTTCGTCAATGATATTGTTTAGAAAAACCAAAAATAAAATAAAATATGGAGTGTAAACTAGGAGGAGGTTTTGAGTGTTGACAATTGACATGAACCGTAATTCCTGTCTGGCGCTTTTGCAAGAAACAATAAAGTAGAAATGGATAAAAAAAACTTAAGGCCACCCATAGCTGACACGTAAGATATGTATTAAGCGAAAATAAGGAGTTAAGTGTTTAAAGTTTGATAAGAGTCAAAGTGAGTCGCTCCACCGTGTACGAAGGAGGTGCATTGGTCCATTATCTATGGCTAATGGAAGTGGAAGTAGCACTTCCATTTTCCATTTTCCAATTCCCAGTAGAGTAGGCAAAGCCAAATCCAAAGGGAACACATTCATTCAATTGCAATTATTTATATTAATTATTAATAATTCATAAATTCATATATCCTCCAATATTGCGTGTTGCCAGCACTCCAATCCCCTCCCTCAACTACCCGACAAGTTTCCATTCCCGGCATCTCCTCCCAGCCTACGTACCCCAGATACCTTAAATTCGCTTCATAACCCAATTTCGTTCCTTTGCCGACCAACTCGGTTCTTTTTTCTTTCATCTTCACCTATGGCCATGGCTTCTTTGATTCAGTGTTCTGCAACTTCCCTCTCCGCTGTCCCCATCACTACCCGTTTCACCAGGACCCACAAGTCTCGCCTTCGCTGCTCCTTAGATGCTAATGTTTCTGACATGAGCGTTAACGGTTTGTAATTTCACTTTCTGATCAATTTTCGATGTTACACTTATCTTACCAGTATCTTCTTTTTTCTTTCTTTTTTTAATCTATTGATTTTCGTTCTGGGAGTGTTGTGTGTTTGCGATGTGTCGCAAAGTTTAGATAATAATAATTCTTATACCGAAACTTTGACATGGCAGCGCCAAAAGGGTTGTTTCCTCCGGAACCTGAACATTATCGAGGACCAAAACTGAAAGTGGCAATTATTGGAGCTGGACTTGCAGGCATGTCAACTGCAGTGGAACTCTTGGATCAAGGCCATGAGGTTTAGCTCCTTCTCTATCTGTTTCTCTTAATATAAGCCACTAATATTTTAATATTTTGAAATCGGATGTTATGGTGTAGTATACAGTACAGTTGTTTTTGAAGCAAAGGGGAGTGATTCCTTGATCGTTGATTAGTTTGTTTTTATAATTCAGGTGTTGTTTGCATTAGGATGTTATGACTAATGTATTCTATCATTCAGGTGGATATCTATGAGTCAAGGCCTTTTATTGGTGGCAAAGTTGGCTCTTTTGTTGACAAAGGTGGGAATCACATTGAAATGGGATTGCATGTTTTCTTTGGTTGCTACAACAATCTTTTCCGATTGTTGAAGAAGGTAAGCTGTTTTTACTCCCAGTCATAGTGTGCATTCTTCTTCATCTCTAAACCCTGTCCTTTTCCTCTCTCTTTTTTGGCCAGGAAACCTGTACTATTGACTTTATTTTCCATGTACATTTGATAACTTCTTCAATACTTGGATGACTAGGTGGGTGCAGAAAACAATCTACTTGTGAAGGATCACACTCACACTTTTGTTAACAAAGGGGGTCAAATTGGAGGTATGTTTTATGCTTCAATACCTTGCTTCATTTTTGTTCATTATTTTTTTTGTGCATTGTTCATAACTTAGTTTTCTGGTGCAGAACTGGATTTTCGCTTCCCAATTGGGGCACCAATACACGGGATAAGGGCATTTTTGTCCACAAATCAGCTTAATGTAATCACATTGTATATTCTATTATCATGTTTGTTTAGATTACATTATTTGGTCATCATTCATCAGTATTATGCAGAACTAGAAAATAATATATTTGAATGCCCAACAAAAGTATATTTGTTCATTTGATTTTCCTCAGTCAAACTATCATTGCACCTGACTTTGCATATTCTTTATGAACAGACTTATGATAAGGCTAGAAATGCGTTGGCTCTTGCACTCAGTCCAGTTGTCAGAGCTCTTGTTGATCCAGATGGTGCACTGAGGGACATAAGGAATTTGGATAGTGTAAGAGGATTTGTCATTTTTTGGTCTATTTCCAAATGATGCTTCCTGATTATCTGTGCCCTCAGTTTCCATGTGTTCTTACGAATGCTCAATTGCTCATGCCCATCCACACAGCATATACATACATGCACACACATACATTAGGAGTAGTTGTGAAGGTTCTTTGTATACCAAACAAAGTAAAAATACCAATACTTGCTGCCCTAGAATCAAAGTTTACTCGTTCATTTTGTATTGATTGTGTTTGTCAATCTTCTTTCTTAATGTCCAATCTTGTTCTTTTAACCATTATGTGCATTTGTTACAGATTAGCTTTTCAGATTGGTTTTTATCCAAAGGGGGCACACGCATGAGTATTACAAAAATGTGGGATCCAGTTGCCTATGCCCTTGGGTTTATTGACTGTGATAATATCAGTGCCCGCTGCATGCTCACCATATTTGCATTGTTCGCCACAAAGACCGAGGCTTCCCTTTTGCGAATGCTGAAGGGTTCACCGGATGTTTATCTGAGTGGCCCCATCCGAAAGTACATCATGGACAGAGGGGGCAGGTATAATTTTCGATACAAGAATGTTGCCATCATGACTATCCAAATTTCTTCCTATTTGGATTCTCATTCGTTGCTGGAACAGGTTCCATCTTAGGTGGGGATGCAGAGAAGTGCTTTATGACAAATCTGCTGATGGGGGTATTTATGTTACAGGACTTTCCATGTCAAAGGTGATATCTGTTTTTTTTTTTTTTTTTTAAATCTTTACATGCTTGGTTAGAGGGTGAACCTTGACATAGCGGTAAAGTTGTGTCTTGGTGACTTGTTGGTCATGGGTTCGAATCTGGAAACAGCCTCTTTGCATATGCAAGGGTAAGGCTGCGTACAATATCCCTCTCCCTTACTTGCGCATAGCGTGGAACCTCTGGGCATTGGGGTACGTAGTTTTTTTTTTTTTTTACATGCTTGGTTAGAATCCAAGTGACATTCTCAAAAATCTTTATAGTCAATACCTTATAATTTTTATTTTCTCAGGCTACTGCCAAGAAAATTGTGAAAGCTGATGCTTATGTTGCTGGTTAGTAGGTTACTCTTGGCTTTTGTATTTATTCCTTATTGTGTTAACAATCTTCAATACCTTAGTGTCATTTACGTGATGCCAGCTTGCGATGTCCCTGGAATTAAGAGATTACTTCCATCAGAGTGGAGGGAACAGGAGTTTTTCAATAATATCTTTGAACTAGTTGGAGTTCCTGTAGTCACAGTGCAACTCAGATACAATGGTTGGGTTACAGAGTTGCAGGATCTAGAAAAGTCAAGGTAATTCTCTGAATTTTAGGGTCCATATAGAAACTATAAAGTGATGTACTTTTGCTTTGACAGTAAAGATTGATCTATTTTCCTTTGATCATTATTGTTCAACTTCTTGATGCACCCGTACTATCTGGATGACAGGCGACTGGGGAAAGCTGTTGGGTTGGATAACCTTCTCTATACCCCCGATGCAGATTTTTCTTGCTTTGCAGACCTTGCACTTTCATCTCCAGAAGATTATTACATTGAGGGACAAGGATCATTGCTCCAGTAAGTGTTTGTAATCTCACACTTCTAAATTTTCACTTCCATTCATGAGTTGTTTACCTGAAAATATTTTAAAGAAAGATTAATTAAGTGACTTGCTTGAGTGTTCTGCACTCAGTATAATGATAAATGTATACGTGGAAAAATAAAAACAACTTATATTTGCAAGAGTAGTGAAGAATTGGATTATTTCTGTAAGATCTTAATGTCCCCAATGCTTCCGAAATACTGTTATCATCTCCAACAGTTAATGCTTAAAATCATGCATGACTAAGTATGTTGTGCAATGGATGAAATTGCATTATCAATTCATCATGCAACTTGTATCTGAGATCGGTAAATGCATCAGCTTTACCAAGCCTAACAAGTAACTTTTCATGGTATTAAAATTTGGTAACCATCATGCATATAATGTGTGAGTTAGTATTGACCTTCTAAGAATATAATGTTATATCTGTCAGATGTGTTCTGACGCCAGGAGATCCATACATGCCCTTACCAAATGACGAAATTATTGCGAGGGTAGCAAAACAGGTTGGTTAAAAGAATTCCATTTCTCTTATTCTGTTTTTGATATTTTCACCGTTGATTTAGTAGTGACATGAAAGTTTGCATCCAAAGCAGGAAGCTTATGCACATGCTTAGTAGCTAGAGTGTGTTGAGTTATTTTGATATTTCAGCATCCAGCGTTGTATGATGTGTTAATGGTGAATGCATGATAAATATTTTTAATGAAATACCAATATGGGATCACTTTATGGATCGAAAAAGATGGTTACTGGTTGGATTGGTGCATGTTTGTTCATGCTGCTAATTTGATGCCTGACTGGATTCTTCTGATATCAACAGCATAGCACTTTCTATTATTTCTATCACAAATCACTTCACAGGTTCCATATTTTAATCTATTTTGGGAGCTTTTAATCAATGGTAGATATTTAGTTCTATTGTCGTTACATTGATTTTTATTTTTTTTTAGGTTTTGGCACTGTTCCCATCATCTCAAGGTTTGGAAGTGACTTGGTCTTCTGTTGTTAAAATTGGCCAATCTCTGTACCGTGAGGGGCCTGGTAAAGATCCATATAGACCTGATCAAATGACACCAGTGAAGAATTTCTTTCTTGCTGGCTCTTACACAAAGCAGGTAGCACCTTCTTGACTATGCTTCTCCTATGCATATAATATATTTCCCTTAAAATGGCATGTTATCTAGATGCTTCATAGCTGCGGTTTATGAGATCCTACAGGAGTCAGTTAACCTTTAGATTCTTATATTGGTTCCTGCCCCCTGGGCTTGTAGTGTGACCTATGAAAAAAATTTAGAAAGTGAAGAAGCTTTTATGACATGACTATAAATTCCTGCTTGCGGCTATATTTGATTGAATGGGCTTACTTGTCTAGTGTTTTTTCAATAGAGATTAGTACGTGCTTTTACTATGCTTGCTCACATCTATGGGATATAACTTGCTCAAACTCAAACTTACCGAACTAATTTAACCTTTTCAAATTTGTGTTCAACCTTTTTTTTTATCTATTAACTGTTTTTTACTTTCTACTCCATGGCAATATTTTAATGAGCTCTTACAATTTTTCTGTGTTTGTCCAGCAATTGCTGTATGTTTTCTCCAGTTTCGCTGCAGTAGTGAAATCTAAGTTGCATTGATGTTGCTCACTTTATTATTATTATTTTTTGTTCAGGACTACATAGACAGCATGGAAGGTGCAACCTTGTCTGGCAGACAAGCTTCGGCCTATATCTGCGATGCAGGGGAAGGATTAGTGGCATTGCGGAAGGAGCTCGATGCTGAGTTTAAAGACGACTTAAAAATATCAAATACTAAAGATGAATTGAGCTTAGTATGATAAATTTTCATGAGGTGGTCTTGTTGACATGAAGCAATCTGGTTTTTTTGCTTGCAACATTTTTCAATGTATATTCAATCGATAAATAATTACAGAATTGATTGTTTCGAAGCAAGTAGTGTTGTTTATAGTTCTTATATCCGGTCTCTATAAATTGTGATTCCCATCCAGCCATTGACATTCTTTACGCCCCATTTTTTTTTCTTCTTTTGAATCGAAATTAGCATGAAAATAATTCAAGGTAACTATCCAGGAATTGATCGCTGTACAAGAAAATTATTTTTTTAATACGTATATAGTTAAAATTTATAGAAAATCACAAAATTTAGTGAGTTTCACATTTATTTTTATAGTTTAATTTAGTGTGTTCTTGATGTTCTTTAAAAAAAAAAATCCTATTAGACATGAATATAAATTAAACTAAATTAAATACACATAAATATGAATCCAAATCCCTTAGAGATTGAGCAAGCCTTGGCCACACAATTATCAATCACACAAATAATTGAGCGAATGTATGTGTATCCACGTTGGTGGTACTGCGAAAGAGAAAACGGAGCAACACAAATAAGCTTAATTAATGTAAATTATGAACATATGATAGGAAATGGCAAAAATATGCTGCTGGAGTGGAACACCTCCACTACGACCTTTACACAAGCAGGTACTACATACTTACTAACAATCTATTATATATATGATTATAGAGGCGCATTCGGACTTTCAAATTCGTTACTGCTTCTCTGATTTATCTTGTGACGTTGCTATTGCAGTTTCGAAGGAATCACGGCGTCCAAAACTGCTCAAACACTAACACACTGAATAGGAGGAAGATATATGCAAGTTTGAACAGAGAAAAAGAAAGTGAAACACCTCAGATATTGAAAATAGCCGTGAGCGGGGTAACGGAACTCTTGAGGCTTTTCTCTCCTTCTTCCAATCAAACAAGGTGTCCATGCCCAAGCCAACACAATCTCCAACCTTGTTTTTACTTATCTATCTATTAATTGCTCTATTCTAAGGAGTCACTCCCACTTAGTTATATGCAGCCTTGAGAAACAGAGAGATCAAATTGAATTCCCAGCTTCAAGCGTCGATGATGTTCTAAGGATCGTCAAGTCTGATTACGACAACGCTTATTTCGTAACAGGTAGCATTTTTTTTAAATTTTCATTTATTTTACTAATTCGACAAGACTTAATTATCAAGGCCTTCAAATTATTTTAAATAATTCAAATTAGTCTCAAAATTTTTAAAAGGTTGAATTTGATTTTCACATTATTAAAAGTGAATCATTTTGATCCCAAATTATTTTAAATGATTCAATTTGGTATTAAATTTCTTAAAAATTTGGAAATCAAGTTGACTTATTTTTAATAATTTAAAGATCAAATTAAATCTTTTAAAATTTGGGATCAAAATTAATTTACTTTTAAGGATTTGAGGATGAAATTGAATCTTTTAAAAATTTATGGACCAAATTGAATCTTTTAAAAATTTGTGGAACAAATTTGAATCATTTGATGATCACATGATTAAGCCTATAAGATAATGATATTGATTTTTTTTCGTGGTGTGCTATTTGTCTCTTAATTTTTGCATGCATGATGAAGCGGGATCGTGCTTGCAGAAATGAATTATACGGCTAAAATTAATGGACGCATTTCTCACTTTTGTTTGACAAGTAGGGAACTTCTCTTCTTCAATTTATGCTGAGAATTGTATCTTTGAAGATCCAACTATTAAATTTCGCGGTAAGAATTATCGCTTTCCACTATAACAACTTGTATGCTACCCTTCCTCTTGTGCTTGGCTTCGCTTCTCCTGCTTACTCTTCATCTGCAACTTGAGTTACTCATTGCTGTCATGGAAAAAAAATATGAAAGAAAAGGAAACATCACTTTCATAATATACAATCAACTGAAGCTATCATGCATGGTCATACAGGTAGGGAGTTATATGCGCGCAACTTGAAATTGCTTGTTCCCTTCTTTGACTCTGCATCAATTATACTACAAAAGATTGACAAGGTAGATATTCTCTGTAAATTAACATTTTATACTTGCTAGTTGTAAAACTAGAAACCTACAACAATAGACCATCTCTCTGTTGGAACTCTTGTCTAAGGAACTCTTTTGTGGAAAAGAAAAGTGCAGTATTTTATATCTTCCTCATTAAAACCATTTACACTTGTTTTGATTATACATTAAGAAGATTCACATTAACTAGGAGTAATTCTATTCATATTCATAATCAGAAAACTGTATTTCCCTTTGTTACTAAGGTAGAGATTCTTCAAGTATCATCTGGAAGAATGACAAATGGGGGGACGAGGGTGGGGGGACATGGGACTTAGCATCATACCATTGCCATAGTGTGGTTCTTTTGTGTTTGGACTTTGGATATTCCATGGTTATATTGAGAAAATGGTCAAGTTTTAGAGATGTAAATAGAGTTTGTATTAAACCAAGTTTCAAGCTCCATATTGTCGAGAAAATGAATTTAAGTTTCTAAAAACATTAACTTAAGTGGGAGATTCCAATGCATTGTGAAGTGTTAGATTGAGTCCTCGGCAGGCAGACCTAATTTTAACGGCGGGCACAGTCACTATGAAAATGGCTCCTTGATTTCGGAATTCAATCTTTGACTCATGGGAAGTCTACATTTATCTTTAGATGAAGGAGATTGCACTTTTTAGTGGCTCTTGGGAAGCTGGGGCAATTAATAGTTTAGTATCCACCAACTCATTCATGAATGGTGCCACACCACCCCAACCTAAAGGGGGTTATGCACCCAAGCTGAAGGAACATGATTCTAAGAAATATGACAGTCTCTTATGAGAGACAAAATGTTTTATCATTCCTTATAAATCTTGAGTGAGAGATTTAGGCTTGTAGGATGATACACTACTTGGAGAGGCTTTTTCAAGTTTGTCTATAAAACTTGTAATTCAGTTTCAGATGTGTTAATTTTGAACCTATGGTCTAGATACTTCGAACCATTTCTTACCCATTTGCGTTATGGTTTAGACCCTTAAAAAGATTTGTTTCTCTCTTTTGACTATATGTGCTCATCAGTCATGTTTCTCCGTTACGTTCCTATGTTGTTTTTCTCTGCAAATTGAAAGTCCTGATATTATAACTCTCACGACTCTCTTAATTTAAATCATAAACACCTTATTGCTGGATGTTTCTTTCAATCAGTCTCTACCATAACTGATAGGAGATTAGCCTGAGCTACACTATTTACTCAAAAAACACATCTTCATGTTCTGCTCATGATATAATTCATAATGCAGGATGTTGACTCTGACACAAATTTTGTGCTGGCATCTTGGAAACTAAGGTGCTTATCCCACTCCTTATATTCATTAATGTAACATCAGCATTTCAATTTTCAAGCACTTTGTATTCCCTCAGTTCGGGAGTTACTGCAAACTCAGCAAATGGAGATAGAGTTCAATAGCTTTATGAGTTGATTAAAAAGATAGAATTAGCCTTATCTTAATTTTGAATCTTGCCATGTATAATGCTAATTTATCTGCACAATTTGATCATATGTTGCACACATATACCTGTGTTGAATCAATGAAGATTATCTTGGTTCTCTCTCTATATATGCATTGTTCAAAGAATTATAAAATGCTTCTAAAGGCAAAATGGTAGTGATGTTCCGGAATATAGATAAATTTCTGTATTTGGCATCCTTTAGCCTTTAACACAAAGCGCTAAAAGGATCCCTAAAGAGTTCGCTACTTGCTTCACTTAAGTGTTCTGAAATTAGGTACAACATAGATGTGTGGTCAATTTTATAGTCTTTGTGCATTCCTAAGGTTTGTTAGGTGTCTGGTAAGAGTATGATAGTCATCAGTTTTAAAGTGTCCATGCCTCTATTAATCAGGAAACATTACCTACGAGGATATTTGAAGTTACATGCCTGGCCTCCATTCCATGTTTTCATCACTTAAAATTCTCAATTTCTTTGTTAATTTACTTTTTGGGGGTCTGATATGCAGGACCAACTTAAAGCTTCCTTGGAGGCCTCTAATTTCAATCGACGGAAGCACAGTTTATGAATTAAATGAAGATTACAAAGTCAGTCAAATGCATCCTTTTCTTTCTGCTGTATACCATTTTACCAATTGGTGTGATTTGAGATCCATGTTAACTAGTGTTTGCAACTTTTTTGTTTGACAGATTGTTAGACATGTTGAGAGTTGGAACATTTCTGCAGTTGAAGCAGTTTTGCAGATTTTCTCCTTTAAGTCTAAAAACCCAGGTGGTTGAGACTTGAGACATTGAGTGTCATGAAATTATCCATGTGTCACTCTCTGTTGGCACTTTTGAACGGAGTCACTAGGTAAATTTAACTGACAGATATTTCATAATGATTCTTAATTTATGTAGTTGTTAAAGATTCCATTTATGCCTATCAGTTTTTCTGCATGACTGGCTTATTTTTCCTCTAGGCGCAAGTATAACTAGGAGTATTTGCAGAATATTTATGTTCTAAAAAAAGTGTTTATTACTGGTGCATTAGTTGGGAGAATTTTCAAGTGAATGTCAGTATATCTACACAAAGCATGAAAAATCAAAAGCAGAATTGCACTAAAACAAGCCACAAGAAAAGAAAACGGACTTCTTGTTGACAATACACTAAATTAAGTTGAGCAGGCAAAAGATTCCCTTTTCCATTTAGGTCTGTTCCACTGGCTATACTTGCCTGCAGTCTGTAATAAGTATGGAGTAATTCAATTTATCAGTTGAAGGATCAGCTTTATCATTTGCACCACAAGAAGTGCGTCTGTTGCTATAATGATGGGGTGAGATTAATGCTATGTTTGGTAGGAAGGAAAGAAAATAGAGAAAAAGGAAAACACAGATAATGATACAGTTTCTTTTGTTTGAATTAAGAGAAAATAAATAGAAAAAGGAAAGAAAAGTTTATTTATAGAAATAAAAATTTGAATTTTTCTTTCCTTCCCTTTTCCTTTCAATTCAAATTTTAAATTTTTTCTTTCCTTTCCACTCTCTTTCTCCTCTTCCAAACATAGGCTAAATTACAATGATAGTTTTTAGATTAGAGCATCTCTAGACCATAAGTTCAGCGCCATAGTGCTGTTAGCACAACCAATTTTTCCGTGCACTACATTATCATTTCCCTCCACTATCTCTGACTACTGCAGCACAGCCATCAAGTTCAAGATTACCTTTACCTTTTACTAGTATCTTTATAGTTCAAAATTAAATTTCTCCTTACAAACAGCATGACCCTCACTCACCCATAATAGGCTAATAGCCCATCTCCAGATTTGCTATGAGTAGCTTCTTAGTAGACCATCTTTTAGTTGCATTTATGAGTTATGAAAAGGCTTTGTAGTTACTTTTTGACCAAACAATATTCCATATATAGCAATATAGGTTCCAAGGAGTTCAAGCTAAGATGGAAGTCATCTGAGAGTTGGTTCATTTGAATTCATTTAGCACAGAAGATTATGAAACACAGATTTGGGATTGCAATCTCTAAGAATGTGGCTTACGATTTCAATGGCCAGCCTTCTCAAGGTTTTCCAACCTAGTTGATTTAATATTAGAAAATGGTAGTAGTAAATAAAGCAGTCATGTTGCAGAGAATCTCCACCGACCACCAAACTGATATTTACAAGAAAGGTATAGTTACCTTTCTATCTGTATTATGCTTACCATATGATAGCTAAATGGGGTCTATGAGTCTATGACAACACTATGGTATTATTTAATCTGAGAATCCAAGGTGGAACGGTAGTTACGGTACTAGTGCCTGGCAGCAATTTTGCTCTGCCTTAAACTTTAAAATATATATTAAATGGTACCTCATGAGTTGGAGTCTTACATTTGTTAATTTGGTTTCTCACAACTCACGAGTCACCATAAGTTAACCAACTCGTTCAGATTCAAACTCATCCATGTGAAACTAAATTACAGTCACAAATAGCACAATTCTTCTGGGGGGATACATCATCTTTAGACATGCAGAAGCTTTATGCTCTAGTTGTTGCAATGGGCCATACATTTTTTTATGTAACTCATTACTTCATTACAATTTTACGTGTTACCATGAAGTTCTACAGTTTTGTTAAGAGGGCAAGAAATGGATAACCATGTAACTATTTTGTTCCTACTACTTGAAAACAAACTTAAATAACTGTACAAGAGAGACAGGCAAGTATACAAGAAACTGCTCTCCAATGCAGAGCAATTCAAAGTTGAAACCCCATGAAAACAATAGTTTCATTAGTTAATTGAAACAGAAATTAAAAATCAATAATCACAGGTGAAATCATGAATGTGGAAAAGAACAATGAGCTAATCCAGTTCCGAAATTTCAGACTCTAGTCTCTCCACCAAGCATATAGCAACAAAGAGAAGCCACCATTACTACTCCCACATGACCTTGTAGATGAAGAGCACGAACTCCTGCCACCATCACTGCTCTCCTCCGCCCACTGCAACACACTGGAGCTCGATGGCGATGTCGTGAAGATCGAGGGCGCCATAGTGGGTCCCACCAACTTCTTCTTCATCAACTTCTTCTCTGGACCCACCATTTCAGGCCACACAGCACCACCATCACCTACTTGAAACACAAAAACACCATGGCCATTGTTGCCATTGCCATCTTCACTATTAACCACCCAATTCAACACGTCCCAGTAGAACTCTACTTCAACGCCATCAATGAATATTTTCTCGTTGCCTCTGAATTTCCACGCCAGCCTTTTCACCACCAAACAAACTTTACCATCCACTTTCACTCTCAGTTCTTCTCCACTGCACAATTCAATCTCTATTTCGTGTTTTGAACCCATGAACTCACCCCTAGACACGTAACTCGTGCTTCCAAACACGTGTTCTCTTCTCGACACAAGAGTTTGGTCACTGGGTTGGTGAATTGAAAGCTGGACGGGAAGACCAAGAACAAGATCACCCAGAAAGAATTCAACCCTGCCATTGCAGCAGATGGCAAGGTAGAAGCATGACTCAGGCTCAGCTGAGTTTCGAGTACTAAAAAGTGCTTCAGAGAAGTCCCAGTGAAGTTTGATTTTCTGAGAACGTTTGTGGGGGCGAGTGAGGTAGATGGATTTGGATCCTGGTCGAGTTCGGAAGAAGGAGAAGGTTGAAGGGTTGAGAGGAATGGTGATGAAGAAGGTGTGAGGTGCATAAATGGTTAAGGAGTGAGAGAGAAGGGTTCTGCACCAGGTGAGTGTAAGGTACGTGGAGGAATTGCAAAGTTGAGTTTGGTATATGCAGGTTACTAGGTTTTGTGGCACTTGAGTGATGCTTGAGCTTGAAGGTGTGTTGGGTTGGCTGAAACAAGCTGGGATCATGTTGTGTTGTTTGTTGTTCCTTCTTGGACGTGTGTGTGTGTGTGTGTTTTTTTCTCAAACCATGTAGTTAATGTTTGTCTGTTTGGACTTTGGATGGATGGTTAGGTTGTTTTAGTATCGATAATGGGAGAGGAGTGTGTCAGTGCGTGTTATTGGCTTTATGTGTGTTGGGGGGAAATTTTGTTGGACTTGTGTTCAATGTTTAAGGTTGTGAGTTGTGACTTCTTTTGAGATGTTGGCAAAAGTATAGAAGTAATAATGAGAAAGCAAGGCTTGTTTGATATTAAAAGAGAAAAAGAGGGAGAATACGAGGCTTTTGTGTTAGCCTTTCAAATACAGTTTGTTGGTTTCCTTGAATTGCGCCTTTGACAAGGCTTCAAAAGCCTTTTGTCCCTCCTAGTATGTATGCTCGTGAGCTGGGTTGCACTGGGGTTCTGCAACTTTCCAAGTCATTCGAATTAACAATTATATATGCCATGCCCCGTTGCTATTTTGTTATTCATTACTACCTTCTCAGTGCCCTAGCTTGAAATGAAATGTCATAGATCCTATTTATAATGTTTCAACTTTGAATATCAGAAGCATTGGACATAAAATGATCGTGTCATATGTTTTCGCACGGAAGCAGAATGGGGCGAGAAGGACAACTGACTTTTCACATTATCCAGTTTTTTCTGTTAAACAGCTGACATATAGGTTATAGAGTGTTAAATTTATAAAAAAAAATCCATATCAATAGTTTTAGTTAACTGTTGTTTTATTTGCATTACAAGTAAGTTGCTTGATTATAATATCTATTTAAATTTATTATTGGTTTTAATTTATAAGTAAATTGCTTGCAAACCAAAATATGCAACATTATATTCATTTTTTATCCCTCCTGTAAAATGTTATATTCATACAACACTTAAATATGAAACTTCCTATTGAGAAATACTGTTTGGTATGAAAACAAATAGAAGCAATGCAATTTACTGTCATCCTATCCTATACACCCAAAGGGTTTGATCCAGTGAAAGTGTGTTAAGTGCGCAATTAAAAGTGTGTCGAGGGAGATACTTCATGGGGAGGGACACCCTGTCTCAATTCTTGGGAAAAACGTCCCCTAGGATAGGGAGTTAATTTACTCCAGTCGTTCTAAGTCTGAAATTTTCTCAATTATTATGTATAATAAATTTATTAATTTTTATAATAATTATCTTAAAAATTATATGAATAAAATAATTTATGATTCTAATGTTAGTAATATAAAATTATTAGAAAAAATAATATATGAACTATTCACGGTGACTTATGTGAAACATTCAAATTTAACTTCTTTATTGTATAATTTTTACATATAACCAATCAAAGATATACACATTTATTTGTGATGCGTTCGTGTGGGTTTTTCTTTGGTACAAAATAGCAAGATTACTTTCTATTATTCACAAAATACTTTTTTTTATAGAACTTTTGTAACACTATTTTCTCTTTTATTTCTATTCATTTGACCAATCTTATCTCAAGTTTCTCTCTTTTTTTATGTTTCTTTCTTTTCTTATTTTTTGACTGTACTGGAAAATATGAAAAGATCATACAAATACAATTTATCTTCTCCTAAAGATATTTATTTGTCCAACAGATTTGCAGCCAAAATTATTCTTCAAATCTTGAAATTATACCGAATTAGCGTCCCAAAGTAGTCCCTGCCTTTCATTAAAGCTAATTCACCCTTTTCCACCGTACTTCAAATTAAATTCAAACACGATCGACCAAGGCATGGTTTTCTTCTACATTTAATTGGGAAAATCTATGTCAGGAGTATTGAACCACAATCACCAGATCCGCAATTGTTAATAGTAATTTCAGAGCAAAACCAAAAATTGAACTTTGCAAGACCCAAATCAAAAAAACTCCCTCGACAACAATTCAATTGTTTATAAATGTATAGGCATACCAAATGCAATAAAACGTACAAAAAATAACAGGAAGAAATCTAAGTAAAAGAACCAGATTAAAAAAAAAAAAAAGACTAAGAATGAGAAGACGGTGTTGCCAACTCATGTTGAACAACCTTCATGAGCAAGCTATCTTTTCCAAGAACAACGATGACGGGAGAGCCACCAATGCTACGAGCAGCGGCATTCATAATCTCAGTCATTAAGGCCTTGAACTCATTCATATCAAGTGCACCATTCCCATCTTCATCGAACCTCTTGAATATCTCTTCGTTCTCTTGCTGCGGCGGCGATTCCGAACCAAAAGGCAGAAGCATCCCGAACCTCCCTCGGATTTTGTCACGTGAAAGTTTCCCATCGCCATTCTCATCTATCCTTGCAAACCATTCGTTCACGAAACCATCAAACTTAGCCTTGTCATTTACGAACTGGGTTATGGTGAAGCTGTTCACTACCGCTACGTTCATTGTTCTGTTTTGGAATAAGGTCTGAGTCTGAGGAAAACAGTTATGTTATTGTCTTCTGGACATGTATGTATGTAATATGTTTTATTTATAAAGTAACGGTTGCCCTAAGTTCACGTTTCCAATGGTTGATTAGCCTTTATTTTAGAATTTAGAGCACCACACCTCACCAATGTGGCTGTGGGAGTGGGATTTATTGTTTTTTTTTTTACCCTTCAAAGGACATTCACATGTTGCGATGTTGGGGAAAGAATATGCCGTTGGGGTGGGTGAAAATTTAAGTGGCTGGACTTTCTTAAACATGTGGATCATTATGTAGTTCTGCTATGCAAATATTTAAATGTGTCATAAAAAAATGATATTAATGTGTAAGTTGATTTTTTTTATCATGATATTGATTTAAAGTTGTTCTTGTCTAAAATAATGATTAATATTCGTTCAAGATCATAAACATATATAAGATGTGCATAGATAATATTCTCTTAACACGATCTATTTCATATACAAATATCAATTTGAATTTAAATTATTAACTACTTCATTAAGGAAACAAATCACTGTCATTTATATTAAATTAAATATGTAGTTGGTGTTAACTACTAAAACTTAAAATGATTATCTAACAAGCCTAGATACACTTTTTGATATACTTTAGGTGATAATGTATATTAACAAATATAATTAATATTTTCTTTTCCTTAAAAAAAGATTTTTTGTTACTTCTTTGGGTGATATATACTTTAGGTGAGATACTTATCTTTGCAATCATTTTTTCATTAATAATTTCTTTGTCATTGCTACTCTAACATTTCCACCATCTTTGCAATTAATGTTTTTTAGAATTACAAAATTATAACTTAGAGAAATTTTATTGAGATAAGGGCGTAGTTAATATATTATTTTAAACTTTTATAATGACAAATGAAAACAATTTGCTAACCAAAACCATAGTACAAGAAAAGGAGAGAGTATTGCTTTCATTTTTTTTATATAAAAAAAATTAAAAACAAGAAATCGAGTAATATTTTTTTAATTGATTGTGAAAATATAACCTGAAACATATTTTTTTCCCAAATTAAACCAGTTCCTTTGTAAAAGAAAAATGTACTTTACAAAATACTACCACTTATCGTATTCAAATCCGTGCAGGGTTGGTAATAGTGCTGCATGAAAAAGGGTAACTCTTTATAGTATGTTTCTCTTTTTATTAAGATGGGGTTTAGAGTAAGTAATCCAATCTCGTTATGTGCAGTGTGAAAGGATATTTTAGTAGTTAGATATATTGGTTTTAAAATTTATGGTTAAGATAAATATGGATTATGATGGAATTGTCTACACCAGATAGAATATAAAAAAATGTGAGATTTATTTTTTTCTCTCGTCAGAACTTCTTCCTTTAGTCTCCAACCATCCCTCTTTGTCGATGATGTCGGCATCGATCGTGGTGAGGTGCGTCTCCTTCTATTTCTTGCTCTGCGTCTCGTATTCTTGTCAATGGAAAAAATTGAACCTCATAGTGGCATCTGCATCAGCATCGATTCTTCCTGGGTTGTGAGATGTTTCTGGACATTGGAGTTTTCTGAAAATTGATTTTTGTCTGACGTTGTTCTGAGATGCTTGTGAGTGGTCAGAGAGGATGAGGGAAAAGTCGAGCATCTGACGAAGAGGAGATGAGAACCTTCGTCGCTTCAACCAAATGTACAAAAAAAATCAAAACCAGATCCGCGTCTATGCTTCCAATCGATGTCTCCACTTTGTACTATTTGCGACTTGAGTGCGGTGACGACGGGGTGAGTCAGATAGGGAGTGGTGGTGACGACAGGGTGGGCTATGGAGAAGACCGAGAAGGGAAGATGACAAGGACAAATTCTATTTTTTTAAAATTTATTATAGTGTAAACATGTATATCGTAATCATCAGTTATCTGAACCGTTAATTTTAATCTTATTATATCTAATGGATATAAATTTTTTTCACACTATACTTAGCGAGTTTCAATCATGCATCCTAAACTCCGTCTTGTATTAACGAACAAACATATAAAAAGTGAATATCTATAAATATTTAAGAATTAAAAGTTTATTTTACTGCTATAATAATATAAAAAGTTAATACCATACAATTATTTATTAATTATTTATTTATAAAATTAAAATGATATTCCATATGTGTGTGTGCGCGTGTAGTGTTTCATGTTTCATATAATTGAAAAATTAAGACGGTCGTCACTCACAAGGCTGACACTATTTCCCTCAACAGCCTAAATCAACGAGTAGCCAAAGATAAAAGACTGATAAGCATATTTATCAAACAAATAAGTTAATTTGACACACAAATTATGAGATAGGCGACGAGCAAGCATATTTTGATTTCTGGTTTTTCAGCGACAGGGCAAAAATTTTGGATTAAATATTTTAAAATTTCAGAAAATTTAAAATTCAGGAAAATTAAAATGTATAAATTAAAATTCTTTTATTTTCAAAATTCTGCGTTTGGATAAAAAAATTAAATTTCTTCATTTTCAAAATTTTGTGTTTGGATAAAGAAATTGAATTTTTTCATTTTTAAAATTTTGAACCTCATGACAAGATATTCGAGGTGGTATTAAAGTAGCGGAGGTCGGAGTACTCATTAGTAATTGAGACAGAACAAAAATGGTGCGGTTAGAGCTTCTAGAGAAAAAAAAATTTCAATTTCTCACATTTTAGAAGGAAATTCAAATTTCACATTTTTAATTATTTAAAATTCTATTTTAAAGTTTCAAAAATTTAAATTCTTCATATAAAAATATTCAAATAATAAATTTTAAATTAAAAAATTTTAAATTTTTTAATAAATTACTTTTTCCAATTAAAATTCTCTATCCAAACACACTCTTAAACATTTTTGCATTTCAGGGAGAGGGCACAGAAAGCAATCATCAATTTGACAATACTCAATATCAACAGCAGATTAGTAATGATGCAGTCATTGAACTATCCACAGAAATTACTATATAATCTAAAATAATAAATTAATAACGTGATATTTTTGCATCACCTAATAATTTCTTGTCCACTACAGTATTACTATATGCAAAAGTTCATAGCACTGGCACTTTGCTCTTTGTTCAGCCTAAACTCTCTTCGTTGACTCGGCTTATCTATCAATCAATTAACAGATTCATTGAGATTTTGGACATCTTTTCTTTTCTCTTCAAGAAAGTGACACGGTAAACACACACAGTTGCTCCTTCGACAATGTATGTTAGTGTGTCTGCTCTGCATACTGCCATACATAAAACAACTCGAGTATATATGTTGGGTGGTCCATGATCCTATCAGCTATACCTAGCTAGTCTACACTTGACAACTAAATTTATTTCATTTATGCTAAAATTCACCCGTTACGGCGGTATGTTTGAATTTGGTTGAATCGGAAAAACAAAATCCTTTTCTTAAAGATAAAAACAATTGCCTACATTTATTCAAAGTTTCGATAACTAAATTAATAATTAATACACTTTTATATTAAATAAATAATTTCATAAATTGTAATGTATTACATCTATTTTATATTCAAAATAGAAAAATGTTTTATGATAGTGAGAGAGAAAAGTATAGATACGATAGAGTTGATAATGTGATTAGAAAGGAGAGATAGAGAAAAATAAGAGGTGTTAGGAGAGTATTTAAAATTAGGAGAGAAAAATATTCTTTACAAGTTGTGTTGAGAATGTCTACATCAGTACATAAACATAGGAAAACAAGTAAGGCTATTAGTCCAGGTGCTTAAGCAGTGTTGGGCCAAACCTAGATTACTAGAAGAGTGTTACTAAATACACTATAAAAAATTCTTATACACTATATTCCCACAGTGGATTTTCCGAAATACCCTCGCAGCCTTTTCATTAAAATAAAAAAAAATTGAATTGAGAAAGGGTGCTTTCATTTTACCTTGTCTTCTCTGTGCGCATCTTCTTTTTCTTCTTCCGCATCAGCTTCGTCTCCGGTGCTTCTCCGACGTGGTTGATCCGGCTTCGTGGTCACGGTGGTGGTGGTCGTCGGTGTTTGCGTCCGTCGAAGGTGAGTTAATGGCTTGGTGTGGAACGGATTGATGAATCCATGGGGGTGGCACGGATTATTAATCCGTAAGCATGTTTCTTTGGGGCATACAGATTAGGTAATCCGTATGGACCTAACGAATTGTGTAATCCGTAAGGTCCATACGGAAGCACCTGAAAAGCTTGTGAACTGTTTTAAATTTGCTAAAATCTGTATAATCTATGTATATTAGGATGTTAAAATTTGAATGACTGCATATAGACTGGTTTATTAGGGGAAATAAGGCAGCATTGTATGTCATATGTAGTTGTTTGTCATGTATGTGTATGATTTACAATATGACATGTAATACTTGATATTTAGACTTGTTTCAAGGTTAAATAAGAATGACTGAATGTAAAGGATAGGACAATAGTACAATAATTCGTTGATATTGAAGGAAGATTAACAGCAGTATAAGTGAACATTTTCATTTTCAAGAAAAATTGACATAATGACTTGTATGCATTGAGTGAGAAAAATGGCCATTCAAATTGATCCTCCAAGAGTGTGAAAAATGAAGGTGAAGACGCTAGCAAGACTGTTAATTCAGATTAGACAATAGTTGTATTTTGGAAAAATCAATGCTAATTATTAGATTAGTAGAAGCATTAAACCCTTATTGTCAACTGCATGCATGAAAGCAGTTCATTTGTACACCGGAAACACTTATTCATTGTTAGTATAGAAGCATGAAACCCTTATTGTGAACAGCATTGTAAAGTAAACCCTAACGTAAATTGAATGCTGAAAAATGAGATACTCATTCATAACACTTTTGAAACTATGCCAATGGATGTGATACTCATATTTACATAAGAAAACATCATGTTTCTCATTTGCTTGGTTTACCATATTCTTTGGGGATCATGGATGTGATACTCATATTCACATAAGTTCCATGTACCTTAAGCATTATGTGTGACTTTAGGGTATAGAAATATTTTAAAATGGTATACATTATGTTTGTTATATTTTGAGATATGAATATGTTTTTAGTTTATGACTGTTCATTAACAAATGGTTCAGATAATGGCAAGAACCAGAGGAGGATTGGACGGAGGTGTAGAACAGGCCGGTGAACGTCGTAGGCCAACTGCATCCGCAAGAAGACAACGGCGAGCTGAGGTTGTTCTTGAGGAACCGGTTGTTCCTGTGGAGCCGGATGTTGAGACTGAGTCTGAAAGCTTCCCAGGTGGGCTGGATGTTGGGACTGAGGCTAAAAGCTTCGCAGGTGGGCCGAAAGATCCATCGATTTTGACTGATTGTGCTAACCATGTCGCACCGAGAGTGTGGGCCGGAGAGGTATTGATGTGTTTAAGTAAATACAAGTTAACAAGATATTTGGCTATGTATGTGTTGTTACTTACACACATTTTTTTAAGAACGGGCAGAGTTAAAATTGGCATCCCATGGGTGCAAGGTAGCAAAGTTTGGAAAGCCAGCACCTGAGATTGAAGGCCTAGTCGCAGCTACCGGGTTAAGCCCGTTGATTTTGTGTTCGACGGAGACTGGTGACAGGGGACTCCTTTCTGCCTTCGTGGAGCGATGGCACCCCGAGACCAGTAGCTTCCACCTGCCGATTGGAGAGCTGAGCATCACTTTGGACGATGTTGCAGCGTTGTTGCATCTTCTGATCATGAGAAACTTCCAGACTTATGAGGTGATGGACATGGGGGAAGCAATTACACTCCTTGTTGAGTTGTTGGAGGTAACACTTGAGGACGCTGAAGCTGAGACCGAACAATGCCACGGTGCATATGTTCGATTGTCTTGGCTTCGGGAATTATATGCTGCCAAGTGTGAAGCTAGGCAGTGGCTATTAGCTGCGAGAGCTTACCTCCTGCATTTGGTTGGATGCACTATATTTGCGAACAAGAGTGCCACACACATCAGTGTGGTTTTCTTGGACGCATTTCGCGATTTTGACCAATCGGCAGGGTATTCTTGGGGTGCAGCTGCACTGGTTCATGTTTATGAAAACTTGAACTATGCATCCCAACATCACGGGAAACACCTAGCCGGATACATTTCGTTGATATAGGTAATAAGAGCACATTGATGCTTTCTTACGTTACTTATGTTGACATTGTCAGCTTTTGTAATTGTTAATTCATTTGATATGTTGTGGTGCAGTGCTGGATCTATGAACATTTCCCCACCGTTGGGAGTGTCATGGCAAATGCCGAGTACGAGGAGAAGTATCCACGGGCATGCCGATGGAGAGCTGCGAAGGCTTTGCCTGTTTCAACCTATCATAGGCGACTAGATAGGTTGACGCTTGATGATGTGCTGTGGACGCCTTACCAGGATCACCGTGCCCACAGGGAATTCGAGACGATTTCCTTATTCTCTGGCTACATTAGATGGGGGCCACACATGGTCCGACATTTACCGGAGCGGCTGATGCGACAATATGGGTGTGTTCAACAGATTCCACAGTTGTCCCCGACCGGATCTTTGACGCTTGAAGATGTGGATGACAGATGGAGTCACTTCTAGGAGTACGTGGTTGCCACTGATGAGTTGGTTACATATCCTAGCCAGTGCGTACCTGAGTACATGGGGTGGTTCTACCGAGTATCACATACATTCATGAGCCCACCAGCGCCCGGAGAGCCGACACGACTTCCTTTCAGGGTGACTACCATCTTACATTATCACCCGGATCCTGCTCCACCTGCCAGGCAGTACGATGAGAGACCAGATGGACCAGCTTTAGATGTCGCAGCTTCAGATGTTGATCAGATGCCTCCACATGCTGTGGTATTCATTCATACCTATCTGTTTCAATTCATGTCTTTGCGATGTCGATTTCCTTATAATTTTCATATACTGTGTTTTTGTTTCAGGAAATGTGTCAGAGGATTGGAGACGGCTTGCAAAACATGATAGACATGAGGATGGTCACTCTTGGCACAGATGCCAACGCGACTACACAGCACCTATTGGAGTTAGCCCGTAGTGTACGTACGTATGGAAATGTGTATGTTCGATCCAGCAGGAGGAGGGGTACTATCCGAAGACGCATGGATGGCAGAGACTGACTGACACCATTTATTTACTTTGTAATTGAATGCTGGTGACCATAGGGAAATTACCTTCATTTTTTGTATTTGATTAGTGTTGACCATAGGGAAGCTGACATTTTTTTTTTTTGTATTTGACGATACTTATTAATGATGTTTCTTTTATTCGAGTAATCAAGTTTTCACATATGAAATATTTTAACATACGCCTAATATATTCAAAGTAAGTGCTTAAGTACAACAGTACATTTACAAAATCCACACCTAATACAACCAACAAAAAAAGGAGTACAAACATTAAATTGTCACCCTAAATCGACATGTTTTTGTTGTATGAATCGATTTAGCATACATCCACTGTCTATGCTTATAATGAGTTGGCCAATCTTTTGCTCCCGTACAACTATGCATTGGCCACAACAATGCAGTTGGTGGGATAGGGCAGCCCTCGGACAGTTCAACCTAGTTCAAAAAAGTAATTAGTACAAAAAATTTGATAAACTAAATGTCAACAAATAAATGGCAAGACAATTGAAACTAATACCTGAACAAAGTGGTTACCGAAAACATGACCAATACAAATAATGCGATGCAGACATGGATCTTTTGGTGGCTGACTTCTAAGAGGGAAAAACGTTATACTTTGTTTAAGAGAAAGTGAAACCACGATGACGTTATACCTCGATGCAATCACGTAACCCATGTCGGTAATATCCATCCACTTATCAATTGTAACCTAAAGAAGCATAATCAAATAATTGGTTAACCACTAATGCAAGAAATCACAACTGAAATTAATTGAACTGTTACCTTTGCTAATCCATCAACAAGAAGGGAACGTTTCAACTGCTCAAACCTAGGAAAACCACCAAACAATGCTATATATTGATCAGACCATTCTGAAAGTTCTTTATGCAAATGATTACGAACCACAGACCAAGAATCTTCACCATAACCTAGGAGGCCAGCAATGACACGATATCCACAATTGCCATCAGCTTTAACATCACTGATGTTAACAATGAATTTGTGCATAAAAGGCACAAACTGATCAAGCATAGGAATGTGGTTGCTCTTCGTAAGCCTATCATATGCTGAAGCAGGGACATCTGGTGTCGAGCAACTGTTTTGCACTGAATGCAATTCATCTACATACTCAAAGTAGGATGGATTCCGCTTGATTGACATTTCATGCTTCATGTGTTTATTTTTTGGGGACCCTTTTGTTTTGACCTTTTCAAGGGGGGGATGCATTGATGTTTGGTCAGGATATGCAAGTTCTTTAAGCTTGGTCTTCAAGGTCATTTTTCCGCACAGGTCTAGATTCTCAAAATGGTTGGAGATTGCGTCAATCTCTTCGGTTATCTGAATTTCCCCACTCATAGGTATACCTTGGTCTGAAAAATGCAATCTTCGCCAAAACATATGAATGCTTGAAAGCGGGATGCTGCCAAGACCTATTTTACCGAGCTCACATGCACATGGGAGACCATACATAGTTCTCAAAGCACAACCACATCGAGTGGGATTTTTTCCTGCATAATGAACTCGCTCATACTCTTGAGCAATGTTGTGTAACGCATACCTGGATATCATGCCGATCAGTCACTTATACAAAGTGACTTGAAATACATGTCTGATCACATGGGTGCTATTTTCCAAAGATGCCTTTATTTCGGTATGTTGCAATGTCATCATGTTGTTCATCGCATCCCAGACAGAACATAAATCTCCAACGCTATTTTGTAGAAGCCTTTTTAATGTCGAATGAGCAAACTCAACCCTGCATTTAATGACAACATGTTAATCCCATATAAAACAAGCAAAAATGTTATTAAACTTTTGACAATATCACCAACTTGAAACCATTTCATACCTGTTAGTTGTTATATTACCAAGATGCATAACTTTATTTGTCTATGCGGTAACAAATTTTTCCTTATGAGGATCCAGCCATGTTTCTTTGACATAATCAACAAAGGTAGGCCACGGTGAACAAGCAATTTCAAACTTCTTAAGACAATCATCATATGACTTCTCAGTACGACAATCAACAATACTTCCCCAGGCATCCATGACATAATCCCAAGCGTTGTTCTGCCGAATATAAGTTTTGCATTTTGCCTTGACATTCTTGTCAATGTGAAAGCGACACAACAAATTTGTACATTCAGGAAAAAACAATTTTCACAGCACTCATCAACGCTGCATCTCTATCAGTAACAATCACATATGGAAAACATTCACTTTTAAAGAACATCCCTCTAAACCGTTCAAGGGCCCAGACAAGATTGTTAATGCGCTCTGCCTCTAAATAGGCAAATGCGGCAGAAAATGTCATCCTCGTCGGTGTGACGCCAACTATGTCAAGTAAAGGCAATCTGTACCTGTTTGTTTTGTATGTACTGTCAATCAAGAAGACTAAATGATATGCGTTGGTCAACTTCACTGCATCTGGATGAGTCCAAAATAAGTCACGTACCACATTTTCTTCTTTCATTCTATGCCAATGAATGTACATGTCACGCTGAAGAAGTTTCATTAACTGTTGCATTTCAGTGTTATTACCTCTTACTTGCGTGCGATATGAATATCTAGCATTGTAGATTTGCTTCAAAGTTGTATAATTATTAGCATTGTGCTCCTTCAAAGTTAAGAGAATGTTCTTGGGTTTCACCATTGACCTTGTCATATCAGCAACAATTATTTTCTCATCCTCATTTAGCCTACCAGCATATGCGTGTCCACATAATGACCTTGCCAAACTATGATTATGAGTGCCACATATTAGCTTCACCATCCAACCTTGACCTCCCGGGACGGGTTTTGCTCTCAACTTAAACGAACAATCACATTTTCTACTGCTCCCCGTAGTTGGTACAAACCCTTTTTTAAATGATCTATATTTTTCGCTCCTTTGACAACCAATTATAACATATGATGTTGTTCCTAGCTTTCCACTTGCCATGCCATTCCTCATTATAACAGCTACAAAACCATTATCATAAGCAACACTTCTCACCCATTTCAATACATCCTCACGGGAAACAAACACCTACAAAAATTAAACATTCATTTCTAGACTTCAACTCAATCATAACACTACTTTAACTACTTTAACTCAATCAAATATATACCTCGGTGGTATTGAAGGCAGCTGAACAATCAATTGAAGGGCAATCATTTTCAAACGTATCAGCTTCTTCATCAATGTCAGCCTCCATATTAATATCTTCAGACATAATACTTTCGTAAATCCACTCGTCGTTGTCCATCTTAACAAATCAAAATAAAAAATTTTCATTCACCAAACACAGCCATACTAATATTAAATAACATTATAAAACTAATCTTACCAATTAAATATTTTATTAGGCAACATTGATATTACAGATTCATACAATATACAATATGCATTGGCCACTACATTAATAATCAAATTTATAAATAAAACATTCAGAATTATAAAATTTGCTAAACAAAGTAGTAAATACTTAAATCATTTTCCCAATTTACCTATAAATTATATTAACAATGTGGTATCCAATTTATGCATCTTTTCTTTTATTATTTTCAAAAAGGATAATTTTTTAAAATTTATCTTAATTTTTTTATTAAAAAAATACTGTACGGATTGAGTAATCTGTATGGGTGATATGAATTACTTAATCCGTATGCATGCTAGCGTATGAACTGCACGGATTGATTAATCCGTATGAACTTCATGGATTGAGTAATCCGTATGAACTGCATGGATTAAGTAATCTGTATGGACCATAGGATTACTTAATCCATGCAGTTCATGCGGATTACTCAATCCGTGAAGTTCATACGGATTAATCAATCCGTGCAGTTCATACGCTAGCATGCATACGGATTAAGTAATCCGTATCACCCATACTGA
This sequence comes from Glycine latifolia, assembly GCA_013407115.1. NCBI lineage: Eukaryota > Viridiplantae > Streptophyta > Magnoliopsida > Fabales > Fabaceae > Glycine > Glycine latifolia. The sequence goes on from CM023950.1 coordinate 27,308,442, forward strand.
TTACTCAATCCGTATCCTTCTTTTACAGAAAAATTACTCCGTACTTACTTACCTCGTACACACCGGCAACGGACGCTTCTTCGACGAATGGCAACCTTCACCGCAGCTACCACCACCACGACTACCCCCTCCGACCAAAGCCAACAGGAATGCGCAACCAAAATGACCTTGGGACCACCAACAATGAAAACGAAAGCGCAGTGCAAATGAAGTGCCAAGTACATGACAGCAACAGAAAAAGCAACAAAAAAAGGTCGAGGGTAGTTTCGCCATTTTAAAAAAATTATATAGTGTATAAGAATTTTTTATAATGTATTTAGTAACACTCTTGCTAGAAACGTCATGATGGTAGATAATTTTGGGCCCAATTGAGTGGTCCAGGGTGACATAGAGTCTTACTGATCCCACTGCCATTGTTCTTGTTTGTGTGTTGCGAACCAATTGGGTTTCATACTGCCATCCAATACCAAAAAAGAGTAATGATTTCCATGCCTTTCTTTTTGAATTTCAACAGATTTTGCTAACCTGATGAAACTCTAATATTGAGGTAGACTGACAAATCCGCAACCTTTGTGCCCCGTCAATTTCTCTTCTTTTATTTTCATAAGCTCCTTTTTTTTCTTAATTTTTCTTCTTGTTTTTCACTGCCACGTGAATTCAGTAAAAACAAAAACAAAATAGTATATATAGATTAAATTGATATAAACTGTAACGTTTACCAAAGTCAATGGCTCAACGATCATTTTTTAATGAAATCAGTGTCATATATTATAATGGTATCGTCTATTTTATGATGAAAGGTATGATTAGCGTAAGTGCTACTAGTCTTCCCCTTTGATTGAAAAGAAGCAAGACAGAATGGAAAAGTAAGAAATTAACCCGATTGTTCTGGTTGTAGATTATGCTACTGGGGATCATCAATGTCCCTTCGTTATCAAGGATATATAAATCAATATGTATTATATCGGGACAAATCCAGGTTGTCACGTACTAATTTATTCTCCTTTTTGACTTCTTTTTTTCCTTTCTCATTGACGCATCAGAGAGTATGCAGATAAGCTTATGTGATCGCAACTTTTGTGGCGATGGCATTATTACAAAAGGAAAGGCAACCATAAGAGAAAGATTCGGTTTTTCTTTTTCTCACCCATATTTTTTTTCTTTAACTTTTTTTCATTTCATTTTCATCTTTTATTTTTTTTATTGATATAAATTTAGTTTAATTTATCAATTGTAGCGCTTAATCTGTTACTTTTTTTTGTCTGCACTTAATTTGTTATTTATAAGTTATAACAGTAAAAAAACTACCACAATTAACAATTTTGGCAATCAAATACAGCCAAATATTACAAATAAAACTACCTTGAAAAAAATAAAAGCCAAGGGACCAAAATAAAATGAAAAAACAATTAAATCTGAAAACATGAAATATGTTAGAGGACCAAAAACTAACTATGTGTATCTTTTTCCTCCTTTCGTTCCTCTCGTATCGGTGAGTATATGAGAAAAACATTTCCCGAAATTTTTGCAACTATTCATCTAACTAACTATGTTGTTTGGACTTTGAGCAGAATTAACTAACAGTCCGCAAAAATAGACTAGATCAGGCCAGACTTTGATAGGTCTAAATCTGATCCGCATCATTATTATTAAATCTAAGTCTAGTTTGTTATCAGTTTAAAATAAGTTATTAAGGCCTGAGCCTGATCTGCATAAAGGTCTGATCTGATCTAAAAGTCTGTATATAAAGCTTGATTAAATAAAAATAAATAATTAAAAATAAAAATAACATAATAGGATATTTCTCTTATAAAATTTAAATTATCAAATATGATATTATAAGTTATAAATATGTTTCTCTTAATCATTTTATGAGATTTTCAAAGTGATTTTTTGAAGTGGTTGATCATCTACCTTCATAATAAGGAAAAATATTTTTTAAAAAATAAATATATTATTTTTAAATTTTAATATATATATATATATATATATATATATATATATTAAATAGACTAGTCTGATAGACTTAACATACTTTTTTTTTTAGTTTGAGCATGACCTTTTTATTTAAACAAGTTTTTAAAAAAAGTCTTTACCTAACCTTTATAATAAATAAACTAGACTAAACTAGACTTTAAATAAACCAGGTTAAAGATTATTGATAGACAGTCTGGCCCGTTTTCACCTCTAATCACATGCTCTCACCGTAGTCAGGGTGCAAATCTCATAGGGGAGTTACGTAAAAATTTCATTAGAATTAGATGACCGAAAGTATACAAATTTATTTCAAAGTACGTGAACGTCATTATTTGTGGAATATATAATATATGTATATCTTGCCAGGACAGACTACAGAGTCAATTACACGTAACGCATATTATATGTTTTACACCATGACTGGGCCAGCACTTTATTTCCTTTTGTTTTTATATTAATATTAGGATTTAATTATTGTTTTAGTCTCTTAATTTGGAAGTGTATTTGTTTAGTTCATGAAATTTAAAAATATTGTTTAAGTTCCTGAAATTCAAATTTTTTTAGCCCTTAACATAATAAATTGACACGACATTCTTAGCCGTTTGTGATAATTTCAAATTATAAACTCAAGCAGCTAAAAAATGATATTACTTTGTGACAGTTTTTAGCTGATATTACTTTGTGACAGTTAAAAAACTGTCACAAAATATCAATTTATTATGTTAGAGATTAAAAATAATAATTTGTCAAAATTCATAAATAAAAAATATTTTTAAATTTTAAAGACTAAAAAAATACACACCTCAAATTTGGAAACTAAATCAGTAATTAAGTTTTGTTTAAAATTATTTTTAATACTAAAGACTAATTTATATACTTATTTTAAAATTTGTTGAAACCAAATTAATAAGAAAATGAGTTGATTTTTGAAATTAATCATACACTGGTGCATTTTAAATTTATGTTTAAAAATGTCATAAGGTATTAAAAATCGTTATAAAATACTAAAAATTACATAAAATATTAATTTATTACGTTAAAGACTAAAAAAATTATTTATTAAAATTCATGAATTAAAAAAAATTTTAAATTTCAGAAACTAAAAAAAACATCGTTCAAATTCAAAAACTAAAATAATAATTAATTTTTAATATCAATATTAATTTCGTTTTATCGAGTAACCTCTCATCAATGAAGTTATTCAAAAACTAAAATAATAATTAATTCCCCTTCTGTTTTACTTTTGCTTCCTCCTCGTCCCCATGATTGCGTTCCGTTGCTTATGCTATGTTATTTAAATTCGGTTTAACTTTTTTTTAACACTGTTTGGCCAATTAATATTTTCTTCAATAATCCTTTTTGTATATCTAGAATGGGACAAGCGAAAACATCTCCTTTTAATTTTGGAGAATATTTTTTAATTTTCATATATTTAAAGTATATATTTAATTAATTTTAATCTATATAAATGAAGTAGCTATAATAATTATAAATTAATTTAAAATTTTGCAAACATGACGCATGTGATAAAACATTAAAACTTTTAACAAAATATATCTTGAAATAACATTATTTAATAAAAATATTATTGAATGGTGTAAGAAAAAGTACGATTCATATTAATTCCACCTCTTTAAAATGTATATAAATAGTTAAAGGTAAAGATAAATTTATTCGTTATAACATAGGATGCTAATTATTTAACTTCCAAAGAATGTAACTGATTTTTCTTATTTCCATGATGTCTTTTTCCGTAGTAAACGTACGCATGAACACGATAAAGATGAAATCGTGTACCCCACGAAGATGTCGAGATGTAAGGAGGAGGAATTGATCTTTTTGGTGATCCCAAGAAGATATGGAGATGGAAAGGAAAGGAAGAGGAGGAATTGGTGTCGCTAATGAGTGATGATTGGAGTTGGGACTTGAGAGTTACGGGGGAATAAAGTAATTTTGTTGTTGTTATTAATAGGGCCAATTAATGGTTTGCATGCATGGATAAACTGAACTGTTTTACGAGTTTTTTTTTTATTTTATTATGTAGAACTGTTTTACTAGTTAAAATGTATAATAGGATTAATAGGAATTTTTTTATTGTAAATTTAAAAGTCAATACATGCATATATTATCTAAATTAACTATTTATTGGTATATTATTAGAAGATTGAGGTAAAAAATTATAATTATAATAAATAAATAAAATCATCAACATGCTTAGGACATTTTCAACGAGGGATACGTTGTTTAATTGTTTTTTATGAGCTATCACATCACATTTAAGAATCTTAATTTCCCACTCTAATAATACACCTCTTTTTTTATAAAGTATTTTATATTTATAAGTAGAGCAAATTATATCAATACTTTCTGATTTTTTTTTCAAATATATACACAATATTTTTATATGTTTAATATTCACAATATCCTCTCCATTGTATAAGCATAATTAACTTAGATTTCATGACAAGATACTAAGTTAATAATATTGTTATTAATTATCGGTTAACATTGATACTTAACAATAAAAAAAACAAAAAAATAGAAAAAAATAACAGTAAACTCATTCGTATTTTATAAATATTTCTCAATTAATATATCAATCATCGAAATCAAAATATGAACTACTAAAAAGGTCAATTGAATAGGATCCAATATCGAAAAATGCAATTGTGTAAATTAATATTATAATAAAAGCATATTTAAAATTATTAATTTAATATTTGGTTTTTAAAGATTTATTATTATATAAAATATTCTACTAATGCATTTATATATTTTTATAGATTAACATACATATAATATAAACCATTAGTATTGACTTAGTGATGGAGGATTTGAGTGATTTATGAGATTTTAAGTTCAAATTTTATTATCATCAACAACAACACATACATATGAAACAACAATTTAAATAAATAATTTAATAAACACTTTGGTAATAAGATGGAAAATTAGGGTGTTCACAATCCATTAACATCGATATTCCTTTGATTTGGGTAACAAATCTTTGTTTTTATTTAGGAATCTAATATTAATAATGTGTTAATATGAGTGATACTGACTTTGATTTTCTTAAGTTAAGTATTGAATTTGAATTTGAATTTGTGTATAAAAAAATATTTGAAATAAAAGATCTAACTAAAAATATTAATAAGTTTTTTATAAAAATTAATCATTAATATCTTAATGCCCAAAAAAGTTTAGAAATCCAATGCCTTGACTCGTTAATGTGGCACTTTATTTTTAATTGTTATTTATATTTTATTTTTTCAATTTTTTTTAAAATTAAAACAATACTTTAGTGTTTTTGGATCCAATAGACTTATCTCAAACTAATCCATTATTTATCACGTTAGTTCATTTTTGAGTTTGACGAGAAAAATATACAAACTAAATTGACCCAAATCGTAATATTTTGATAAGTTGCACAGTTGGAGTGATGAATTTAGTCAAGTTAGATCTAAAATATGTCATTTATAGAAAAACTAATAAGTAAAATAGCAATATTTTAAAAAATTTATGGTGTTGATAAAAAGTGACAAAGTTAAAATTTTTCCAGGTTGGGAACAAAAATTCTTAATTTTTCCAGGATAATATTTTTTAAAAATTATTATAGGAAAAAAAATACAGGTTGTCGTCGTGTGATTATTGAGAGGTATGTAACGCATGGAAGCATATTTGTGAGAACGTGCTTGCGTTTTGACACGAGAGTGTGGACTCCACTTCCGAGGAACCGCTTCTGAACCTTTCACTCCTCCCCTCCCTTTGAATACATACATGCCAAATATAGCGAATTTACATTCATTGACTATTTAATTTTAACATAATATTTGTTACTCATAATGAATGAAGCCACAATGAAGAGGCTCCTCTCTTGTTCGTTCATGTGTGCTTGTCAGGTAAAAGCAACTACACACACCAACACCATAGGAGAAGAAAAAAATAATGCTTTCTTTTTCACCCATAACTTTAATCAGTGTGGAGTAACCCTCACAAACCAGCCTTCCAAAAGCTCAACCCAGTTACCATTTTCTTCCACATTGTCCCATTCTTTTATGTGGCTTGTCACCATCTCATTTTACCCCTCTGCTACTTCCTAATCCATAATAGAGTCATAGACGCTATATTATTATTGTTATTATTTTTTTTTTTTCTTTCAAAATTTTGAATTGTTTGTTTGAGATTTGTGGCATTGACAGTGAAACAAGTCTGCTTTTTGTCTGTTTCTCTGTGACCCCCTTTCACTCTCTACGTTCCTCCAAATTTTGTCTTCTATTTGCACGCGCCTCTTCCACCTTCTTCTTCTTCTTCTCTCATCTCAACAACAGATAGATAGATAGATAGAGTCATGGGTTCCAATCTAAGACTCCATCTCTCAGATGCCTTGTACTGTTTCTCTGATCCATCAAGGTAACACTCTCTTAGCTCTCTGCAACTTGTGTCTTATCCTCAGAGAGAATAAAAAACATTCGCTGTCTACTACTTTTGTTCTGTCTCCTAAAAAGGTCGGAAATTTAGTTGAGTTTTGAGGTTGGTGTTTTGAAGAAGAATAAAAAAAATGAAGGACTTTCCTTCATGCTTTGGTGAAAATGCAGTTCAGGTTGCAGATTCTTCATCTTCAAGTTCGAGCAAAACTGCACAGAATCTGGTTATCTGCGTTTACCAATGCCGGATAAGGGGTAAGTGCTGCTTGATAACCATCACATGGAGTAAGAGCTTGATGGGGCAAGGGCTTTGCGTAGGGATCGATGATTATTCTTCAAATCAGTGTCTGTGTAAGGTGGATATCAAACCCTGGGTGTTCTCCAAGAGGAGGGGTTGTAAGAGCCTTGAGGCTTATTCTTGTAAGATTGATGTGTATTGGGACCTTTCCAATGCTAGATTTGTTGTTGGTCCTGAACCTTTGGAAGGGTTTTATGTAGGAGTAGTTGTAGATCGCCAAATGGTTCTCCTTCTTGGAGATTTGAGGAAAGAGGCTTTCAAGAAATCTAGTGCTATTCCATTACCATCCAATGCTGTTTTTGTTGCCAAAAAAGAACATGTCTTTGGCAAGAAGATGTTTGGTAACAAGGCTGTGTTTTGTGACAATGGTCCGATTCATGATCTTGTCATAGAATGTGATACCTCTGGGGTGTCTGATCCGTGCCTTATAATTCGAATCGATAGCAAAACCGTGATGCAGGTGAAGCGGCTCAAGTGGAAGTTTAGGGGGAACCACACCATCCTGGTGGATGGTCTTGCAGTGGAAGTTTTCTGGGATGTCTATAATTGGCTCTTTGGTGGAACATCGATTGGAAATGCTGTCTTTATGTTCAGAACATGTATCTCTGAGGAAAAATTGTGGGCTGGTGAACCCCTTTCTGATGCAAATGTGGTGCAGTGGTCCTTCTCTCAGAGGTTTTCTGAGACCAAGTCGCAAGGTGTTGGCTTCTCACATATTTTATATGCGTGGAAGAACGACTAGAAGTTGTGGAAATCCACCATACTAACAGAACTTTTAGTGAGTTGTGATTTTATGAAGGATGTGATTGTTTTACTACACTTAATTAAAAGATGGGTACTTTTGTTTGTATCGCTTCCACCCTTAAAATTCATACCCTCAATATATCTGTGCATTTGAACAAATCGTGGACATTTTTCTCTCTCCAATTGGCTGTATATTTATCTTCAAGTGTTAATTTTATGATATCCATATTGCAAAAACAAATTAGTCTACAGTTTGTTCTGTGATATTCAAGTACATATTCTCTGAATTTCTTTTATCAGTAATGTATACCTGCTATTCCCCAGTTTCAGACTTTCAGGTCGTCATATATTTTTTTAATCTTTTTGCATTGAGAATTCATCATAACCAATGTGAGGCAGGAACTGCAAACTATTAATGTCCATTAACTAAGAAGATGCAGCAACAATTCTTAACCAAAAGTGTGATTGTAGTAGCCAGGGCCCAGGGGGAGTTGACTGCTGAGGCTGAAGAGGAAGGTAGCATGTGAGAGAAAAAAAGATCAATGAACTAGAATGAATGTTGATTTGCTTTCCTTCTTGTATTGTAATCCACAGAGCTTTTACTAATTATAGTGAGACTATTATGAGGCTATGGAATTAATCCTTCCTTATTAGAATCTCCTACTTTGATGTCTGAGTATGAGATTCTGGCCATCTTTGTATATATTTACGTATTTTCATGCTGAGAGACCAGGTATCATTCTGGTTACCATATGAAGATGAATCATGGCTTGTGACTGGTGTCTTCACCCAAATTATTTGTTAATTAACCCAAGGACATATTGCCAGCTAATTTTCTCCCCTATATTATGCTCTGGTGTTCTATGATTTTACCTGCAGACCTCTTATTCTCTTTCACTGCCAAATCCAGGAATCTTTCTTTTTAATCCTGCGCCCTGTCTTCTGTATGTATGATTCTGCCATACAAATTGCACAACAGGAACAATTTAATAGTTACAAACAGTTATAATTTCTTGTAAGACACAGCTGCTATTTCAGATGCCTATCTCATATGTAAGAAATATTCCACGATCCAAACAATAGAAAACTGTACCACTGTCATTTTTTTATACCTTGTCATTTTTTTATTACTATCTAATAGCACTATGATAGTAATATGTTACAATATCCTACTTACAGCTCAGATGCTTCCCTCTAATCCTCCATATTCCATAAAATAACTTTTCAACAGTATTGATCATCCAACATGATTGTAGCTGCTCACATGGGAAGAACATTTTTCGTGAATGCTTGGTTAAACTTTTCTTTATTGTGTAACGGTAAGGAGGAAATGTATGTATAGATGATGTGTAAGAGAAGCTGCACACTTGTTCCCAATTCATAGTTTGTGAATGCTGCTTTTGTAAAGATGCCTCATTGTGAGTTTGATAGATCATGGTGTTGTCACTTTGAAGATTGTATATGGCCCTTAATGGAAGAAGTAAATCTCTGTCAATGTTATCATATATGACAATGTTTCCTTTCTTATCCTTTTGAATTTTGCTTCATTGTTCTATATTCAGTTATTGATAATTTGTGGCATGAAATAATTTAAAGGAGGGGATGTGATAGAGAGGATGTATATGATAACAGATGATTTGAAATCTGCAAAAAGTCATGGACTCCTTGTATGTAGATTTGAAGAATTCTGATTTTGGTGTAAAAGTAGCTTATATTTGATGACACGTAGTATTTTTACTGAATTTGCTCTGTTTTTTAATGTTCTCATACTGGCCTGTGTTAATACTAAGGCAAACTCTGCATATTTCTGTATTATTTGAGCTCTGCAGTAGTGCAGTGAGTACTTTTACTCTGTTGTTAATCTTTTATGCATATAGGCATTACCCTTGTGACTGCCATGATCCCTCTTAATGGAACTCATACAAATGCGCACTCATGCTCTTGGTATGTTCCATATTTATCACTGTACGGTTTCATGTGTCATTACCAAATTTTGGCCCTGGTACTAATGCTTTAGATTCTTCCTCCTAGCAGAGAATACCCTTTTTTTATGCATGTTATCTTGGAGTTTAACTTTGATATCTTTAATTTTCTAAGTGAACTACCACTGATCTTAGCTGTGGATCTGGCTGCTAAAGTGTAAGATAATAAAGATGGAGCAATATGGTAAAGTCAACCTTACATTGGTCTGAAGAAAAAATCGGCTGTGGTATACTGCCTTTGGAAATTTGTCACATTTTCTGAAATGTGAAAATGTGATATAGTTTTCGGTAATTAATACCATATATATCTTTGCATTATTGACTTCCCTTTGCTACCTTGAGCCAGTGCAAATATCCAGTATTTTTTTTATCAGCAAAAGGATTCTATTTACTAGAAAATCTGCAATGATCACCAATGAGTATTAATGACTTTCAAATTTGGTAAGATGTTAACAACGCTGTTTATTTCCCAACGGACCCCGAAAGTTAAGTGTTTCTTCAGATGTGACAGAAGTAAGAAAAATGTGCTAAATGGAATGAATGCTTTGGTGGAACTTGTTTGTCAATTAGTCAAGTTATACAAAAGACCTTGAGTGATTTTATATGTGGATAAATCACATCAATTTAGTATCTTAGTGGTTGTTGGGTCCCTAAATGCGAAGGAGTGAATTTTGACCTCAAGAAAATAAACAAGTTCCCAAGTTCTCGCGCACCAAATCTTATGTGTTATGAAAGCACTTATGCATATTGCTGATAATACATGACCTAACACAGTATTTTCTAGAACTTTGTTAATAAGATATGGTTCTTTACGAAGCTAACGATATTGAGATGAAAATGAGAACATTCTTTGATATTCCAACAATAGATACGCAGTTGTGATGTTCAATTAGTTACACAATTGAAAGATACCTATAGAGTCTTGTAAAGTTTTGTCTTTTAAAACGAGATTATTCAACTCAATTACGATTCAATATAACCTTCGGATATTGAAGGTCCAAGACTAAAGATATATTTATCCACATAAAGCAAGATCTCAATTAAGTTATTCATTTTACATATGGAAATGCAAGTATGCAGATTACATTGACAATTATTTATAGTGTGACAATTATCTTACTTTGTCAATGTATTTCAACATGACTGAGTCAAAACCATGGATTGAGGTTCAACTGAGTTATTTATTTAATTTTATGTTAGCCAACCTATTAACCCGTCTTATCTTTTAGACAAGTTAACACAGTTTGGGACTTTGGGCTAAGACGAGTTCAGATATTTAGGTATACTAATACTACTCTTGTATAATGGTTTGAGAAAATTCTGTCATTCCACTCACATTGCTAATAACTTCTCCATCCAAATAGTTCCTGAAGCTAGCAAACAAAACAAAAGTAAAGATACATGAACACCTGTCCACCACATTTTGTAAAAGTTTCCCATGTAAACGAACATTTTTCCAATAGGAGCCCTCAAACGACAGAATGTTTATTTGAAGCCCTCAAACGACAGTCCATAATCATGTACCCTTAAACTTCTACACATTCTTACAAGTTAGCAGGATACCTCAGGGTCAAGCCTATCCCCAGCTATCACAGTTCAACCTAAATCCAGATTTTTGTAAGGATTGCTGTCCAATACAATTTATCGGACCAAAAAAAGAAATTTTACTGAATAAAAAGGTAGATTTCCTGAGCATTGTAGTCCAATATTACATCTTTTCCAGATTAAAATAAAATAATTTTCCTTTCTTCTATTTTGAGTTGCTCTTTTTACAGTGGACATGTTTTAAGAGTTATATAACTTTTTATTACATCACTAAATCAATTTCATATTTTCTCTTTCTTCCTTTTTATTTATTATTACAAAAATATAAATAAAAATATAATTTCTCTCTTTTTTCAACGATCGTATGGTACAAGAAAAAAGAAACTGACATGAGTAACTTTTTTTATAATTGGCACGTAAAAGGGTGCATTTTTTTTTTTTTTTATATTTTCCACCTAACCGAAACCATCACTTTTTTAAAAAGGAAGAAAAAGGTAAACATAGATGATAAACTATAAAGAGTAAGGCATCAGTGTATGTCCGATAAAAGGTCAAACCGTTAAACTAACGAAGACATCAACATTTTGAGAAAAATATCTTCTTACAATTTAAAACTTATAATTGTAGTTAAATTGACTTTTTTCTACAAACATCACCTTTGAAAGTAATCTTGTTTAACACATTTAAATATCAAATGTGATAATTTCTTTCAAAAAATATTTAAACCTTATTTGTCACGTTATATTGGACTCAACTCCCGTGGATATTGTTGTTAAAATTTTAAAGAATAAAATTTCAATTCATTCTATTAGTAAATCTTTGTGAATGTCTAATTAGAAGATTACAATTATAAATTTCAAACATAAAATACTACAATAAAGAGAGCTGTTAGAACAATTTAACCTACACAAACATTTGTTGAATATATTTAACAATATATATTAAATATTAACATGTTCGCATACAAGTTTAATAAGTTACTATATGGTTATATGAGTCCATATATATTGGAGTTTAATAGCTTGCTATATCATTAGAGTTTTTCCTAAGCTAGAGGTAACAATGTTGAGCATTCCACATTGGATGTTTCTTGGTGTAATACTTTAGGCACCCAATACTAAACACTTTTCTCTCAAAGCCTTTACCTCCAACAATCTTGAAATATAATCTTCGTGTATCGGATTTAAGTGAGTAAGGTGTTGTTTCAAAGATCTCATCGAGAGGAACTCAATGATATGATCACTTTTGTGTTTCGACAGAAGGATTGACCGAAATCTGAGTTTGAAAACTCTGCCGCCGTAACTTTTGAATCCAGATCCCAAAATTTCAGCCAATTTCACGAGTTGAAACCTTATGGATTTTATTCTACTCGTCAAGACGATCTTTTTGACTGGTCACTCACATAAAACAGATGTTGGACGAAGGAGATATAGCCGTTGGAAGTTTCTGTAATTTTCTGGCGACTGGTTCGTTTTCCGATGAAATTTTCCGGTGACCGACGACTTCCGGCGAGCTTTAGCGACGAATTTTCAACAAGTCTCTGACCACCAAAAATAGTCATTCCTAAGATTTTTGGGCATTCTGGATTCATTTTTGGGGTCAGATTTGACAAATTTCACATCTACAGTGTTATTTTTTGAAAAGTTAGAAGATTTGATATACTTTGGAAGATTTTAAGGTGCACTCTTTCTAACTATTTTACTTTGATTAAAATGATAAAACATAGCTCCTATGATATCATAAAGCTTAAATCTTTTGATAATCTCTTTGTTGATCTTATGTTGAGTAAGCTACTTGCTGAAAGAAATTCTTTTAAGACTGATATGCACAGACTAAAAGAACATATGGGACTAGATGAATTAAACAGGTATATACATATTGAAGATCAAAATATTTGTAGGAAGAGTTTAAAACTAATAAGACAACAAAAGTTAGTTGCCAACATAGTTTCACATTCCTATAACTTTCAGAAAAAGTCCAAGTCACCAAAAGGTGAATCATCTTCATAGTTAGAGGCAAAAAAAATTGTCTTCAAGAAGAAGAAGAAGGACAAGTGTCATAACTGTGAAAAGTGGGGTCACTGGGCAGCAAAGTGTAAGCTACCAAAGATGTCAAAGAACAACACACCACAAAATGAGGCTTAAAAAGTTTGTCTTCGAGAAGAAGAAGAAAAAGGACAAGTGTCATAATTGTGGAAAATGGGGTCACTGGGCAGCAGAGTGTAAGCTACCAAAGATGTCAAAGAACAACACACCACAAAATGAGGCTAATATGCTAATTAGTGAATTTGAGCCTCATGCCTTCATTGGAATGATGAATAATGGAAAGGCCAATATCTCTTCTAAGTGGTGGTTGGATAGTGGTTGTACCTATCATGCAACAAATGATGATAATTTACTCACTAGTGAATCTGAGCTTCATGCCTTCATTGGAATGATGAATAATGGAAAGGCCAATGTCTCTTCTGAGTGGTGGTTGGATAGTGGTGCTACCTATCATACAACAAATGATGATAATTTACTCACTGAGGTCATAGAAGTGAAAGATACCATGGAAAATTGTAATGGTGGTGACGCCGAGGTGACTCATGTTGGAACTGCTAATTTGGTGCTTTCTTCGAGTAAATTACTTACTTTGAAACATGTTAAAGTGGTACCTTTACTTTAAAAGAATTTGATATCTATAAGTTTACTTGATAAAGCTGGTATGTCTTTTTCAACTATGAATGGTAGAGTAAATTTATCTGTTAACTCATGTTACTTCGATTGTGCATTTATGATTAATGATATGTATAGATTGAGTTTAGATACTAATAGCATAAACCATGTTAGTCCTACTTTGATTGATCCAAAATTATTACATGATAAACTTAAACATGCGAACTATAGGAAAATGCAACATTTATCTATAACTCACAACATTCCATTAGATACTTCTATTCGATTTGACAAATGTGAAGTGTGTGCACAGAATAAGATCACTAGAAAACCTTTTAAGTCGGTTTCTAAAAGCACAACACTTCTTGAGCTAAAGAGATCGGAAGTACCTAATCACTTTCATAGATGATTTTTCTAGATATTGTCATGTTTATTTGTTGAAATCGAAAGATGAGGCTTTTGAAAAGTTTAAGATTTTTAAATATAGAGTTGAAAATCAACTTAGTTTGAAAACTAAGAGGTTTAGAAGTGATAGAGGAGGACAATATACAATGACTGGGTTCAAGGAATTTTGTGTTTTTGAAGGCATAATACTTAAAACTACCGCTTCTTACTCACCCCAATCAAATGGTGTTGTCGAGCGTAAGAATAAAACTTTAATTGAAATGCTAAATTTTATGTTACTTATAGTTGTCGAGCGTAAGAATAAAACTACCGCTTCTTACTCACCCCAATCAAATGGTGTTGAAGGCATAATACTTAAAACTACCGCTTCTTTGGGGATAAGTTTTTTAATTGCTAATCACATCTTAAACAAGTTGTCGCACTTTAAATTGTCTAAGACACTTTTTGAGATATGGCACAAACGTCCTTGTAGATATGATACCCTTAAAACTTGGAATTGTGTTGCCTATGTAAGGATACAAGATCCTAAAAGGCCTAAGGTGGGACCTAGAACCACTACTTGTATATATCTAGGTAGTGCAGAAGATAGTGTTACAGATAGATTTTTGGATCTATCTACTAACACAGTGATAGAATCTAGAGATGCAGAATTCTTTGAGTACAAGTTTGTTAGCAATCTTGACTTGAAGGTTTTTGATCTACAAATATGATTTCAGAATCTCCTGTAGAATCTGTAACTTTTGGCTATTGAACCAATCCCAGTTAGAAAATCTACAAGAGAAAAAATTTCTAAAAGTTTTGGTGAGGACTTTGTCACTTACCATATAGAGGATGATCCATTCTCCTATCAAGAAGCAATGAGATTTAGGAAATCCTTGCTATAGGCAGAAGTCATAGATGATGAAATGAGTTCTTCGCTACAAAATCACACTTGACAGCTAGTCAATTTTCCAAAAAGGGCTAAGGCTATAGGTTGTAAGTGGGTATTAAAGAAGAACTGAATAGTGATGGATCAATAGGTAGATATAAAGCATGTTTAGTAGCTAAAGGCTTTAAACAACAGAGTGGAATAGACTTTTTGGACGTTTATTCACTTGTATGTCATTTGTCAACTATAAGAATTCTTCTTGCTTTGACATCTATTGAAACTTTGTAGTGCATCAAATGGATGTAAAGACAGTTTTCTTAAATGGAGAGTTAAATGAATAAATCTACATGGAACAACCTGAAGGGTATGTCATGAAAGGCCTTGAGAAAAAAGTTTGTAAATTGAACAAATTTTTATATGGTCTTAAACAAGCACCTAAGATGTGGTATCTTAAGTTTGACAAGGTGGTAAAGAGTTATGGCTTTCAGTCCAGTTATTCAGATAAATGTCATTACTATCGTTTCATGTCAAATAAGGTAGCCATCATATGTTTGTATGTTGATGATATGTTAATTCTTGGCTCCGATCTCTCTATAGTGAGTGATTGAAAACCACTTTAGCGAAAGAATTTGACATGAAAGATCTTGGTATCGCTAATATCATTCTTGGTATGAAAGTAAGCTTTGAAAGACAAGTTATCTCCGTTAACCAAACTCATTATATTGAGCAACTACTTTCTATCTGGGGATACAGTGAGTGTAAACCGAGTGAGACACCATATGATTATAACAAAAGACTGAGTCCTAATGAAGGGACTAGTGTGGATCAGTTAAAGTACTCAAAACTGATAAGTAGTCTCATGTATGCTATGAGTTGCACTAGACTTAACATAGCATTTGCAGTTGGCATGTTGAGTCGTTTAACTAGTAATCCTAGTAAAGAGTATTGGGATGCCTTCAGTAGGCTGATGAGATACCTTAAAGGTACTAAAGATTATGCTCTATGTTATTCTGGTTATCCTCCAATTGTGGATGAATATTCTGATGCCTTATGGTGTTCAGAAATTGGAAATAGTAAATCTACCAGTGGATATGTATTCACTCTGGGTGGAGCTGCTGTTACTTGGAAATCCAAAAGACAGACTTGTATTGTGTTGTCATTAATGGAATCATAACTTTTAACTTTAGCCTTAACTAGTGAAGAGGCAGAGTGGATAAAGAATCTGATTATGAATATTCCTTTGCCTTAACTAAAGATTAATTCTTTAAGTTTATTTTGTGATAATCAAGCAACAGTCCAAGTCGTAAAGAATACTCTCTTTAATTCAAAGAGAAGACATGTGAGACTGAGACATGCATTGTTGAATTATCTGAGAGAACAAGGTGTTATCACCTTGGTCGATGTGAGATCGAAGGATAACATGGCCGATGCTCTCACAAAAGGTTTGTCTAAAGATCAATTATTCAAAACAATGAGGGAAATGAGGTTAAAGACTATGTAGACAAGTCTTAATTATCATTTACTTACCTTTAATTGTGTGTTTTGAACTATCGAATCTTCCTTTGCTGGTCAAATGATAAGTATAATTTATATGTTTCATCGATGATCGTGGTTACTAACTATTTTGAAAATGGTGAGTTATCTCATTCCCAACTTACTGAAATGATTTTAATCTAATTCAAAAGTTCTATCTGGGAAGCTTGTATCATTCCAAACTTGATGATACAATCCTAACAGGTTGGCTTATGCTTTTGGTTAAATGATCTCATTCCAAACTTGATGCTAGATTATTTAACTTTAAGGAATTAGTAACTGTGACATTCCAAATTGAAACATAGAAATAGTTGATTATATAAGAAGCCTATTGGTCTTGTTCTTAATTGAAACTTGACATTACAAGACTAGGTTATTGTAAGTGACGTGACTATTAGTCTTATTTTGTGAAACAAGACAATCGTTACTCTCTTACAAATAAACTTAGGTTGATGACTATTTATAACTTAAACTATTTAGGCATTGTTCATAATTTATGAAACTGGTTTGATGCTTATGAACATGATATTATGATGCTTTATGACATTGATATATGTTCTTCTTTGTCTGATGATATGATGCTAAGTTCTTTTAGTAGAACTAGACATTTTTAGTAGTTTATTCAAATGATTGAATTCATGATAATATGAAATTCATATTTGAGATTCTACAGGGGATGTAGAGATGGATGAGAGCTTAATAAGTGGGATCCTGAGGAGGACGACCAACTTGATATATGAATATATTATTTAAAGTAGTAGGGAACTTGACAGTTCACCTGCTATTGTCCATTATGTTGGAATCCATTTACTTGAGACTTACATTTTGTTATTTCCATTTTGTGAACATTATGATTATTATGTTTCTTTCTTATATTTGTAAGACCTTAAACTATTTTGACTGACCTACTTATACTTGATTGTTATGCATATGTTGGTTGTGAACTGATTTTGAGATTGATGTTTTAGATGTTGGGATTTGGATGAGTTTAGATTTAATCTAAAACTCTTGATATTTATATTGATAGATTGATATCAAAACTGATTTATGAAAATGATGATTCATTTAGTTTGATTGTAAATGTTATTTGAGTTTAATGTTTTATTATTAAAACTCTTTGACTCATCCGACTTGATTATCTTGGACTAAATATGAATAATTCATGTTTGTTTGAACATTATACTGACTATCTTATTGAATTGTGTTGTATGGTGAATATTGGAAGAGATTATTGAATATATTTAACAATATATATATATATATATATATATATTAAATATTAATATGTTTACATACAAATCCAATAAATTATTATATGATTATATGAATCTATATCGCCTGAAATTCAATAACTTACTATATCATTTAGATTTTTCCTAAACTAAAATAATTGTTGAGCATTTCCCATTTAATATTATAATACTTCAAACATCTAATAATCAATTATTTTCTCTAAAACCCGTTACCTCCACCGTCGATAAATGATAATTTTAAGTCAAAAAGGAAGACCATGCACCCAACACAAACAGCGTCTGGCCTGGGTCCATGCCGCCACGAAAGCTGCATCCTGCAATTTGTACGTCAACACACTCGAAATCATCAACAACTGGTACCAAAAATTTTGCAGGCTGTCTCGTTTGAATCTTAATACTAGTACTTTTTTAAAATTTTGTACGGACATTTTCGACAAAATGTTTACTTATTATTGGCTTATTGCTTAGCTAAGAATTATTACAAGGTATATTACAAATAGAGTTCCTTGAGGAAATGGCGGATGTAAATTCCATGCCAACTGCCAAATTCTGCAGTCATAATTGAAAATGAAAGCTGAAAAAAAGGCAGCGGAATTGAATAAAATTTGTGGCATGGTGTAACGAATATTTTATGACGTGAATAACAGAGTCAAAATGCTTACATGACACTAAAGGTTATATGTACTTTATTAATATAAGAAAAGTGTCTGAATTTTAGCTTGTTCATCCCATACCCATCTACTAAATTTGTTTTGGGGATGTTGTCACGAGAGTCCGTGATCACCGGGTAAATTAAGAAAAGCCGCGTTCAGTTCCTTTCCATAATTTAACGGACCAATCAATCACCATTTCCCAGTGAAGTTCATGAGATGAGAGGGTAAACCTAAGCCATCATTATTCAAAATATTCAATTGCCTTCTTATTAAAATCCTTTACACAGTCTCGCCTTCCAATCAGGAGTGATTGTTGGAACATAACTGCCTAAACATTACTATATTTGAGTAATCTGTTAGTTGAGTGGATTTTTCCTTACTAAACTTTTCGTGATAAACTCATTATGAAATTAAACCTTTATCGCTTCAAATTAACAGCCTTAATTTGTTATTATATATATGTTAATTTATAACTATTATATTATAAAGGAAATAATCTCGATGTCCATTTTTCTAATGAACATTTTTACTCCAAAAATGATAAACTTTCAATTTTAGTTACATCTTTTCAATTTTATTTTAACTTTTAATTTCAATTACATCTTTTTAAATAAGTCATATCAATTACATATACATTTAATATTTTCAATCCGAACACTTGCCTGTTTTTGCCCTAGTAAACATAATGAAAGTACAAAATACTATTTAACTTGATAAACAAAAATTATATATGAGCCAAATATATTATATGAAGCTCTTCTACAATTATAATTCTATAACTTCCAGTTGCTGTTCATATGAAATAGGGAATATTCTGTTGGCTATACAATATTATTCTGTATTTTTAAAAGAAGTTCTTTAAAAAGTGTACCTAAAAAATGATTTAAAATTGTATGAAAAATAACAATGATATTAAAGTTCTATACAAATTGTGCATTTGCTTTCGGTGAAGAAAAACACGAATATTTATATTCTAAACTACCAACAGGATGATTAGAATCTTAGTGAGAATAGTCTCACAAAATAAAAAAATAACAAATATACACCAACATAGAGAAGATATGCTTCCTCCATCTCATTTTATTTGTCTCTTTTAGAATATTTTATTTCAAATTATTTATTACTTTTAAATATTAATAAAACATTAATTATTATTATTTTTATAAATATCTTCAAGAAATAAATACCTTAATAGATATATAGTTACAATTAAACTATGTTATTAATAAGGATATTTCAATTAAAAAAACTAATTTTAAATTGATATATAATTAATTATTTTCAATGTTTATATTAACTACATTAAACAATTAAAAAGAGGAAGCAGATATAGTGTAGTTTTATAAATAAATAAAAAGAGCATATTTGGTATTGTATCTTTCCATAATCTTAATTAGATTTAAATCCTGTAATATATGTACCAAAAAATACAAATGAGCTGGCGTCTGATCATATGTTAGTGGAGAGCTTTCTCCTAGAACAAAAATCCAGGTGGCCTACAGCTGTATAATGATGCCAAAGCAAAATTACGAGAAAGCTCTTATCTTCCATTTCATTTATGCCTCACATGTGCGCCGCTAATGTAATCGCTGTTCTGTCTTTGAACCCCATGCCAAGCCAGCTCAACACCAAACTACACCTTCTCTCCTGCAGCCACACACAGCAACCAAATCCTCTCCCTCCTCAAACATAAATTCTCTATAACATTACTACTATTATAGTATTCTTTTAACTAAAAAGCATAAAAAAGTGCAAATCCTTAATCATTATGTTGTGTAAATATAAAATATTACTATTCAATTAAATGATCAGGAATTTAATTATTATTTAAATAAAATATTGAGTTTAAATCTTTGAAATGAAGAAACCTGGTACCCAAAGAATTTTAGCCTAATTAAAGTTATACATTGACTTGACCCAAATTACTGGTACCTCAACTAATTTCTGAATAGCAACGCAAAGGTAATAAAAATATATAAATTAAAAGTAAATAAAATTTTAAATTAATTGTCTTTTAACCATCTCCAACGGTCACTGACTGAGTGACTCACGACACAGTACAAGGACCGTAAAATCTCGTACTCTGTTAAGTTGTCACTATTTACTAAGGTCACTTGTGTGGTTCCCTTCAAATAAGGAGGCTCTGCCCGTAATTTGACACCAACGAATAGGAAGAGTAAGAACTAAGAACTAAGAACTAAGAACTAAGAAGAGAAGAGGTTGGTCGTGAATATCAATATTAAGCGGTGTGAGGCATTTGTTGATGTATAGAGCGGAGACATGGGCGAGTCAAGCGACTCTGTCTCCATTGACATTGATTTGATTCCTTTGGGAGGAAAGGTAATGGCACTTTAACACCTTAAAAGTTTTTGAAGAGAACCATTCATCTCCAAGTTTAGCTTGTGTTTATTGATAGTGTAATGGAACTTGTATCAAAATCATGTACTTAACATAGATTATGTTCTTGCAGGAATGCAAGGTTAAAACTAGTAAAGGTTCCGTGTCTGTGCTTGTTTGTGGGGATCAAGAAAAAGCCGCTCTAATAACCTACCCAGACGTGGCTCTCAATTGTAACCTTCTTATTTATATTGCTTTTGTTTTCATATATGTTCAATATGAATATGAATGAATTTCCTCACAAAATGTTCCATGTCTTGTCTATGCGGTTCAGTGAAGATGTTTAGAATTAGAAGGAAAACAACCTTTCTGTTTGCAGTTTTGGATTACTACATAATTACAATGACTTTATTTTGGCTTTTTGCAGATGTGTCTTGTTTCCAGGGTCTTTTATTCTGCCCAGAGGCAGCTTCTTTGTTGCTCCATAACTTCTGCATTTATCACATTGATGCTCCGGGGCATGAGGTCGGTATTAGCATTCTTTGCCTCCCTTCCCAACTCATATAAAGCTCGTATAGGCTTTTCTGTGTAACTCTGTCCCTTTTTCATTTTGAAGTCTTCAACATGATTGAATGTTGAGGAATTGTAACTTCCTTGAAATATTTATGATTAAGCAGTTATGTTAAATAGCTTCTATGAAACATTATATAAGACTTCAACGATGCTGTCCTCTCCTTGACCTTGAGTATAATTTGACTCTTGTTTAAGAGTTATTGCAGTTGGGAGCTGATGTCATTTCTTCAGATGAACCATTGCTCTGCGTTGATGACCTTGCTGACCAGATTGCAGAAGTGCTTGATTTCTTTGGGTATGTAGCGCATCAGTTATTCTAAGTATTCCCCTATTGTTTTAAAAGGAAGAATGTGATAACTGTTGGTGTCATGCACATGGTTTGTGCATTGCTGGATAATTTAAACAAAGGAAAGAGAGTACATATATATATTAGTAGGTCTATGTAAAGGAACTTCAGTATTTGTTACCGAATACAATTTTTAGATTACTGAAACAAGCCTCTTGATATTCTTACTTGGAATAGGATTTTAACCATTGTCCAAAACCCTCTTAAATCAGGCTAAGGGAGGTTCTGTGCTTGGGTGTAACAGCTGGTGCTTATGTCCTCACTCTATTTGCTGTAAGTTGGCATTTGTGAATTATAACTTAATCCAACATAACAATCTAGTATAGTAAACCATCGTGCTTTTTCCTAATTTGGCAGATGAAATTCAAAGAACGAGTGCTTGGATTGATTCTTGTTTCACCTATTTGCAAATCTCCTTCATGGACTGAATGGCTTTACAACAAGGTTTAATCTCTGTCAGCATTGGCTTTTATCATATGCTATCTACTGAAGTGTCTGTAACTAGATTAAAATTTTTAGTAGCCCATTAACTGACAAGGATACAACTTTTTTGTATACAATAAAACAATATGAAAACTTAAGTCTACTATGTGTGTCTGACACAGCAATAAAAGTCCATGTCAGCATCATTGGCTATCATATAACAATTCCTTAGATAGAAACCTTGGAAGTTGTAAAGCAATAAAAGGAAGAAAATTCATTGCCCTTGTAAATATAAGGCCTCCCTAAGGTTTTTTATTTCCATTCATGCAGGTCTTGATGAATTTAATATACTTCTATGGTATGTGCGGTGTACTGAAGGAATGTCTTCTGCAGCGTTACTTCAGTAAGGTATTCTTCACATTCTTCCCTTTATCCCTAATTATGAAGGTGGAATCATTTCTGTATGTGACATTACTTCTCTACATTTGTTATAGGAACTTAGGTGCAGTGTTCAGGGAGCAGAATCAGATATAATACTAACGTGCCGAAGGGTACGAACACATCAATTTTAGTAAATAACATACATAAGCCTTGTGTACATGCATAATTTGAATGTGTAGGATTCTAACTTGCTGATCCTCTTTTCTGGTCTATAATTACAGCTACTGGATGAAAGGCAAAGTTTGAATGTCATGCGATTTCTCCAAGCTATTAATGCGTAAGTTATAATGTTTTTTACAAACATGATTGTTTTCTTTTACTTTCTCTTGGCTCCTTTTTTTTTTTTTTTCCCTCTACGTATTTAATCCTGTTATTATTGATGATACTTTAAATATGCTTGAGACGATTCAATAGTATATTTTGGTGGTCTGTTTATATGAAGTTCATGCAAGTTGTAAGAAATTTCTTTTCTACAATTAGAATTTGAAATAGAGGACAAATCTTAGCATAGTGGTAAAATTGTGTCTTGGCCACCAATTGGTCATGGATTTGAATCTAGAAACAATTTTTTTTTGTTTATGCAAGTGGTGGTAAAGTTGTGTCTTGACCACTGATTGGTCATGGGTTTGAATCTAGAAACAATTTTTTTTGTTTATGCAAGGGTTCTTAGAGTACAATAACTCTCCTCCGTACCTTTGCACAGAGAAAAGGCCTTCAAGCGACAGGGTACATTAGTTTTTTTTTATTATTAGAATTTGAAATGGCAATAGTTGTTATTTTACTGGAGAACCAAATTCTAATCTGTGGCCACTTACTTGGATTTTGTTTGGGCAGACTAACATGGCATGTAAATGAATGGATGACAAAAGAATGTCATTTCTTGTAAGGATATTATACTGACACTATCTTCCACATAAGGACAAATTCTCCGGATGAAACTTTAAATATTCTTATCTTCAGATGATACTTGTTGGGTTTCTTATAAAGATGATACTTTTAAGTTAAATATTCTTCAGATGATTCAATAGCATATTTTGGTGATTTGCTTATGAAGTTCATACAAGTTGTTAGAATTCGACGTGGAAATAATTGTTGTTCCATATATTATTCTACGGGAGAAACCAAATTCTAATCTGTGGCTACTGACTTGTTTGATTTTTGGCAGACCAACATGGCGTTTTAATGAAAAACATAAAAAAATGCTATTTCTTATAATTTCAATAAAATGATGAAAAATTGAAAACCTTGGCAAAATTATTAATTGTTTCCGTGATTTTTTTACCAAAGTGATTAACTGGTTGCAGAAGGCACGATCTCACTGAGGGTATGAAGGACTTGCAATGTAAGACTCTTATATTTGCAGGTGAGAGTAGTCCATTCCATGCTGAATCTGTGTACATGAGCACAAAAATGAACCACAAAATCTGTGCACTTGTTGAGGTAGGTTGTACATTCATTTTATGAGTCAACATATAACTTATACTCAGCAGCCTCCTTAAATCTAGTTGAGAAGACAAACAAAATAGCATGATCATTTTGTAATACTTGCTCAGGTTCAGGCTTGTGGCTCATTAGTAACAGAAGAGCACCCAAATTCCATGATATCACCACTTGAGCGTTTCTTAATGGGTTTTGGCTACCACAGACAAACACATGCTGCTTCCTCATCAAACAATGGTTCAAATCCAGCAAGCCCCACTATCCATTCATGCATAGCACCAGAAATGCTCTCCCCAGAGGGTTTAGGAATTAAGCTCAAGCCCATCAGAACCCGTGTTGATGTTCAATTCTAACTTTATCCAGCACAATACAGCAATGGAGCGAGCTAAATCATTGCACATAATATAATATATAGCTAGTGTAGGATATATTCTTTGATTAATGATTATGTTGGTGGACTAATTATATTGTTTGCAAAAATGGCTGTTTTTCCTACTAACGTAAAACAGTAGGAGGTGTCTTACAGTTTACAATAGGACTATTCTTTTCCTAATGTTGATTTTTGGGATATACTCTCACCAAATTCAATCTGTACCGGAACTAGCTGTACACCTTAACTTTGTCTTTTTTTGGTTACTAGTTTGTCATTCTTTCACTATTACTGTTTACGGACTCGTAATATTACCCATAAGCTGATTGAAATTATTGCATTAAGAAGTGCATTTAGGTTGCTTGCTCTGTTTAATGTTAAGCCTTTAACTTTAAATCAATAAAGCATTTACGTGTCTTCCTCGTCTTGTATAATTAATCATGACACAGGAAACAATATTATCGCCTGGCTAACATTGTCACTGTTTTTTTGGACTATCTATGGATGCAAGGTAATTTTCTCCGTTCCCTCTATGTTGAGGCAATATCTCTCTGTTGGAAACCGTTATATGTGAAGTAGGTTTTACAGTAAAAAAAAGGGAATTGAGTCCTGTACTTCCATATGTGTATCTTGCACTCCTCATTTCTATTTGAAAATACCAAATTATCTTTTTCCAATCCTAACACCTTTCTTTTTGTGCAAACTACTCCTGCAATGACTACTTCTTTTCCCACGACTTCACCTTCTTCACGACAACCTCATAGCCTCCTGCTCACGAGTCATGCTGCCGCAAAATGTCCTCCTCCACCTCCTTCCTTTGTGTGTGTGGCCATTGAAGAATGACATGGTGTTTTGTCTTTCGGAATGACAATTCTAGAATATTTTTTTAATTTTCAATCATAATTCCAGAGACACTATTCTGGAAGCTATATAATAGCCTTACGAAATAGTCATTCCAAAATATAGATTGAGTTTTGGAATAGGTTTTCCGAAATTCATAAAATATTTTTCTTTATTTTCAACCATTACTTTTTATTATTATGGAACAAGAAGCATTTCATAAACTATTTTTTACATTTATGGAACAAATATTTTGAAAGCTATTTTTTACTATTATGAAACATCTATTCTGAAAATTATTTTTATTGTTATGGAACATCTTTTTTTATTATTTCGGAGCACCTATACCGAAAGCTATTTTTTTACTATTATGAAACACTTATTCAAAAAGTTAATTTTTTTACTGTTATGGAACATCTATTCCAAAAGACGAAAGAGTAGGAACTGCGACATTATGAGGAGGGTGTCGGGGGAAAGGAAGTGGGGGAGGAGTCATCTTGAGAAGAATATGAATTATCGTGGGAGGGAGAGGAGCCATTGCAAGAGCTGCCATAGTGGATTGAGTGGTTTATGAATGAGGAAAATGTTAGGGTTGAGAAAGGAGGTGCTAACTCATTAAGGGCAGTATAAAATTTTAATCTAAAAACTAAAATGGAGTACAATACAACAACATGAGAGTGCAGGATTCAATCCCGTAAAAAAATTGTACTAGGAAATTTGGACCCATGGAAACTGAGAGCCCACAAGGTTTTGAAAACCTGACTTTTGCTCACAAAGTTTGGAATGCATTCCCTTGTCACAGACCCCATGAAACGTCGTAATCTGTTTCAGGTCAGCCCGTAATAGTAGGGGTGTTCTACAGAGGGATGCAATTCTATTTTATTCTTATCTAACTCGAAATTTTAATAGAATCATTTATTTGAATCTAAATGTCTATGACCCTGCCTAGGAGCACATTTTAATAAAGTTTCATGTTCTCTAATTCAATGTCTATGACTAGGAGCTCATTTTAATCCTGAATACGTAATCACATGAACACGTTAGAAACACACTAAACAATAATTATAAAAATTCATGGTCACTTCTGTGCTTTAAAACTAAATACATGAATTTATGGAGAGGGTTTTACAAATTACAACTGCAATATGAAACTAATAGCAACAAACACTATAATGATAAAAAAAAGGAAGACAATTAATTCCAAAGTATTAATCTAATTTGTACCACCATCCCCATGGTCGTTAACCTAATTGTTTCCTAGATCGGAACGTATCTTTTCAAAGCTTGCTTCCCGGAAACTGCGGCGGCGGCGGCGATCCCGCCTATGGCGCCGGCAATAGCGGCGGATCGGGGTCCGGCGGCAGCCCTATAGAGCGCCCCAGTGCCGAGTCCGGCGACGGCGCTGTTGACGAGGTCATCGGTGCCCCTTAAGTAGGTCATCCCACTCTCGAGTCCCGAGAAGATGAGGCCCACCACGCCGAGCGAGTTCCCGAGTCTGCGACCCGCGTGGCCCCCCGAGTTGAGGACTCGGTTGAGTCGGATTTTGAGGGAGTCGCCAGACTCAGCTTCACGGAGGCCCTGGACGGTGCCCCTGGTGGCTCCGATCATGGATCCGACGAGGTAGCCGGAGCCAGTGTAGTACTGGAGGTTGTCGCCCCAGGAGCGGTGGGTCCTGGCGGCTTCTTCCGGGAAGAGATGCTCCGGCGCGGTGGGGAGGTTGTAGAGCTTCTGTATGGGGACGTTGAGGTCCTGGTAAGGGTGGTAGACGCGCGTGTTGTGGTGATCCTTTGATTTGCTTGAAGAATCTGCCATCGCCGTCTTGGAATGAAAAAATTCCAAGTCTACGAGAACAACGAAGGCGTGCGTAGGGTTTAAGGAAGATCAAGTCTCAAAGGGTTTTGTGAATACTATAATATAATGTTTTGTTTTTTAAGGCACCACTTGGTATTAAAGTAAAATTAATCTTACTTGTCGTAAGTCGTAACGATTATGGACTCAGAAAAAAAAGTCTTAACGATTATGGCCTGTATGAAATAGGAGGGATTAAAGAAAGTATTTATTTTTAACTTTTTTTTAGCTTTTTTAATTTAATATATAGGGGATAGGAAACAAATTAATTAATTATTAATGAGATACATATTGTCGAGTTGGAAAATCTATTTTCTTTTTTGTGCTTCTTTAATGGGAAATGATAAATGTTAAGAAAAGCTTTTCCGTGCAAAAGTAACAAACCGTGATTTGTATCAAATCACAACCTTTATTAATTGAGTTTTATTTTATATTATTTTTTTGTCAACCTATCATTTTTTCTAATAAATAGGACATTTTTTTGGCAGTTGCTATTTTCCCTCTCCTTTTATACTTATACACTCCTCTTTTCCTTTTTCTTTCAGGTTTTCCCCCAAATTATCCTCGTAATTCTCTCTATCCTTCTTCTTCGGTAAAACACTTTGTATAGTAACCTATTGGCCGCAAAATCTCCAGCCACTCCACTGTTGTGTCGACGCAGTTCCTGCTCATCGAAGGTTGAAGGTGCGTCGTGCTCCTCTCACTGTCTTGGATGATTAGTTCTCCAAAACCACAATTGCACACATCAAGAAAGGATCTCTAATCTCTATGCTCTGGATTCACTTCCTCTTCGCGGTGGTTGTGCCGATTTTGGTTCACTTTGGTATTTTCACCACCGAAGAGCATTTGAGGATTGTAAGGTTTAGGGATGAGTACGATAATTTAAGAGATCCAATCGCGAATTTCACTGCTATATTCACATAACTGTTCAAGTTTAGCACTATTTTTTTTATAGGTATAAGGTTATTGCTCCAATGAATTTTGTGAGCATTGAGTTACCTGGCTAATTAATTGTTGCATGTGAGGGAAGAGATTTCGTGGTGGCCAAGACGACTACGACGGTGGTGTGCAGTAAAGTAACGCACATGAATTATGAAGTTCTGATTTTTGTTGTTGAATATGGTTGAGTTAATAGGTGTTTATGTTTGATTTTAGCATTTTAGAGGAGAGATTTGGTTACGTTGACGAAGAGGATTCTGTACACATGGGGAGTGTTTGATAAATCTAAAATAACACATCATACATATCATTATAAAATATTAATTGTGTGTACTTTGTTGGACTATTACTAAATCAAAGAAAAGCGGGAGAAGACGAGAGAATAAGATGCTAGAGTCTTTCTCTATATTCCCTATTCAGAAATTGACAATCTTCAGCGATGGGAGCATGTGTGTCTGATGAATCCACCCATCACAGAAACTCAGTCAAACACTCATGTCTAACTGTCGTTCAACTAAGTCCAATACCAACAGATGCTATAAGCCCAACTCAACATGATCACAATGGGCCAACCAAATAATAAAAATTGGAATATCCATTAACTCGATTAATTTTAAAAAACACAAAATTAATTAATTAATATTGCCCACATAAATAAAAATTTTCAACATTCTCCCACTTGGGCTATATTAATTAATTTGATATTATTTTGAAAATAACTAAAAATCATTTTATGTGGCCATGATTTTGAAAAATAATATTCCAATTCCAGCATCTCGACACAATTCAATCAAACATAACTTCATCATAAGAACATGGCGATCAATATACCGAAAATATCATAGCATATGACCTTCCATACTCACATACAATCAGTATTACATCTTCATAAACCTGAGTCTAGTAGTGTAGTAAGAATTAGTCTCAAAAAATGATCAACAATGTAACACATTAATTCTTATCGATCCTCAATGTAATTTTCTCAACAACATGAAATTACATTACTGCAATTTCCAGGCAACATGAAATTGCACTTTTTCTGATGCAATTTCTCAACAAAATGAAATTACATCACCGCAATTTCTAAACAACACAAAATTGCCTTTTCAATCCAATTTCTTAACAACATGAAATTGAATTAACGCAATTTCTAAATGACATGAAATTGCTCAAGTTAAATAAACCAACATGTTACAATACAACATGAGATCTCAAAATTTGTGACATCCAAATATCTTTAAGCTCACGACATGCTTAAAGATATTATTTCATACATATATTTCTCAATCGGCAGGAGAAAAACAATAATGATGATCATCAATAAAATTCAAACAAAAGTTACAAGATAATTATCAGTTTGCATACAAAAGTGACTCGAAAAGCAAACTGAATATAACTCCCACTTATCAAGGGAATCAAAAGAATCTAAAATATTCAAAAGCAAGCCTCTATAACTCCCACTAATTAAGTTCACTACACGAATATAAAATACTCTTGTTCTACACACAAAAAAGTTATCGAAAAGTCTTTCCTATCAAAGATTTTCTTTTTTAGATGAAAGACTATTGTTTCATTCAATAAATCAAAATCTTATTGAAAAATAAAATGTCATCTATATAAAGTATTAAAAAATTATATTTACTCCAACTTACTTCCATGTAGATGAATTAGTCAAATATATTTAAATTAATTTAAAGGAATTAACAAAAGATTCACTGCTAAGGCAAAATGAATGCATTAAAATAAACTATAAGGCATGATACAACTTTTAACAAAGCAAGTCATTACAACGAGGCCAATAAAACAGTACATCCCCTTTGGATAGAATGCACATACCAAGGTTTAAACCAAGGACAAAGCCTCAGGCAAATAAATCAATGAGCATACACTGGCTTCATAGAACTATCCCCTTTGGGCAGACAGATCACCTAGACCAATGCACCTCCAATAACTTTATTATAAACAAACTTCCAATTAAAACACACAACAACCCCCTTTGGACAGGAAATTGCATGAAATAACCAGAAGCATTCTTCAAATTTACAAAGAAATTTCCATGACTAATAAATTTGGACAACAACAAAACAATTTATATATCATAAACCCCTCTTTGGGCAGGGAATATAATATACAAATATTTTCCTTCAGATGAAGATTTAAACAACAAGGAGAATTACATATAATTATAAAAGTTCATCCCCTTTGGGCAGGCAAACTTTTAAATTATACATATTTCTCCATAATTCCACATGTAATTTAAAAAATAATTTATCGCCTTTGAAAATAATATATTAACAACAATGCCTACCAACATGAAACACTTCACAACATACATGTATTTTTAGAAATCAAATATAATAGTCTAAAATTTATAGCACCAAATGTGAATCAAAATTCCAAAAGTAAGATATTAAAACATGGACAAGTAATCTTTCACAAAAGTGAAATAATCCAAAAATCAACTGTTGGAACAACAATCGTACCAGTTTCAGGAATTTCAAAACTTAAACAGTACATGAATAGTACTAAGGTCCAAAAAATTCTAAAACGTAGAGGCCTAATCAAAAGTTTCAATCTATGTTACAAAAAAAAAAGACCCAACCCAATGGAAAATAATAATTCATTGATTTCATAACACCAAGTGTTTTACTAAAATCCAAAAGTGAAACTATAACTGAAAGTCCTAATGGATTTCAAGAATCAATAAATAATAATACTCAAATCTAAATACATAATTCACACTAACAATCCAAAATATTTTGAAAATGAAAATCAGTCAAAACAAACTAATAATTTCAGCCAGTAACACCACTGATTTTTTTTTTTAAAACAATAACATCTAACTTCGCATTAGTTTAAACAGTAAACATAGAAGATAATAACCAAAAAAATAATTCATGTTAGCATTGAATAAAATAATTCACCAGAATTCTAAAAGACATCATTCTTAATGTGTATTCCACAAAAGATGCATAGTTGAAAAAAGTCCAAAGTTTATAAATTGTGGGACCTTTCCATGCAAAACTATTTTTTATAAGCGACATAAATAATTTCAAACATATGTGCAGT
The DNA here is from genome assembly GCA_013407115.1 of Glycine latifolia. NCBI lineage: Eukaryota > Viridiplantae > Streptophyta > Magnoliopsida > Fabales > Fabaceae > Glycine > Glycine latifolia. The sequence continues at coordinate 27,339,407 of CM023950.1, forward strand.
GAATATAAAATTCAAAAAATGATACTTAGTGCTCACTTACTAATAACTAATAAATGTTAATACTAACTCATCTATGGTGTTCAAAAATAAATATAAGTATTCATGCTAAGGTAAACAAACCATAAAACATTGTTATTTACATCATCAGAAAAATTTCAAAATAATTAGTGAAACCAAAAGTGGGGTCCAATTCACACAAAAAAAATGTCAATATCCGAAAATGGGATCCAAAATATCGGAACACTAAGCTCATGTAAGTGTGAAAACAATGAAACCAACTCATTTATATAACAACACAATACCGCAATAAGGCTTGCACATATAGTATGGTTAAACAATACCAATTACAAAATCCATATTAGTTAGCCAAGTTTATTCAAATAAGAAATAACACGGAAACTAAGGGCAAGACTTTAGTACTTTAAGTTCACATATACAAAACATTAGCAAATAGCAATTAATGCGTGAGCAACTACAATACCATCTTCAAGCTAGAGTCGGGTCAAGAGTTGTCTTCAACTTCTAGCTATGATACCATCTTAAAATGTGGGTTATTGACCTAACTCAACCCCAAAAGCTAGCTCAAGGGGTGAGGGATGTCCCCCACTTATATACTTTATATTGGCACTATCTCTAGCCGATGTGGGACTTGGGTCCTTCCCAATACACCCCCTCATGTCCAAGACTTGATGCGTGTATAATATGGTGGATGTTCCGATAATGGATCTAGGATAGGCTCTAATACCAAATGATAAATCTAAAATAACAGATCATGCATATGATTATAAAACACCAAATAACAATAAATCAGAGTTATCGGAATTATGATTGTGTGTACCTTGTTAGGCCATTACTGAATCAAAGAAAAGTTGGAGAAGATGAGGGAACAAGATGCCAAAGTCTTCTTCTCTATTGCCTATTCAGAAATTGGCATCCTTCAGCGATGGAAGCATTACGGCTCATGGGACTTAACCCCACTATATATAGGCTAGAGAAGAGGCCTAGCAAAAACCTAATCAACAGTGTGTCTGATGGGTCCACCCATCACAAAAGCTCAGTCAAACACTAATGCCTACATTGCTGCCCAACTAGACCCAATACCAACAGATGCTATAAGCTCGACTCAACATAATCACAATGGGCCAACCAAATAATAAAAATTGAAATATCCACTAACCCGATTAATTTTAAAAAACACAAAAGTAAGTAATTAATATTGCTCAGATAAATAAAATTTTCCAAGAGTGTTTTCACCAAGAAATGAAAAAGGATAGAGAGGAGTGTGTGATCAAAAGGTAGTTTGGAGGAAAAAAAAACTAAAAATAAAAGAAAGGGAAAGTGTAAAAGTATAAAAGGGGAGTAGAAATAGCAATTATCTTTTTTTATAAAAACTAAAAGAAAATTATATTTTTTTAAAGCTTATGTTATACATATTTTAATTAATATTTTAAAAATATTAATTCGAATTACATTTTAAAAAAATACTAAAAAATACTAAAAATATTTATTTATTAAATAGTCAAATAAATTTTTTAAACAATAAAAAAATCTAAAATCTAACTAAAATACTTTTTCAAACACACTCAATTACATCCCTCCCTATTTATTTATATGATTTAAACTTGTTTAATAATCATATAGGAAAAAATGAAATAAGTTGCATCTTACTCGATGATATCGGGGTATCTTTCCATTTGACTTTTTTTTTACATAAAAATTGTTTATCTATGCCTAAAAAGCATTTTTTTAACAAATGAAAATATGTTGAATGATTTATAAATATATAAACCTATAAATTTCATGCAATTATTTTTATTGAGGAATAAAATGAAATAAAAAATGCAATTATTAAATTTCATATAATTTGTTATCATATTTTTATTATTTTATAAGTATATTTAACTTACTTTTTTTCATTACAATTTTTTTTATTAAAACTGTTGTCTTTTAATTGTAAATCTATAAACATTTCAAAATTTTATTAATTAAAATATAAGTAAGTATTTATTAATTAATTAATAATTATCATAAATAATAATATAAACAATAACATAACATTGGTTTATGTGAAACTTCTCTTAAATTTCTTAAATTACATTTCATATTCGAATCTTACAAATGAATGAAAAATATGACTGGATTAAAAGACTCCATTAATTAAGATTCCTTAACGTAGATAAATTCTTAACAAAGTTAGTGAATATTTGTAGCAATTTTATGATCATAAAAAATTAATTAGTAATAAATAAATACACGTTAAATTATTATAATTATTAAAGCAAAGTAACCTTACAAATAAACTAAATTCAACTAAAGAGAAAGGGTAAACAAAAAATATATATCCATTGAAGATTAAAGGAATTCCTTGTGCATTGACAAACAAGATGTTTAAAGGAGCTTTCAGCAAATATGGTTGCATTTTTATTTAATAAATTCTCTATCATTCCAGGTAAACTCTTAGTAACACTTAACAAGCATGGTTCGTGACCAATGATTATTATATGTTACTTTCAGGACATAGTAACATTCTAAAATTTGTTAATTCAAGAATTTAAATAAAGAAGGAAAGGTATTGAGTCCCCATGTGCTTCACGAAAGGAGATAACAAGTCGTATAGGAAATATAGCTCCAAAAACTTTTCCCATTCTTCTCTACAATAAGAATTAAAAGACCAAATCGAAAGGAGGTCAGCACCCCTAAAAAAAAGAGGTAAGCAAATAATTAATTCTTAGTTCTCAATATGAGTAACGACTGTAAAACACTATCATTCGATTGAGAACTAATAATTAATTATTTAATGACTTTTATAATACTAACTATTATTTAAAAAAGTTTAATGTCTATATATTTACATATAAAATCTAATCATAAATTATCATTTGAATTATTTTAAGATAAATATTTTAAAAATAAAAAATTTACCGTATATGATAAATTATGATTATGTAAATATTTTTATATCAGTGTATAATTTTATCTCTCTTTAATTTAACTCCTTTTGTAATTGTATTTCCATATTCAAATATGTTGTCATTGTCTCATTTTCTGTCTTACCTATCACATTTTGACATGTTATTAAAATTCACACATGTATATTACATCAATTTCTCAAATTACCCTTTAAAGAAAATCCATAAAGTAAGATATATAAATTATTAAATCAATTGGATTGCAATTAAATTTTGAAGTGTTTATTTATAAAAAAAGGTAAAATTTAAAGCTGGTCATAATAAAATAAAAGTCCAAAGTCCATGATGTTTATTTACAAAAAGAGGAAAATTTAAATCTCAATTAAGATAAAATAAATTTGTTTGGGTGTATCTATTTAGAATTTAAAAATTCAATTGTCATGGTCAACTAATTTGAGTTTTCCTGTGCGCCATTGAGTTACATTTTTTAAACAAACATTGGATTAAGGTATTAAACAGTCCCGCCTATCTTGGAAGGGTTTGAGCTATTTTGTTTCAGTTTAACAATTACTTTAAAGTTAAATATTTATAATAAAAAATATGTGTATGATAAATATTCAAACTTAAAAAATATTTTTAATTTAAAATTTCTTACGTAGTCTCATCTTAAATATTGAGATTTGAAATGAAGTGTGAAAATGGATTATCCTTTACTTTTATTGACGGATGTGATTGGCTGTGTGTAAAATCCTTTTGATAGTGTATGAGCATTAATCTCATTTTTATTTATAGAAACTTAAAATAATATAAGCAAAAACACTTCCTCAGCATAAAAAAAACACTATTTGAAATTCGTTCTTCTTCTTTTTGCGGATTGCAGCTACTAAGTAGATATGAAAAGAAGATTGGACTTGAGGTTGGACACTAGAATTGGCATTGTACTTACTCTTCCTACCAAACCAGTAAAGTTGTAATTTTCGGCCTAGGGTGTATCAGCGATCCAAGACCCATGACAGTGTACTTACTACTCAGTTATTATATTATCCACTAGTACTTGGCAAAAATAAAATAGGCCCATAAATATGACCCATTTATTTTAGTTTTGGGTATGTTCATGCAAGTTCGGCCTATAAATTCCGCGACCTTTTAAGAATCAATTGTGAGATAAAATTGAAGGTTTGAAAGAGAAGACAAACCCACATCCACATGGAACCAAAACTTCATTCCAACCAAAACTTTAAGACTAGGTGCATAATTAAGAGAGAGAGAGAGAGAGAAACCTTTTTAACAAAAATGAATGCACATCCAAGCCCCTCACTGCTATGAACTATTGGTACAACTTGCAGCCATTTTCAGTCAAATAGGTCAAAACTCAAAAAGTAAGGGAAAAACTGGTAGGTAGACAGGTACGAAGGGCCAAGATTGAGCCAATGCGATGAGAAGAAGTTGCGAGTTATGACATATCTCTTTCCACAACTCATTGCAAGCTGGTTAGCCACTTACCCCACCCCTTTCTTATTTAGCTCAACTCCTTCCTCTCAAGTCCGAAAGTTGGTTTTTTTTCTTTCCTTTTAATTTTTTCTTCTTAATCATGTTTAACCTTAATTTCACCCTCAATATTCCAGCAATCCAGCTACATGTACAACGCTTTCAATAATATGTCGGGGTGCAACAATATTATAATTAAGTTGCTCATTTTTTTTTCTTTCTTTATTTCCATTATGTGTAGGTGCAAATACCGAAGTTTATTACATATTCTTTATGTGTTGGTGCAAATCTTAATGAAACAAACCAACCAAAGGAAGGAGGTGGAAAAAATAGTGCATGGTGATGGTCATAAGCAGAGTCTTAAAGAAGCAAACTCGCAGAAAGGGGAAAGTAAATCGTTGAAGGTGGGGGAAATATTCTTATTGTTGGTGTTCATAGATCCAAACTATACATGTAATAGTAGGCCCAACATATCCATCAATAAATTGAAATGATTTTGGCTTCTTGATCATATAGTAGTATAGAGAGGGCAATGCATGAATCCATCCCTTAACTCATTCACTCACTCACTCACACACACTCACACTGCACTGTGGTGAAGCTGTGTACTATAGCACTGTATCATCTGTACCATGTGAAGATTCCCATCCTTAAATAATTGGTCCCAGCCTCTGCATGTTTTCACGTGTCCTTCCATTCGGATGCCGTTAATTACACCATCATGAGCATCAGCTACTGCATAGGATTCGAATGGCCCAGTGACAACCAAAACTATTTATTTCTTAATCTCTTTCTTTTTTTCCAAGTATCATTTTCCACCTCAGTCTCCCTACCACACGCTTTCCTCAAGCGCGTCCTCTTCAGTCTCCAATCATGCATGAGATGATATAATAGACCACCCTTCTTTTCTGCTTTTCTTTCTTTCCCACTTGTTGAAGCAATTGCACTCATTTCCCCATTAAATACAAACCGGTAACACCATCACGCACACAATCGTCTTGTTTTATATATGGATTCACTTATCCTTTGTGATGTATATACTGGCGCCAATTTTTCTCTCCAAAAGCATCTGATATGTGATGAGGGTGACACTCATATATCCCAGCTACTTAAAGTTTTTTTCTTTCACCAGAAGGAATTGCAATGCTTGATAAAGATGACTTTGGATTTTATTTGGAAATAGGTAAAGGGCTAAAAAGCACTCAATGTGCCCTTTTTATTTGTAACGTGGTTTGATTGACTTGTTCAAGGAAGCCACATCTTCATTTAAGAAATGTTAATTAGCAATCCATTAGTTTAAGAGTTTAGTGATTTAAATTCTTTTAAGATAATTATTTTAAAAATCAACTAATTTATCAAATAATAAATTATAATTGAACAACTGTGTAAAAAAATTAGTATATAATTATTTTTTCTTAATTTAAACACTTGTTCAATCTATTATTAGTTGAAATTTATCAAAAGTTACAAATTTATGGATATGTTTTTAATAAATTTTAACTAAATATAAAGTGTGTATAATAAAATATATTATTGATTAATAGGAAATTACTATGTGATCTCAACTAACTTTATATGATATATAATTGAAGTTATTGTTTTTTCTGATAAATTAAAAAATTTGTATACATATCATACAAAAATTGAAAAAATTTACTGAAATTATAAACACTTGATTGATAATTTGGGACTACTTAATAGTTTTTTTTTTGTTGCTAACACTCTTCTCGTTTTATTATTAAATAGAATATATTATCTGTTAGCTTGGGGTGTGAGTTCACTTTCTTCTAAAAGGGTGTGGTGGTGGGCTATCTTTTCCCTTCCATGCAAGGACAAATTCTTTGATAAATGTGCGAGAGAGAGAGAGGGGTTGGTGCGTGGTTTGTAAGTTGCTTGCTTGTAGCATTTTGCTGATTTTAATTTACAGTGAGCACAGGAAAGAAGAGGGTAACGAAGAGAGAAGTGTTAAAACACAAACATGTTCGATGGAGTACCAGACCAGTTCCACCAATTCATAACTCCAAGGACCTCACAACCTCTTCAGTTACCTTTCCCTCTCCATGCTTCAGGAACCCCCAATACCACCTTCCCTTCCAATTTTGATCCTTATAACAACCCTTCTCATCAATTGCCACTCCAACCCAACAACCTCTTGCACCCATTACACCACAAAGATGAAGAGAAGGAAGACAACACAACCACCGTCCCAATGAACTTCGAAATCCAAAGAGATCAAAGGCAACAACTTCCGGAACTAATTGATCCCTGGACTAACGATGAAGTGCTTACCCTCTTGAGGATCAGATCTAGCATGGAAAGTTGGTTCCCAGAACTCACTTGGGAACATGTCTCAAGGTAATTAACTTAATTCAATCTTAGTTTTTTTTACTGTTATTGCGTGCCCTTAACTTTTTTTTTTCTTTTTTTTTCTAAACATCGATCATCCAAAAAAATCAACGCAATAAATTCGTTATCAGAAAAACAATTATGAGCTGCACTTTATGTTGTGTTTGATCAGTGTGGTTGCATCGTATGCTACCTAAAAACTTTCTGTGGTAGACATACGCACACGTGCACCTACACTTTAGCTAACACACTGACACCTTCACACACACACACACACAAAAACACACAACCCAAGAGGAAGGGAGGGACGAAAATTGAAGGAAGGGAAGCAGTTTTGTCTATTATTATTACGTGTTGAAGACAAAGGTGCTAATAGGTGCTTTCATTCCATGGTTGCTGTTTTTTTGGATTTATATAATTTATGGTGTGGGCGCAGGAAGCTAGCAGAGCTTGGATATAAGAGGAGTGCTGAGAAGTGCAAGGAGAAGTTTGAAGAAGAGAGTAGATATTTCAACAACAGCATCAATTACGCCAAGAATAATAATAATAATAGTAACAGCAATTATCGGTTTCTTAGTGAGCTTGAACAGCTTTATCACCAACAAGGGAGTAGTGGTGATCATCTTGAAAAGACGACTCAGCCACCACTGCAGAAACAAGGCAGGATGGACCACCATGCATTGGAAAAGGAAGAAGAAGAAGGGTATTCGAGAAACGTTGTTGTTGACGCATCGGTGACAAAATTACAAAGCGACGAGGCCCTTGCAGTGGAAAAGATCACAAAGGACCGCAAGAGGAAGAGGCCTGATAGGTTTGAGATATTCAAGGGTTTTTGCGAGAGCATTGTGCACAAGATGATGGCTCAGCAAGAAGAGATGCACAACAAGCTCCTTGAGGACATGATGAAGAGAGAGGAAGAGAAGTTCACTAGAGAGGAAGCTTGGAAGAAGCAAGAGATGGAGAAGATGAACAAGGAGCTTGAGATGATGGCACGTGAGCAAGCTGTTGCAGGTGATAGACAAGCCAACATTATCCAAATCCTGAACAAATTCTCAACCACTACTTCGTCCCCTGCAAGCGACACCCTCAAGAAGGTAAACACCCACATTTCACAAAACCCTAATCCTTCACAAACAGAAAACCCTACTTTAAGTGTTGCACAAGACACATTACAAGTGATTCCTTCTACTTCTTCTACTTCAACTCCAACTCCAGCTCCAGCTCCTCCCCAGAACCCTAGTTCTTGTTCTCTAAATAGCCAAAATAATAATCATATTAATAATAATATTCCAGTAGAGAAAAATTCGATTTTGAATAAGGGGTCCTCATCAAATGAGAAAGACGATGTTGGGAGAAGGTGGCCAAAGGATGAAGTGTTGGCACTGATAAACCTGAGGTGCACCAGTGTGAACAACAACAACAACAATGAGGAGAAGGAAGGGAACAGCAAGGTCCCTCTGTGGGAGAGAATCTCACAAGGGATGTCGGAGTTGAGATACAAGAGGAGTGCAAAGAGGTGCAAAGAGAAGTGGGAGAACATAAACAAGTACTTCAGGAAAACCAAGGATGTTAATAAGATGAGGTCCCTTGACTCAAGGACTTGTCCCTACTTTCACCAGTTGAGCAGTCTCTACAATCAAGGAAAACTCGTTCTACAATCTGAAAGCCACTTGAATAATACTCCAATTGATCACAATCCCGAGCAAGTGACACCAGATCAAACAGCACAAGCTCATGAGTCTTCTTCTCAGGTGGGGTCTGGGGGTGGTTTCAGTGTTCAGCTGCAGCAGGTAATTGATCATGGAGGTGAGAAAACCTTGATGCAAATACCTTCTTTGGATTTTGATCAGTTTTAATTCATTGATTTTTCCATGTTCTGTCACATAATAAGAAGTGTACCACCTCTTTTTTGTATTTTGGTTTTTTGGTTTTTTGGTTGATGCTGGCTATCTTTAATATAGCATATAAATTGATTGTGTATATTTGAAAGAACTTAGAATTTGGCGAGCACCGACAGCTATAGCTAGTTTGAGGAATGAGAACTATTAATATTTCTATTCCGGTGTAAGTGTTATTTTCATATATATTCCATTTTATTTTATTTAAGTGAGAGAATCAATTGATGGTTTCATATTTGTTTTAATGGGGAAGACATTGACCCTGTGAAAAAAATAAAGGAAGAGGAAGCAAAACATTCTTTGGGACATTCTTCACTTTTCTAGCTAGGGACTTGAAAAACAACTAATAAAAGGTTAAAAAGACATCAGTCTTTTTTGTCCAAGTATACAAAGTTTAGGTACTCAAAGCTAAAGTCCAGCCAACATAAGTTTTATCTCTAATAATGTCAACAATTTAAATTTTACTATTCTGAATAACTTTATCACCCCCAAGTAATAATGACTTTTGTACTCAAGCGCTAGGGGCCACATCCTTAGAATTTACAGAAATGAGAAAAACGAGTTTGTTTTGTATGAATTTATTAATTTATTAATACAATATGACTAAATGTATTTTAATTAATAACTTACCACAAGTTTTCTTGCAATAAAGTTTCGGAAAAAATGTAATTACACAACAAAATTATACACATTTTTTTAAAAAATAATAGAGAAATAAGTAAGAAATAAAATATATAATGTAATATAGAGAGAATATTATATAAATTATTAAATAATTTTATTGTGTAAATAAAATATTTTACATCTTCATATATGCATGTTGATGCATAAATAATGTTTGTTAATGGAAAGTATATCTTACACAGTAATATCATGGATTCTAAAAAGTATAAATATAATATTTTAGAAATTAATTGTATTCTCAAATAATTCAATTTACATAAAACTAAATATTTAGATTTTTTATAAAAAAAATTGAAGAATTGTGTTTAATTACCTGTCAACTCAATCAATTATGGGTTATGATTAAAATCATGCAATAGAATGTTATGTTTAATTTTGTAAGGATTTGCGTACAATTGTTGTGAACAGAAGAAAAAAAATGCCTAGAAAATTCTAATTTTTCCATTTAAGTGTGCCACATGCTTACAAAATTACACTCCGTACAAAATTAGTGCACGCTCAGAAAGTTAGAACCCATACAAAAGACATGATCAATTATTTTAAAAGTAATTCTCAGCAAAATTATTTTTTTAATAAGTCTTTGTATAAATTAAATTTTATTAAATTAATTGTTAAGTTAAAAGTTCTTTTTAGCTTTTTCCTAGTATTATTGGGTAAGCATTTGATTACCGAAAGAAGTTGATTCAATCAGTATTCTAGTTATGTTTACACTTTACTGTACTTAAAGAGTTATGACATGGCATCATTGAGTACCGAATGGTACTACATATGTTTCAATTGATAGTTGTCAATGACTCACACTGCATATATTTCCATGCCAAAATTATTTTAGTTATTCTTTGTAACTAATTGATTGATTACTTCTGCTTATTTCAAAAATTTCAATGACTAATTCACTGATTAAATTTTTTATTTGAATATGAGTGGATAATATTTAATCTTTAATTCACCATTATTTTATTTATTCAAATAATATTTTTTATTTTCCGAATAAAAAAGAAGTTAATCGGTGGATTAGTTGTTGAAAAATTTCTAGTTGTCCAAAATATTTATATAACAATTTCATGTAGAAGAGGAATAAGAGAAATAAAAGATGAAGAAAATATTAACTAACATGAGATGAGTATGATGATAAAAGATTAAAAAATTATAAAATTATTGTAAATATATCATTAGAGGTCCACCATTGGTTTTCTTTCATTCTTATGTCCAAATAATATACTCTCTATCATCGATGTTCTTAATGTTAGAATCGTTAATCCGTGTTCGTTTTTATGGCGTTTAATACTTATTTAGGTTAGCAATAACTACCCATGATTAATTTTTGATCCAATAACTTAAAGGACACCCATAGACAAAAAAATGTTAAAACCGTTCAACAATAAAAAAATTATAATATTCAATGGCTATAAAAATAAGAAACTAACATAATGAAAATAAATTAACGTAATAGTATTATGGCACATGATTATATTTCTTTATGCGTGATTATGTTTATATTAAATGTTCATCTGAGTAAACAGGCTGTACTTAGAGTGAGATTCTGTGATGTAAACAAGACCATGCAATCTAATAAAAAGAAGGATATAAAATTATTGAATGGTTTTAAAATCTGATTGAGTTCAATGTGTTTAATTATTCACCGACTAGTTGTTGTTAGTGATCAATACGGAATATGTTTTGGTTCTAGCAATTAAGAATGATCAATATATATATATATATATATATATATATATATATATATATATATATATATA
>CM023950.1:27350498-27516677 GCA_013407115.1 Glycine latifolia
CTGTATGTAAAACATTTTATACATTCAATTATAACTCCTCGTGTATAATTATCTTAAAATAATTAAAACAGAAATAACAAATATAAAACTATTTAATTTTACATCACCAATTCATAAAAATTAAACTATATATATAAACAAATAAATAAAATGTATATAGTATAGTACCAACAAATCAAATACTTATATCAATATTTACTTAAAAAAATAATACTTGTATCCATATCTGAAATACATACTTGTATAGAATAATTACGTATTTATATATCATTATTAAAAATAGATACTCAGTGGGTGGCTTTTAAGCTAACTGAAGTTATATGAAATAATTTTTGTCAAAAACGATATCACTTAATTAATAATAAAAGTCGCTATCACTAGTGATATTAGTTGTTATTGATGTTGTATGGAACAAGTGGTTACAAAATATTTATGCATTCTAATGTGTATAAATATAATTTAACCATTTGGTTGGAGATCTTGTAGACATTGTCTTTGTAAATAGGTTTGGGTATCCTTTATATCCTTATTAATCTATTTTTTATTGGCTGATAAAAAAACGAGTAAACTCGCTTGTTTATCTTTGTTAATCTTGACATCGCAAAATTTTAGCCATGATTTTGTATCTATTGCCAGTGACGATAATTTGGTATGCAATATAGTTAAGGATGTGGTCTTGTCTAAATGAATTTCTTCAAAAGTACTAATAAAAGAAAGAAAAGAATAACAAAATTGAGTTTATTCATAAACTAAAAGTATGCACATATAAAGTCCTATATTTTTTTTACTACGACATGCGAATTATCACCACAAAATCCTTCACCATCATACAAAATCCCTCATATTAGCTAGGCCTAAATATAGATCTCTTGTTCCTCTTGACGGTATCAGTATGCAATCCACTCACCTCTCCTTCGTTTTCGGATTAAGACTCCACAAAGTGTTGAACATTGGGCCTAATCTCATTGCTCTTTCTAGTGACCAAAAATAATTATGGTCATTTGAAGAAGAATCAAAGTGTAGAGAAAAAGTATATTATTTAACCACCTCGTTAAAATGTGTTTGTACAATTTTATTTGTTATATTTTTATCAGTTAATTATTAATTTATTAGTTTTTATTAATAAGAAATATCGAATTTGTTGTTTTTTTTTATTTTTATTTTATTTTTTCTTAACTATAAAATCAATCTTATAACTTGTTATTTATCATCTTTTATGTATAGTTCTTCTTGTTTAAAGAGAGAGAGATGGAGGAGGAGAAATAAGAAGAATATGGTGATGATGGCGAGGCGATTTTTTTTAAGGTACATTACATGCTACAAGGTGGAGTACTTCTTGCTCACTCTTTCTATTATAGTTGTGTTTAAATATTTTTATATGAATGTTTTTAAAATTAAAAATATTTAAAATTCTTATAATTTAAAATTTTATTTAAAAAAATAGTTTAAAAAATTATGAATTTCCATATAAAATAAATAAATCTATACATATAAATAACATGGTAAAGCTTTACTAGGATACAAGATGTATATGCTTGATTTTCCTTTTAAGTTACTGTTTGTTTTATTTGATATTTTAATAAAATTAATTTTAAACCATAAAATATAATTAATATATGTATATAAATTCATTTTAATCTCAAGTTTCACACTAAAACGTGTGTCGATCACTATATGTAAAATTGATTAGGAGACTAAATCCAATTAGCAATATTGTTAACAATTCCCACTAACATGTTTGTGATAATCAAGAAGTCATCATAAGAAAAAAGTATAAAAAAAATTGTATGCTTAAAAAACATATAAAACTGGTGGAGGCAAGAAAATTGTAATTCTTTCGTAAAAAAAAAGGTTATTGTAATTCTAAGGGTATAGATTTCATAAGGCTAAAATCATTACATTACAAAATACTTCCTTTAAATGCGACAACCGTTTAAGATTTCAAGGTTTTTTTTTTCTTGCAAAAAAGTTTTTTTTATCAGTGAGAATAATCTTGAGAAAAAACGTTCTAGTTTTTTTGTAAGAAAAAAAAAGTTCTAGTACATTTACGTAGGTGTGAAACTGTGGGTAAATATATCAAAGTAAGTCAATTAAGTCTATTCATTTATCAAAAGATTTAGTTTAGTTGGATGAGCTGTAGGATTCATGAGTATAGTAAATACAATGTATTACATTCTTATATATAAAAATAATAATTATACTTACTTTTTAAATGAATAATAAAAAAGCATAACTTGACATGACCCATGACATTTAGGTGAGTTATAGTAGGTTGAGTTACCAAAATTAAAAAAAATCTTAAAAATAAAAAATAAGGAAATTTAAAAATAAAGGGAAAAGTCAGTATTAATAAATCCAAATATTATAAATTATTTGAGAAATCCAACTTTAATCTTTTTAAAAATAATTAGTTAAGTAATTTAAAAAATTTAAATTGAATCAACCTAATTCAGCCCAACTTGAACACTCTTTAACCTGTAAATTAAATGACCTACCTCACTTTAACCAAAAAAAATAAAAAATAAAAATCCAATTGATATTAACCCAATACAGCATTGAGGTAAGTTGTGCCAAATTGCTCACAATCACACATGCCATGCCACACGACTCTAGTTGACATCTCTAATGCGAACGGAGGAAGTATTGTCGACACAATACAGCGACAACACAGGGGATGCATATGGCGTAACGTTGCTGTTGGGGAGAGGGTCCCACGTTGTCTTTTTAGTAGGAAAAAAAAAACATATCTCAGGCTCGCTATGGCCCCACACCACCCATCTGTGCATTCAGACATCTCACACACACACACACACATGTGCTTCTGCTCTTTCTTGTCTTCTTCTGTCAACGGTCCAAACACAGTACTACCCTTACACGTGCATCTGCTGTTCCCACTCCCTCATCCGCAACACATTATCAAAGTTTTCCAAAAAGTCAACGCTACTCTACAAAGGCTAGCCCAGCCCACTATACTAACGTTTCGGCCCATAGTCCAAATACATCCTTTTATATACGAGCTCTTTGACAAAAACATTGATTCGGCCTTTTCATCTGTATCTATTTTTTACTTGCGTCATTTTTTTCTTCCTACGAAGCTGGTGGAATGTAAATATATAATGACATCTGCATTTTGGGTGTCAAATGATATACTGTCACCATCACTAGATATTCACCTAGATAATTATTTTACAAGCCTAAATTGTGAATAATTTAACCTAATCACAATTACTCAACTAGTCTCCTGTTGTTGTGTGATATTCTTAAGAAAGGTTATCCACTAAGAAAGATTTACATAATGATACAACTTTCTAAACATAACTCTTAATAGAAAATAAAATGCTTTTATAATTATAAATAGAAAATAAATCAAACGTATCTTTCTATTATATATATAAATTTTCAACCAAATTTACTTTATTATTTTTTCTTTGATTGCGAATCCCCACAAACAAAGTTTTGAAATTAGCCCACACACTATAGGTGGTAGTAAACTAAAGTCATCTATAAAGTAACAACTCAAAATTTCAAATTCTAGACATGCAAGTGAAATTTTGCTAATAATTGACTATTATTAACTAGACATTATTTCATTCGAGAAAGTTCAAGTGTGTTTGAAAGATGCTATGCAGAAATTGCATCAGGACATTATAATAATGTAAAACATATTTTAAAAATAACTTAAGTCTTATTTTAATTTTATTGTTTTTGTGGTATAAGGGGGCTATTGAATATTTTATCTAATCAAGTATATAAAATAAATCTTATCCAATTGATAAAACAGCTAGATTATTCAGTTTTTATTAACAAATATTCGAATACGATTGAGATTTTATTAATTTTAATTTAAAATTGCACTAAAGTTTTTTTTTGTTTGTTTGAAAAATGCAATAAGGTTATAATGATAGGAATAGTTAATAACATTCCATAAGTTCTCCATTAATTTAGGAAATGATTTATTTCTTTTATAAAATTTAATATTTCAAACAATTAATGGATCAGTTCTGCATTTATATCTCTTGAATTTTTTTTTAATAATTAATATAAAAAAAACTTTTCTGGAGCCCCGCAAAAGTGACCCCATATGTTAGCCCTAATTAAGTTCAGTATAAACAAACTCTCTAATACTAGATTTATGAAAAATGAATGTTAACGAGTATGGTAAGAATTACTGATTTAATAGAAAAAGAGTGTAAAAAACAAAAAAATGTTTACAGGTGACCGCATCGGGATTAGACTTAGAAAGGACCATTAGATATTATATTTTGTCATGAAAATTACTCAACTTAAATTGATGTTGAAGACTATTTATTATAAATTTCAACTGTATAAAACAAATATTTATTTTGTATAATACACAATGTAAAATAATGATTATTTTAAAATTTACATTTAGCATTTTTAATTAATTAATAATATTTTTTAAAGATAACAATATATCAAACTAGTATTCTGATTAATTACTCAACCTCTCTTTATCTACGGGAACCCAAATTTCCCCGTTTAGGGCACAATGTCGCTCTCTGGAGCGGTGCAATGTTGACTGGTAAGTGGGTACATTGTATTGTACTAATGTTATCAGATTATTACGGGAAGCACGTCGTCCAGATTCTCCGTTTTATTTTGGCCCCTCATTTAGTAGCGTACAACGCTGTCCTAATCCCAATTATCCCACCGTCTTTTGCTTTATTTTAATTTAGTTTAGGAGGCTTCTTCATGTGCATTTTTTATTAACAACAATCATAATCACTCTTTTACTTAGTCACATTTAAATTCATCATCCCCTCTAAAAAAATATAAAAAATATTTGAGAACAAACTCAAATTCTTTCATACAAATTCAGATCTCATTAGATGGCTTCTTCATGTTCATAGTTACTTGTCCCTCGCGATTGGCGCTTCATGCCTCGCACTTCCCGTGTTAGCTTAGCTCACACCATGCCTACCTTAAGACTTGTCTATTACATGCCCTATTAAATCGGGTAAGCACTAAGCATGATGTGATGGCTTCTTTTTAGAACCATAAAAATTGTCTTTATCAAGACTTTTAGGCGTACATAATATACGCGACATTAATTTAATTCTAAGTCTCGGTTGAGACATCCAAGCTCACATTAAAACAGGGAGTTAATAACTGATTCAATTTAATGCAAACAATGCAATCGAATTGAAATTTGGATAAATGAATAATTATTTTTTAATCAAAGGGAACTACGTGTATATTTATGATTATTTATTAACTACTTATATCATCATACTTTATAAATAACTGCAATTACAGCTTACAAGCGTTATTTATACCGACAAAAAGCTTACATCAAATTATTTTAATTACAGTTATATTAAATTAAATGTTACTTTGGCTATAAATTCCCTAGCTAGTTTAAAAAAAAAATCTTTTGATAAGGACATAATTGAACCATATAATCTTTAAGGCATTAGCTAAAGGAGACAAAAATAAAGAAGATCAATAGAAATTGAAAACAACAAAACTAACATGTTTTTAGATAAATTGAAAAATTAAAAAAAATAGAAAATGGAAGTGTAAAACAAAATATTTCTGCAGACTAGATACCACCTTAGTAGGTTGAAAATTTGTTTACTCGAAAAAGACCATCATAAATTATAGACCAAATCTCTTAAAAAAAGATATAGACCAAATAAGCTATTTCGGAAGATCACATTTTCTTTTTTCTCTTTTAACTTACATTGCAAATAGAGTAACATTAATTATTATTATTATATAATATTCATATTAATTAAAATATCAAGGAATGCTAGCCATTCACGATTGTTAGAAACTTAGAATTCATACAGGTTGCATTAGTTTAAAAAATGAAACCACCAAATGTGAAATGAAATACTTAGAAAAACCGACGTTATTTTTAAAATTTTTAAAATATCGTGTTTATTTTTTTAATATTACTCAAATTTGTAAATTAAAAAACAGATTAATCTAAACAATTTTCCAGTATAATTTTTTATATAATTATTAATTATTACTATCAATTATAAAAAATGGTTAAAAAAAATAATGTCAATACATCAAATTATATATTATAATCGATTCTAATTAAACTATTTATATGATTGTAACATTTCTTAAACATCCAATTTTCATTTCTAACTCTGAGATAATATTTTATCCACTGAATGTAAATTGCCTTTAATATCTCTTGGTTCCAATGATTTTGGATCAGTAAAATATTGCATGATATAATAAAACATAATTTAACAAGTATAAATAATAACAACTATAACAAATAAAATTAGTTTTGAAGTAAACATTTTTCAATTATCCTTGAAACCTCCTAGGACTATCGTTGACATCCAACACATCACATAATAGTCATACTCAGTGCTTCATCTTTGTTTATTACACTAAATTCAATAAGATATTTAGATATTCAAAGTTAACCAAAAATTAGAATGAAAATTTTAAGACATCAATCATTGTTTAAATGACTTACTTTAACTAAAATCCATTTAGAAGTAGCTTTGAATTTACTTCCTTAAATATCGTTGAATCCCTTCAAAGTTCTGATTAAGAGAAACATGAATGCATGTTGTATAATTAAAATATTGATGTCTTACAAATGATAAAGTAAATGTCTTAAAATTACAACAAACCTTGTTGTCAATGTGCACTGCATTGGAGAACATTAAGTTATCATAATTAAGTTATCATAATGCATGCATTATTTAAATCAATTTGTTCAGTTTTACTTACCCATTCAAGTAGGCTCCTAGGTAGACATTTTCCTGTGAATTATGCATCCATTTCTTAATATAAGCCTTAGATTCAAATTGTGATTGCCAAAATCTATGTATGGACTGTGGCTCAAGGAATTCATACACATAAGCAATTCTTCAATCGCAGACTTAACTCATTCATATGCTTATTGTTGTTAAAATAAAGTAAATTATGCATCAATTTAAAACAATTAGTTATGTGAATGAACTGTAATGTAAAATTACTTATAGAATTCATATTTGTATAACAGAGATGTTGTGACATTAATTTTAACAGTCTTTTTCTCTTGTATTATCATTAGGCTAGATATTGTGAAACATCTAATATCAATCTTCATTGTATTAACTGTCTTTCTCTCTTTTCCATCCTTTTTACCTAAACCCTACAATTTTAATAGGCTAAATTTGTGTAGTTTGGGTGAAAACAGAGAAAATGACTAAAGTAAGTTGAATAATGATGTGTTTTACAATCCCTAACGCTCTTAATAATTTATACCAATAACTAGGTCTAGTACAAGGGTACAAGCCCAACCAAGTTCACTAACAACAAGACAATAACACTAACATGAACAAATAACAAGCAAAACAATATTTATACAGGAAAGTTGTATAAGGAGTAAAGCAACAAGCTGATATTCATGTTAAATCTTATATAATAAGAGCCATTCAAGGATTTAATCCCAGATAATAACAGGAATCTAGGATGATATTCCTATAAGAGCCATTACATCTAATTGTACTCAAACCTGTTGCATTGTTCCAATAAAGCGAATTAGGATAAGACAAACCCACATGCTCCATCTAGTTTTGACAACCACCATTGTTGTTGTCGTTATTATTATTACTCCACTCAAACCTGTTTTGTCCCTCACCTTTCACGTTTCTCTAGTTTATACATCTCTATCTATTTCAACAAATTTTCACATGATTCAAAGTAACAAAACAATCACCCTAGCACCACCACCACCCGTCATCATGTCACCCGATAAAGCATTTATCCTATGATTGTTTTTCATATAAAGCAAAAGATTTCAAGAGAAGGAATGCTAATCTTTCGTAACCTCGTCACTGCCACAGAGAGTTGTGAGTGAGACTGAGTGTGAGAGTGAGAGCAAGATTGACACCGAGAGCGATACTGATGGTGAGAGTGAGACTGATAGTGCCGACAGTGAGCTCGAAGCTCGAAATGACACCTAGAACAAGAGTGAGAGCGAGACCTAGGGTTTCAACGTCGCGAGAGTGAGAGAGAGAGAAAATGAGAGTTTTATTATTGCGAAAGTGAGAGTGAGAGAGCGAGACTGAGAGTGACAAAGGGTTTGGACACCAAACCATTTTTTATAAAAGACCTAACAACATCAATTTTTAAATAAAACCGATATTATTCACGAATTCTACAACATTGATTTTCCAAAAATCGATGTTATTATAAGAAACTCAACATCGAATTTTAGAAAATTAATGTTAACATTTTACTATCAACATCTAACATCAATTTTAAAAAATCGTTATTAACAAAATTCCTTTATTTACATAAATGTCACCGCAAGTAATTTAATATTTATTATTCTTGTAATCGATGTTAAATTGATGATGTTGAATATATATTTTGTAGTAGTGTCTATGATATCATATTGAAATAATAAAAATAATTAGAATTTTATTTATATCTAATTGTGAGTTTACAATAAATATATATATAAAATATAGAAGAATAACAAACTCAAAATATCTACTAAATTATCTATATATAACTTCAATTTAAATATTATAATAATTTGTAATTAATTACTTTATCGTATCAATAATAAGAGTCCAATCCATTGCTATAAGCATCACTCGTACGAGTTCACTCAATTTTTAGTAAGGCTGGACTAAATAAAATTAAGATAAAACATAATTTTAGAGAACCTAACGAAGATTATTCATTAAGCTATTAATTTGGGCCATCTCGTCACGCTGGACTTGGATACCTTGGACTCAGACCTTTAGTGCAGAAGAGCAAACCCTCTGACAGTGAGGTAGGTCTTCCTTCTTAACTCAATCTAACAACACCTACAAGTCTACAATAAAGAATCCTTACCTGTATACCAATCCACATCACGTGTGTTCACTTTTGCAAATAGACGCGAAGCAGCGCAAACCAATAGCGTTTTTTCTTTTTTCTTCTCATCTTATGAATGGTAATAAAGCCATGCATACGATGTTTAGGAGGAGAGAAACACGATTTTGATTATGTATTTAAACTTTTGGTGAAATATTGAATTCATTATTTATTTAGTTTTAGAAGGAGATATGTTTATTTTAATAATTAATTTCCCTATCTAGTGACAACGAATGTTAGAGGGTGAGAGTGCAGATCATCGGTGAAATCACGGACCCCCTCCCCGGGCCACAAGAGTTGCTAAAAAGTTGTCAACTCAACATACACAGAAAAGATAAACAAAACATATTGTTGTTGATATTCTTATTAGAATAAATGAAAAATAGAGAGAAAGCACCGAATAAGAAGTATGCATGGTGATTGAGAAGAAGTGGTTGAGACTAGAGATCGGGATATATATGTTTGTAAATGTGTGTCGTCCCACCATGCTTTTCCATGTCTACTTCTTCCCCCTCTAGCCAAATAATCTCATGTTTCAGTTTCTACTTTAATTATCCACTTCTACTTTAAACTCATATATCCTTTATTATAGACAAATTAATAGACATTTCATATTAAAAAAGAGATTGAAGTAGCATATTTTTTAATAATATTTTTTTAGATAAAATTATAATTTGCTATTATATATCTATACACACATATATATACCTTTTCTTAATCTCTGGTTAGCTATTGTTAATTATTATAAACACCAACTTTGACATATTTTTAAGTTTGTTAAAATGAACAAATTTAATTCTACATGTAATAAATTAAATTGAAGTAGTAGTATACTAATAACTCATGTTAGGCAAATTTACGTGAATGAGTTAATTTGTTAAAAAATTACAAGAATTAATAGATTTTAAAAATATTATAGCTCATGGGTAAGTCATGTTTTAAAACATGACTTTGTCTTTCTTATTTTTTTTTATAAAAAAAACATCAAAGTCATATTTTTATGTACGACTTCTATATTTTTTTTAATTTTTTAAATAAGTATGATGAAATCATTTTGTAAATCATGACTTTAATATTTTATATTTATTTTAGTCACAGTCCAAGTCCTGAGTGCATGTACGATTTCTCAATTTAACATGTACTATTTCTCAATTTAATCTTTAAAAAAATGTATATGAAAGTGAAGAACTTCATTTTAAAGTTACTTTGTTTACGGATTTTTATAGTAAATAATATTTATTGATAAAAAAATAATATGTTAATAATAAACTGATAAAAGAGTGGAATTTTATATAATGTGAACAACAAAAATTAACTAATTAAGCATGAAAAAAACAAAATATGACATACTATTTTATATATTTAATTGTTTATATGAAAAATTATTACAATTATATTATTTAGTTCGATATAACAAATATTTCTTAAAATTATTTAGAAGTTGCTCATCCATTTCATTATGTATGCCACGGTTACGTCTTCCTAAATTTTTTCATTGAATGATAGGATCAACAATAATTATCACATTTATAAAATAATAAAAAAATTATATGTGTAACATCTTTCAAATACACAACACCAATACGTATTGCATAAAAAAATAAATACCACTTTTATATTTCGAATAAAAAAAGAAAAAAGACTATTTTTATAATCACGACTTCCATAATCTTATTTAAAATATATTAAATGTTTTAAGCTGTAATTAATAACACAATTTTATCATTTTCTTAAAAAGAAAAAAAATACTAAAATCGTTTTTACTAATACGATTTTTATAATCTTATTAAAAAACATAAAATATTTAAAATTATGATCCAAAATATAATATTATTATTATTTTTAAAAATTACAACATTTTGAAATCATGTTTTAAAACACGATTTATTCATAAATTATAATATGTTCCAAATTTATCGATTCCTGTATTATTTTTAAAATTAATCCATTCGCATAAATTTGCCATCATGTTATTTATACCTTCATTACTTGATTGGTCATAAAAATGCTTATAAGGAAAAAATGTAAAGGCTGAGAAATGATACTGTTTAAAGAATCTCAAAGGAGACACGAGACAAGTGATCTGACACCATCTTATATATCTAAATAAGTTATGTATAAAAATTATGATAGCTGACACATCAACTCGTTAATAAATTAATGCATATGAATTCGTCTTGTATGCTGGGATTGAGACTTAAGTTAAGCCCATCAAATTCCAACTGGTAACATTTTAAAAAACACACAAACTAACTATTGAGCAAAATAATAAAAATAAAGGAAAGGAAAAAAAAATAGGCAATAAAGATTCAACTAAAGTATCACGTGTTAGTGTGTTACCACTCTTTCTTTCCTTATTGTTCCATTAAATGTTTTAATACAGTGATAAAATATATAATAAACAAAAAATTATTAAGATAGTTCCTTAGTTTGTTAATTAGCCAGCCACCACAGTTCCTTATCTTTATATATACATATATATTCTTTTAAACTGCATTCTTGTTCTCTCTCTCTAAGAACGTGCATCATTGTTCATGGGAGCCTAATCCTCTTAAGAGACAACTATATAAACATATTATATTATTTATTTTATTTTACATTTCCCCCTTTTTTTATATCTCTTTTAAGTTTTCCTTTTAAATTTTCTTACAAACATATTTGTACGAAATGTGATTTTCTCAATTCTCATTCTCATACCTAGTTGAAAAATAGACATTCCTTATGTCTTAACTTTTTTAAAGTTAGATGTAATTGTAATAACTTGTATTAAAAAATTATTAGACAGTAATTATTAGTAATTTTTAAAATTAGTTAAAAAATAAATTAAAAAAAATAAGTGTATACATAAAATAAGATAATTATCGTTATTAATAACCAAAGGAAACATACATTTTGTGTCTAACTATTTTTTTTAAAAATAATAATAAAAATTAATGAGTGATTTGTGAAGATAATTATAGGAATAAAATAATAATTTATGATTGTGGTTATGAAAATAAAACTAATATAAAATATATATATTTACCAAAACATCCAATTCATTTTATATATGGTTAAAAATGTATCTACCAAAACATTCTATTTGTATCTCTTTCTCTTTTCACTACATAATAAATACATGAATAAATCAGAAAAATTTATCTGAATGGGTTAATTTTTTAAAAAATTACAATAATTTATAAATTTTGAAAATATTATAGTCCATAGGTAAGTCATGTTTTAAAATAAGACTTTATCTTTTTTTTAAAACATCAAAGTTGTATTCTCATTTATGATTTCTAAGTTTTTTTTGTTTTTTTAATAAATAAGTATGTTGAAGTTGTTTTGTAAATCATGACTAGTATTTTATAATTTTTTTAGTTATAGGTGAAGTCGTAAGTACATCTATGACTTCTCAATTTTTTTAAAAAAAATCATATTTGAAAGTAAAAACTTCATTTTAAAGTTAATTTGTTTACGAGTTTTTATAGTAAATTATATTTATTGATAAAATATAAAGAAAATAATATGTTAATAATAAAGTGATAAAAGAGTGACATTTTATATAACTTGAACAACAAAAAATAACTAATTAAGTATGAAAAATATAAAATATTATACACTATTTTACATATTTAATTATCTATATGAACAATTATCAAAATTATGTCTTGAGTTCTATGCAACCAACATCATTTCTTAGGATTATTTGAAAATGACTCATTCATTTCATCATGTATGCGACTAATACTTGATTTTCTTAAATTTTTTCGTCGCATGACAACATAAAAAATAATTATCATATTTATTAAATAATATACAATTATAATGTAACATATTTCAAAAACACAACACCAATACATATTACATAAAAAGAATATCAATCTCATATTTCAAATTAAAAAGAATACTAAAATCGTTTCTACAATTATGACTTTCATAATCTTATTAAAAAAGATATTGAATGCTTGAACTCATAATTCAAAACATGACTTCATTATTTTTTTTAAAAAGAAAAAAAATACTAAAATTGTTTCTACTAACACTACTTTTATAATCTTATTAAAATTATATATAAAATGTTTGAAATCTTAATCCAAAACACCACTTCATTATTATTTTTAAAAAATTGTGATGTTCTAAAGTCATATTTTAAAACACAATTTCTTTATGTGAAGTTGTATTCATATTTTTAAACACGATTTTTTTATATGAAGTTGTGTTTTAAAATATGATTTATTCATATATTGTAGTATTTTTAAAATTTACTCATTTTTGAATTTTTTTCCATTCACTTAAATTTACCAATAAATTAATTAAAGATTATGAAATAAGTGATGGTAATTAATAAAATAATATTAATATAAATTTAAACTTTGCAAGGAGAGCGACAGATAAATTAAAAAAAAAAATTAACATAAAATTCGATAATTAAAAAAGAAGGAGGTAAGTAGATTATAGATATAATATGATTTGTGAAACAAAACCCAATAAAGCAGTCGCAAAGACATTACTATTGACCTGGGTGTGAGACACCGGACAACCCACCTTCCAATCCTACACTTTCACCCTCGGTTTCTGCTTCTTTTCGCAAAACAGGAAACAAGAGCGTCCTAATAATTACTACTCTCATTTTGTTTACTGGCAAAAATAAAAGTAAAATATAAAATAATAATATCAATCCAGTTTTAATTTCACCCATCATGTTCCCTCGTTCACTCCCCATCCATTAATCTCTCTCTCTCTCTCTCTACCAAGTTGTTTGATAAATAATACTGCAATGCAATCTCTCTCTGGATTTGTCCTTTTCTTCCTCTGAGAGAGAATGGCGAAAGAGCTTCTCCTGCAACTTCGTCTGCTGCTTCTTCTTCCCAAACAACGGTGTCGTTTTGCACCTCCTCTGCCAATGCTCAACAACTTCGCATTCTCCGCTTTGTGACTCCTCTCCCTTCTACATTCTCGATCCCTCGGATCCGTTCAACTTCATCTCGCTTCTCACAACCACCGACTCACTCAACTCTGGTGCATTTTCTCTGTTCCTTTCATTTCTCCTCTTGATTCAACTATTCTCCCTGCTCTTTCTTCACTCACCTTCTTTTTTTTTTTACCTGCTTTGGGGTTCAGATTTCTCTCCGTTTTCGTCGGTTGCACTGTTCACATTCACTTCGATGTTATTCTTTCCTTCTGCATTTGACTTCGCTGTCTTTGATTCGTTGCTTTTAACGCTTTTTCTGCTATGTGTTTCTGTTACTGCTTATTTATTGTAGAGCCTTGTGTTTTCAAGAAATGTAGGTCAGCTAGCAAATCGTTAATCACGCGTAGTGATCTCAGTAATTGTTGCTACTTCAAGTGGCTAAGTATGAATTGTACCTCGTCGTGGTTCAACGAACGAAACATTTTCGATATACATTATTATCTACAAACGAATGGAAAGACACTAATGCTTCACGTTTCACGTGAATCATTTTTGTGGTGGAACCTACTTGTCAAGTAATTAGCGTCCTGATTATTCAACTTTAGTGTGTAGCTCGGTGTGATCCGTGGTTACTTCTCTTTAACCGCACGATCTTTATTTTTCTGCATTAACGAGCATTGCTGGACCCGGTTTCCGACTACTTTATTTTTATTTTTTTGTTTTCTTATGATTATCGATACTATTTGTTGGTTTCTTTTTGCAGAATAATCACCGTTGTATTGTTTTGTATTGTACTTTTCCTATTCTACCTTGAGAAAGGGGAAAGGGAAAAGGTTAACTTGCAAGCATATGCAATTCTTGAGTAACTTCGCTGCTAGTGTAGTTTCCCTTCTTAGTCGCTAGTGCAGTACAGTAATTGTCTCTGTAACTTTCAAATATGGGGTTTAATTATTTACCTGCCCTGCATTTTTTTGTCATCTAATCTTTTTGTTAGGATTTAACGTGTTTGACTTGGAATGTACCCAGGGGCGGGAGTTCTCTTACTAAATCGATGACATGGAGCAGTACGAAATACTTGAGCAAATTGGAAAAGGTGCTTTTGGTTCAGCGCTTCTTGTGAGACATAAGCATGAAAAGAAAAAGTGAGAATGGAACCTACTTGACCTCTTTTATTTTCCGTCTGTTTCTTTTCACTTGTGTGCTTTAATGTTTAAACAGCAATGTATACAATTCCTTAAATCATTACTGGTAGTGCTTTTAAACTTCTGTCTTTTGATTACATAGATATGTGTTGAAGAAGATTCGCCTTGCTCGTCAAACCGAGCGCTCTCGTAGATCTGCACACCTGGAGGTTGGTGCTTTAAATAGTGATTCAAATAGTGCGCTAACTGATTATCTTGTGACTTTTTCTAAAATATTTATCTAGCAGCCACTCTTAAATGTGAACATGAAAATGTGAAAATTATTTGTGGATACGTATGATTAACACCATACTTCTGACATTTATTTCTTATGGCCTTTATAGATGGAGCTTATCTCTAAATTTAGAAACCCATTCATTGTGGAGTACAAAGATTCATGGGTAGAAAAGGTATTTTGCTTCTTAATTTTTACATCTCTTTATCTCCTCAGTTAATTATATGAATGGCTTCTACTAGATGCTTGCCAAAAATAAGCTTATATTATAGGATTGCTAGGAAGCCTCTTGGTGTATGCATCATTAAACCTCTGAGGATGTTTAAGTTTTGATCTATAGTTTGGCTCCTTCCTTCTCAGGGTTGTTATGTCTGCATCATTATAGGTTATTGTGAGGGAGGAGATATGTAAGTATCGTTTTTCTAACTTCTACCATCCAATTTATAGTTCTGTTTCCTTTCAACTCTTGTAAATTGGAGTATGAATGTATTTCGAAATATGCCATTGATGTAACACAGGGCGGAAGCTATAAAGAAAGCTAATGGTATCCTGTTTCCTGAGGAGGTTTTTTTTTTTCTCTCCTAGCATAAATTCTAATTCCTTTCATTTGGACTAGAATAAGAGTGATATTTAAATTTTTGCATCTAAAATCTAACAAAGGCCATTTGATTGCAGAAACTTTGTAAGTGGCTCGTTCAACTTCTTATGGCTCTTGAATACTTGCACATGAACCACATTCTCCACCGTGATGTCAAGGTTAGTGTCAGACCTCTCTTTGTACTTAACAGTGATATTTCTGTTTCTGTCTAATTTATATATAACTATATATTAATGAGAAAATCACATGATTCCATTAGTGTTCAAATATCTTCTTGACGAAAGATCATGACATACGTCTCGGTAAGTTTTATTCTATGGTTCCTTTAAATTGGTCATAGAATAGAAGATTGAAATTTTGTTTACAAGTGATCAATGATGAAGCAGGTGATTTTGGACTTGCCAAAATGTTGACTTCTGATGATCTTGCTTCCTCTGTAAGACATGTGTAACCTTTGAATTGAATTGACTTATTGCAAATTTAACACGACGTGCAATAATCAATGAGTGGTTGTCTTGTAATGTAGGTTGTGGGAACTCCTAGCTACATGTGCCCTGAGCTCCTTGCTGATATTCCTTATGGTTCTAAATCAGACATTTGGTCCTTGGGTAAATACTTGTTTTATGGATTTGTTCTTTGTAATTTTTGTATTATTGGTTTATTATATATGTATGATCTTTGAAATCGATTATCCAGGATGTTGTATATATGAAATGACAGCACATAAGCCTGCATTCAAAGCATTTGTAAGTTTCTTTTTCAATATAAGTTTTTTATTTCCTGTATCTTTTCTTTATAGGACATATTGGATGAACAAATTTCAGTTTATTATCAATCAGACAATCATTTATCAATCCATTTGACTATCATGATATCATCGAACTACCATGTTTGGACATTTATATTGGGTTATGTGGACTGACCAGTAGACTAAAATCCTGTTAATTTACATTATCTCTGTATCCCAATTTGTAATGTTTTGAACTCATGGTTATTATATAATTATTTTATAACTAAGATTTTCATGACATATTATCAGCAGCATTCATTTAGTTGCATGGTTATACTTATATATAGAATCAGATTCAATATATATTTACTGTTTTCATTTCTTTTATGTAAACTTTTTTTTTTTTAAATTACCTAACTATGCTTTCAATTTCTTTGAGCAGGATATACAGGCATTGATTAACAAGATTAATAAGTCCATAGTGGCTCCACTGCCAACAAAATATTCTAGTTCATTGTAAGTTTATAGTCTTTCACCATATAATCAATTACTCCTGTCATTTCTAACAAAACCTAACATCAACAACACATTTAATCCAAGCTAATTGGGGTCGGTGGTAGATGAATCCAATTATAGATACGAGGAGGTTGAAAAAAAAAGTGGAAGGGGAAGGGGAAATAAGATAAAAAAAAAGATAAAAGAAAAGAAGGGGGGATGAAGGGAAAAATTACTAAAAATGGACTATCTGGAACATAGAGATAACAACGGGTCTAACCCTCCACCAAATTTATAGTTTTTCTCCACTCCGTCCTAAGACACATTGTCCGCCAATCTATATCGCACTTCATTAAATCTTGTTTAACTACCTTTCCCCAAGTAAGTTTCGGTTTACCTCTACGTCTCTTTGTGTCGAGCTCTTGGTAATAATCTTTTGTTCCTAAGGGAGCATTTAGGAGTTGTCTCATTACGTGTCCAAACCACCTCAATCTATGTTCCCTCATCTTTTCACTTATCGATACTACTGTTACCTTTCGTTAAATATTTTCATTTTTTATCTTATCTATCTTCGTATAACCACACAACCACCTTAGCATCCTCATTTATGCTACCCCTATTTTATGCTCATGTTGCCTATGTGCTAGCCAACACTCAGCTCCATATAACATTGCAGGTCTTACAGTTGTTCTATAGAATTTTCCTTTTAGTTTAAGGAAAATTTTGCGGTCATACAAAATCCCAAATGCACTCTGCCATTTCATCCACCTTGCTCTAATTCTATGATTTATATCCTCATCATCTCTCAACTTTTTTGCAAAATTGATCTTAGGTATCTAAAAATATCTTTTTTGGGTACCTTTTGACCAAGTAGATGCACAGAGTTTTGATCACCATTTCTTATCAGCGAAAACTCACACTTCATATACTCAGTCTTACTCTGGCTTAACATGAATCGTTTAGACTCTAAAGTGTTTATCCACAATTCAAGTATCCTACTAACACCGTCTTTGGTCTCATCAGTAAGCATTTATATCATCTGCAAAAAACATACACCATGACACTTCCTCTTGAATATCTTTTGGTAGTTCATCCATCACTAAGACAAAGAGATAAGAACTAATAGTCGAACCTTAGTGTACACCTACCTTGATAGGAAAATAACTTGATGTTCAATTACAAGCTTTCACACATGTGGTAGTCCTATCATATATATCCTTAATTGCATTTACATATTTTAGTGATACTTTTTTCTTCTCAAGAGTCTACCATAAAACTTTTCTTGGGACTCAATCATATGCTTTTTCAAGATCTATGAACATCATATGTAAGTCTTTCTTCTTTTTTCGATAATTTTCCATTAATTATCGCATCAAGAAAATGGCTTCCATGATACATCTTTCTGGCATAAATCCAAATTGATTTTACAAAAACTTTGATCTCTCTCAAGCGATATTTAATAACTTTCTCCCTCAACTTCATAGTATGGCTCATAAGCTTAATGCCTCTATAGTTAGAATAATTCTGAATATCTTTCTTGTTTTTGTAAATAGACACAAACATATTTTTCCTCCAAGCATCAGACATGTTATTTGTTGGAAGAATCTTATTGAAAACTAACATGACAAAAATCTTGCCATTTACAAATTGCATTGTCATGTTTTACGCTGTAAGTTTATTATAGTCTTTCATCATATAGTGACTAAAGTTTTCCAAACTTATCAGGTATAGGTTAGCCAAAGATAATTTAAAGTAGGATTTCTTATTAATTTATAGTGATCAAATGTTAATATTGTTGACTATATGATTGATGATTGATCGAGTCCTATTTGTTATCTTATCGCTTTTGGCAGTCGAGGTCTTGTTAAAAGTATGCTGCGGAAAAATCCAGAGCTGAGGCCCAGTGTATGTACAATTCTCCTCTGACCCAGAATAATTCAATGAACTGTATTTCTGCAACATCTTGCACCATATTTTATTTTCTTGATGAGTGGTGCCAGTGCCTACATGACAGTAATGATTCTTGTTAGCAGTGTGGATTCATTTTGTATAATGTTTTGTCTAGCTTCTTAATCCTTTGTCTCCACATATATGATATATCCTTGGCTGGTATCTGCTGCTATTCATCATGTTAAATTTTACTGGTGTTTGTGGCCTTGTGGGCCGCTATCATGCTATGTGCTTACCCATCTGAGTTCAAATCTGATCTAATCAGATGGACCCTTTTTCTAATTCGAAGTGTACTTCTGGTGATAGGCTTCGGAGCTGCTTGGGCACGCACATCTTCAACCTTATGTTCTTAAGGTCCATCTCAAAATCAACAGCCCCAGACGAAGCACATTGCCAGTTCACTGGCCAGAATCCAACTACATGAAGAAAACTAGATTTTTGGTGCCTGAAGATGATCCTGTTTCCATCTATAGGGATAAGCGACATTCTTTTACCAATGATCGGACTCTAAATCCTAGTGTATCTGGAGCTGATCAAGATTCTGTATGTTCTACTCTAGAAATAGATTGTACTCCTGACCATTTGAATCAAAGGTTAGCAGAACCACGTATTGGAGATAGCCATCAAGGGAAGTCAATCCAGAAGCCTGTTGTTTCTAGAACTTCTAACATTATTGTTAAGACTCCAAAATTCACTTCCTCAAAAGTCTCAGCCACCAACAAGAAATCAATGGAATCCTCAAAGAATCGTAAGACGGTAAGGAAAGTTGTAAATTGATTATGTTTACATTACTTTGGCTTCTTAATCTTTGGGTTGGGGGTGTAGGAATGTTTGTCACGTGGTTTATTCTTAAAAAAAGAGTTAAGCATGTCACCTTCGTGGCTTTGTTAAATTGGTAGTTTCATAGTTGACAACTCCTGGACACTTGTATCGGTATTTTTCTAAAGAATGGGGGTGGTTGTATTGAACTACACTAATATGTAGTCAAATGACAGTAACCTTCCTCCTAGTTTGAAATATTGCTTTCAACTCATATTGTATCATTATAAAAACCTCCCTTCGTGTCATTAGCTTTTTATTTATTTTTTAAACTATAGGTCTTTATTTATATCTCTAGGTACAACTTTTACATTTTTTCCCTGTCAAATAACTCGTCATTTCATTTATATTAAAACAAACAGGAGAGCAAAAATTACAAGAAAAAAGATTTCTCTCTGCAAGAAGCATTCTTACAAAAAAGAAAAAAAAACAGTAATTGTCAGTTTTACAAGTTATACTGTTTGTTACTATATTATAAAATTAACACCATTTTACAATTGGGGAGATTTCTATAATGTGATAATATATATTAAAGAGTGGATTGCAATATTCAAGACTAGGAGGAGCTTCTTGATATTCAAGGCAAGTTATTGTATCCAAAAAATAATTTTACATGTCTGACTTTCTGAAGTCTGATTGCAGCTTCCCCTTTCACAAAATACCACAAAATCTGCTAATACTAATCGCAGAGCATCATTTCCACAGCCAACAAGGGGTGGTATTCGGCAGCCTCCTTGCAGGTCCGTCAGTTTGCTTAGTCACGTGTCTTCACCAGATATCTCTGTCAATTCTCCACGGATTGATAAGATGGCTGAATTCCCATTAACTTCATATGAAGATTCTTTGTTCCCTATCAATAAAACATCATCCTCTGCACGAGGTTCCTCAGGCTTCCCATCTCATAGCAACCATTCAACTGTGATAGACAAATGCACGGTAGAGGTATATGATACAGCCTCTAACAAGCCTGGTTGTATGGATGCTTGGCAGGGAATCAAGCAGAGCATGTTAAAGGAGATTAATGAGGATAAAAGTGGTTCCTCTGATCAAAATGCAACTGCAGGTGCTTCAAGCCACACATCTTCTGACTTGCGCCGTCGACAATTTGACCCATCATCATTCCAACAAAGAGCTGAAGCTTTAGAAGGCTTGCTTGAATTTAGTGCAAGATTGCTACAGCAGGCAAGGTATGATGAACTTGGGGTTCTGTTGAAACCATTTGGCCCTGGAAAGGTATCCCCAAGGGAAACTGCTATCTGGTTGAGTAAGAGCTTCAAAGAGAACACTTTCAACCCAGAAGAATCCATGTAAACTGCTATAATGTTTACGGTAGTCATTTTTAGAGTTCAGTGTTTTTTCTCACGAGATAATTTAGCAAGCTGATTTTTTTAGGTTATCAAATTTTTTCATTTACCCTTTTTAGTTTCACCTCACTGAATAATGATAACTCAAAATTTTCAAACTGATCCATGAAGCAGATGATAGACATTTTCATGATCCTAATCCTTGTTCCTTGCCAGGAAAGGTAGCAAAGGTTGGTGTCTCAAAACCCTTTCTGTTTGTGTATATGTTGTCTCGCTTTTCTTTGCTTGAATAAACTATACGTCAGTTAAACTGAAACAGTGCCAGGTTTTGGCCTTGAGCAGAGAGGCCCAACGTTATCAGGCAAATGGTATACTTTTGCCAACTATTTTTCTAATGGCACTGAAAACTTTTGTTTTTTTTTTTTTTGGGGTGGCATTTTATTGGGGTGATTTAACTAGTTTCCTTGTGCTACTGGGTGTTTTCTATTTGTACTGCCAGTTGAGTGTAAATGCAAAGACGCTTTTAGTGTAAAGTCAATGAATCATGCCTTGAATATGCAAATGACCATATTATGGGTACGGAATAGAGATGCTACATTGCCACTATGTAGTACACGTATTAGAGAAAAGCCAGCTATTTTTTAGATAAAAGATTGAATTAAAAGTTAAGTCTGTTACAAAATTGTATCAGTAAGAAATTTTAATCTCTTATAAGACGGACTCAAGTTGAAATGACTGTTTTCAATCGATGGTTGTTACTTTTGCCATTTGTTTGAATTTTATGATTGCCTTCCAACTTCAACTTCAACTTGGTGGGTATTGATATCAATGCATGCATGTAGTGTCTTATTATTCATTACTTATTGAGAAGTGCTAAAAGGACACTCTTTTAAGTCCTAACATATATTCTCACATTGGTTAAAACTCATCGAAAACTATAAAAAAAAGAATCATTAAATGAGAAATGGAACTGACAAAAATTTGTGATTTTTGATAAATTTCAATTCATAATAGAGAATGTATTGCTAGCACTTCTTTTATTTATTTGAGAAGTTGACCTCTCACTGATGCATGCAACATGACCCCTTGCAAGTAGCATGTTATTCACATTGCAAACCATGCCATAATGTGAGACTAGCATGTGAGAAAAGTTATAAAATCATAATAATGCAACACTTAGCCAATGATTTGCCTAGCAAGATGAAGGATGCACTTCTCTTATTTGCATACTATTTTTTACGTACAAAACTGTTATGGAAGCTTGCAGCCAAATAGGCTAGAAAGTTAGAGTATATTTTGTTCGTGTGGTTGTGAATATCATCGTCTACCATTTGCGTGTAAGCAAAGTTTTAAGACTCGAACAGACTTGACTGATCTGACAGTCGAACCGTGACCCGATGGTTGGATTGAGTCGAGTCACAAGTTTAATTAGGTGTGTTTTTGACTCGAAATGATCCGAATTGACCTGGTTAAGTTTGCAGTCAAATCGGTAACTCGTTGATCCGGACCGGGTCACTTATTTTTATTCCTATTTTTTTCTCCTAGTTTTAGTTGAAATGATTTAGTTTCAATTTTAACCCATTTTAATTTTATAAATTCTATCAGTCTATCCTACTTTCTCTCATAGTTTAGCTCAGTCACTCTACGTCGTCGATACATTCGCAAACTTCTCCTTCCTTCCTCTCATCTAGGCGTTGTGCTATCATTATCTTGTTAGACTCATTTAATTCATCTGCAATCTTATCTAGAGTCCAAGTGAGTCCAACAATTTTTTAAACTTTTAAATTACATTTTATTACAAATTTATTATACTCCAAATATTTAAAATCAAACACAATATCATTCAATGCTATTAAATTAATAAAAGAATAATTTCCAAAAATATATATGTTTTCTAACATACCGAATTTGTAAAGAATTTCTGTTCTTTTGACTTCTGACACAGCTTTATACGTTAAGAATGGTTTGGTTATTCACTGATTCTATATTCGCGTATATGCCATTGGGTAATACCCTGGTGTGACCGTAACTAATTATTCTGAATTGTTTAGATGATGCGGAAATCTCACGTGGTTTAGGCAAATATATTTTTTCATATACCAAGATACCATACTAGAAGCAAAATAAGGGATAGATGGTCAATCCTGCTACTAAACTTCAACTCAGTATCTAGAAGTTAATGTTGAAGTTGAACATTGACACATCAAAATTAATTACTAAATATGTGACTTGACTTTCATCCCATTCCCCGTTACCCTTTTCACTTTGATGTAGTCCATGATTTTAATTTAGGTTAGCTGCTCTGTTGTAGATCACATATTAAATAGAGATATATGATAGTCTATCTATATAAATAGGAAGTAACTTACTTTTTTTTTGAACGGGAAGTAATTTACTTCATGAACTTAAGTTTTATAACGGAATTAGACTCAAAATTCTAAAATTATATGTGTTTACTTTAATGGTTATTGTTGGATTTATTATTAAATCACCCGTTCTAAAATTAGACTCGTCATTATAAGACTGCTCACAAGTATTCAATCACACAACCTTTATATATGTCAAAGATATTTAATACTCTCTGAAAAAAAATATCGAAGATCCCATATTAAGTAATATTACCGGTTTGAGTTAAATCCAAAATCAAATTCTAAACCATTTCAAGTCACACTTAACGTATATATTATAAATTGATTATAGCTATATGTATTTATTTTGAGTAAGATAGTATTATATCTGTATTAAAAAATCCAAATTAGACTTATATTTACACCAGTGACAACTTAAATACTTGTATTTTAAAAAAATATAAATTAAACTTATATATATTCAGATAACAACTATCTTGTACCTTATGTTTAGATTTATTAACTGCAAGCAGCTACTCTTCCTCTGTTTTGACTTATTCACACACCATGATTGAATAGAAGAAGGCTTCCTTTGCTTACTTTTCACTCTTCTAGATGACAATAACACGTAAATTTCTTCGAATAAGGGGCAGCAGGAGAAGAAATTTGGCGATAAAAATTAGTATTATAATTGTTTTCTGTTGTCAATGGAACATGAGAAAGCTATTTGCCACCGTTTTCTAACTCAAAAGTCTGGGTATGTGAAGCATACGAATGGCTATACGTATGAAGAAGACAAGAAGTATATAAAATAGGAATATAATAATAAAGTTGTATTACAAAAATCCACGGGAGCAACAATATTCCTAAAACGCGTAACAAATATCACTATATATAAGGACCAAACCCAAATCCTCCTTCGATCACACACCTTCCAAGTTCTAATTCTTCTTCTCTTACTCCGCCCATCTTCAAGTCTCTAATAATTGGTTATATTATATACCTAACAAATGGGTTCCTCCAAGTTATTGGGTATTATGGCCATGCTTTTCATAGTGCTGCTACCCATTGCTGCCAAAGGGGATAATATTACTGATTTCTTTGGTGCTTAATAAATCTCTTTCTTTTACAAAATAAAATAAATAAATTATCTCTTTCTATTTTATCTAATGTATGTAAATGCAGGGCTGCAAAGTGGTAGTAAATTAGTGTACTATGACTTTAAATGTGACATAGGATATGAAATATTGCAGGTAAGGTTTGTGAAGAAGTGGAATGTGGTAAGGGAAGCTGCGTAGTAAACACAAGTTACCCATTAAACTTCGTTTGTGAATGCGATTCTGGCTGGAAGCGTACCCAAGATGACGATGATGAATATGCCACTAGCTTTCTTCCATGTGTCATTCCCGAATGTAAATTTCATCCCCTAATTAATTACTTGGAGTTTACAAGATTACCCGCTAATTTTATAAATATGGTTAAAGTCTTAAAGAATTCATACACTAACGTGTTCAAAATTTTTGACACAATTATTATTATTATTATAAAGGTA
This sequence comes from Glycine latifolia, assembly GCA_013407115.1. Classification (NCBI taxonomy): domain Eukaryota; kingdom Viridiplantae; phylum Streptophyta; class Magnoliopsida; order Fabales; family Fabaceae; genus Glycine; species Glycine latifolia. The sequence goes on from CM023950.1 coordinate 27,375,455, forward strand.
ACGTCTAAAGCTAATTAAATGAAAATCGGCCGTATCATCTGCAGGTAGCTTGAACTATGGTTGTCAGCCAGCACCACCGCCAGTTCCAGAGAAGAGTTTTCCACATAACTTCTCAGCTTTTGATCGTAAGTAACATATATTGTTCTACTCGTTGATGATCGATGATTTATAAACATGCTTATTAGTTATTGCAATTAAGAGTTTCAATTTAATTATCAATTCTAAAAAGTTCACATTATTAATGAATTATATGATGATACTTTCTTATTTGATAGCATAAAAAAAAAAAGTTTACCTTGATAGTTGATTAAATTTTTGCTCCATCTAACAATAGCTTTGGCTATAGTCTATAGATTTTTTCTTTTTCTAATCATTTCCTATGCAAAATAAAAATATACGATAGCTTGCTATTGGGCGTACTGTGGGGAAGGTACATGCACCAAGAACAGGACACATACACACAGATGCGAATGCCAACCCAATTACCATAATCTTCTCAACATCTCAGTTTTCCCTTGTTACAGTGACTGTAAGGATCCAAAACATTTTTTTTTTTTTTTAATTTCTTGACAATGATAATAGAACATTAAGAAAAAAAATTTGATTAAAGAGATGCTTCTGGTTCTGTGCTTCTATTTTCAAGGTACTCTTGGATCTGATTGTTCGAGACTCGGAATCAAAGTTGCAAATTCATCCACTGATAGTGGCAGTCAAGGTGAGATTGGACTATTTCTTCTAATCATCTTATACTTTTTTTTGTTATTAATGTTTAATTTGCAAGTCGTGTCACAACTCACAAATCACCAATTTCTTTGGTGCCATAAATGAGAACATTAAGCAAAGTTGATATATGTTTATATAATATTAATAGGCTTAAATATATTTTTATCTTTCATAAATACTTAATTTTATTTTGGTACTCTTATTTTTAATCATCCATAAATTAGTGAATTTTGGTTATGTATATGATAAATTTTTTTCACTTGTAATTAGTTGGAACTAATTTATTTTTCTAATTTATTAAGAAATAAATACAAAATTTGTTAATTTATTAGAGACTAAAACAAATATTAAGGACTAAAAATGAATTATTATTTTATTAGAGACACAAAGCAAAACAAAAATTTAATAGAAAATGAACTAAAAAATTAGTATTTATTAGAGATAAAAATATATTTAAGTGATATTAATATTTAAAAAGTAAAAGATAAAAACAGACAAGTTTCTAGAAATGTGAATTCTGAAGGCGTGTCTGTTTTGGTATTTTCTCCAGATAGCTCAGCCTCAATCTTCACAGGAAGGTTTCATTGGATGGTTATGTTGTTGATGTCCACGGGTATGGTTATCTGGAGCTAGTACGGAAAGGGATGTCAAAATTATTTGGCGAATTATATATTGATTTGATTGTTGTTCATCAGTCATTGGCGTTTGATGACTACTCTGTGGTGTACACTGTATACATATACATATATATATAGTTTTTTTGTAATAAAGGGAGATAGATTTAAACTTTAGAGCTTGTATAAACTAGTCATATTCCACGGTTAGTGGATTATATATAGATATACTATTACTGCAGTGTTATTATTTTCTTGTATGATAAATTAATAACATATCTTCCCCCGTTAGCAGTAAATTACTGTTCATTGTATTGGTTCATCATTCTTGGTCCTCTTGTTGTGCCGTAATAAAGCAGTAAAATAGAAACATTTAGCTTTTGATTTTGCTGTAAGTAAAAGAAAAAAACTTTTGATTTTGCTGCAATTCAATATTTGGGAAAAAAGAATATTCAATATTTAAAAAACTAAATTGGTGGTTTTAGTTTATTTTTGAATGATTTACCCACGCTTTAAACAAGTTTTGCTAAAAAAATTTCATGTTGCCAGTGGTTAAAACTGATTAACAAAGAAAAACCAGTTTCAATGCTCACCCCTACTTGTTAGAAGGAGTAGACGAGGTCATTTCACTATATGAATGAGTGAGACTTCCAAAGATTTTGGATAGATGAGTACCTAAGTCTAACTGTTGAACACGATCACCAAAATGTTACCCACTTCCTAGAGCATACGTAAGTGAATCTTAAGTTGATATATCTTGTGAAAGGAACATGGCTCTTTTAACAGAATTTAGAGACGTAGGGATGACCAAAACCCATCCATTGGTTTTTGTTCCATCGTCATAACAAAACTTTGGACAATATTGTTCACGTTTGCGTTTAGCTTGCCGACACATTGGTTGATTCATGTTGTATGTGTTAGTACTCTCCTAGGTTTTAATTGTTTGGACAATGGGCTGTTAAACCTTATCTACGAGGATATATTTTAATTTAATTTTATTATTATCAAAATGAAGATAGAATCTAAGCTCTTAAGTATCTACCTTAAACCCTACCACAGGACACAGGTCAATCCTAAACATTAATTTTATCTCAATTAATACTTTTTTTTAGAGGAACAATATCATTGGAAAACGATATAAAAGAAAATATAATAAAAAACATGAGAGCTAACATAAGATCTTAAAATTCTTGCTAAGTTGTGACTACACGATTAACTTATCTTCTAATAAAACACATCCTAGTGTTTATGAGAGTAGATAAATTTGCTCTACATTTTTGTAATAAAACATGGAAATCTGTTGGAGTACAAGTGTGAGTTAAAGTCCCACATCGGATAGAAATAGAAAAATTGAACACCATATAAGTGAGGAGAAGATCCATACCTCAGCCTTAAGGTTTTGGGTTAAGGTGTAGTGTCTAATTCACTTATATGGTTACTCAGGTGTAAATCTCCCCGATATTTACCCCCCTCGGTATCCCAACAATTGGTATCAGAGCTGATGGTTTGATCCGGCACCCGGCTCGGACAAGTAAGAAGGCGTTTGTGGATCCATGAACATTGAGATCCGTTGTATGATATTTACCCCCCTCGGTATCCCAACAATTGGTATCATGTATCGAAAGTCTTCCTGGTGGATGATCCCAGGCAGCGAGTCCCGCAAGTGTTGCGGGCTCGAGGGGGAGGCTACCATGTGGAAGAGACTCACACTTGAGGGGGAGATTGTTGGAGTACAAGTGTGAGTTAAAGTCCCACATCGGATAGAAATAGAAAAGTTGAACACCATATAAATGAAGAGAAGACCCATAAACCTGAGCCTTAAGGTTTTGGGTTAAGGTGTGATGTCTAATTCACTTATATAGTTACTCAGGTGTAAATCTCCCCGATATTTACCCCCCTCGGTATCCCAACAATTTTGTTGGATAATTTCCGTTTTTAGTTGATAAGATATAATCTTGCTTTTATTTGATAAGATATAATCTTGTTATTATTTGATAAGATATAAATCAAATAATATTTGATAGCTTAGGCCCAACCCATTTCATCCTATAAATAGATGAGTAAGGGTGGAGGCAAGACACACAGAAATTTGAGAGCCTCAAGTGACAGTCTTGAGTGATATATTTGAGCAAGCCACCATGCCTGCATATTTGAGAGCTTAGAGTGAAACACTGTGAGCTTTTGAGTGACCACCATTGTTGGAGAGGTTAAGTGTACCACCACATTGGTGTGTTTTTGATTCATTGTAACCGATTATTGTTATAGTGGATTTTGATACTGGACTAGGTCCCGTGAGTTTTTCTTTTCTCACATTGAGGAATGTTTTCTCACGTAAAACAAATTCAGATTGTCTCTCTCTCTCTCCTTTTTTGATTTTATTTCCGCTTCCGCAAATTGATTTGAGGGTCCAAAATACCCAACAGTGGTATCAGAGCCTGGTTCGACGGGTTCTGAAGGAGACGAGATGGAGACCAACGGTATCACCCACGACGGAGATATGTTCAAGTTGACCACAGACAACTTTGCGTATTGGAGACCGATGATGGAAGATCACCTCTACTGCAAAGATTTATTTGAACTCATTACCTTTGCTCAGAAACCGACTGGCAAAAGCGACATGGAATGGGAGGTCTTGAGCCGTAAGGCGGTGGCCACGATTAGAAAATATATTGATAAAAGCCTCTTTGAGCACGTGTCTAAGTTCACGAATGCGTACGAATTGTGGAACAAGCTAGAGTCCATGATTCAGAAGAAGACTCCCAGGAACAAAGCACACCTGGTTCGTCGACTTGTGAAGATAGAATATAAGGACGGGATGAGCATGATTGAACACCTCAGCACCTATAAAGGTATTGTGAATCAGTTGACCAAAGCCGAGATGAAGATTGATGACGAGTTGCAGGCTTTGTTGTTATTGAGTTCGTTGCCGGAAAGCTGGAATACTCTGGTAGTAACTTTGAGTAACTCGGCTCCTGATGGAAAATTGAAGATGGATGTTGTAACGGACAGTCTCCTGAATGAAGAAGCCAGGAGAAGAGAACGAGGTGTAACCAGCACGTTTGAGGCTAACGTTGCAGAGAATAGAAGAAATTCCGATTCCCGGGGTCGTAGCAAGAGCCGGGATCGAGGTGGACGAGATAGGTCCAGAGGCCGGTCAAGGCCAAAGCATGACTTGAAGTGCTTTTACTGTGGGAAGGTAGGACACAAGAGACCATACTGCCGAGCTCTGCAGAATGACGAACAGAACGACTGTGTGAAGCCGGATCAGATTGTTCCCAGAAAGAGAATTGAGAGGAGCACCACAGCTGTGGCTGCCAACCCGAATGCCGAGATATTCCTCCTCAGTGAGGAAATGTTGAACATTGCCCATGATGATTGCACTTGGATTGTTGATTCCGGTGCCTCGTTCCACGTCACCCCACATGAGGAATTCTTTTCTGCTTACAGGAAGGGAGATTATGGTGTCGTGAAGATGGGAAATCAGGTGACCAGCAAGATTGTTGGTGTTGGTGATGTAACCCTGACCACAGATACAGGGTGCCGGGTTACGCTGAAAGATGTGAGGCATGTACCTGACATGCGTTTGAATTTGATCTCAGTTAGAAAACTAGATGATGCCGAGTCAGTGAATTACTTTGGTGAAAGTAGATGGAAGCTGACTAAGGGAAGCTTGGTTGTGGCCTGAGGTAAGAAAGAAGGCTCCTTGTATGTCATGCAAGGAAAGACCAATGGCGGAGAAGCCAATTCTGTTCGAGATGAACCGAGCTTGGAGCTGTGGCACAAGCGCCTCGACCATATGAGCGAGAAAGGACTCCAGATTTTAGAGAAGAAAGAACTATTGACCGGGTTGAAGGGCCAAGTGTTGGAAAGTTGCACACATTGCCTAGCTGGAAAGCAGCACCGAGTTTCGTTTGTGAGACCAGATCAACCTAGACGACGAAGGCAGATCTTAAACCTCGTCTATACTGATGTTTGCTCCATGTCAGAGAGATCGCTTGGAGGAGCGCAATATTTTGTTTCTTTCATTGACGATCATTCCCGCAAGGTGTGGGTTTATTTGATGAAGACTAAAGACCGGGTACTCCAATGTTTTAAAGAGTTCCATGCTATGGTGAAAAGGGAGACCGGTAAGAAGTTGAAAGTGGTTCGATCAGATAACGGTGGTGAGTACTGGGGTCCCTTTGAAGCTTACTGTAGAGAAGCTGAGATCCGACTTGAGAAGACACCTCCCAAGACTCCGCAGTTGAATGGACTTGCTGAGAGGATGAACCGGACTATTGAAGAGAAGGTCCGGAGTATGCTATCCAATGCCAGATTGTCGAAAGCATACTGGAGAGAAGCCGTCATGACAGCTGTTGACTTGATTAATTTTTCACCATCAAGACCACTTGAAGGAGACATTCCTGAAGAAGTCTGGACAGGTCGGAAAGCGACTTATGACCACCTGAAGGTGTTTGGATGCCGAGCTTTTGTGCATGTCCCCAAAGATGAAAGGGTGAAGCTCGACGCGAAGACCAAGGAATGTATTTACCTCGGTTCACCGAAAACCGAGTTCGGGTTCAGACTTTGGGATCCGATTAGCAAGAAGATTGTGAGAAGCTGAGATGTAGTATTTCATGAAGATGAGACAATTCATGACATCTCGAAGACCGAAGTCCGGGTTCCTGTTCGACGTGAAGAACCCGTCCCTCTTGTGCAAGCTGAAGCAAGGGGAGAAACTGAAGATGATGCTGATGAGGACCAGGATGAAGATGAAGAACCGGATTCTCAAGCGGCTGGAGAAGAACAGCCGAGATACCCCATTAGAGAAAGAAGACCTTCTATGAGGTACCCACCTAATGAATACACCATCATTGCTGAAGATGGTGAGCCTCAGAGTTATGATGAGGCCATAACGAGCTCGGAGAAAGAAGCGTGGGAGAAGGCAATGCAGGACGAGATGATTTCCTTGCATGAAAACATACTTATGAGTTGACCGAGCTGCAAGGCTACTCGGATGTCGATTTAGGGGGAGATTCCGACTCGAGGAAGTCGACGACTGAATATTTGATGAGATTTGCTGGAGGAGTCGGGCTGATGAATTCAGTACATTGAAGCCAAGAAAGAAGGCCGGGTTGTTGAAGTTGCAGACCCCGGTCTCACTGAAAAACGGAAGGGGGAGATTTGTTGGATAATTTCCGTTTTTAGTTGATAAGATATAATCTTGTTTTTATTTGATAAGATATAATCTTGCTTTTATTTGATAAGATATAATCTTGTTATTATTTGATAAGATATAAATCAAATAATATTTGATAGCTTAGGCCCAACCCATTTCATCCTATAAATAGATGAGTAAGGGTGGAGGCAAGACACACAGAAATTTGAGAGCCTCAAGTGACAGTCTTGAGTGATATATTTGAGCAAGCCACCATGCCTGCATATTTGAGAGCTTAGAGTGAAACACTGTGAGCTTTTGAGTGACCACCATTGTTGGAGAGGTTGAGTGTACCACCACATTGGTGTGTTTTTGATTCATTGTAATCGATTATTGTTATAGTGGATTTTGATACTGGACTAGGTCCCGTGAGTTTTTCTTTTCTCACATTGAAGAAGGTTTTCTCACGTAAAACAAATTCAGATTGTCTCTCTCTCTCTCCTTTTTTGATTTTATTTCCGCTTCCGCAAATTGATTTGAGGGTCCGAAATACCCAACAAAATCTGTAGAGCCTTTCAAGTTTCAACATCAAATTATCAACAACAGTTTTGCAATCCATCTCAAAAATGATATTGTGAATGTTGAGATGTTGTGTCCATTGAATTGCTTTATGGAGAGCCCATGCTTATGCTGTGATAACCTTGTAGAAGTTGTCATTGCTGCCTCTCCAGCATATATCAGCCCCAAACAAGTTGGTATCATTAAAAATTACTGCATCAAGGTTACACTATAAGAAATTGTGAGGAGGTGTCCATTGTGTGTTGTTGTCCGATGTGGTGGTTTGGTGAGAATGGTGGACAGAATTTAAGTGCTGCCATTGATGGAGAGTTTGTATGGTCTGTGAGAAAGCTACAGATGGGCTCATCTCCTTCTCCTCCCAAAGCTTGGTGTTTCGTGAATGCCATATACACTAAAGGCTTGCAACACTTTTTTCTCTCACATGGACATTAGAAAACTGCAAAAGAGAAGAGAAAAGATTAGAGTAGTGAAACTCTCGGCTTTGTCCCACTCATGCTCTATAATTTGTCACAAATCTGCTTGGAGCCATATTTGCTTTGCATAGGGACATGAGATGAATAGATGTCATTCATTTTCCATATTGGAATTGCAGTAAACACATTCAATTGGGCAATCTACATCTTTTTTGCTCAAATTATGACGAGTTGGTGCGCATCCTCGAAAGAGTCTCCAAAGAAAGTGCTTGAATTTGGGTGGTGCAGGAAGCTTCCATAGTGTTGGTCAATCACCTTGTTGCACCTTAAACTTGCTTCATCATTAATACTTAAACTTTACACCTTTCTTTTTCCAAATAAATACCATGAGTTGCAACTTTTGCTGGGTATATTTCATGACTTTAACAAAAAAAATAAATATACACGATATAGATGATTTTAATATTAATTGTAAATCATGACATAATTTTATATTTTTTATTTAAAAGATTTTAAATATTAATTGTAAAGATGGAGAAAATAAATAAATAAATAAATTGAATTTCTTATTTAAATTTATTTAGTTATATATAATAAGTTCAAAATTGACATCAGTAAATAGAGATTATAAATAAAAATAGATATACTTTATCTGGCTGAAATAAATTTATTTAATTCATTTGTAATAAATAATAGTCTAACATAAATAAATAGAGAAATTATTCAATACTTAGATATGAATTAATGTTGTCTATGAGGAAATTAATATTTAAGATTTGATCATCTGGGTAATTATTATTCATCTTCCCTATATTCAATGATATACAATATTTTTATACTTTTCAAGATCCTTTCATTTTCCATATTTTCAACTGAATTCTCCATTTTTTTCCATTTTTTTATTCAGGCCAATTGCATATCATAATCTTTATGCTTTTAGAAAAACATTATCATATTTTCTTACATTAAAAAGTTATGTTCAATTACAAAGATAATTTGTTTAAAAAAATGTTTATATAAATGAAAATAATATAGTATGATTATGAATATAAAATTATTTAAATATATATCATTATGATAATTATTTTTATATAATTTATACATATTTATTAACATATATTTTTAAAATAAAAAATTATTGAAAACGTGCTGAAAAAATAGGGAAAGGTTTTTATAAACACATATTTTTTCGATTTCTTTTAAATTTTTAAAATAAAATCTTAACTAAAAAGCATTTGCCAAACTTAAAAACAAAGAAAAGAATAAGACCCTCTTGTTCTCTTCTCTCATCTTTATATTTATTTAGTGGCGATCCTTATTTGTAGGGTATTTAAAATCAAACTAAGTTGAATATAAAACTAAAATCACGTAAAAAATTGATGATCATTGATTTGATTTAATTTGATTTTCTTAATTTTCAAATTATGTGGTTTGATCCGTGATTCTAAAAATGGAATTCCCTATCCAACTTATCTTTATCCAATCTAATTTGATAAACGAAAATTAAACCAAATCAAATTGCATCACAAATACACCTGAAAAATATATTTTATATATTTTATACTTATTTATTAACATATATTTTTAAAATTAAAAATTATTGAAAACATGCAAAAAAAAATGGGGAAAGGTTTTTATAAACACATATTTTTTTCAATTTCTTTTTAAATTTTTAAAATAAAATCTTAGCTTAAAAGAATTTGCCAAAACTTAAAAAACAAAGAAAATAATAAGATCCCACTGTTCTCCTCTCCACTTTATATATTTTTTAGTTGCAGCCCTTATTTGTAGGGGTATTCAAAATCTAAAATTGATGATCATTGATTTGGTTTTCTTATTTTTCAAATCGTGTAGTTGAGTTTGTAATTTGACAAGTGAAAATCAAATCAAACCAAATTGTACCATAAATATTTCTAAAAATTATTGTTGTAATTAATGTTTTGTTATTGGATATTTATTTTTTGTATTATGAATATTGCTTTTTTTTTAAGTTCAATTATTGGAACTTGAAAATAAGTATTATGTGTTGTCTTTAGTTACTTTTATGTTGAATAATTATTTTTAAGTTGAATGATTATTATTCAATTTGAAAACAATTATTATTTTATTTTAAATTTAATTCTTGAAATTTTTGTTATTCATTATATTGTTAATTGTTAAATTAGTTATTATTCAAATTTTATCCAATTAATACAAATTTTTAAACATTTTTTAATATTTAGCATAATTTTCAAATTGTAAAATTCAAACCGAATCACATCTAAAAAATCATTTTAAATTTCATAAATAATTTAAATCAAATCAAATTATATCATACTTAATTTTCTTATTTGATTTAGATTAATTTTAAACAAAAATAACACGAGGAACACCCTTTATCTGTTAAGCTGACATGACAAAAACTTTCAGTTCAACGTTGTCGTTTTGATCCATATTTTTTTTCTTTCAATTGTCTATTAATTAATTCATTAAATTGATCAATACTATTAATTATATTAATTTATTTATTAATAAAATTAGGAGGTTCCAGCGTAACCTTATTCGGAGCTGGGTTTGTTTTCGGCCTTTGATCTTCGATTCTCTCTCTTTTTCTCTCGCGAAAACCGTATCAGCAATGTCTGGAGAATCAGCCAGCGCTATTCACAAGGGTCAAGTAAGATTCAAACCCTATCATCATCTTTTCGATTCGTTCAGAGGGAACCAAGTTCTGACCTTGAATTATGTTTTTTGGTGATTAGGTCGATCTCTTAGACTTCATTGATTGGTCTGGGGTTGAATGCCTCAATCAAAGCTCCACCCACTCTCTCCCCAATGCTATCAAACAGGTTTGGTTTCCTTTTTCTATCTTCTCCCCCTTTTATTTTAAATTTTATTTTTAATCCCCAAGTTTCTTTTCCTGCGATTGATAGTCCAGTTTTGTGTTTTTTCAAAAGGGTCCTTGTTAGTGGATAACATTTTTGCAATTGGGTTTGCTGTGTTATCTTACTGTGTTTGTTAATGAACAGGGTTATAGAGAAGACGATGGTTTGCATCTGGAGAGTGATGCAGACGAGCAGCTTTTGCTCTATATTCCTTTCACTCAAGTCGTTAAACTTTATTCCTTTGTTATCAAAGGTCCTGAAGAAGAAGGTAACATGTTCATACACATAAAAACCACGAAACCACGCCATTCATTGAATTGAAAACATGGACCCTAAAACGTTTAATCAAACCAAAAGACCCTAAAATATGCTTTCCTCTCACAGTAGTTTTTACCTAATAAAGTAACAGTATCAGAGCTGTCGGTGCATCATAAATTAGTTCATTCATTTTGCCTGAGATGCAGAGTTTTTGCACTAATAAAGATGAACTTGTACATCTGCCCTTTTGTTTTTGAACTTGTTGTCTATTTGTTGGATTTTGATGCTAAAGATGATTATTCGGTTTATATATAAATGGTCTTCACTTATTGTTTGCTGCTGCTCTTGTTCTCATGTTGACGTGGTTAAAATTGGAATGCATTGTTGTGTTTTAGGCCCCAAGACAGTGAAGCTCTTTTCTAACAAGGAGCACATGGGATTTAGGTATAGTTTTGTGAATTTTGTTTGTGTCATAGAACTTGTGTCATATGATTCAATTGGTTGCTGATTGTTTGTCAATGACAGTAATGTCAATGATTTTCCACCAAGTGATGTGGCAAATTTGTCTGAAGAAAACCTTAAGGTAGTTATTCTATAACTCTTCTAACAAGTTCATGATGTATGCCCTAAAACAATTTGAAGATATCTTTTCTCCACGTGTATGGATAATGTAACAATTATTTAATTTTTCTCTGACAGGGGAAACCGGTACTTTTGAAGTATGTCAAATTCCAAAATGTTCGTAGGTATGTCATATGTTACTTTCCTGAACTCCTTCTCTTTGGAAGGTGCCTGCCTTTAGTTAGTATCATCTAATTTATGGGAGTAGCTGCTAATTTATGTTAATTACTTGGTCAGCTTGACAATTTTTATTGAGGACAACCAATCAGGTTCAGAGATCACAAAAGTTCAGAAGATCGTGCTGCATGGTACAACGTAAGTTATAAACCATCTATTAAGTTCAATTATGACGATTTCTAACATGCACTAGTTGTTCCAACTGTGGCATTGTGCACAAGTATTGTGGGTCGTCTAATATTGGTCCAATAAATTAACTGCTGTATTAGTAGGCACGTGGAAAAGAAAACAATTTTTAAATTTTAACTGTGTTAGTAGGCACATGACCCAACAGATGGTCCATGTGACCTAATTTGATCTTCCTCCATCCCACATTCTCGTTGATGAGTGAAGCCCAGTGTCTTTGCTGCCTCCGTTCACCGATGAAGATACACCAATACACACACTGCACACACAAGCAAACATCATAAACCGTTCATCATACCAACTGTTAAATTGTGCAATCAAAATACTGCAAATGGAATCATACCCCAAGTTTTACAAACAGCCAGATCGAAGGACATACCAACACCCAACGGTAGAGGAAGCTTCTTACTGGTCACTGATATGCCGTCAAACACCAGATCCGTCGAGCCTATAGTCTCCGGTGAGGAATATGCTGATTGCAAAATCAACTGGTTCACAACTATGGTGACCGACTGCAAATAACCAAAAAAGCAAATGGAAGCTAGCGACCACAGATGGAGGCAGCGCAGACGGCGAGACAGCTGCCAGGATCCGCTTGTTGACCAGAATGTGAGAAGAAGGAAGATGAAATTAGGTCACCAGAGGTCCAGAACCAACTGTTTGGCCACGTGATCAAAATACTGATTCTTTTTCCACGTGTATTATTAGAAAATACATAACAGACATTAAAAAAACCATTTATAACAAAAAACCCACAGCCGTTCATTTGTTAGACACACATCGGACTGCCCACAATACTTGTCCACAAGGCCAAAGTTGGATTGACTTGTGCACACTAGAAGTTGTGCTTCTGTTACCCCCTTTCTAACCTACAACTCTAAGTTTCCTTTGTTTTGAGTACAGAATTATCACATCCTCTACCACATGCATTTTATTTGTTTGTTCCCCTTAATTGGATTGTGATTTCTGTCTATTCATCCATTATTTAACGACATTTTTTATGTTGTTTTATTGTCAATGGAAACTCTACAGGATCCAGATATTCATTTAATTTTAGTTGCAATTTTATATTACAATTTACAAATTACTGTGTATTGCTGTGTCAGAAGCATTTGTCATTTTGGAATTAACACTTGTAGCGTGTTTGGTTAAGCTGAAGTTACATTATGCTGCTTCAAGATTTTTGTGTAAAATATGCACATTTGGTTGGCTCACTGCCAAACCAAACACATTTAATTGACCTGCATGTGGATTATACCTTTTTTCTTTAGGGAATGAAAAAAAGGGGTGAACGGTGGAAAAACTACAAATTGAATAGGCTTATTTGTGCAAATTTTCTAGTTTACAATCTTGTCTACATCTTAAGGGCTTGTATTCGGGCTATATAAAAGTGTTATTAATGGATGAATTTTCTGATATTGCAGAGTTGAAACAACAGACATGAAGGGTTTGAAGAAGATTGAGGATCATTAACCCCTGGAAAGAGGAGATTCAACTTTGCTCCTAATCCCCCCTTAGAAATTTTGATTGGAATTGTAATGTTAACTTGGTGAATGATGGTTTATGACTTTTAATGTCTATCTCTTTTCAAATAAAACTGATGCACAGTATATCTACATGGTTGTGACAATTTGTGATGGGAGGTAACATTCAAGCCGTATGGTTATCTATTGTGTCTTTTTACATGTTTTGAAACATGTAATCTTCATTGAGGAATTATACCTCGAATGACTGAATCTGGAAGGAGCTAGACTGTATTGAAGGTGCCATCCTAATCAGTTAAAACCACTAGGATATGGGAATATCACCCCTACCTGCAGCAAATAGTCTTGCTCGTGTTTTCTGTTCACCCTTTTACCCATTATTCTATTTCTATATCATCACTACTTCAAACAGCTGAAGAGTTCTGAACTGTAGTTGAGGCGTATGGCTCATTATGAGCTAGGCGTATAAATTTTATCTTGACAACACAACTATAGTGTAGCCTGTGATGCATTTTGCAATATCAGTTGTCAAGAAGTATTTCCATAACTATAGTCGCCAAATTTGTGTAGTCACCATTCTGGCAAAATCAAATACTTTAGAAACTGCCCTAATCTGGTTTAACAGGTGCGAGTTTATCTCGATACAGTATATCGACAGTGTTACTCGTAAAATTTAATTTTTTGATAACTTGATAAAACTTCTGAAATTAATACGAATCTGTAATATTTTGTTAAATATATAGCCACGATTATTTCCAAAAACTTACATTCATCAAACAAGTCACATAATGTGAGCTTACTAAAGTTATGAAGTTATTGTTAGTTAGTTCTTTATGAAGACATTACTCGTTAAAATGGAAATGGAGCTGCTAACTAGGAATCGGTGAGGACTTTCGACAATCTAAGCAATTGACGGAGCAAAACTATATTTTCTCTCTCAATGTTCCCTATATAACAGAGCATTCCCCACAACATTTTTTCCTTGCACGTTCTGTCTAATTTTCAGTCTGTCTCCTCATTGAATCACATGAGAACATTGAAAACTATAGAAGTTATGAGACTAATCAGCATCTCACCATAGCTATTAGATCACATAAGATGTGATTAAATTTGGGAAGCATGGAAAGAGACAGTGAGCTAGCAAAAAAATGAGTTGAGTGGTATATCTAGCTATGCTTTGCTGGAGTATTAGCAAACTTCCACGAGCACCACATAAAAGGCTCAATGTTTCGATCCCCTACCACCTCAGATATTGGTATCGCCTCTGTTATTTCCCTCAAATCATCATTGCTGAGCTTCACTTTCAATGAACCAATGTTATTGTCAAGTTTTTATTTTATATTTTATTTTTGTTGTTCCTACAAGATGAGGTTCGGGAAAAATGTTATCCATAGCCTAAAACTGTTGTAACTTATAAGATTGATTTAGAACTTGCACAACAAGTAACAAGGCAGTGTATAATATATTACAGGTGAAGTCCATGAGGGAGATGGTTCAAATGTTCATTTGACCCACAAACTGTTATAAAAATGCTCAATTTCAAAGCAATGGTATAAAAGAAATAATAATAACACATTATACATCATGCTTAATCCATACAGTGGAGACAGCGCCTGCCACACCCGCCGTAAACTTTTTATGCCAAAGATTCATCAACAAAGTCATGTAACCTATCTCTGCCCTCTCTTCGGCTGTTTAGTCATGCAGGGCAGAAATTACCGTCTATTTTAAATTTTAAAAAGGATAAAATAATATTGCTTTGGCAAAATATTCAGAATAACAAGTCTTTTATTTTTTTGTATCTACTTATAATGGTGAAATTAATCTCTTCTCTTAAAATTAGTCAGTCAGGTGTTGAAAGTGTTCTTGCATCATCTTCTTTTCCATACACAAAACATATAAAGGATTAAGGCTCCATCGGCATCCACTGAGGTCTGATGCCAATACACATGTAGGTAAAATAAAGTCTAATTTGAAAGTACACTAATAAGATATCCATAAATTTGGAAAGACATAGCAAATTATAACTTGAGAAGGCTCCCTATGGAAATTACTCAAATTAGTCACTAATAAAGCTGGTAAATATAATACTCCGTACCAATAATAATATGACAATAAAAAAAACTTGAAAAGGTGTTGCCCGTATCTAGCTATGCTTTGGTGGAGTATTAGCAAACTTCCACGAGCAACGCATAAAAGTATCAACAGTCCGATCCCCTACCACCTCAGATATTGGTATTGCCTCTGTAATTTCCCTCAAATCATCGATGCTCAGCTTCACTTTTAATGAGCCTAAGTTGTTGTCAAGATTTTTTATTTTTGTTGTTCCTACAAAACATACATGAGGTTCAATAATAATGTCTGTTATCCATTGCTTAAAACTTTTATAAGATTGAAAGCTCTCGAAATGTTTTAGATCTTGCACAACAAGTAACATGGCAGTACACCAACTACAAGTCCATGATTCATCATGAGGAAGGTGGTTCAAATGTTCAGTTGACATTCCAAGTGTTAGCCAATAAGGTATAGAAAGTCTCAATTCAAAGCAATATTGATAAAGGAAAAGAGAAGAATGCATGGACATTATAAAATGGAATAATCGCTCACCAGGGATGGGTACCACATCGTTCCCTTGATGAAGAAGCCATGCAAGAGCAAGTTGTGGTGTTGTACATCCATGCTTCTCTGCTAACTTTTCTATCCTAAAATAAAAGGTCTTGTTCTTGTCGAAATTCTGCCCCTGAAACCTTGGCTGGATTGCCTGATGTAAAATGATGTTGTTTAACCATATATTGTTATGAGAAACAAGGAAAACAACATAACATTTTCAAAACTATGATCCATATCATATCGTGATGTATTAAAAACCAGAAACTATTGGCTTCATACCAGATAACTGTCTGCAGGTATACTTTCTATGACCGCCTTACCACCAAAAAATCCACGGCCAAGGGGACTGAATGGTACTATTCCAATTCCAAGTTCCCTGTAAATGTTGTCACCATTCACCAAAATTATTTAGTGAAGATTCATTAAGGATATGGACAGGTAGGAAGAAAGGAATGAAACAAACTTGCTGAGCTACATTCTACAACAATCCAAAGGTTCCAGTTTACATATATACATAAGACATACACACAAGGGATTTACTTCCCTGCTGGAACAAGTTTAACAAGTTTATATTTAGTATTGAACTTGTTCCATTTATGCATCTTTAATTTGTATAAATTTGATATTCATCGTTATCAAGATGACATATTAAATGATTCAATGGATATATTTATTAATTTGCATTTTACAAATAAGGTATATTCGACTTTGAACAAAATTATCTCATGAAAAATACATCTAGTTTTGTACTAAAAATATATACAAAATATATTAAAATTTTTAAAATAACACTTTTATAACGTTTTATACAAAATATATTAATTAAATTGATAAACTTAAAATTATTAAAAATAGTCTATACAATTCCGTATAATTTAAAAATTGATTAAAATCGTATCCCATTACTTTATACACACATCTAACTCATTAATATATTAAAAATACAAATAAATATCTACTATTAAATTACATATTTAATGGTAATATCTATCTCATTTGAAATTTGAGAGATATAATGTATCACATAATTTACCCTGCAGGCTTCAATTCACAAGCTTCATTTTTTTTTTTGACAAAAGTTATTAAAGGTATGGTATAAATGGTGATCCAATCCAATCCAAATAATGTGCAAAAGTGCAGCAAATCTACCTGCAAAGTGGAAGGAGTTGATCTTCAATTTCACGAGACCAAAGGGACCACTCCATTTGCAGAGCAGTAATTGGATGAATAGCATGCGCCCTCCTAATTGTGTCTGGGCTAGCTTCCGACAATCCTATTTATTTTACTTTTCCCTCTTCAACCAACTTTTTAAGCTCTCCCATCTATTCATTCATTAAAAATACAAACCAATAGCAACCTCATCTAACACCAAATAAAACTATAAAAGACACCAATGTTGTCTGACTCATTGTATTGTACCACTTACAGTTTCCTCAATTGGCACTGTTGTGTCAATCCTGTGTGGATAATAGAGATCAATATATTCCACACCAAGGCGGCGCAGGCTTGCCTCACAACACGACCGAACATATTCAGGATCACCTCTTACCATGGCATCATTGGACTCAACTTTCACAATCCCAAATTTTGAGGCAAGCTGAATTTGATCTCGTGGCAACTCCTTCAGTGCCTGAGAATCAACTGTTTATTATTTATTCACTTTCCCATCAATCCACTCACTAATTGTATTACACTAAATGTAAGCGGGGTTAAGATATACAGATGTGTATAATGAGAAATGTTAGTGATACTCTCTCTTAATAAGACTCTCTTTATGATCAAAGAAAGCGTCGTTAGCATTCCTCTGTCAATCATATATAATATAACATACCTTTCCTACGAGAACTTCATTAGTGTAGGGACCGTAAAAATCGGATGTATCAAAGAAAGTGATTCCCTTACTGAATGCATCCTTGATTAGAGAGATGACAACCTCGTCAGGAACAGGGCCGTCAAACACTCCACTTAGCCCTGCACAACCAAATCCCAACTTGGAAACCTATGAAACATGAGAAAATTAGATTCACGTCACAACTAAGGCTACGTATGGATCAATGAAAAAACTTGATGTTACCTCGAGGCCTTGGGTTCCAAGTTTCAGGCGAGGTATATCCATTTTCGCTTTTGAACGATGAACGCCGGTTATTCCACTTCAATCCCACCGGCGCCTATTTCAAGCGACATTAGTTTTTTTTTTTTTATTACTCTAATGGCATCGGCCACCACGAGGTGATTAATTTGAATTTAAAATTCTAAATTAATTAATATAAAAATTATGTGTTTTTGTTTGAAGTTTAATTTTCATATACTACTGTGGACATTTGTTGAAGAGACCAAGATCATGATGATAATTGACTCCATGGCTTCTAATGAATACTATAACAATCTGTTTCGTCATTACTGTATCATACTACTTAATCATGCTTTAAATCACGATCTATAATTGAAAATCCATTTAAGTTGATTATATATATATATAAAGAAATAGTAGTAAATTTTTCGCATGAGCATAATTAATATCACGAATCAAAATACGAATATTCAATGACGTAATACATCGTAATACTTATATATATAAATATATAATTTGGTGATTGTTACAAATGACCATGTCTAAAGTGTACAAAATATTCAAAAGAAACAAAGGATTAAATAACTAAGAGTGAGATGTCACAGCACAACTCTTGTCCAGGATCTAATCCAATGTCATCCTGGGAACAAAACACATCTATAAGCCGGGATCTAATCTAACATTACCCCAGCTACTTGGCGGCTCCATCAAAAGAAAATATCTCTCAAACTGCCTGCTACTGTCCGTCTGCTCACACGAACACGGTTTGTGATCATCATAGGTACCAAAACCACATGGCACAAGAAAGCAAATGTGAGTTCATCATGTAAAATAATAATAGATAACATCAGTTAAGGAAAGACAATTCGGTCATCGCAATATTACAACAATATCCAAGCATTTCACTACACAATCAATTATGGACAATCCGTCCAAAAACATTTCACAATCCATCTTATAATGACTAGTCATGATGCATGCTCCTGATTTTTCTCTCAGTATGTAATGTGGTACCATCCCGTAAATAGGCCATCACAGGTCCAAATGATAGCTGCAGCTACGTCGGGGTCACTCTGTCGTGCACAGGACTCACCCCCATGGTGATAAGACAAAATGGGTGTCATAAGGATTTCCCTACAGACGTGGCCCCCCAATACCTCTGTACTCTACAGTCAATCATCCTATTTCCGTCATGCAAATGAAATATGTTACATGGGCTCCATCAATGCAAGGCCCGACCCAGGATCAACTCGTCTTGGCTAGGATAATGCCAAACACCCCCCATGCACATACACAGTGACCCATTCTCGAGCCCATTGATGCACTGACCGTGGTCCTTGTAAGGTTAACCACCTGGCCCCGACATATCATGTGTTTATACATAGAATATCACCACGGTACTATCAATGTATGGCCCGGCCTGAGATCAACTCGTCATGGCTAGGATAATGTCATATACCCCCGTGGATATTTATGTATATACAACCGCATTCAGACCACCCGGGAACAATGTATGGCCCGGTTCGGGAACAACTCATCCTGGCTAGGATAATGCCATACACCCCCTATGGTATCAATGCATACATTATATCAGCCATCACACAGGCCGATCTCAACTATACTAACATATTCACATATGTCCCTTACACGTTTATTCACAAATACAACAAACAATTGAATTGGTGTGAAGTATTAGGTGTCCAGGTTGGCACCTAGCTATAACAACTTTGAGGTAAGAATCCGAACAAGGTCAGACGAGGGCGGAGAAAGTCGGTCAAGGTCGGTAAAGATCGGACAAAGTCGATCTAGAGGGTCCTTAGGTTTCTATAAAAAAAATATCAAGGACGGACTCAGTACTATACAATCGATTACATAAGCACTGTAATCGATTATAACAGATAGCGCTTGCAAGACTCGGGATTGTATTAATGTCACCAACCTACACAAGGTTGTCCGGGTTACAAAATCCGAGTAAGGGAAACCCGGTAGCTTCTCAATGAGAGATACAAATTCTACCGAGTAAGGGAACCCGTTAGTTCACAAAGAAAAGACTTGGACTTGGCGATTCCAAAGAGAATAGCTCATCCCGAGTGAGGAACCCGGTAGTTCTAAGGAAAAGAGATGAGCTTAACTGAGTAGAAGACCTGATGGCCCTTTTCCCAAGAAGGCACGAGCTCATCCGAGTTAGAGAACTCGATGGCTCTTTTCCCGAGAAGGTACGAGCTCATTCGAGTTAGGGAACCTGACGACTCTCTCTCTCAAGTAACTTGAGCTTAACAACTCTAAAGTACCACACCGGGTAAGGAACCCGGTATACCTAAAGAAAAGGAAGCGAGCCCTAGCTGCTCTAAGGAAACAACCCCGGGTAAGGAACCCAGTATACAGACGTCCGCCAGCAAGGACTAAGTCACGTCCTGCATGCACACCTGCATGCTACGTATCCCGCTCAGCTCAGCATACACATCCCGATAGCCGACGTCTTAAACACAAGGGATTGATACACATGTTTAACTCAACCTACCCATTTCGGTAGCCGACATCACAAATACAAGGGATTGATACATATATACAACTCGGCCAACCCATCCCGGTAGCCGACGTCACCAACACAACAGTATTTTAATTTATATGTATATGTAACATACTCAGCCCGACCTACCTAATCCGGCAGTCGTCTTCTTCACAAACACATCACATAAAAACATTAATTTATTTCATGTAAAACACCAGAAAACATATACATAGTTCATCTCAACCATGATGTCTAAAACCATTATCAACACAATAAACTCCCCTTACCTTAAACAAGAATTCTTTTCCTTCAACTAATGTGAGTTTTGTTCGATCACAAGTTCTCACAGCAACTAGGAAGGAAAGGGTTAAGCTTCGTTCACGAGTTCCTCTTAACGTATAGGTTTCTCTGCTGCAGCTACGGTGGTTTTTGAGCGTTAAAGGTGGTACAGAGGGTTGATGAAGAGAGGTTTCTGAGTGCAAGAGAGTTTAGAGAGAGAAAAGAAGAGAAACACACACAGAAGTGAGAACGAACATGCTTCTGCTTCATGCACTGCTATATATAGGCGGAGCTACTAAGACAAGTTGCCAACATGCATGAACAGACAACTACCATAGCCACCATAGTTGCCAACATGCGTGTACGGACAACTATCTTAGCCAACTAATTTGACTTACATCCCTCAAGCACAAATACCAATGCAAAACAATTTGTAAGAATTATATTAAACAATTAAGCATCATAAAATATCTATCAACTTGTAAATTTTCAGGGTGTTACAAATACAAAGATGTTACTTCAAAAAGAGGAGTATTGTAGATTGACACAGTAAGTGTTATGTCACATAATAAGCTCATGTCTACTCAATTCAAGGCTATTACAAAAATTTTGAAGGGCATACAAATGGGAAATCAACAACCTCAACTTGGACCATCAGGCTTGGGACATTAAATCAGCTACTTGAGAGGTAACCCAAATACTTGTTCATTTTAGTTTGACTTGTTTTAAGTGTTTAAATTGGTTTTTATTTTCTCTTATTTGAAATTAATCAATGGATGAGTATGATGATACTTCACATAATTAATTGCTGATCTCTTGGTTTTCCTTTTTGGGTATTTTGTGCTTACTTGACTTTGAAATTCTCTTTTCTCTTCACTTCTAAAATCCAATTTTGTATATACTTATGTTGACTGAGTTTTCTACTGATGTATAATGGATATTTGATCTTATATATGTCTATCCTTACTCGTCATATCTTATGTATCTCATACTTAGGTGTTACCAATGTTTTTGCACCTACTGTGAAACTGGTTGCTATTTGTCTTTTGACTCACCCACACTTTGATGTTGTGCACCTTCTGAACACTACTTGTGACAAAATTGTTTTCCTCACTTTCAACACCATGTGAGATTTTGAGCTTAAACAAATGTTGTTCAGTGTGTTTCGCTATTGCATGTTTCTATGCCTCATATACTTGACTTGGTAATTGAGGCACTTTCGTTTCTATCTAATCAATTTAGGCACCCTACACATATTTAGTGGCGGATCTAGGAAATTAATGAAGGGGGGACACTCATATGATGTGTTCGAAGGATATAAATTTGATATATCATATGACCTAGTGATAAATCAGACTGGTCCATATTTTAAAGGATGAAAAGAGATATAAATTCCAAATGCAAAACATTCAAGTATGAAAGGGATAGCAGAAAAAAAAAATTTAAAGGGAGAAAAATCAACAAAAAAATGTGATGAAAGATGCAGGGCCAAAAGAGATATATGAAGAATATAGATTTGCTATGATCCAAATGGTTTTATAATAAAATGTTAAGGTAAAACAATAAGCTAGAACATGCTAAACAATGGTTGTTGAGTTAGAAGAACTCAAACCTTATGACTGTTGCATAATTTGACAATCTTAGAGACTTCCTCTTCAGATCTGCAAATAAGAGTACAATGAAAGAAAATAAATACATGGGGACACTCTAACTTCTACCACGAGAATGTATCCACAATATTTTAAAAATCTCTCCTACTCTCCCATGTTCATTCATGTCTATTCAAGATACTATAAAAAAATATGAGAAGTCTTTTTGATATATTGTATAGTCTAAAATGATAGACAATGTATGTAACGACCTACATCGTCGCTACTGTATCATATTCTTATTCATAGTTTTAATCACAATTTTATCTATTTGAAAATCTTTTCAAGTTTAATTTACAAAAGCAGTAGTAAATTTTCACGCAATTATAAATAATAATACAACCAAAATTTGAATATACAATGTTGTAATGCAACATAATGCTTGTATATTAATAATTAATAGTCGAAGGATGATTATAATTAACCAAGTACAAATTTTACTAACTTTTCCTAAGAGAAACACAAATTTCAAAGATGGGGTGTAGCCATTAAAACAAGGGGTGTAACTAGCTAAAACACACCCTTGCCCGGGATCTGATCTATACATATCCTAGCTACTCGGCGGCTCCAATCAATTTAAGCTCTTTCCCGATCACCTACTGCTGTCCATCTGCTCACATGAACATGATTCACGATCATCATAGGTACCAAACCACACGATACAACAAAGTAAATGTGAGTTTATCATAATAATAATAAATATCACAATGTATAAAAGACAATAAAGTTATTTCAAATATCACAGCTATATCCAAGCATTTCGATCACATAATCAAACCTGGGCAATTCTCCCATCACACTTCACATATTCATCTTATAATGACTAGTCATGATGCATGTTTCTGACTTAACTCTTAGTTAATGCAATGTGGTACCATCCCAGAAAATAGGCCAAATCCATGGTACAAATGATTGTTGTAGTTGACGTCGGGGTCACTCCATTGTGCACAGGACTCATCCCCCCCATGGTGATCAGCCAAACTAGGGTGTCATAAGGATATCCCTACAGATGTGGCCCCCCAGTACTACTCGTACTATTACAGTCAAATCATCCTATTTCCGTCATGCATGAAGTATGTCTCTCATGAGCACTACTGTATAGACCGGCGCAGAGGCACACTTCCTCCCTGGTTGGTGTCACTATACATCTCCCATGTACATACGTAATTCCCCACACAAGGGCTCACCGATGCACTACTCGACATCCTACGTCAATACATAAAATAACACCATGGCACCATCAATGTATGACCCTTGCCCGGGCTCAACACGACCCGAGTAGGATAACGCCATACACCCCCATGGGTTTTTATGTTTATCCAAATGCATTTAGATTTCCATGGGCACCATCAATGCATGACCCTTGTCCGAGCTCAACTCGACCCAGGTAGGATAATGCCATACACCCCCATGGTATCAATGCATATAATAGACCGAGTCCACACAATGGCCAATCTTAACGTAACCACTTTACGTTACACACAAACACACAGGTAAAAATGGTGTAAAGGTTTAGATGTCTGAGTTTTTATTCAACCATAACCACTCTAAAGAAGGAATCCAAACAATGTCGAACGAAATCGGTAGAGGTCGGTAAAGGAATCCTTTGATTTCTATAAAAGACCAAGGTCGGGTTCATTTCTTATGTAATCGATTACCTAAGCACCGTAATCGATTAATCTGATGGCGCTTGTAAGACTTTGTTGTGTTTTATCAATACATATAAGAGGTTGTAAGGGAACTTTTTGGCTCTTTTCCCAAGAACATACGAGCTCTGTCGAGTAAGGAACCCGGTAGCTCACAAAGAAAGGGTTTGGACTTAGCGGTTCTAAAAAGAATAGCTCACCCCGGGTAAGGAACCCAATTTCTATCTAAGGAAGGAAAGAATAAGTTTCAAGAGACGAAACATGTATAGAACCTGGTTTTTAAAAGAAAGGTACAAACTCATCCGAGTAGAAGAACCCGGTATACAAGTGTCCGCCAACAAAGACTAAGTTCGTTTTGCATGAACACATGCATGCTACGTAAACTGTCCAACTCGGCATACTCATCCCGGTAGTCAATATCACAACACAAGGGATTGACACACACATTCAACTTGGCCTACCTATCCCGGTAGCCGATATCACACACAATAATGTTTTAACATGTATCATCTACTCAACCCGACTAACCCAATCTAGTTGTCGTCTTCTCCACAAACACACCACTTTCAGATATCATCAATACATTTCACACAGAATATCAAACATCAAATACACACTTTGTCTCAATCATGATATCTAACATTATTATTAACACAATAAATCCCCTTACCTGAATGAGAGTTCTTAACGTAAGCTTTGTTCGAATACAATATCCTTACAGCAACGAGTTAAGCTCTGATCACGACTTTTCCTCTTATCTTAGAGGCTTTCTACTGCAGCTATGGTGGTTTTTGAGAATAACACAGAGAGTGGAGAAAAGAAAGGTTTCTGAGTGTAAGAGTTTAAAGAGAGAAAGAAAAGAAATTTGCAGAGGTAAGAGCGAATATGTTTTTGTTTCATGTACCGCTATTTATAGGCGGGGTACTGGGACAAGTTGCCAGCAACTTGAATCAGCCAACTATCAATGCCGCTATACTTGCCCACTTGCATGATCGAACAACCACCTTAGCCACCATCGTTGTTATTTATGCGTGTACGGGCAACTTATCTTAGCCACAATCTTTGACTTACGTTAAAGCACAATTACCAATACACATACTTTACAGCATCTATCAAACAATTTAATTAACACAAAATATCTTTCTACTTAGTAAAATTTCTGGGTGTTACAAGGTATACATACGCATATTTGAAATCAACAATATGACACATCTGAAATTCATAAATCTCACATAAGCATTTTCGACCTAGCATGATTAAGAGTTTGGATATTCCAAGGCACATAACAGATCTCATGGAATCTCTTCTCAATAAAATGAGAAATTAGACATAATAGCATTTGGGAGAAAAAGCACTAAGCATATGTAAATACGAATCTAGGGTTTAAATAGTTGCGCTTTAGCGCGCTATCTCGCACCAAGTGCGGGTTGCAGCACCCAGCAGCTACTTCCAAGCTGCAACGCGACGGTTTCCGGTAGCGGTCGGTGGTGGAGGTGCGATTGGCAACACGATGCGGCGCTATCGCGCCGCTACATGGTAGAGAAACCAGTTGCAGAGGAATTGGCTATCACGGGCACAGGTTTGAAAATTAAACGAAAGCTAAGGGTAAAAGGGTAAAAGTCCAGTAATAAGTGAGGGTAGTCTGGACTTTTACCCTTTCTTTTTCACTGAAAAGTTCCCTCTGTATCTCGTGCTTCAATATTTCTCCCTCTCTCTACAGTGTTTTCCCTCCCAATGAAGCTTGCTCCGCTGTCCGCTGTTCGTCTTCGTTCGTGGTGTGTGAGAAAGAAAGAAAGCCCACACAATAGGTTTTGTTCGTTTCTTTCTTCATTGTATTTTAATTGGCTCTTTTTCTGCCTCCTTCTCCTTCTTGATATTGGCTTTGTTTCTGCCTCCTCCTTCTTTTAGCCTTCACCGCAGCAGCAACAACCCCCAGTTTCCAATGGGTTCTTGCAGATTGGTAAAACCCACTGGTGAAAATCTTGATATGGCATGGCAGTGAAATAGTTTAAAAGATATCAACAACAAGAGATATGTAACATGTGATTTTTGTGGGAAAGTTACAACGGGTGGCATCACAAGAGCCAAAAGACACTAAATTAGGTTGAAGGGAGATGTGGGTCCTTGTAAAAACATCTCACCCGAAATTAAGAAGACTCTGAAAGTTGCTTATATACAAAAGCTTGTTGAAAAGGATGCATATAGTGTTCATATACATGAAGATGATGATATGTTAGAAGAGGTGCAAGAAAT
Organism: Glycine latifolia; assembly: GCA_013407115.1. NCBI lineage: Eukaryota > Viridiplantae > Streptophyta > Magnoliopsida > Fabales > Fabaceae > Glycine > Glycine latifolia. The sequence goes on from CM023950.1 coordinate 27,401,528, forward strand.
TCAACACATCAAAAGTGGGAAAAGAACTGAGATAGCTTCAAGTGAAGCCTCTACTGGTAATACTGCTGCTGCCAAGAGAGTTAAAGACCCCTTGGATTTATTGTTTTTTAAGAAACCAGAAGCAAGCATTAAAGTGGGCAAAGGAAAGAGACAAACAAGCATAAATGATGCTTGTAATAAAGAAGCAAGGGCCAGAACTATTCAATACATTGAAAGATTTTTGTGTACGAATGGAATACCTTTCAATGTTGTACGTTCAAAAAGCTTCAAGTACATGGTTGAAGCAATTGGAAATTACGGTCCAAGTCTAAAGCTCCCAAGTTATTATGAGTGTAGAGTTCCTTTACTTAAGAAAGAATTGGATTACACCTAGGATTTATTAAAAGATCATGAGGTACAAAGAGCCAACTATAGATGTTCCATTATGTCGGATGGATGGACTGATAGAAAGAATAGGACATTGATAAATTTCTTGGTGAATTCTCCATTCGGTTCTATGTTTGTGAAGAGCATTGATGCTTCTTCTTATGTCAAGAGTGGAGTAAAATTATTTGAGCTTTTAGATACTTTTGTTGAAGAGATCGGGGAGAAAAATGTTGTTCAAGTGGTGACCGACAATGGAAGCAATTATGTATTGGCTGAAAAATTGTTACAAACCAGGAGAGAACATTTGTTTTGGACTCCATGTGTTGCACATTGTTTGGATTTGATGCTTGAAGATATTGAAAAAATTGAGAGAGTTAAAAAAGCAATACAAAAAGGCATCAAGCTTGTTGGGTTCATCTATAATCCCACATTGGCATTGAACACAATGAGGAAGTATACAAGCAAGACTGAATTAGTTAGGCATGGAGTGACAAGATTTGCTACAACATTTCTCACAATGCAAAGGCTTCATAAACAAAAAAATAATCTTAGAAAGATGTTCACATCAGATGATTGGCTGAAATCAAATGCAGCAAATGATCCTAAGGGAAAAAGGGCAACTGACACTGTACTTTTGCCATCATTTTGGAATGATGTTATTTATTCTTTAAAAGGTTATGGGGTCTCTTGTGCGGGTGCTTAGACTTTTTGATAATGAAAGAAGGCCTGCAATGGGATATATATATATGAAGGAATGGATAGGGCCAAGGAAGCAATTCAAAAATCTTTCAATGGAAATGAAGATAAATACAGGGATGTCTTTGCTATAATTGATAGAATATGGGATTGCCAACTTCATCATCCATTACATGTTGCAGGCCATTATCTAAACCCTGAATACTTTTATGCCAATCCAAAGATTGATGATGATGTTGAATTGATAGCTGGACTATATAAATGCATTGACAAGCTAAGTGCAAATGAGGAAGAGGTGGACAAGATACATGGACAATTGGAAAATTATAGGAGTGCAGAAGGCCTTTTTGGTATGAATGCAGCAATAAGACAAAGGAATAAGATCGCTCCTGGTAAGTAAAAGCACATTTATTTGATCACTTTAAGCTTTTAATGGACAAGTTGCAATGTTAACAAGTTGTTGCAATTTGCATTACAATTCAATGGTGGAAGTCATATGGAGCACATGTGCCAAATTTGTGAAACCTTGCTGTTAGAATGTTGGGCTTAACTTGTAGCTCATCGGGATGTGAGCGTAATTGGAGTACTTTTGAACATGTAAGTATTTGTTAAATGATTTTTGTTTGTATAGTTTCATATCATGATTGTGAAACTAATATTCTTTATTGGAAATTGTAAACTAGATTCATTCTAAGAAGAGAAGCAGGCTTGAGCATCAAAGGTTGCAAGACTTAGTCTTTATTAAGTATAATCAAGCTCTTAAAGAACGTTTTGAGAGTCGTGATTTGATTGATCCCATTGTCCTAAAAGACATTGATGAAAGTAATGAATGGTTGGTGGGAGAAATGGGTGAAGATGCAGAAAATGAATTCGTTTTTTATGATGATAACTTGACTTGGGGAGATGTTGCTAATGTAACTGCGGTTAATGAGCCTATAACTTACACTAGGCAGCATACTAGATTCAGGAAGGAAACTACTTCTATGCCATCAAGCTCTAGTGGAATAAGGGCTGAAGTTGAACAAATTGAAGAAGGTGATAACGAAGACATAGAAGATGAGGATGAACAAATCTACAAACTTAATACTAGTGAAGAAAACGAGGGTGGACAAGAAGAAGACTTTCAAGAAATGTTTGATGATGATTTTGATTAGTTATTTTCTTTCTTGACTTGTATTTGACTCTACTGGGATCCTTTGTGTTCCTAGAATGTTATTAATTTAGTTACTTTCAATGAATTAGTATGTTGCTTCCTTTATGTTCCTTGAATCCTTGTTTTGAATGTATAGTATTATACTTTTCATTCCTCATTTCCTCCTATTTTTGGTGATTTCTTATCTTATAGCATTTATATATGTGGTATAATTTATTATATAAGTATTTTAATGGACTTCACAGTAGCGACTTTACCGCTACCCGCTGTACCGCTATAGCATTTTTGGGGTCGGCCGCTACTAGCCGCTACCCGCTATTTAATACTATGATACGAATATACAATTCTGCAAATATATAGATTAACCAATGTTATGTAGAAAATTATTTTAACAAAGAAATCAACCACATTATATCAGACTTGTCTGTTTTCAAACAACATTCAGGTCAAATATGGGGGGGAGAATACTTTTTATAAGGTAGAAATAAATACCACAAGCAAACATTGTTAGGATCATGGCAGCATTCTACTAGAGCATATGATATACCAAATCTCCATAACCATTCTGCTACTATATTCAAATAATTGTCACAATATTACAATTCCACTTGAGAAACACAACACATTTTCAACATAGCTCAGCAACAAGTATTTTCAATAGTTTTCATGAATTTTTTGCATTCAATCCAATCAGGTATAAGGAGGTTCAGGTCTCATCATTGGGTTGTAAATGAAAGGAGGTACTTTTATAAAACATTCATTTAAACACACACACACACACACACACACACACACACACATATATATATACGCGCAAATTATGCATTATGAGTTTTCCACACTTTCAAAATAAAAACCATCTGCACATGCAAAAATCGAGAACAAAAGATGCAATGAAAAATGAAATTTATACAGCTAAAATACATTGAAAAAAAAGAATTCCTTTGCACAATCAATGCTATGTGACTCTTATAGTTTTCCTCTTACACAACAAAATTATACATTAGTAAAAAATACAATTTAAATAGAAAAGGAAATAAGACTGACCTTTGTGCCGAATGGACCTTCGGGGATGGTCTATTTCAAGAATATTCCTTCCCTAACCAAAAGAAACAGATAATAGTTAACACAAAAAAGAAAACAATGAGAGTCTCCCTTGAAATGCTTGGTTTTACTTACATTGCATACAAAAAATAGCAGTTTGATTAATAGCTCTTTCTTCAATGCTTTAATCATAAGTTATTTTATTTTCTTTTGTGTAAACAAGCTAATGATTAACAAAACCACCAGTTTTTACTCTAAAAATAGGACACAGAAAAGAGTAAGGAGACACACTATTCATTTGATTGAATCGAGGGAGGGAAAGAGACCTCGAGCTCAGCCTAAAGCTCCTCGCGCTCGTGACCAGTAGCGATTGGCATTACATCCTCAACCTTCTTTTTGATGGAAGTAGCATCCTCTGTAAGAAGGTGAAGAAATAAGATGAGTTAATCTTGCGGATTTAGGGAACAACGAATGAGAAAAAAGGAGAGAGAGAGAGAGTATCGGAGTGGCCGACGGTGGCGGTTCTGGTTCTGGCGGAGCCGCGGCCTGCAGAGGAGGAGCAGAAGTGCAGAATGCGTGGAGTCATGGACGCGTGGTGGACTGGTCACTACTGGTTTAGGGCGAGACTCGAGAGAAAGGACTGAAGGATTTTGTGAAAAAGGACTAAAGGCAATACTCTATCTTCGATATTTTGTAAAAAGTTTTCAAAATGAGGATATATTGGTAATTTAATGAGAAAATTTAAGGGGGGTACTTGCCCCCAATCTTGTACGTGCGTCCGCCATCACATATATCCTTTGCTTTTGTTTTTAAAATGAGCTCATTATAAGCTAACAGTAAAGAAGAAAATAAATCTCAATTAGTTAGAATTAAGGAATTTATTATTGCAGTACACTTTGGAATTCAGAACAAACAATAATTTTAAGTTTGAGATGGATCGGAGAACAACAAAATATACTTTTCTTGTTATGAAACGATGAAAAATGAAAAAAAAACTAAAAAAATATGAAAATGATATGCAACCTAAGGTTATTATCGGTTGATAATTAAGAACCAATTATTTAAGATATTCATGAGATCTAATTAAAGAATTGATTTTTACCAATATATTTATTAATTATGTCACATTATATTGACTTTGTCGTAACAAGTGTTGTATTCTTATAACATTAACGGAGGTTTTTCTTTTCCTCTCCTATAATAGATGTCCTTTTCAACTAGTGATATTAGGCATAAATTAATAAGTATCATTATATTTGACCTGTAGGGAACAGAAAAGTAGTTTCTTTTTTACATTTCTTTAAAATAAAATGAAAAAAGGAAAAGAAAAGAAAGGACGGATGTTAAATAGAAGAAACTGCCTAATTGGTGTGAGAGGTTTGAAACTGAATGTAAATTAATTAAAGAATAAAAACGTCTATACAAATGTAGACGACAATTTAAATCAAACTATCACTTTATTAATTGTTATGTTAAACATTAACAATGTTCACTGAGGGTTAGGACCATCTATTTTAAGTAACTGTTAAGAAAAATAACACATTAACTCGTTTGCTTAACTTATCTAAGCTAGTGCATGTAGTATTTTATTTTTATGTTTTTATCATTTCATATTTTTATAATAAATAGTATTTTGGAGTCAAATGTGTTATTAGAAGAATTTGAATTAAGAAATAAAATAGTCAAAATTAATAAATTAAAATCACTACAAATTAAACATGCCATATTAAATAACAGTAAAAACTCCTTGATATTGTAACTGCCACCAAAGCATATGATGAAGGCATCTAATTCACCGTTGTTTATAGTGACAAATTTAATACCCACAAAAATATTATTTTTTGCGGTCAATACATTTTATTTATGAATATATTATATATTGCATAAAATGGATACTACTAAGTATTAAATGTTTCTAGATGATTGAGAACTTGAAAATCAGGTGAAAAAATGACTTTCAAGGAAAAATATTTGTTTATAAAAGAATCAAAATTCTTATTTTACTTTCATTTTATTTTTATCTATTTGATTTATATTGAAACATATGCAACAATCATTTTAACTCCATACCAACTGAATAGTAGCAAGTGGAGAATTGGAAATAAATATGAATGGAGGTTGAAACTATCACTAAATGTATTATAAAAACTTTGTTAAATTTTTTTAGTGTTACCACTATTATTATCATTCCAACCATTATTATTATCATTATTATCAATATTGCTGTCACCCATTGAGTTAATGACCATCTCTGCCCGTATTAATGTTGTCACAAAGTGTCACTGCTGCCAAAATAAATCCGAATTTGTGTAGCTTGTATTAAATTTTAATATTAAAATTGATAACTAAAATCACAAAAATAAAAACTAACTGAAAATTGATTTTATTTTATTTTTTTTTTAATTTCAAAACTTAAAATACACTACTACCCTGAACAGGTCAAACTTCTGTGGTCACACCTCAGACTTGACTCAGTAGCACATTTCACTGTTTGTATTGTCTCATTTCAAAATGCTTTCTCTTCCTTGGAGGGACAATTTGCTGTTGGGATGAAACACTAGTTTGGGGGCACAGTTTAATCACAGCCAACCTTGGCAGTTCTCATCATGGCAGCGTTTCTTCCCCTCGTGGCATAAAATCGAAACATCAACTTTTAATCGGAGACACTATCATTTTTAACGAGCCAAACGAACCTCTTTTTGATAATTCTAACACCATGTGAACAACATTGGAATAATTCTTATTATCACTTTATGGAGACCAATTCATCATATATTTGGGACAAGGTAAAAAACGAGATTTTACTGTAGAAACTCCTTTTCTTGGGTTAACAAAATTAATAAGCACTTTTTTGGTATCCTAAGGCTGGCTGAACTCACTACACGATCAGAAATAATCGGAGCAATTAATCATACCAAAGTGATAAAGTTTAATAACCCACTAACACACTGCCAAAAAAAACTAACCCATTCTCTCTCTTTTTGTGGCATAGTAAGTGATTCTTTATTACCGCTACCCTATATATAGTTGGTTGTTGGAGGAAAAAAAAAAAAGGTGTTCATGTATGCGCGTGTGTATCGAATCAGCTTGCTTGCATCTCAAGAGTATTAGGTCCATATGAATCTAAGAAGAAAGCATCAAAGGAAAAAGAAATAAGAACCTCCCAAATCAAAACAGACCCAAATTAATCAAATGTTTAGTTTACCTAATTTCTTATCATGTGTTAAAATCAGATATACATGATGTTTAATTTTGAGGTTAACTTGAGATAGCATGGTTGAGTGGAAGTTTAGGTAGAAAAGTTTAAGGCAAAAGCTATCACGTCCCTTTTTCGTAAAGAAGAGAAAGGCACCAATACAAATGCAAGGAATTTGCAATTATGTATATGTCGGTTGCAAAACATCAATTAAAGAATTACGTTGGTACATTTTTATATCTATTTTTGTCCCAAAAAAAGAAGAAGAGAGGAATTAGTCTATCCAGTAGGGAGCTAAAGGCTATTAATCACAAACATTGAGTTTAATGATGTATAGAGCACTTTATCTCCCTTGTAGAAAGAGAAAAGTTTGAAAATGTTGCCTTTGTTGGTTTTCTTATTTTCCTTTTTGTGTGATTGTGTGTGAACCTTATGTTAGACGGATCAATTGGATCCGTGCAAATTGCAAAATGGTCCCCTATATACTCATTGTTCCCATACTCTATTTGGTTCATTCTAACTGATGCCTACCTTACATACAACACAGACAATATCAGAAAAAGAGAGGGAAAGAAAAAAGCATGAAAGGGTGCATCCAACCAAAGTTTTAAAAGCCCGTGGAGACATATAGAAACTCTCGCTAGAGTGTCTGCATGTGGTTGCGTGAGCGTGATATTATTAAATTCGTTTCAACAATAGGACCACATGCACACACATATCTTTTCTCCTTGTTTTACTTTTCATCATCTTCTAATTCAACTGTGAAGTTACTAAAATGGCCAATTGATAATAACCACACCCCGTGATTAATGGGCTGTTCTATTCAAATTTCCCTATGAAGCTTGTTAATTAGTGCTACATATCCCTTTCATGCAATAAATTCTCCCTCCTCAAAAGAGAAGGAATCATTTTATGTTTCTAGAGGGATTAATTGACGTATGATAATATTATATTAATTACATCAATCTAATTTTCCATTTTTCTTGATATTAATACATCGATAAATTCATGAGTATGATAGTACCCCTTATGCAGTTTCAAAAATTGAAAAATTAAAACAAACACTATATCAATAAATATATATATATATATATATGTTGTAATACATGACCCCCACCCCCTCAAAAAAAGAAAAAGAAAAAGAAAAAGAAAAAGAAATGTATAGACTAACACAAAAATACAAATTAAGAAAGAAAAAAAAAGAAAGAAAGACAGTGATCTATCCTCCACATATCAAACAAGAGAGATGACACTGGAAACAGCAAAACTAGCTACTTAATTAGAACTAGAGATGGTCCAAAATGTAGCCTAATAAAAAAACGTACAAAAGAGGGAGACAAAAAACTAAAAAGGAACCACATACTTCTAATATGCTTTTGCTAGCTATACATTTGCCATCTTCCCATCGCTCTTATCTGTAAGCAATCCTCACTCATCAACCTCTTGAAGAAGAGAAGAAGAGACGAGGAACAACGACACAACATGTGTGTATATATATACATACATAGCCTAAGAAATTAAACATGTATAGATGAAGGTTATAAGCTAGCTACTACGGTCCGTGGAGGGAAGAAGGGTCATATATTTGTATATATACTCTCTTCATTGTCGTGCACCTGCAGCAGTTGAAGCTGCCAGCATGATCTGAGTTTACCTTCTATTCGTAAGGACAGATCATGTGGCTGCTTCACCTGTTGAATGGAAGCATATAGAAACCTAATTCGCTTTCTGATCCTCCTCAAGATTTTCATCCGGTTTCATAGAACCCTAGAAAAGGTTTCTTCTATTCATCCTTGCATCTTGTATTTATACGATTATACTTATATATATATATATATATATATATATGTGTGTGTGTGTATATATATATATGTATATATATATATATGTATGTATATATATATATGTATATATATATATATGTATGTATGTATATATGGATGTGGATACTATTCCATTGTTGTTTTTCCCCCATTCTACTTTTTCACATAAATATATATCTATATATGCAAATTTCTGGATGGCTGAATATTGTGTATTCTTGTGTTGGCTAAATCTGGAGATTCTATTTGAATCAGCATTCATGTGTGCTTGATTCTTGCAAAAAGAAAGAGGAGAGGACGCTGGCAATGTTCACGATTCCAGTGACAGTAGCGCACTAACGCGTTTCAGTGGTGCATTCTCCTACCTTGGGGATGGGGACACTTAGTTTTTAATTATTTTCATAAATCACCTAATCAAAACTGTTTTTTTTAGTTCATTTTTTTCTGCTGCATATCTAATTATGCATTGATTAGTCTACTAATCTTATCATCTCTTCTACTAAATTGCATATTTTTGGTTCTCTTTGCACCAATTATGATTTGGGTATACTTAGCCCAACTTTCAGATCTACTACAAAAACTGAATATAGATTTGCATCACAATTAGACATTGAATTAATTGTTCCTCTCATTCCCCAACCCCCTATCATATATATCGATCTCTATAACTTGGTCACTTTTAGTTAATCAATAAATACATATCCTTGTCTCATAATAATAGATGCTTGTACTGACACAATCAAAGGTACTAAATTAATTGCGTTGCTTTTCTCTAGATTTGATCATATATTGTGAAAACCATTACTGCTGGATGGCATGAAAACTAAATCTGATTCTATGAACAGATCAAGCAAAGACCATCATTTAATTCAGTCCTTACCATATTTAAATGGAATGAATTAATTGGTCCACTTTGACTTGATTGAGAGGGTTAGTATACCTATAGGATACAGTTTCACTATAATTTTTTCATTTACATGCCTTACTCTGCAGCTAACCTAATTTGGTGAAAATTATCTATAACTTTCTGGGAAAAGATTTGTTTGGGAAACTAAATAAAGATAAAAAGGAAATAGAAAGAAAGAAAAATCAGTAATGTAAGGATGTATATATCTTGTTTTTTCATTCCCTATTTTCTCTCACCTCAATGTTGTTTCCCAAAAGAAGGCAACCTGAAACCACAGATACTGAGCATTTGAAATGAAAGAAAGGCACTTGAATCTAAGTTGTGTAGGTAGACAGTATCAAGTAAAGAGGCACAACGGACATGAAGAGAGCGGTTCATAGTTGTAGCATTTGGTTAACTAGCTAGTGGAATAAAACTTTCAAGTTTCCTCACTTCATAGATCCTTACACAAAATGCATGGTATCTATATAGATATTTCACATGTATATGATATGTGCCAGGTAAATTTACTTGCTATACAGTCTCATTGCTGAAAACAAAGAACTCATATACTTTCAATGCAGTTTTTGTAGAGAGGTTGCATAGCTCAGTTTAATTATATCAACTTATATAAGTTATAAGTTTTCCTCTGTTATTTAGACTTTTAAAGGTGAAAATGTTAACTCCGATCCATTATATTAAATTTATATATAGGTATTAAGGAAATAACTTCTGAAAAAATTAAGATACATAGATTAATTTTAACTTAAATGAGAATTTTAATTTTTTATTTTTATTTAGTTTCTTCCTTTTTCGATAAATTTTGTTGAGAAAATCGTTCAAATTAACTCACACATCATCCCTGTAAACTTATAACAAATTTTACTAATATATCTTATTATGAGTAATTCATATGTGGACCAAAATTGTGGTATTTTCTAGAGGAATAGTAAAGTAAAACAAAATACTTTCTTTGATCTTGTTGGCTGACTTGAATTTCTTCCACGTGAAGGAAAAATCTTGCTTTCATAATTTCTCCATCAATCGCTCTCACCGGTGTTGAGGTGGTTCCAAACTTTCTTATAATATCATTGTTGAATTTTGAATTTAATTATAATATATTTTATATTTCTATGTTGAAATATATTTATATATTTCAAATTTAATTATAATATATTTATATTTTATATTTAAAATATCTATTTTATATAAATTTTTAGTTATATAAAGTAAACTTTTATTTTCTGCATGCTACTAGTTCTAGCTTATTCCTAATCCTTATATTATATATATATATATATATATATATATATATATATATAATCCTATGTATATAAATTAAAATAGTTATATTAAATGAGAGTATTAGTTGGAGTTTCTTAAACTAAATATTTTAAGAAACTATTCTTCAACTTAGAGCTTTTTTGAGATTTTTTTTAACATTTTATCTCATTCAGTCTATCATTTTTATCTCTATTTATAAATTAAAATTAAAATTTTCTTAAAATTATCATTAATTAAAAATAAGCTTATATCACAATTTGACCAGGGTGACATGGAGATTATGATCATTAATTATTAGACCCTGAATAGTGAGACACTACTCTAATTTTCTTCAACCTTACTAGTATTAAAAAAAATGATTCTATCCTTCTCTGGCAGATTGTCAGAATCATCTAACAGATGACGCTGAGCAATAGCATATGATGGTATGAGGAGGATTTTTTTTCCTTCAAAGTTTGGTTGATGGGAATGGGAGCTAGATGTCACTATTTTTCTTTTTTAATTATATTTACTCACTTTAGGTTCCATTTAAAAACTCTAGTTAGCTCAACTTCGCACTCTTGGGCCGCAAAATATACTTCACAGTTCACAGTTGGATTATTTAATATTTTTTTCTTATGTCTGTGCTGTTGATCTCTCTCTTTCCTGGTTGATGTAAAGAAACGTTAAACGTACAAACTTTAGTCAACGGTTTCAATATGAATATTCTCCACCCACTCCTTCCGATCGCGACAAAGTTTTTTTTTACAGCAGAAATCAGGATCATTAGATTGTTATGTAATTGATTAATCACAAGCTTTGATGTATATGACCCGAGAGTTACCATACATTTTTTTATATATAATTATATTCTTCATATATAAATATTTCTATTATTTATTCATTTTTTATACACTAAGAATAAAATTAATTTGATCTCAATTAATATTAAAAGAAAAACTTTTGTTTTGTTAGAGCAACTCTAACGTAGTTGCTGTTGAATCTTAAAAGTTAATTAATTTTAGAATACCAGTATTAGAGTAAATGAGTTCTAATAGAAGTTATTTATATAAACAACTACAATCAAGGTTACTTAACTATGAAAAAAATAACAATTCAATTCAAACTTAGAGTCTGAGACCCCATAAAAATAAGTTAAGAACTAAAATTTAATTCTATCATCAAAATGAAAATTAGTGATTGTTCTTAAATTCTATTAAATACCCACTAGTTAAAAATCCACAATGAGACAATTGATGCTTCAATATACATTCTGGTTAGGTTGTGTATGCCCATAAAAAAATTTCAGCTTGTGTACATCACTATTAGTTGTTTTGCTTAATTAGACAACCAATTATGCTTTTGAGTTGTTGCTCTCTCAAATCCTTTGAGGTAAGCGCGAGATCACGAATGACTTGCTGGAAAGTCCTTCAGATTCTAAGAATTTATTGACCAGAATCTCATGTATGTATCCAATTCAAGTTCAAGCAAATTTTTTGGATACTCAATGCAAAGAACCTTAGGCTAGCTTTTTAAGGGGAAGTAGACAACCCTAACCCTCAACTAATGTTTTAAAATTCGACTTGGACCTGAATCTCCATGGATGTATGTATTTTTTATTTATTTTTTGTTTATAGTGTTTGTATATTGTTTAAATTAAAATATAATTAACAATTTAATATATAAGTTATTTTAACATATAAAAAAATGGTGCGCTAGATTACTTGCAGGTTTTCCCAAATCTAATACAACTCAACCGGAAATGGAATGATTATTACAATTTTAAGCATGTCTCTTTTAAATCTAAACATACCCTTTTTTAGTGGGACGGGAACGAGTAAATCCAAACTTTTTTCTAACCCACTCTTCTGTCATTCCTAATACAGTACGCTTACCGGATCTGAATTTTAAAAATAGTCTTTAACAAAAAAATTATATATATATATATATATATATATATATATATATATATATATATCCAATACAGCCACCCATATCTTATTTTCAATGTTTTTTATAGACAAATTATTTCTTTGTATTCAAGCAAAGTGATTGAATATAAACACAATTAGGAAACCAAGTAATTAACCTTTTGCTTCATTAGCAAGTAAAAAGCTTGTGTACAAGCTATAATTCATCTGTTCGCAATAAGTTGTACCGCTAATTAATCAATGAAAATTTTGTTAAACATCTCAGTACGTTGAAAACGAAATTAGATGGAGTCTGATGATTTCGCAAACAATGCATTTGTAAACATAATATATTTGGTTTGAGACAAGGCAATGATAACAGATTAAATTGAAATCTAAAAAATATAAGATGAGGGAAATTTTGTGCCAGGTAATTTTCCATCTAGACATTTAATGAACGTGTTAGTACGTTTGTAATAGAGTTATATAGAGTCAACTAATTTTATAAACATTGTTTTTTCTTTAAAGGCAAATATTTTACTTTTCATTTCAGATATTATTTGCATTTGTTTCATATAAAAGAAAATAGTGTCATTTTGCATTTATTGATATTTTGAGCTATATAGCTATTAATATAACAATGAATTAAACAGTCATCATCCTCATGAACTCTTCATAATTAACTCGACCATCACCATCCAAATCAGCCACTCTGATCATATGCTCCAGCTCTTCTTCTGTGACCTTCACTCCAATATTTCTCATCACAGATAACAACTGTACATAAAAATCAATTATATATATATGTATATATGTGTGTGTGATTAATTACTCAAACATTTATGGTCAAACAAATTAATTGAGATGCTTGCGTAAGAAGTTAACTGAACCTCGGTGGGTGATATGTAACCATCTTGATCCTTGTCAAATAGTTTGAAAGCTTCTTTTAATTCCTCTTCTGCTTCACTTTGCTTCTCGATCGATCCATACACATAATGCATTATAAGCATCCATTTTCAGCATTATATTACGATCATTTATAATTGCATTAAATATATTTCTTGATCCACACGCACCTTCATTTTTCTGGCCATGAGATTCAAGAACTGACCAAATTCTATGGTTCCGCTGCCATCCATATCCACTTCATTCATCATGATTTGCAACTCTTCCTTCCTAGGATTATTTTGATTCAGTGTTCTAAGTGCACTAGCTAATTCCTCCATGGTTATGCAGCCTTTTTAAAAATTTAAATTACGTAGCATATATTACATGATAAATAGTGAAATACACATGTCATTTCTATAGAAAGACTCAAGAGAACATATTCAAGGACAAAGCATGCAAGCACAAGAGCAAAAAAAACAATGACATAGAAAATTAATCCAATTATATAAAAAAAAGCATGCAAGGTAAAAAGATATACACACCGTCTCCATCTCTATCGAAAAGACAGAAGGCTTCTAGAAACTCAACAATCAAATCTTCACTCAGCACCTCCTTCATATTAACTGGTTATAGACCAACACCTAAGCACAAAAATTCGAGAGGAAAGGAGACGGAACAATAGAGCACTGAAATGATGAAACAAAAATTAAGGCAAAGGCACGATGGTATTTATATGCATATATGCACCAACCGTCCAAGAAAAAGGCTCAATCTATCTCAAAAATTATGAGGGAACTTCGGATTGTTATTAATTACATGCATGCACCAACCGTCCAAGTAAATGCCCACCAGCTAATTATTGAAAAATAATTGTACGAAAGTAGGAAATGAAATTAGCAAGAGTTACCTCATAAATTTTCTACTAGTTAAGACACTTCATATATCTATCATCTAAAATTGTAATGACCCTAAAAATTCAAATAGTGTTTCACTATTTTCAGCACTATTTGGGAGTTCTCTTTGTTCCAAATCTCCAAAAGTCTTTCCCTGTGACTTTTTTGTGAAGTGGTGGCATTACACTATTGATGAAAATCTCTTTGGTTTTCCTAGTTCCCACTTCCAATTCCCACTGTCTAGCGTGTAGGCGCCGGAGCCCAATTTATGTCCCATATCACTCTGCTTGTTCTTATCATGCGCAGAAATTACACATAATGGGAAAGAAATTAATGTATATCTGCTGTTTTATTAGAATTGCGTGGAATATATAGCATGTAGCTAGTTTTGTTTCTGGAAAGTGAAAGACAATTTTAAGAAAAAGATATAAAGTTATAGAGGAGCTAAATTCTATAAAATAATAAATGAATTGGTGGAGCTTATTAAGTTTTTTTTTTTTTTTTCAACATTTTATGGTCAGGAGTATTGCGAGACGTGTGAGGATGGGATTTTGGGATGACAAGGTTTGAACTATTGCTTTTGCTCCATATTTACTGTCATCTTTTGTATCACTATGTCATCATTATGGGGAGAAAGAATTTTTTAATTTTTAATTTAATATATATATATATAATAAAATTTATATTATTATTATGGGTTCACGGATTGGGTCAACGGATCTATAAATCTAAACCCGTGATCCAACCCATACATGATCGATTTTGATCGGATCGGTTCGGTTTTGACCCAAATATATCAATGACCAAACCCAAACAATTCGGATCAGTTCAGGTTCACGAATGACCTGTACCCGTGAATACCCCTATTAGGGGCCTTACGGATTGGACAATCTGTATGAAGGTTACAGATTACACAATCTGTAAGCTTCATACGGATTGGCTAATCCGTAAGACTCATACGGATTGGCTAATCCGTAAGACTCATACGGATTGCCTAATCCGTATGAAGCTTACGGATTATGAATCCGTAAGGTCCCTTTTTTAAAATTCTTTGATAAATTGCCTGAATTGCCTGACCTTTTTCATATTATTATGTTTAATTTGAGAAAGTACAATCAACTCAATTGGTAAATGTGATGTGGAATATTGAATTGAGGTGTTTTTAATTTGGATCATTATCGTTTGACATTTGTTTTAAGTTTGATGTTTTCTTTATGTTATTTTAGTTTTTGCACTTGCAATTTGAATACTTATTGTTCTTGCAAGATATCTGGGCTATGTATTTGTTTTGTGTCGAATTATGTCGAATTTCGAATAACACAAATTTGAATACTTATTGTTCTTGCAAGATACCTGGGATATGGAATATTTTAGTTTTATTTCTGAATACTTATTTTAGTTTGATCATTATTCAAATTATGTTGAATTTCCACTAATGACAAACTTAGAAATGGTAGTTTGTTGAATACTTATTGGCCACTAGGCTATGTATTTTTTTTGTGTTATTCATTGTTCTTGCAAGATACCTGGGTGGGCTATATTCATTGTTTTGTGTTATTCATTGTTCTTGAAAGATTAATGTCAGCATAGTGATACCTGTGTGGGGTATACCTGTGATGAACTTTTATCAGCTAACCTTGTTGAACCACCATCAGCAATGCTAGTTTGAATTATGAATGATTAATCTCAGCATAGGGATACCTGTGTAGGGTATATTTTTGTTTTGTGTTATTCATTATTCTTGCAAGATACCTGTGTGGGCTATACTTGTGTGTTAGCTATACTTGTGTTATTCATTGTTCTTGCAGAATTTGGCTATTGTTTTAAGTTTGATATTTTCTTTCATTTTTTCTTTTATTTTGATGACTATGTGTGAAAAATTCATCAATTGAATAAGCTGTTGTATTATTATTGGTACAGGATATGGTGAAAACATTAAACTTGCGTAAAAATCTAGGGAGACCTGCAGATCAAGCAGAGGGAACAGGTGATGTTGATCATGCAGGGGAAGTCATTCAACGGCATAGGCCTACCGCGTCTGTTCAAAGACGACGAGCAGCTGATGTTGCTGGTTAGGAACCAGTGGTACAGGAAGAGCAGGTTGAGGCTGATATTCATGTGCCACATGACATAGGTTGTGAGTCTGAAGGATTTCCAGGTGGCCCGGAAGATTGTTCGGTTTTGAAAGGCTATGATAACCACGTCGCGTATAGAGTATGGGCTGGAGAGGTAGTTTTATGATAAATTATACCTCACAAAATAACTTATAATTGAAAATGTGATGTCCTCTGACAATGTTACTTATTTGTAGGAATGTCTTGAGTTAAAATTGGCTTCTCATGGACGCAAAGTTGCCAAATTTGGACCGCCTGCACCTGAGATTGAAGGTCTGGTCGCTTCTACTGGGTTAAGCCCATTGATTTCATCCTCAATCAAGACCGGAGATAGATGATTGTTATCCGCCTTTGTGGAGAGGTGGCACCCAAAGACCAGCAGTTTTCACCTGCCAATCGGAGAAGTAACCATCATACTAGATGATGTGGCGTCTTTGTTCCACCTGCCAGTTATGGGAGCTTTCCAAACATATGACGCACTTGACGTGGGGGAGACGATTACATTATTGGTTGACTTGCTGGAAGTGACAGTTGATGACGCTCATGTTGAGACCGAACAATGCCATGGGGCATATGTTCGACTGTCGTGGCTTCGAGAATTGTATGCTGCCAAGTGTGATGCTAGACAGTGGGTTGTAGCGGCCCGAGCATATTTGCTCCATCTTGTTGGGTGCACACTATTCGCGAACAAGAGTGCCACACACATTAGTGTGGTGTTCTTGAACGCTTTTCATGATCTAGACCAGTCGGCGGGGTATTGCTGGGGTGCAGCCGCTCTGGTTCACATGTATAAAGCATACGGATTACCTAATTCGTACGTAGCCTCCATATACAGTAAAAAAAACTTACCTTTTACGACCACCACCAGCCACCAACAACCACCACCAGCCACCAGCAACGCTCCGACTCA
Source organism: Glycine latifolia (assembly GCA_013407115.1). NCBI lineage: Eukaryota > Viridiplantae > Streptophyta > Magnoliopsida > Fabales > Fabaceae > Glycine > Glycine latifolia. The sequence continues at coordinate 27,418,670 of CM023950.1, forward strand.
GGTAAACAATGAATGCACCCACAAAAGCACTACCTCTACCAGCAACAAAAGCAACGAAAGCACAATGCACTATGCAATCAAAAGTTAAACAGCAAAATGATGCCATGGCTTAATATTTTGCAGCAAGGGTATTTTTGTCATTAAAATAAAATATATAGTGTATGTAGAAAAGCATATAGTGTTGGAAGAAAAACCCTAACAATTTTGATTGAATGAATGGCAAGGACCAAACATGTAGCATAGCTGATGTAAACTACATATGCTTTTGAAACTTCTCTTTGTTGCATGTATCTTTCTTTGAAATGTCCCGTGAACCCTAATCAATATCGACTGAAAAATAGGAATTCCATTGATTTTGGTCTACCAGATGTGATCGGCAAAAAAATCTAGTCAAAATTATCAATATTTTTATTTAAACATATTTCAAAGTTAGATAGTGCTTATTTTCTAAAATAATGAAGGCAAGGTGCCGCTTTTTCCACTAATCAGTCTTACAGTAAAATCACTACATAGAACATTCAGAGATACCAAGGAAGAAAAAATTATTTGCTTATTAATCAATTATTTAGACATCAAAATTCAAAACAAATAATTTAGTGCTTCTAGTGCAGTAAACCACCTTAAGCACCACGAAGTGCCTTAAAAAACTATTAAAATACATTAGTAACATCAAGGCTTCCGTTCCAGACATGAACAACCAACAGAGACATAAGAAATCCTTAGCAGCAAATTAAACATAACCAGATACCGCTATTTAGTTTCTATATATAATATAATCCAACTCTTCACTTGAAACACTAAGGTGAATCCTACTACAGCAATATGTTGACCACCTCATTCTTTGCCATCTGCAGCTCGAAGTGAGCCTAGTTGAACTGGGGCTTGAGTCTGCACCACTTTGGAAGACCCATACACAGATATATCAATACCTTGAGCCTTCTCCTTCTCGATCTGCTCCTTAATCCAGAAGTATGTGATCCTCAACCCATCCTACAACATCACAATTTAGATACTGTTAAGTATACATAGAATCTTGATGCTGTTTATCAAATCAAAAACTGGGAAAGAACAAGGTATAAACTACAAAGATTTTCATCAAGAAAAGCTAAACATTCCATTAGAGCCTCTTGAAGAAGCTAAAAGAGCTCAAATTGGATACAAAAGTTTTTAAAACACAACACAAGGGGGAATTCATTGAATAGTTTGATGCAGAAGGGAGAATTCATTTATACAAGTGCCATAAACTGAGCATGGTGCAATGGACCTATAAGCTATGACTGTTCCACAGCACTTAATATGAACGTGGAATAAATTATATAGAGTGGAAATAAGATAATTTTTGCCCAAATCATGATAGCAATATTATTACCTTCAACCTCATAGTTGGAGCCCAACCAAGTTTTTCTTTTATCAGTGTATTGTCTGAATTACGACCACGAACACCCTCGGGGCCAGGAATGTGGTGAATAGGAATATTCTTGTTCTCAAAGCCAAGAATAATCTCAGCCATCTCATTCATGCTAACCATCTCATCGCTTCCAATATTTACTGGCTCTCGGAAGTCGGATTTAGTCAATCTAAACAAAACAATAGACCACAATATCAACTTTTATCAAAGATTACAAATTAACTCAAGAAAAGGATAAAACATCTCTACATTATTGCTTGATAAACACCATATTGTGTTCCCCTATCCAACCAAATAAAGCAAATCCTAAATTATGTAAATGCAAAATTCATACTGTAGCCATTAATCCAAAATAGTGTTGAATGAGCTAATGATTTTTCTTTCAGAAAGCCCCAATTTTAAATAAATGGGTTTTGCAGAGAAATCTACTAACAAATTGGCAACTCCTTAAAATAACTTAACATAAAAATTTACTCTACAGACTCAGTTTCCATTAATCATGCAAAGTGCAAGTTCAGAATATTAATATTAATATTAAAATACAACGTACAAACAATAGAAAGAACACAATAATTCAGCTATGAGCCACAAAATCAGCCAAGACATACCTAAGCACACCTTCAACACACTCATCAATGAAGGTAAATGATCGTGTTTGCAATCCATCTCCCCACATCTCAAATCTATCAGTGGAAGTGATTACTTTACGACAAAAAGCAGCAGGAGCCTTCTCCCTTCCACCTGGATGACAAAACAACAAAACACAAACTTATTAAATCCAAAAGGTTACCAAAATATAAAAGGACTGCCAATTTACCCATTAGGTAAAGTCAAAACTATAAAAGCTTTCAATTCAGTGAAAAACATGCCTTTCCATGTTCCAAAAGGACCGTATATGTTGTGGAACCTCCCAATGCGGCACTCAATTCCAAAATCCTTGTTATAGTGCTTGCATAACTCCTCTGTTGCTAGCTTCTCTAGCCCATATGCATCTTGAGGCTAAAAACAGTCACAAAATTAAAAACATTAATCCCAATCCCAATGTGAAAATCAAGAACCAACATAAATTGAACAATTCAAAAGATCACCAACAAACCTCAGCTGGCCATGCATCGGACTCCTTCAAGCTGCTCACATTAGTTTCCAACTGTTTAAATTCCGGGTAGATACAAGCACTAGAGGCATAAAAAAACCTGGAAAAATATTTTTCAGAACGCATAAAACACATCATCATCATCTAATCAAAACAGACACCGCATCATAAATGTTTGGTCCAAAAACATATAATTGAAATGATGTGCATGATGGCTAACCTCTTAATGCCGTTAATCCTGGCAGCCTCAATCATGTTGAAGCTAATCATTGTGTTGTTGTACATAATGACAGAGTGGTTAGACTGAATAAAACCCATCCCACCCATGTCTGCAGCAAGATTGAAAACATGATCAACCCCCTTTGTAACCTTGAGGCAGTTATCCATGACCCTGAGATCAACAAGATGGAATTCATCACAGAACATGTCCTCAGTCATGTGCTCATTTTTCTTCCAATCCGAAGCAATAACGTAATGCCCCTCTGTCTTGAGGCGCCGAGCTATGTGTGACGCGATAAAACCCCCAGCACCAGTGATGGAAATCTTAAGCTTCTCTGATGGCCAGTAAGGCTCTCTCTCAAGATTCTCATAGGTGTATGCACCATAGTCAGTTGTTCCAGCACTTCCCATTCTGCACACCACATTAATTTGGCAAACAATCAGAAAACGGTTAAGAAAATTATCAAATACTCCGTAAACAAAACAATTTTTTTACTGTGAGGATATTGTGAGGCAAGGGTAATGTGACATCAAGGAAGAAGAAAAGTGCAATTGACGAAATTCCCCCATTTTAAGGAATAACAAAACAAGCTGAAAAACACAGGAGAATCGGGGGGAAAAAGAACGACATACAAGTGATACAACACATGCTGGCACATGTGGGGTACTAGAATGCAATTAATTAATAGAAGCATAATGAAAACAATTAACTCATTATAGTTGGCACTTATAAAAAAAAACTTTAAAAAAATAGGTGTATGGAGAATTAAAAAAATAAAATAAAATCCTCCGACCCACCTTTCCCAAAAGAAATGGGGGAATTCAACTAGAATATATATTTCGTCTTTGGGTGAAGGGTATTGAATTGAAGCAAAGCATAATATGCGCATACATAACAACAGGCATAGTGAGTGAGAGTAAAACAAAAAAGGAATGATACACAGACAGGATGAGAAAAAAACGAAAACGAATGATCCATATAGGCAAAACCGTTACATGAGACGTTGAAGACAAATCCACGAATGAGTATGCAACGTTGAAACCCTAAAAAACATAGATGATAAATTTATAAAAAAAGAAAGAAAGAAAAAAGGAGAGGTTTCATATAGAGAAGTGGTGCAGTGTGAGTGAATAAAAGGGTTGGGAATTGAGGAACAAACCTGTGCAGAGGTTGTCGAAGAGAGGAGGCTTTGTATGGAGAGAAGAAGGGGATAGGAAGTGAATTGAGAGGGCATTGGGAGTGATGGGAATGCTATATATAGGATGAGAATTGAGAAGAAGGGAAAGCCACTCATTCGTTATAATTACCACCCACACACAGACACAAACAATGTTTGTTTCATTTTTCGTTGCTTCCTCCACCCACAAACAATTATCCTCTGCTTTTATTGCTTTAATAAAACCTTGCAAATTAGTCCTCTTCTTTTAAATTATTTTCCGAATATAGTGGTGGGAATCATATCATCAAAGGTGTCGTACCAAAAGAATTGCGGTACGGTAGACGCATTTAACACGTTGAAAACCCAATGTGAGTGAGGAAAGTGCTTCAAATTTACCAAAGTTGTTGTTACTTGTCACAAATGATTTGACAATTCAATCTTTTAGTTAAGTTTTAGGATTTTATTTAGTAACATGACTTATTTGATTTTTTTTCAGTTTAATTTTTTTTCTTTTTTCTTTTTTATTTAATCTTTTATTTTCTTAAAATTTTATTTTTATTATTTATCTTTTTTATTGAATTTATATTTCGATTCATTTAAAATAAATATAGCTAATCATTTAACAATAGATTTTTTAGTTAAAAATAAAGTGGAGGGAAAAGAAAGAAAACTAAAAAAAATCATTTATAAATGAGTAACAAGTCAATTTTAAATAGGTTGGAGGATCATATTAAATAAAATATCAACATAAATATTAAATTAAATATAAAAAAATAAGATAAACAATTAAATTTAACTTTTTATAACCTTTTTATTATTATGTAGATATACATTGCAAATATGCTCCACGGTAGGATATGTATTTAATCCAAAACATATTTAAAACTATAACTCAATTATCCACTTATTTGCTAATATTTGATGCGCCTTTTATATATACTTAGAATTAGAATAAAATGTATTTATAGTGTAAAAGATTTTTATATTATCATCTAATTATGAATTTTTATATAAGATAAACTTATCTACTTTTATAATAAATCAATAAGCATCCGTTTGATGGTTAAAATATGATAGCATGAAATATGATAAAAAAAAAAAGTGAGATAAAAATATGATAAGATAACAATAGAATAAGTTTTGATCTTATCAAATATTTATTACACAACAAGTAATATTATCGGGTTAGACTAAAACATGATTAGTGATAGCAACAATGATAATATGGTGATAATGACATGAAAATAACAACAATAACAATGATAATTCTCACTAAAAAATCAGCTAAGTTATAAAATTATACTTTGAATTATAGACAAGCTGGATCACGCTTTACTTTATATCTTGACCCATTGTTGTTTGGAAGAATTTTTTAATTTAAGTAAATTTTAAAATATAAATAAAAGAGTTAAATGATTATGTATTGATAGTTTAAAAATCATAAATCATCATTTAAATTATTTTAAGATAATTATTTTAAAAGTGAACAAATTTATCATGCATAATGGGATATGATTTTATGATTATATAAAATAATAAAATATTTTTTAATATTTTTATTTTTTTTCTATCATGAAATATTTTCCCCTATTAATGTAAAATTTTAATTAAAGCACAGCAACAGTAAAAATAAGATTTAATACTTTTTTCTATCTTAAATAATCATATATGATTATATAGTTGACTTCTGTAATAAAATATTAAAATAAAATATATTGACAATAGTAAGGGTATTCTTTTACTCCTGTAATCTAATTATAATTTGTCATAGTAATATTATTTTTGTAAATAATAATTAATTTTAAAAATATTTAAAATCATTTTAATTAACAAATAGTACAAAAATATTTATGCAAATAATATATGAAAGTAAACGCATACAATTATTACTTTTAAAATTATATATAAGATAATTTTATTTAATAATGTAAAACACTAAAGTAGTGTCAAAATTAAAATCTTGATATAGTGGAACAGAGTCAAAACTGAAACGTGAAATGAGAGGGTTCGTACTTCGTAGTTTACTCTAGTGCACACCGTGACGTAGAGGTTGGGTTGATTGAAGGCCATGTTTCGTTTTGGCAGTGTATGGGGTCCAATGGGACAGTGGAGTAAAGTTGAAGTGAACATTTTTGCCATATACAATAGAATTCAAAACCAGAGACAAGAGGAAGGAAGCTACTTGGAAGATGCTTTCCCCTGCCTGCAATGCAAGTGGTACTTGCCTACTTCATTGCTCACACCACTTATCATTTAAATACCATTTCTGTGTCTGAAAATGTTAACAAGAGGATACACCTTTCATGCACTTTTTTTTTGTTCTTATTATATTTATTTATTTTCTTATAGGAAATACATACAAAGTTTGATGTTCTCTATCTAATACTTTCTCATCAAATTGGATGTACTACGGCAATGGTTGTGCTTTATGTTTATAATTTAGAATAGTTATTTAGTTGATTATTTGTAATGTTTCACTTTTTTATATTTGATTTTATTTAAATTATCTTTTATTAAATAAAGATGAACTACACTTATTCTATACAAATATTCATTTTTTAAAACATTTATCTCATTAAATTATCTTCTTTCTCTTTTATCTCTTTACTTAAATTCTTTTGTCTCTTTACTGATATAAACTAATTTGTCCTTCTCATCTTCTATCTCATGAGAGTCTTCTCTGATTTCTTGAAGATAAATCATTCTTATCCTTTGTACCATAATAAGTAATAGAATATTAGAAAATCAAACCTGATCAATATCTATATTACATTTTTTTATAAAGAAAATAAAGTACTTTGCAAATCATTTATAATAGATTAGTCACATACCGCTGATGTCTTAAACTCCAATACACGTGAAATAATATATTGTCATTTTTCAAAATTTCAAAAACTACTATATAGTTTTACAAATTAATATGAATAAATAAAAAGTGGAGTGTGATTTGGTTCAATTCAAAATTATTTTAATAATAAAAAGCTGAAAACCAAATCAAATCATAATAAAAGAAATGTATTTTACTTTATTTTATTAGTATCAAAATTTTGTAGATGGACTTAAAAATTTAAAACTGTTTGCTTTCTTTGAACGCCAGGCTTACATCTTTTGTTGGGTGTTTTCCATTCGGATTTTACTATTTCAACTCTCCCTTGTTACTAGTACACTCTTCTTTTGATTATTTTTTTTCTAAGAATACCCAAAAAATGCACTACCCTTTGCACAATCCACAAGTCGTCCATTTCACAAATTACTCCCAGCGTCTCAGAGTTGCATTCCAGAAATATCTCTAGAGATTATAATATAATCCTTATTCCTCAAATCAAGTAAGCTTGCCATAAATCAAGAAAAACCATTAAACTCACACAACTACCTATGTTTGCTTATGGAAAAACTATAGCAACAATGCAAAAACTGGTCCTGTTTCATGAGCTCAAAGCTTAAACAACTGCAGCATCTTTTTTTTTCATGGGCACAACACGATGCAACAATGATGCAATTGCAAAAGAAGAAAATGAAAAGTGAACTATGAAGGAAATAATGATTTTGGGAGGAAGGTGTGGTTTTTCTCTAATTAAAATGCATGAGAGCAATTGAAAATCGAAGATAGTGCAGTTTTTTAAGCTTTGAAATATGGAAGAGGAAAACTCAGCCTAAAGGGGACTGTATATTGTAGGATATTTTTGGAAAAAAAATAAAAGGGAAGTACATTAGTAATAAAGGAAAGTAGAAATAGCCCTTTCATTCTCCTTTTGGGTCGAATGTCAATATTACCTTTTTTTGGACATGACTATAGATTTTGGGCTTTGGCCCAAATAATGACACATCTTACCTATCTTAGTATCCAAATAGACTATGGGAAAAGTCACATGTTTCGAACTCAAGTTCCCAAGCATGTTAGAGTTCCTGACTCCTAGGAATTTATGTATTTCATTTGTCAATACATAAATTTTTCAATCAATATTAAATATGATTAATAATTTTTTTATATTTTTAAAGTTTTAATATATTCACATTTATGTTTATTATCATTACAATATTTTTTCTCAATTAAATTTTTTTTTATATTTTTAATTTAAATCTTCTTATTTTATAAATATATTCATAGGTTGCATGAGATACTTACAAGTTGTGAGCAAGTCTTCTATCAAAAAAAAAAAAAGTTGAGAACAAGTCAACCATGTAATGAGATATGGACGATAACTCTCAAAACAAAACTAGTTGAAAGTTGTTTAAATAAAGTAGTAATATAAATTTCTGTTAGTTTATGATTAAACGTTTTGTTTGATTTTTTTTACTGCACGCTTTGCTTGATTAAAAAAATACTTTTGATAAGTGATTATCTAATTTTTAAATTTTACTTTTAAAAAAATCTAATTTTTAAATTAATTTAAATTTAAAATATTTAACATGCTTATTATCTGTCTGATGACTGCAAGAAATGAAAATTGAAAAGAAAAACCGTCCGATGCATAAATAATTCCTATAAGTATACCTTACTAAATACTATATACATGACCGAGAAAGACATAAAAAAATTGAAAGAAAAAAAAGTATAATAAAAGTTAGAGTAAAGAATTCTTAACTTTTTAAGGAACCGATTTCATTTCAAAACGTATTCTCATAATAACTAATTTTAATTATCAAACACCCTAAGAATTTAGAAGCTAAAAACGCATGAAAATGACTTGAGATATTTGTTGTCCACTTGTTATCGCGTACGTTTATGAGGTAATAAAATCCAAAGATGATTTGTCATTTGATAAAGCATGACCATTGACCTAGCTCACTTTTGGGCTTTGGCTGCCTCGCAGTGCCACTGATGTTTGGAGGTATGGCTTCCTTCTAGAGACATCAATTTGCTTTTCTGGTCATCGTCATTATTATCTTTATTTATTATAATGATAATGATGTTAATTGCTAATCCATAAAGAAACATTAAACACCACTAAAAAGTGATGTCCCCGGCCAAAAATAAAGCATCATGTCCTACTCCTAACATTAATCAAATGCAGTTTAGGATTCAGTCAATCATTCGAAACCATCTTTTTGTGAGCAAAATTGTAAATTCATGTGATTTAATTAGTATGCAAATTTAGAGACTAATATTGCATAATCTTGAATTCATGATTGCCAGAGTTGAAGTCGATTCATGTTATTATAACTATAAAGTAAAAAAAAAAAAAGTCCAAATTGCAGTGCATTTGCCACTGTAAGCACTCCACTTGTTAACCACTGGGCTCAACTATTTCTGTATTCCTATTCTATAATCTTTTCTGTCCAATCACCAGCTCAATTTATTATTTTTCTTTTTGATATGTCTGAGTTAATTTATCATTTTTTATTTATTTATTCATCCAGGAGCACAAAATAATTACAAGGTCCACTCTGTGATCATGCAAGAAGTTAATTACTTTCAACGCAAAAATTATATAAACTGAAAAGCATGTCTTTCGTTTAGGTGAGACTTGAGAGGAGGAAATGGTGGTATTTTTTTCAGAAATTTTCAATATTTAAGAATTCCTTTCAACCGCTACTAATTTAATTAGTCTAAGACTCAAATGGTGCTATCGAACAACACATGTGATGTAATTCAAGGCAAATACATGTACCTAGTATTGGTATTAAATATTCTCCATGTAGAGTGATTCCAAAATTCGAAGTTCTCAATTGGTTGAAGAAAGCAACCTATTGAGCTTGGATGACTTTGAGTTTAGATAGATGGAGATTCGGATTAGGGTAAGAAGACCAACCAAAATGGATGAATAGAACAAAAGTATCGGCCATATTCATAAATTCATTTTCATTTGAAAATTTAAAATGATAGTACTATTATCAAGTTTTGATCTTATTTTTTCTCAAAAAATATAAAGTTTTGATCTTATTAATAAAGTTATCGTATGAATCGAGTACGACAGATTTTTACAGTTCATAATCTGTACTGAACATTTACCATACACCACCAGGACACAACACGGCACTCTTCCTTATATGGATAAATAGGATTGAAAAAATTTAGATCCTTTTATTGGGTGTTTGGTTAAAATTTTGAATCGTTGTGTCAAGCCACGTCCGCTACAAAGCTACTCTTTGTAGCTTCCAAAATTTTCGTCAAAAAACGCGAGTATAAGAGGAAAGATGCGGAACCAAACAAGCTTTAAAATATGATTATTGAAAAAAAATCGCAAACAATTTTAAATATTTTTTCTATATCATTTAATATTTAAATATTAAACATTTTTATTTTTTACTTAAAAATAAAAAGTATAAAATAGTGATTCATTACTTTTATAATTACCAACAACAAAGATAAGAATTAAAGATGACAAATTACATCAATCCATCTTAAAGAATTAAGAAAACGATATTTTTATTTTATTTTAGGTTAATTATGAAGTTGGTGAGAAATATATAAAGAATATTGTCAATGACTAATTCCTATTGATGTATCATGTTGATAACTTTTTATGAGATTTTTTTTTGATTATTTTCTTTTTATCTACAAAACTTAAATTTGTAAAATTTATTATTTATTATTTTACACATAAAAAAAATTAATCTATCTTAATCCATTGATTAATGTCATAGTAATATAGGTCTGGTCAATCTTAAAACACCTTTGAAACACGAGTCTATGCATAAATCATTATAGAAATATTCATAAGATAAATTTGTTTTAATCCTTACTCTCACAAAAAATTTGATAAGATCATATGATTTTAATATGCTCTTGAACTTGACAAAGCGAAAAGTCAATATACTATATAAGACTAATTCGACTCAATTTGTTGGCATGGTTATGATTTATTAATCATAACATACTCTATATCTAAACTATACAATTATAAAAGTATAAAATTAAAAGGGAAAAGAGTCTTTGGTTCCCTTTTTTTATTAATAAACATCCAAAACTTTAATTTTGTTTCAATTAATCCTTAAAAGTTACTTCTTTTTGTAAATAGACATCATATAATTTAAATTTATTATAATTAATATTTTAACTTTAACATTTTAAATTTTAATTGCATCTCAATTGATTTTTGAATATAAGAGATTAATTATGAAAATGGTAAATTTTAAGAATTTATTGAGATGAAATTGAAATTTAGGTGTGTATATATGTGCAAAAGAGCTAGATAAAGTTTAAGTAATTATTTAAATAAAATTAAAGTTCATGATGCCTATGTACGAAATAGATAAAGTTTAAGAGTGAATTGGGACAAAATTAAAGTTTACAGTTTCTATTTATAAAAGGAGTCAAATTTAAAGGGGCTAAATATTTTTTCCCAAATAAAAATAAAACTATATTTTAGACTTAAATAACTTTTAAATCCCTATAAAATAAAATAAAAATAGTTTTAGTAATTTACATATTTTTTATTTATTTTAATTCTTGAAAGATTTTTTTGTTTAATATTTATTCTTATTTTATTAGGAATATTAGTATATTTTTATACACACGTTTTTTTATTTCACTTTCTACAAAGAAGTTAGGGTATTTTTACTTTGATTCTTTTTTGTTTTTACTTGTGATTACAAAAATATTTCCTTGTTTTTAATTTATTATCTATTTTCAAAGATTTATATATGAAGTGGTAAAGATAATTTTCCTTTTGTTTTCTCAGAAGTGAAAATAGAAAATAAAAACAACTTACAATTAAGATTGTGTAGGATATATAAAACTAGTGTTTAAAGACTCGGACTGACCCGACAGATCCGATCGGAAACTGGGACTAAATGTTATCAGACTGCTCCAACCTGTTCAACCCCGACAGGTTGTGGTCAACCCGCCAACCCCCTAGCCCCAGACCGGATCAACACCTTTTGCCCTACTCATCGAAACGGCGCCGTTTCATTTAACTTAGGATTTTAGGTTTTCTTCGTTTTCTTCCTCCTCGAGCAGCTCTCCAGCCGTGTATTCACTCATCGAACTCTCTCGTCTTCATCAAGCATCGACTCGCGCCGTGTCTTCCTCGTGGATCACTGCAGCGTCGCAGTAGGCCAGCTTCGGACTCCGCCGTTTCTTTCATCACGCCGAACCTCGTCGGCGTCTTCTGAATCACCAAAGTGGTGCATGAATCTCGCCATCCCCCACCATTTCAAGGTTCGAGTTCATCGTTTTTTGTGTCATTTGAATCTCGATTGCTGGCATTTTTTATCTGAACCCGCAGAAGGGCTGAAGAGTTGTGACTTGTGCTGATAGCAACATCTTCTTTAGAAACTACAGAACAAATGAAATTAGAAAAACGAAGAAGAAAAATCCCACACTGGAGGAAAAGGAAGGCCGTGCAAAGGGAAATAAGAAGAAATGATTTTATTTTTAGAAAATAAAAATAAACTGACGTTTTCTTTCTATAAAATAAATTCGATAACTGCTATGTGCTTTCTATAAAATTTTGATGGTACGTGAAGCCGTGAAAGTTTCAATAAAATATTTATTTCTACTGTTAGCACTTTATCTAGGTAATAGTTACATGTATAGGTAATTGAAATAACATTAATTGTTTTTACTCTCTAGCATATGGTATTTTTTTAGTTTTGATATTTCAAGAGTCTCAGAACATGCAAATACACCCCATTTTCATCTTTAAAATAATTTATCTTTTTTCTATTTAATTAATATTTGAACTTATTTTTTATTTATGATACTTTATATGTTATTTTTTAAAATTTAAAATTTAAAATTAGATAAAAAAATTATTTGAACTTAAATTTATTTTATTTAATTTTTGTTTGTGATATATATTACTTATTTGTTTGAACTTGTACAATTATATTTTTTTAACATTTTGATATCCAATTATTTATGTTAATGAAGATAATATTAATTTGTGATTTTTTTTAAATATTTTAAGATATTATCATGCGGATCAATAAGTGACCTACCGGTTCGATCACTCGGTCATGCAGATTAATCAATGATACACTTATTAGACTACTGATCCAGTACTTTGACCAGTTTAGTGATCGAATTAGTTTTTAAAAAACCTTATAAAACGCACCTTAAATCAAGTTTTATACCCTTTTTATTTTATGATTAATTACTTACAATGTTAAAATCAATATATTATGAGTCATTAAAAAATAATATATTACGATGTTAAATCAGACTGACCAAATACTGTTTCTAATTTATTGGGTCTTAATTGGATATAGGTTAGGTACAAACAAATAACTCCTCGTAATAAGTCAGGTATTAATAATATCTAGTTTAAGTACAAATATTAGTGTAAAGATAATTTAGTTCAATGAATTAAATTAGATGTATGACTTATTATAAATTTTAGTATATATTTACTTTTAAAGATAAAAAATAATTACAATAAATTTTCAAGTCATATAAAAACAAAGATTATTGTATAAAAAAAATATTAACTTGCTGCATGCTCACTCTAATATTATTACTCATTTTCTGCCTTTTTTTTCTTTATTTAATTTTCGTTTTTATTTTTCTTAAATCAAACATACAGTTGTTCAAAGAAAAACTTATCTTCTTGATTTTAGTTATTAACCTCATTGTTATAAAAAATATTGTTATTGGGATTATTAATTATTATGATGATTAACAACTTTATATATATATATATATATATATTATGGTAGTCAACCATTTAATTTAAGTTAATATCATTTTTATTCCAACCGATGTCAACTTAAGGATAATTGTCATGACTTATGAGAGATAATATCAACTCTACAATTTAAGTTAACATCACTTATATCTAAAGAATATTGATTTAGGAACAACTATTATGATATATAACTAATCTATGAGTTGATCCATTACAAAAAAAAATCTAAAAAATAACTCCACATATAAAATAAAAAAGTATATAATGACAATGCCCAAAGTACAACGCCTCGAATCCAAAATAGAAAAAATTATAAAACGATTTATGTTCCATGATATAGAGAATTTTTACTCTTATTACATATACTCACATGGTAAGATGATTTTAACATGACTATAGAATTTGAGCTCCGATTATTCTTGAGCTTACATCACATCAACATGCCTGTAAAATAAGAATAATTATAAATCTGCTTATGATATTTTATTTATTTATTTACTTATTTAAAAATATTAAATATTTGTAATTATTTAGAAAGAAGCGTTTAATAAAAAGCTAGCTGTTCGCCAATTGCTGGTTGCATGGTGGGTGACTTATATAGGAGTAATGTTAGTGGTCGATAGGAAATAAAAAATGGAATGTCCTCGCCCCGGTATTGTACTATTTTTATTTTGACCAATATGCCCCGGGCCTCTCGTTTTGTGTAGCTGCGTGCCTCGCTCCATCCCCATCGCATCGCATCACACAGACTCAAAGGAAAGGAGACGTACGCTACGATACGATATGGATAGGGTATTCTCAGTGGACGATATCTCCGATCATTTCTGGCCGCCGCCTCCGATCCCCGTCTCCGGCGCCGACACCTCCTCTCAGATGAACCGCAGCGCCTCCGAGTGGGCCTTTCAGCGCTTCATCCAGGAAGCTTCCGCCTCCGCACCCTCTCCTCCCTCTTCTTCCTCCGCCGCCGACGTCGTATTCATGGAGATCGACGATCAGCCCAAACCCGCCCCTCCGCCTCCGTCAAACGGCGGCGTTCTGCCCAATGCCCCTGGTCCCGTGGCCCTTGACTCCGAGGAATACCAGGCCTTCCTCAAGAGCAAGCTCAACCTCGCATGCGCCGCCGTCGCCATGACTAGGGTAACTCTTTCCCCTTTCTTTCTCCTCCAATGCTTCCGATTTGGATCTCTTTTTTGCCTCCTCATTTTTCTATTTGCATTCCGGGGTCTCCTTATGGAACTTTTGTAAAGTGTGCTTTATGTTTCAATTAAAACCTAAATCAATATTCTTAAAGTCAATTCGCCATTTTAATTCCATATGCATAAAGTTTGTACACAATATATGTTATATAACATGTTCATGCGCAACTATTCCTTAATTAATGCTCCTAGAACTTCAAGTATCAGAAAACATGATAAATAGTCTCTTAAATATTAAAAAATCCTTCAATTTAGTCTTCAAACTTTAATGAAATACATTAACTTATAGGGGTTAAACTGAAGAATATTCAATATTTTAGTAATTACTGTTAGTAGTTTTATTACTTTAGAGACTATTTAGGAGAGAGAGTAACAGTTTAAGGATGAGTTTGGTGGTTCATTTATTATGTAGCAATTCAGAGTGATACTGATTGAATACTGATGTATTATCTGTTTTTTACTTCCTCGGGTACAAATCAGTTGAAAATTGTCAGCGTGTTCTTTCAACAAATAGCTATACAGGAATTAGGATGAAGCATCCAAAGAAAAGGTCTTCAATGGCTACCATAAACGGCTTTATATTTACATATACTTTTTCTCATATTTTCCCACTGAGATTTGGGCCAGTATCTAATGTTTTTTCCGTACTCATTCAATAG
Organism: Glycine latifolia; assembly: GCA_013407115.1. NCBI lineage: Eukaryota > Viridiplantae > Streptophyta > Magnoliopsida > Fabales > Fabaceae > Glycine > Glycine latifolia. Next base: position 27,433,977 of record CM023950.1, read on the forward strand.
GGATCTTTGGCTAAATCTCAAGACCCGTCCCCTTCTTCTGATGGTGGATCACAGCCGACTAATCCTTCTCTAGTTGGATCTCAAACTACTTCTAAAGGTTTGAATTGGTAAATATTTATGCATACATGTATTTAAAAAGTTTACTGACAATACAGGGTCAGTAAGCAACGTAGAGTTGCCTGAATGCTGAATGCAAAATAAATTAGTAGCTATTAGCAACAGTTGCATGAGTAGGATGAATGCATAATCTATATCTAACATTTTATTTTAGTCAGAAAACTATTGCTCTCTTTCATTGAGCTGCTTCAGGGGTTGATTTTTATTTCTCTTTATATGGATAACGCCTATTGAATTATGTCAAATGTATCTGTCTATGTAGGATCTATTCCGTCTGGAAATGATCCATCTAAGTTACAAGATAAAGATACCAATGCACCAGTTGGGATTCCTTCCATACCTGCCATGCAAAAGAAACCTGCTGTTGGAATTAGGCCATCTACAAGTGGATCATCAAGAGAACAGTCAGATGATGAGGACATTGAGGAAGAGACATCTATGAATGACAACACAGACCCTGCTGATGTAAAACGAGTAAGGAGGTAACAATATTCTCAAAATTACCTAAGTTTGTTTAGAAAATGCCAGTGCTTCTTGTATACTCAGAGGAGTTAAATGTACTATTATGTATTCGTGTTCAGAGTGATTTAGAAGTTTGTTTTACTCAGTAGGATTTGCCAGCTCCTGCTAAGTGAACTTAGTGATTTGCATGCCAGAAAAGTTGTATCCAGTATCACATTAGATCTTTGAAGTGAGAGTAATGCTGCTTAACAAATTGTGCGTAATCTGATGGGGTTGTTACATTTTTCTTAAAGGAATTATGAATGATGAATCTTCTAATTTATGCAGTAAGTTGAACAAATTTTATAATGGTGGCAAGTTCAACTTTGGGACAAATTATGCTTCGGTTAATTCAATGCCTAATAGTTGCATTTTATATCTCAGGATGCTATCAAATAGGGAGTCAGCCCGACGCTCTAGAAGAAGAAAGCAGGCTCATTTAACTGACCTAGAAACACAGGTGTGTATATTTTATTTTATAGATTTGTTTATGCCCCCTCTGGTGTGTTGGACGGTTAGTCCTCCCATGGAAGGAAGTATTGATGCTTTCTGACATTTTATTCTATTATAGGTTTCTCAATTAAGAGGTGAAAATTCTACCCTGTTAGAGCGCCTTACTGATGTTAGTCAGAAATACAGCAACTCTGCTGTTGACAACAGAGTTTTAAAAGCTGATGTTGAAACATTAAGAGCAAAGGTAAAGCTCTACTTTATACTTAAACTTACTGGCTCTTTCTAACATGTTATTCTCATTTTTAGGTGAAGATGGCTGAAGAGACCGTCAAAAGAATTACTGGGTTGAACCCAATGCCACATGCCATGTCTGATATATCATCATTGGGCCTGCCATCATTTGATGGAAGAAGCCCTTCAGACACTTCAGCTGATGCAGCTGTTCCTGTGCAAGACGATCCACATCATCACTTCTATCAACCCACATCGAATAATCCTATTCCCAGTCATGATCCGATAGTCAACAATGGCTTGGGGGGCATTTCTTCAATTGAAAATGTGCAACAGCAGAACGCCGCAGCAGGGGTAGGTGGGAACAAGATGGGTCAAACACCATCCCTGCAGCGGGTGGCTAGCTTGGAACATCTTCAGAAGCGGATTCGTGGTGGACCTCCATCTGAGCAGTAACTAGTAGCCAAATCTCATGGTTGCTTTGCCAAAAAATTATCCTAAAACAGTTATTTCTGTTGCCTATTCTTCTGGAATACATTGTAAATCAATTGATGGAGCACATGATGCTGGATTCAATTTGTGCACCCCGTATTTTTTTTTAAATAATATAAAATGAACTTTACCTTCTAGTTTAACAATTTTTAATCCCTGCCAATTTTTTTCAAGTAAATACCCTCACGATCGTATTTGGTCTTATGATGGGAAACTAGGGATGCAAACTAATACAGTCGAGAACTGGAAATTTAGACTTGCAAAAAATACGATATACTTGAGTCTGATTGGTTTATTTAAATGAACCTATTTGAAAGTTGACTTATTTAAAAAAAAAAATAAAGGATAAGTTTGACGTGTGTAACTTATTATAATTTAATTATTTTCTTATAATTTTTTTTGTTAAACTATTTTTTGTAACTTTATTTAGTATTTAATAAACATTTTCATATGGAGCATCTACTATTTGTTAAATAAGTTTTTTTAATACTAGCTCGTAGCATTCTTTTTTTTTGGATAACAGTTCGTAGCATTTTTTGATGTTCTTTTAAGTGGAGTTTGAATGATGTTCTTTTCGCTATTTTGTGTTATGGCATGCAAATTGTTTGGTATATATCTTCAATATGTGTCTGACTAAAGTGTGACGAGGTTTATATTCAGAACTTATATATAGAGGATATTTAATATTTAATTTAAAAACATTAATATAGAATATGGGTAAATAGCTATTTTTGTTTCTGAATGTGTAAGGCGCTGATAAATCTATCCTTAAAAGATGAAAATACAAATTTTTGTCCCTGAAAGTGAAAAAATGTGACAAATCTATCCTTCTGTTAACTTTCGTCTGTTACCGTTAATATCGAAGATGAATTTGTTAGCGCATTACACATTCAGGGATAATTTTGTCAGATCTCTACTCAAAATATAATTTAATCTTCATATTCTCTCTTTTTTAATCATTGCAAGCATAATATTACAATAAACACTTAAAAATTAGAAAAATAAACATAAGTTAAAACAAACATTATAATAAGTATAATATTGACTAGTAAGTATAATTTGTTTGTTATTCTTAAATTTCTATTATAATATTAGATTATGGCAAAATCAAGTCGAGTATCATTTTTTTAAGGATTAATATAATGAGTGTGTATTTTAATTTGTTTGAGCCTCATCTTTTGGGTAAGTATTATCTCATTATTTTTTGAAATTTCTAATCTGACAGTACCTTATCAAAAATATGATACCCATGCAAACAAAAATGCACAGTCATTAAATTAATTCTTATAAAAAAAAGAGACCTAACTTGATTTTGTCATTACCTAATGTTATTATAATAGAAATTTCGTAACAATAAACAAATTATGTTTATTAATCAATATTATGTTTATTATTATGTTTGTTTTAACTTATAATACTTACCCCAAATATGAGGCTCAAACAAATTAAAATGCACAATCATTACATTAATCTTTACCAAAAAATGAAATTCAACTTGATTTTGTCATTATCTAATATTGTTATAATAAAAAATTTATAACAACATACAAATTATATTTATTAATCAATATTATGCTTATTTTTTTTTTTAAACTTATGTTTGTTTTTCTAATTTTTAATTATTTATTATAATGTTATGCTTGCAATAATTAAAAAAGAGAGAATATGAAGATTAAATTATATTATCAGTAACACAGATGAAAGTTAACGGATAAATAAATTTGTCACACTTTTTTCACTTTCAAGGATAAAAATTTGAATTTTCATTTTTCAGAGGTAAATTTGTCAGCGTTTTACATATTCAAGGACAAAAATGACTATTTATTCTACATAATATTAAATAAAAGTAAAAACATTTAATGTTTCAAAAAATTGAAAAGTTAAACTATCAAATTATTCATCAAGAGGATATACAATTCTCAAGCATTCTTAATGATACGCGTTATTAACTTGCACATTCTGTGGCACGTAATATTCCCAATCCAGGAAAAAAGATAATCGTCGACGGTCAACATAAAGCATTTGAACAATTTATCTTAAAAAAACAAAATCGGAGTTAATAATAATTTTTTTTTTGCCAAAAGCAAAATATTTTACAGTTATGAGAATGGGTCTCTGAAATGTAGAGAAATTTTGTTTTCTCTTGGAACCAAGTCTTTTTGATACGCAGTGTCACGGAACCAATAAATAATATTATGGATAATATGCAATCCCAAATAACATTGGGGTGAACCAATAAAAAGTCTTGAAGCAATCCCACCCCACCCGCAACCTGACTCTGTTGTCGAAACAATCTTGTTTCTGCTGCTGATAATCTCTTGGCCAAAGCCAGAGAATAGAATCACACCAACATGGATTTGACCCTTTCTCTTTCTCCTTCTTCTTCTTTAGTAACCTCGAGACTTAGTTTCTCTTCATCCTCTTTCACCTTGTCCTTCTTGGCCACCAACTCTAACGCTAACTCACTTCTCTCGATGAAAGCTAGAATCAGCACCAGAAGAAGCAAGCCTCTAACTTGCAACGCATTGTTCGGATTGGGTTTGCCCGAACTCGTCGTTATTGCCGGTGTTGCTGCCCTCGCTTTCGGACCCAAGAATTTGCCCGAAGTGGGTCGCTCCCTCGGCAAAACTATTAAGAGCTTCCAACAGGTCCGTTTGAGCCATATTCTGTTTTGAGTTACTCGTTTACACTTGCAAGTTGTAATGTAACATATTGTAAAACCATATCATATCATATCCTATTCTTGTTATCTCATTCACTCAATTAGCACTGGATAGTTTAAAAAAACTTAGAAGAGCCTCATGCCTTCCCAATGACTACAACTCATAATTCAAGAAAATAAAGTCTGTTTGTGTGAGGAAGAATTACTGCTTTAACTCGCTCCCTGTTAGTGGCTTAATTAAAGTGAGATTGGATTCAAGATTTGTGTTATTCACAACTTCACAGTTCACATCCACCACAGTGCAGCTGATTGTAAAAGTAATAAAGACTTAAAACCAAGTCATAATCATCCATATATACGAGTGATAATCCAAATTACACCAATGTGTAACTAAAGAGATTTAGCTACTCAGAAAAAGACGAATAAAATTAAGAAAAAATAAAAAGCAAGAGTAACAACCCCCGTTAATGATCCTTGGAAACCTTGACTATCCTCTGCAAAAGAGTCCTTTTATCATTCACTTAATTTCGGATTCAATTTGACCAAAATTTCTAACTCAACAATTTGCCTATTTTCCATGAGATTTATTGAGGACTTTCTGCATATATAGGTGTCTACTCTAAAGTCTAAACTGTAAGGTAAAAGTAAAATATAACAACAAAACAAACAAAAATAGGAGGAAGAAATAAAACAAGGTCATTCAAGAACTGCATCATCTACGAACAGTTACATTGTGCTTAATTGGTCGTTACTTATTAGATTTTAAAATTTTGCAGGCAGCAAAGGAGTTTGAGTCTGAGGTTAAAAAGGAACCTGATTCTACAGAAGAGAACCCTGCTGCTGCTGAGAAACCAATTGCTGCAAGTAAACAGGAGGAGCAAGAGACTAAGGTGTCTTCTAAAGATAATGTATGAGATGTAGTAGAGTAGACATATTTTGGTAAAATTTTACAATGGTGGCCTTATACATTTAAAAGAAACATTATTCTAAAATTGACATTTAATAGTTTTGCTTTTCGAGAGTGGAATCAAGTCGTGTTTTCTGTAGTGTAAGTATTCTTTAATTTTCTTTCTTTCTAACTATCAATCGGAAACAACCATGGGATAGCTGCACTTTTACAAATGAGGGAGGAAGAACAGAGTTGTATGACTTGTGAATATGACCATACTTCTTAGAATTTGGGTTTAAACTTAAGTCAAGCCTATAAACTAGCTTACCGGGGAATAGGTTTGTGACTTGTGACACTTAACTGAGACACATGAAAAATCGTGAAAATCAGAAGTTTTGAAGGATCTAAAGCGAAGAACTGTCTATTTCAATCATTAGACAGTTCTACCTTGAAGACAAGCATAAGTAAATAATGACACATCAATGAAAATTTGAGAATCTGAATCAGAAATATCAAGGTGCAATACGAGTCAAATGTGCTCATTTGCAAGCATTATGAATGGAGTTTGAAGTGCTCTGCTCGCACTTGTTATTGTCAATAAGATGAAAGCCATGGGTCTTAATGAGGGAGAAACTGCTGTTGTGAAAAAGATTCTAAGGTTAATGTCTCCCAAGTTCAATTATGTTGTGTGCTTCATTGAATAATCCAAGGATATAACTTGTAAGTACTTTATCAATCAATGAGTTGCAGAGCAGTTTACTTGTGCATGACCAACACATAAGTTACAATGTTGAAGAAAAACTGCTTTGAAGGTGACTCATGAACACCAATCTACAGGACAAGACAAGGACGGTGTGGAAGTTACAGAGGTAGATACTATGGAAGAGGTAGACAAAGCTTCAACAAACAAATGGTAGAATGCTATTCTTGTCATGAGCTTTTGGCATTTTCAACAGGAATGTCCAGCTAAGCAAGAAGGAGAGGCTAACTATACAGGAAGTCAAGAACAAATGTTATTAATGGCATGTTGAAGAAAAAGAGGTCCATTCAACATATATATGGTTTCTTGACTCAGGTTGTAGTAATAATGTGTGGAATAATTTAGTATTTTTCAGATTTTGATGTCACATCCATAGATTTAGTAAAGCTTTACATTCGACAATAACTCCAATACGGTGGTCAATGGGAAAGGCAACATCAGGGTGGAGATGAATATCAGCATCATCACATAAGCCTTTTATGTGTCAGAATGGAAGAACAATCTACAGAGTCTTAGACCATTGCAAGAGAAGGAACTGACAGTAATGTTCCAGCACAGGCAATGTAAAGTGTATCATCCTGAGAAAGGCTTGATTATGAAATAAAATATGTCTGCAAATCAGTTGTTTATTTTATATGCCCTATCTTTGCTTATAGCACCTACTTGCTTCAAACACAGTTACTTCTTTACAGTTGAGCTTTAAAATGGTGGATGGTTTGCCATTGCTGGAATCTTCCTCAAAGCTATGCAAGGATTGTCTTTGGGAAGCAACATAGATATCCATTTTTAATAAAAGCACTTGGGAGAGCTTCACGAATGCTGCAATTGGTTCATGTTGAAATATGTGAGCCGATTAAGCCAACCACCAATAGTAAAAAAAGGCATTACGGTTGGTTATAGTATAATTTTTTTTTTTTACAGAAAAATCAGAATCCTTTGCTATTTTATGCGATTCACGATGCACGTTGAGAAAGCAACAAATTCTTCACTAAAAGCCTTACATACAATTCGTGGGGGCGAGTTTGCATCAGATGAATTTAATAGTTTCTGTGATGAACATGGAATACGGAGTCAACTAATTAACAACAACATATTAGCCAATTGCCACAACATAACGGAGTAATAGATAAAAGGAATTCAACCATTAATCGCAGTATCCTATCTGTAAAGAACAGCCAGGAAAGTTTTTGCCAGCAGCAGTAAATTGAGCAGTACACGTCTTGAATCACAACCCAACATTGGCAGTGAAAGATAAGACACTTAAATTTGGAGAGGACTCAAGCCTTTAGTTCATTGTTTCAAAATCTTTGGTCGGATGTCTTTATGTTAATGTGCATGACAATACAAGGATTAAGCTAGATGGGAAGAATTAAAGAGTGTTTTACTTGGAGTTATTGAAGAGTCAAAAGATTATAGGATTTATGACTCAATTTCACCAAGGATTATAATCAGTATGGATGTAGTATTTGAAGAAAATGAAAAGTGGGAGTGAGAAAAGAAATATGAAGCAGAAATTTTGCAAGAACTAGAGTGGAAAGACAATGAAAAGGAGGCAGCTGAAAAACATTTTGAAGAAGTAAATACTATCAATGCAGAATTATAAGAAACCTCTCCTACGAATGAACCATTATTTGGCCTTCATTCTTATAAACAAGACAGTGAATTCATTCTCTCAAAAACTTAGGTAGTTTTTTTTTTTTTAAAACAAAATCTGGACATATATATTTCTCACTCTCAATAGAGTGATGTATAATTAGTTACATTTAATTGAAGATTATTTCATGAATTAATGAATAAAATCGTATTATATAACATATTTAATAATTAATTAAGATATAAACTATATTTTTACTATTATTAAATTTTCAATAATTTAATTAATAATTTTTTGTCTACCAACAACTTCTTAGTAGTAGTAATAACTAAACATAGGAAATACATTATATAAAGTCTGACAAAAAGAAGTACACGTGTCGGTATAATAATAAACAACAATTTAACATAATGTAAATGTGATTACTTGCAACTTCAAGATTCATTAATAACCTATGCTTAAATGGCACGTAGGTTAAAAACAATGACGAATTGGACCCAGTTTCTTTTAAAAGTGTGATGTTGTACACCACTTTCATTTTATATCCTTTTTTTTTTTTATATCATTCTTTATGAACAATGATTAATTTCCATTTAAGATGTAGTATTTTATGTACATATTTGTAGAAGTTCATTGATACGTGTCATTAAACTAACGTAAACAAGATTTTGATCCTTTAGTAGATAGTAAAGTCCTTTAAAAAAAAGTAGATAATGTAGGAGTAAAGTAAAATCCATTATTGTGTCCTTAATATTGAGTTAAACGTTAGAACTTCAATCATCAAATGCTAATTCCCCAGATACTCCAAAAAAAAAAAAAAACACGTTATCGTGCAAACTTGAATCTACTTAGGGGTTCACACAGTGAATTCGGTTCAAAATCTATATCAAGTGAAGAAAAAAAGGGTGCCCCCGTGCGCGTGCACGTAACAAGCACGATTATCGTTTGTCCTTCTTTCTCTTTATTGCCTGCTTATTTTGTCTTCCTACGTTTATGTTTTGTGAGTCAGCTCGTCTCTCACTCTCTCTTAATCTCTTGTAGTAGTATTTTTTTTTCAAGTCAATATCTAATATTTTTTGTATATTGTTTGAAAAAAAGAGAAATTTTATTTATATAATAACTTCATACAGAAATTCTTGATAAATTAAAAAAGAAATGGAGAAAATGGAGAAAACTATTTTTTTTAATAATATGATAAAATGAAATAAAAGTTATTGAATGAAATTTAATTAGAATATATCTTATAGAAATTATTTTATAACCCAATAAAGTTGATTTAGTGGTAAAATCGAAACTAGATAAATGCATGAGGACTTACATAAACAATATTTTTTTTATATTATTATCTAATAACACTTAAAATAATTACACTCACATTTAATGAAAATGAATTTTTTAATGTATATGTATGGTTATTACTCTTAATAAAAGGCAAAGCGCACTCAGCGAGTTCTCTTATGTTCTCCGTGCGTGGTCAGAAGAACTGAGACGAAGCAAAAGCTGAAAAGCTCATACTGCTACGAAATATAAAGAACCATCCAAAAGCACTATACGAAATCCAATCCCACCACTCTCTTTTTCTTCTCTCTCAGTTCTCAAATTCCACACGAGACGAGCACAAAAGAAAACATTCTAGGGAAGCGCAAACCACCATTTTTAGAGACCAAAACAAAAGAAAGCAACAAGCTTCCTTGTTTTCCGCTCTTGGTGGCCATAAAAAACGGGGTCTCTTAATTTGACACAGTCGCTGGTTATAGCAAAAAGTTAAGATGGCAGGTAATAGTAACTCGGAAGGGTTAGGCGATGATTTCTTCGAACAGATCTTAGCAGTGCCTGAAGCTGGAATGTTGCAATTGGGCTCCAACACTGCTGCTGCTACTGGCTTAATGCCTCTGGGCTTGAATTTGGAGCAAGCTGGTTTTCTCAGACACCAACACCAAGTTAACGTTGACGACGTTGTTCATGTTAATCTTGATGATGCCACCATTCACCAGCATCACCTCACTCTCCACAATAACACCACCTCCTCATCACCTTCTTCCACTGCACCAATCAGTGTGAGGACAAGAACTACGACCCAATTTGTTTTTGTTTTTGTTTTATTTTGTTTATTATAATTTGTTGTCTGTTGCATGCAGCATGATAGGGATTCGATGCATATGAGAGGTTTATTTTCCGCGTTTGGACAACTGCATACTCCTACTCTTGCTCACTCTATCCGCCCCACGCTGCCATCGCCTCCACCCCCTCGTCAGCCACAACTCCATCTCCACCATCATCATAATAACCAACAGGTACTATTATTATTAATCATTTTAACATCCATCTTTGAATGACCATATTCTCCTTTACTTTTAATCACTCTTCCATTATTAATAATTATATGTATCCGCCAATAATTTACCTCTAAGCCTATATAAAGACAAATTATTATTAGTATATTAACCTTAAAGTTGGATCACTTTACATTAACGCATAAAGAAGAGATGCCTGTGGATGTTTAGTAAGTGCTTCATCCATGGCCATTCATTCATTTCTTATTCTAAATTAAATGCTAATTTTACACTACTAATATTTTATCATATGATCGTATATTATATATGCCTTTCCTTTCTTTTTCTTTTTTCTAAAGCCAAAACTCAGTATTGGGTTTGGTGGCTTTACTTTACATTTTGACCCTTCTGCCTGTGGATGCGCTCATTCTGTTAATTTACAATTTACTAATATTCGCATTCGCAGAATCATTGGCTTTTTTTCTTCATTCCTATTTTAAAAATTCCTAGATTTTGTTTTATACTCAGTTTTTTTTTTGTTATTATATTTTTTTTAGTACCAAGTTTGTTGGATGTGTTTTGCAATTTTAGGAGCCTACCGTTGCACCTTTTTTTCTTCTATTTACTAGCTACTATCTTCTTTATTTTTTCCTCTACTGTTTTGGAGTTTTGCAATCAGCGATGAAGACTACTTATTAGTTATTAGTACTACTTTCCGCCAACGCGTTTTCTGTGCTTGTTTTCATTAATTGGTAGATTGTATACTTTTCACCACGCGTTTTCTTTGCTCGTTTTCATTGGTAGATTGTATACTTTTAAAAAGAAATATATAATTAACAAATTTACTTTAAATGATAATATATAATTAAATTGAATAATAGTGTAAAAAATACATTTCAATCACACCACTTATCTCCAATGATTATCTTTATTATTAATTAAAAAAAAAAAGTCATGCCTACAACTTCTCAAATCTCAAGTAAGTATCGCTCTCGCCCCATCGCAGACCCAATAGGCTCGCAACACTGTGTATATCATATAAAATATAAGAATTTTTGTTATTTTTATTCTACATTAATATGGATTTTTAGATTTCATTTACACAGAAAAAATTCAAATAATATTAAAAAATATATTTTTTTTAAAAGTGAAATTTTTAAAAATTCTTTTTCTAAAATTCAATCTTCATATATTAAAAATTCTTAAACAAGAATAATATTAGATTCGGTGGATATTTTACAATGGTAGCAAATGACTTCATCAATCAACATTGCATTGGATCCTTCCTCTTGACTTTAACAGTGGAACCCTAACCTAAATTCAACATTTCAACAATATTTTTTTTAGAAATTGAAAAAAAAAGAAAAAAAAATTGAAAATTGATATTATTTAAATAATAGTAGAATAACTCAATTTTTGTAGTGAAGTCCGCACAAGTCATGAAACGACACTCCAATGAATGCTGATGTGTCCTATTCTTGTGGATTCGCACGCATCAGATACTCGTTGTGTACCTGTGCTGTGTTTATGCCCATGTCAAGTATTATTTACGTGTGCATGCCTACAAAACCTCTTCAATTTCACTTTATGATTCTAGATGCAGTAGTAACTTACGGGTAAAGGATTTTTAAGGAACCAACTCCTAGTTAAGTTTTTTGGGAGAGAGTCGATTCCATGACCAGAGTCTAGCTTCTCATCTACATTAAAAAGGATTAGTATATATAAATCATTGAAAACAATTTTTTTATTTAATCAGTATCAGCCCCTCATATGGTAATGTTTTCACATAAACTGCTTACTATTTAAAAATAATAATAATGGTCAAAGTAATAATTTGGATATGGATGAATTATATTTGTGATGTTGTTTAGTTAATGATGGATCCCATTGCAGCAGTTTCAGGGCCAGCCAGCTGCAGCTCCAGCATCAATGGCTGCTATGCCACAACCACCTGGGATCCGCCCTCGTGTGAGAGCGAGAAGAGGACAAGCCACAGATCCCCACAGTATTGCTGAGCGGGTAATTAATTAAGGACATGTTTTTTTATAGATGTTAATTGATGTGTTTCTTCTCATTCATTTGTATTATGTTGGATGTAGTTGCGTCGTGAAAGAATCGCAGAAAGAATGAAGGCATTGCAGGAATTAGTTCCCAGCATCAATAAGGTTCGTGGTTTTGCAATGGTATAACAATATTAACACTTTTGGCAAATGAATTTTGTTTACTTATATATTTAGTAAACATTCAATTTACATTTTCATTTAACTTGGAACTTACCATTTCTTTATGCTTCATAAGATACTTCCATTTATAAATAAGCATCAAATTAAAACTTTTTAATGGTGTACACATGGGTGTTTATTTATATTCATAAATTATAGTCATCTATCCAGTACTTATAAAGTATTCAAAATAGTGGATTACATACAGAGAGTAAATATACGGCTTAATTTGTAGGTAATGGGTCATCTACTGTTAAAAAATGTGCATTCTTTTGTTCTTAATATTATGAAATTGTGGTTGTAGACAGACAGAGCGGCGATGCTTGATGAAATTGTTGACTATGTGAAGTTCCTTAGGCTCCAGGTTAAGGTATGAAAGCTCCTATTGCACGCGCGTTCCTATTTCATTTCCTGAACTACTGAATCTATGTTCCAAATTTCTTCCTATAGAAAAGTTATGTTGAACTTTCGTTTGTGTCTTTTGAAATCAGTCCCAGGCACATGCATTTTATAAGACCTTTTACTGAATCTATTTTTTTGACTTAGTATACATGTTAGGCTTAATAGTTAATACTGTGAAATATCCATACTCATCTGTTACTGCATGATAGACACATTGTGTCGTGTGTGATATTCCTATTGCAATGAGATCTCAATTGAATAAGAGATCTCTACCAGATCTTTTTAACCTGCTTAATTTCTTTGTACCAATTATCAAAAGTAAATAGAACCTTCTGTCCTTTTCATATCACTAAATTTTATTGGCATTTTCAAACAGGTCCTGAGCATGAGTAGACTGGGAGGAGCTGGTGCAGTTGCTCAGCTTGTGGCTGATGTTCCCCTTTCTGCAGTGGAGGTGATAAATACTCGAAAGATGTTTTGAAATGCTACTTTTTTTTTTCATACCCTTTTTATCATGTCAATCTACCTTTACTTTATTTTCATCAAGCACTGCACTGCACTCCACTTGCATATTTTTGTACCACGTTACGTATCTAAACCGGGATATGATCACACAGATTAAATCATAGCAATCATAGCACTGCACAACACATGTAAATTTATGTTCTTTTGTTTTTTTATGATGTCTACTTTGCTTTAAATATTGTATGTGTGCATTCTATTTTGATTATTACATTGGTTGTATACTTATATATTGATTCTATGAGAAGGGGGATCAGGACATAGAAGGTGTAGCCAATGAGCAAGCCTGGGACAAGTGGTCCAATGATGGCACAGAACAACAGGTGGCTAAGCTTATGGAAGAAGATGTTGGAGCAGCTATGCAATTTCTTCAGTCCAAGGCACTTTGTATCATGCCAATATCTCTGGCCTCAGCCATTTTCCGCATGCCTCAATCAGAAGCATCAACAGGCATCAAGCCTCAATCTAACAGTCACTGATATTAGTGATAGAACCGAAACAAAAGTATCATGACAGACATTACATAATTAAATTTCTTCATCCTTTATGACAAGGGTATTCTACTTTCTTGTATAATTTTCCTGATTGGATGGAGAAGGATCTAGTCGGTGCAGCTGGTTCACTCTTCTCAAGTTTTGTCAAACAAGGAGTAGTTGTTATTCGTATTAAGTAAAATCGGAGGAGCCCAGCAAATGTCTTTTTTCATGGTGAAGATCAATATTTTCAATGGCCTTATTGATGTTTTTTCTTCCAAATATCTGTGGTGGGGTTGGTGGTGGATGACCAAAATATTTGTAGAGGAAGCTCTTTCCTAAGTTTTTTATTTTTAGTCAGTGGAAAGTGGGACCATTTAAAAGGAAAGGATGGGTACGCATGATGTATCGGGAGAAAACTTTAATACAAGTTGAATTAAAATATGGTTAGTTACCTTGTAAAGATGTTTTGGAAGCATCTGACAATTGGAAAAGCTAAAGATATTTTAAAATAATCATAAATTTTGAGTTTTGTTTGCTTCTAAAACAAGTGATCAATTCCATCAAAAAATTAGGTGAGAGATTACTGAACCGACTGCTTGGTGAGAAAGTGGAAAGTGACAGTTTGTTAATTTACTAAACAAAACCTTATCTTCTCAGTTCTTACTATATATAAAAGTTATGCTCAATGATAGAATAGAATTGCTAGTTAATACTATTGGTTGTTCGGTCGCAAACTTGAAAAATACTTCAGATAAGAACAAGAATTGAATGAGGTTGCTGGCTCTCCACCGAAGTCGGTGGAAATTGGTGGATGAAAGCAAATCACTATGGAGAACAGTGGCGTTGATGACCACCATAAAAATATTTTGGGGCTCTACTTAGTATGTTCAAGAGATTAACATGTAAAGGGTCTAATTATTGCAAGCTTTCATCCGACTTCATAAGTTCAAGGATCAATAACTTGAGAAAGATTATAATATCTCAATTGAGTTATTTTCTTGGTAAAAAACAAAATTGCTTGCAAAATATTTTTTTTGATTATAATTAATGGATTGTAACAATAAAGTTTAATGGTTATAGATGTATGATATAAAGTAATTCAATCATAAGAAGTACATTATAAATTATAATTAAATAATGATGTAAAAATATTTTATATTGTAAATGTAGAGTTTATTTTCTCATAACAATAATCAACTATACATATAATTAACTATTAAAATAATTTAACTTTTGCAGGTAGTCCAAACACATCCTAAATAATTGTGCAGTTATTGATTGTAAGGACCCAGGATAATTAGTTCATTATGTCCTTAATCAGTTAGTTATCGATTTAATGATCTTCATGACTTCATGAGAGTGGAATGTGTTTAAATATTTTGTTTTTGCGAGTAAAAAACTATTTTTAAAAATACGGCATACTGCTATAGGCTACAGCCACTGAGCCACACTTTCGAGTTCCTGGGCCTGGGGATACGAACTCTAGTGTTTGAAATTGCTGGACCTTGGCTTTCTTTATGGGAGGCTTTTTGTTTTCTAGCCCAATGATGCATTCATAGTGTCTAGTTTACTGTAATCCTTCGCAAGCAAATTATATGGGTGATCAAAATTAGGTTGGGTTGGGTTTACTTTAGCCCAATTCAGCCTACATTTATGTTGATTTTTATAAACTTTGACATTACATCACATAAAAATAACTTGGACTATAATCTTGAACCTAATTGGGTTATGATTAGGCAAATTTAAAATTATATATAAGGGATAATAATTAGAAGTAATAAGTATATACGACTTTTTAAATGTAAAGATAATACAACAATAAGCCAACTTTGCTACATCCTTTCCTCCCATGAATCGATCCTCGTTCTTACCTTTTATATGTCACCATGGGCACTTCAATGATACCACGAAAAGATAGACATAATAAAAAAATTATTAACCTAATGGTTTGACATTCGTGTTTTTTAATCAAGGATTAAAATTCGTGTTTGAGCGTTGAGTTGCATGTACAGATATCACTTTACCTCCAAATATGCTGACTTGATGGAAAGTAAATTAGACAAATATCAAATAAAAAGTCTCATATACAGCCTCATTAGTAAGTTTGTCCATTTATAAAGATTGAAAATAGAATGACTTTAATTCTCAATCAACTTTAAGCAAATAATACAAAAAGAAGATAAATAAAGTCATTTGATTACAAATGACATCATTTATAATTTTTAAAATAATCATAAGAGATTATAGAAGCAAAAATCTATTAAAAACCAAATAAAAGTTAATAATTTTATCCAAAAAGAAAAGAATGTAACTATTTGCATAATAAAAACTATAAAAAAACCAATATTTATCTAAAATGAGAAAAATATCATTATTTTCACAATTATATAAACATTCCTTAGAAAAAAATTACAGTCCTAATTAAAGTTTATCTTCCATCGCATTTGCTTTATTACATACTAGTTGAAAAACAGGCACTTTGTGCCTTGTGTCTTAATGTCTTTTTTATTGTTATTAGTTAGATGTTGAAAAGCTATTAGACACTAACTACTTGTGATTGTAAGTAGTTTTTTAAAGTTGTTGAAGGGTAAATTAGGAATAGTCAATATGCAAACAAATGGGATAATTGTCTTTATTAAAAATTATAAATAATAAATGTCATGTTGAAAAACTATTAGACAGTAATTATAGATAATTATCTATATTAATCTGGTTATGGATGAAAGTTTAACAAAAATTTACTAGTTAACAATTTTACATCAGTGTTATACCTAGAAACGGTAATTTGTTATAACTTTTTAGAGTAGGAATGAAAATTGAAACCTTTTTTTGAATAAAAACCAACTTAAAAGGTAGTATTACATATAATCGTCAAGATGCTGATGTAAAAAAAATATAAAAATATTTAGCGCTATTATAAAAAAATTATAAAAGTGAAACTATCTGTATTTGAGGTAAAAAGACATTATTGGTTCATCGCACTCTCATCACTTTAATGTCATTCGTGTGGTGTAATAGTTGGTACATGGGATTAAATAGTACTAATAGTCTAATAGTAATACTAGTACTAAGAAATAAAGGCCTACAAAGAGAGACCAGGGAGGCCAGGCACGTAGGACCAAGGTCTATTACAATGGATGGGGTCTATTCCACACGAGGGTGTGACTTTTGAATGAGTGGGATTGGTTGATATTAAGGAATGGGGCCAATATGTCCTCTGTGTCACTTGAGGATGATAATGAATAGATCTGAATAATAACTTTAATTCTCATCCATATATTTGCTAAGTAATTATACATTCATACTTGCATTTGCCATTTGATTTCACTCAGGAGAAAAATCAATATATAGATGAAAAAATATTGTACAGCTGATAATCATTTAATTGCAAATAAGATTATTTATAGTCTTCAAATTAGTCATAGTAGATTATAAAAAAATTAAAATATTTCCCTAAAAATATGATTACCTCTACAATAAATATTATAAACAATAACAAATGTATATAAAATATATATCATTACTTTCACAAGCAATACTAGAAATTTCCTTAGATTTACATATTTTTCGGGACATTCCTCACCTCCATTTCGGGTTACGTATCACCCTTATTGCAAGTCCTGGATCACCAACTACCAAGATTCCCCTGTTTCATTCAAATCATCACCACTACTATGAAGAATATCATTCGAGAGATTCGAATCCCGTTAAGGCAATTCCTTTACTCCACCATTGCATAATGTTACTTGCTGACAATTTAATTAAAAACTCACGTGATGTGGAGAAAATCATTGCATTTACTTTGTTAATAGCTTGTAAATTTCGAGCATCCAACACATTTTGCAATGTTGTTTTTCTATTGGTGGTTGGTGAGTCGGTGGACAAGGTTAGTTCAATGTCTCAAATAAAAGAAGCTCTTATCCTAATCTCATCAAAATGTCATTTCACATATGGCTTTGCCAATATTGAATCATTTCTGCAAACTTTATATCAGTACCTATATCTTGACACTTTTGAATAAAGAAAAAAAAAGAAGAGAAATTAGGGATTTGAGCATACTATTTTGGCTAAGGATAGACAGAAAGACATATGTCAATGTTATTTTTTTTTATAAAGAACATAACCAAATTATTTGTTAAATGGTTATTGCACGTCTCTGATTCTCTCGGTCAGATAGATATATGCCAATGTTAATTTTTTGTGACAAAAAAAATATAAAGAACATAACCAAATTATTTATTTAATGGTTATTGTACGCCTCTAATTCTCTCGGTCAGATTTTGTCAAATGACCCCTTCAATCTTAATCTATTTATGTTTATGTACTCAACACAGTATGATTATGTATTCCTTTAATTTTCTCTTACATATTTAGTCTCTTCGTGTCATCTCTATATATTTAGTTTCTTTGTATCATAATACTTGAGATTGATGGACTGAAACATTTTACCATTTGGTTCTTATTGAATCGGTCTATCTAATACTCATGGACTTGGATGTCAAACAATTCAATCCAAATATGATATTATTATATAACTCATTCTAGAATAAAAAACAAGAAAATTTACACTTTTGCATTTAAATATTCTTGGACTATATCTTCTTTCTTCCAAGTATGATCTAACTACAGGATCAGTTACATAAGTTTTCCATTTTCCTTTTTTTGAGCCAATTAACTTGTTTGAATGTCTAATTAATGATGTTTTGTGATAGCGTATGTATAGTGACAATGGAAGAAAATTCGACAATTGCCTCAACGCAACAGCAGATTGTTATAATTGCGTTGCCAACTCATTGTTCAGCATGTCAATTATCAAATACAGTAATTAATAGGAAGCAGAGCAGAACGTTAATTAGGACTCAGAAGAAATTAAAAGCAAATAACAATACTCTACCTAATTTAAAAATTTGAGACACGATACAAAATTATTTAACCCTGTTTTTTCGTACAAATTATTTAAACCTATGTTGATGAAACCGAAGACAACGACACTTTTAATGCAGAACCGTGGTTGGACCCCTCTCTAGAAGGTCGCTTTAGATGGGCACTGCGAAAAGTGGACAAAACATTAGTGCTGTAATTAAAATGATTCAATGCTAGTCATAATAATAGGAAAGCTTATCTCTCTTTTTCTACACATTACATATGATCCTTAATTGTAAACTCTATCCTTTTTTATACTAATTGTGATTTTTGTTAGAGTATTTCTAAAACCTCGAAACAAATAGACAAGCTCAAAGGGAGTAGTACTACCATACCTACCAATAAAAAACGGAATAGTAGTACTAGTATTATAATGAAAAAAGATTCCCTCATTGATGATGTTCCTCTAGTAAATTCAGATTATTTTACGGCAAAATATTAGGAATTATTATCTTGGTAAATGTATCCTTATATTTATTTAATTTTAAATATTTTAAATATTCATTATAAATGATAAATATAATATTAAGAATTATATTAAGACACTAAAAATAACTTAAATATGAATAAAGATATCAGTTCCATATTTTAATCAGAATTTTTTTTAAGTTAAAAGATAATAAAAAATGGATGAAGTGTCATTTAACATTATCATCATCCTCCAAAAAAATAATATCATCATGTCATATTACTCAGATACGTGCGGAACTCGTTTTCATGTTACTGACTTACTGTGAATGCACAATTAGCGATTAATATCTGTTTTAAAGTTATAAAAAAATTGTTTAGACAACAATAGGTATCTTTTTTACTAAGAAAACATCTTATTCGAGTAAAAAAGGATCATCATGAACACAAAATTTTTCTTTTAAATATTTAACATCACTGAATATTTAAGAGTCGAAGTTAAGATTACTTAAAAAATTATAATTTAAAGTAAAGATATAATAATTACAGCGTAGAAGTTTAATTCGATAGTGCATTGTCATATATTCATTACATTTTTAATCATGGATTCTCTAAAGAAAAACTTATAATACAATGCTATATGTAAGACAAAACAAAATCATCCTTCATTTGAATTGAAACTAATTAAAGGCGCCCTTTGCGATTACTTTGTTACTTTCCAATTTTCTTCTAAATTTCGACATATTACTAAAATATATATTTTAAACTTTCAAATAAATATAATGACTAATGATCTAACTAACAATTTCCATACATTTACCAGTTAATATGTCTTTAGTGTTGGACAAAAATTAAGAGTTTAATATTCATATATTCATGTAAAAAATCAATTGTCAATCATTTAGAAAAATAATCTTAAATGTTACTTTTAAAGTAATTATTACTAAAATTAACAATTTTATCATGCATAATAATTTATGACTAAAAAGTAATTTAAAAAATATTTATATTATTGTTCTAATTAAATTCAAAATAATAATGTTAATTATGTTAGATAAGATGCGTAGGAATTCGGTCACTTTTTTGTTATTATATTATAAGTGTAAATTGTTTACTATTTTTGTAAATAATTAATTTTTGCCAAGAACTTATCTACCTACTTGTAGATAATTATTAGGAGCCATCTTTAGGGAGGGTGACATGCTTTGTTTGGATTGAGATTAAAATAAATAATAGATAAAAAGACGAAAATAAAAGAAAGATATATAAAGTGAAAAAGTTTTGTTTGAATAGCTATAATTAAAAATAAAAGAAATGGAAAAAATTCTCTTTGTTTGTTTAAATGAGTGAAAAATAGAGTGGGAAAAAAATAAATTACATGAAAATATTTTGATTATTAAAAAATTATAATTTCTACTCAATTATTTGTTCTTAACATAAATTTGTTTATTTTAATTTTTCGTTATAAAAGATTATTATGTTTTAAATAAATTAAAGCAAAAATTGAAGAGAGAGAGAGAGAGAGAGAGAGAGAAGTGATTTCCCTCTCATTTTATCTCAATTTGGACGGAAATGCCTTTTTCTAAGTTATACAAAATGATCTGTCTTATTCCTAATTCATATTTTTCTCAAATAAACAATAGAAGTCTAATATCATTTTCTATTTTCTTTCTCTCTCTTTCAAGGTGAATTTACAAATAAATAAAAAACTTGAAGAAGAAAATGTCCTTAAGCATGTACGTATAAGTTGCTCCTCAAAATAAAATACTACTAGTATTTGATTATTTACTAGTCAACCAAGCTTCTTAGAATCTAGTTATATATGTTTGTTTGTGTAATGTCTTTACTAAGCAACTGAGGCAACGTTAGACAGAAGTTATTTTTCTTTTCTCAAATGAATAATATTGAGAATAATTTTGAACAAATACTCTATAGTCTCTAGGACGGAGGAGGGTACGTTTGAAAAGAAAAGAAACTATAAACTCTCCTATTTTATGATAAAGTCCTCTTTTACCACATGATAAATAATTACTGATGCATTTATAACTACTATATATTTTGATCAGTATCTGTGTTTCTTATGTGCATTTTTTTATATTTCATATGGATTTTACTTTGTAATCTTGTTTATCTGATCACGTAATTAATAGTCATTTGAAAAGAGAAAGAATATATGCAGGTAGCTAGAGAATATAGAATATTGAACAAATTAGCAAGTAAAGATATCTCCTATATGTACTTTAGAGAAGGACTGCAAACAACATTCATCTATAATGAGAAAAAAATGTTACCAAGTAATACAAAATATTACTAATTTTATTGACCCATAATTATGTTTACTCACTTCAACTCCGTATTATATTATACAACTATATTGTATTTATTGAAATATTTATTTCGATTTCTAAAAAATAATATTTTTTCCTTTTTTATAGTGCATTTGCTTTTTATATTCTGTACAGATAATTTAATTTATGGAAAAAGAAATAGAAAAAGAGGTGAAAGAGTAAAAAGAAAAAGGATAAAAGAGTCATTCGCTTTTGAAAGTATGATAGGTGGTAAATTTATTTCTCAAAAATAAAAAATTTAAAATTTAGTTTTTAATATGTAAAAAATATAAAAAAATAGTTAATACAATGACAAAGTTATGTTGTAAACTATGCAAATTAATATTAAATTATTTTTTAAAAATATAATTCATTATTAAATTAATTTTTAAAAATTATATTTTAATAATAAAATAATCTAATAAATTGAACAATATAATTAATTTATTATAATTTTTCAATATTTAAAGACTAAATATATTTTTAATATCTCAAATACTAATTTATCATTATATCACAATTTTTAAGAATTAATTAATTTGATTATTTATGGCATAAAAAAAAAGTGAAAAAGTTAAGAAGGAAAGAAATAATTGCAAATTGGTGGTGTGGAGCCCGGGAAGCAAATACTAGTAAAAGGCAGGCAAGGGGCACAATGCCAAACTGGGATGTCCACTAACCGCACCACAATCATTCCTATCATTACATCATTCGTGACGTCACCACCCGACAACCCACAATGATCCAACAACGGAAAACCTCTACACGTGGCAGAATCTAAACGGCGCGGTTCCCTCGCCCCACTGCACCCCATATTATTATCACCAAAACCATCGTTGAAGGCAAGACTTCTTTCCATTTCCGAAATTCTCTCTTTCTCTCTCTGTTTCGCTTTCACCGAATAACTTCACTTTCCCCAACTCCACCTGAGAAAAAGATACCCTTAATTCGCACGCACGCACGCACTCTGTTTGTTTCTGTTCTGGCTGAGTGTGGTTGTGTTGGACGCAGAAACCAGACAAGAAAAAAAAGCACAAGAAGATGATTAACTTCGAAGAAACCGAGTTGCGACTCGGCCTCCCTGGCGGGTCTGCGAGTGATCACAACGAGTCAACAACAGTCAAGGGCAGTGGTGGAAAGAGAGGCTTCTCTGAAACTGCTTCTGTTGATTTGAAGCTTAATCTTTCTTCCAGTGATGACTCTGCCTCGGTTTCACCTTCATCTGTGTCTACCGAGAAGGTCAAAGAGAAGGCTACCACTTCTGCACCTCCTCCTCCTTCTCGAGCTAACGACCCTGCAAAACCACCTGCAAAGTCAGTTCTTCTCCTCCTTATGCCTTCCCTTCATTTCAATTCCATATGCTTGCTCCCATAGAAAATTTGGTTCTTTTTTTTTTTTTTTTGTTATGAAGTTTTAGTTTGAGACTAAAATTTGAGGAATCTGTTTTCTGCTTTGCTGTGCACTTTTTCTTTTATCTTGTTATATGATCTATAGCCTGTTAGATATATGATTTAGATTTTGTCTGAGACATAGAAAGGGTAATATATATAGTTGTTGAAAAAAATTTAATATTTTACTTGTTTATGAAATAAAATTAGATTAATTAGCAGATTTTGTTCAATATGTGAAGCGATGATGCACAGAAAATTACTTACTAGAAGAACGAGGAATTCTTGTTTAGAGTGTGTAGAGATTTTGAGGAGGGAGAAAGCAAAAGAAAAAGAAACTGATTGATTTAACTTCCAATTGAAAAAGATAATAGAAAGATGCAGCTATAAGTTACTTAGAAAAGTTTGTTTCTGATTGAAAAGGTCGCAGTTGAGTAATTAACTAGTTATTATGTTTCTTATTGCTGATCTCTGCCTAACTTTACGGTATTTTAAACATGTTTGAATTTGATTGTAAGAAAATAAAACTAAAAATTTGATTGTAAATTTTCTTTAATTTGAAGTTGTATTTTTTTTTTTGCATGTTATATAAAGTATGATTGCTTCTGAAAGTATTTTGAAAAATTAGTTTGTAATAATTTTGAAGTGTAATTTGTAAGATTTTAGTTTAATTCACTTGGAGTCTAATTGATACGGCATACCATTAAATGACTGTCCAAATTTATCTAATGTCAATAGTACATTAAAGCTAAATTATACTACTACGTATTTGATATTTTTTCTAAAATTATTAAACCTTGACTTCAAAACTTTTTTATTTGATTTCTACCATGAAAATTACTAATTTAAAGACTATAATGAATTGAGATCATACATATATTTTTGATAGACGTTGATGTTTTTTTTATTTTAAATCCCTTTTGGGTAGTTTTTTTTAGTAATTAAAAAGTAATAAAACGTAGAGTGGGCGTGTAAAATGGTATTTGAGTGATGGAGTGTGAAAAGAAAATTGTCATCCTGATAATGAGCATGGAAAAGTTTTGAAGGATGGCGGAATAGAATGGCAAGCAAGTTGATTTTTCTTTTGCGGATGGCATGGTTGGTTGTCGGGTAGACAGAGGAAAAGGACAAGACACATGGAATCTTTACTTTTTCCGTCCATTCAATTCAACTCTTTGAAAGGGTGAATTCCAGCAAAAACACAAAAATAAAGCGGAAAGAGGATAATATAGTCCACCACGCCCCCGTCCTGTCACCTAACACATTGAACATACCCATTTTGCTATATATTACTATCTCGCTTTACTATTTTCATAGGTCCCTCCATCGAATCTCTTGTCTCCATTAAGAAATTAATAAATAAAAACAATATAAATATTTACAATAGTTGATGTAGACTTGAACAATGAAGTCCTAACCTTTGGGTTAAGTGTAACATTGCGTTCATTGTGAGTGAAACTAGTTCTTCATTCAGTCTTGATCTCTAACCAAGAAAAATAATGTTATGATGATGAAATTGAAATTGCAGGGCACAAGTGGTGGGTTGGCCACCGGTTAGGTCATTTAGAAAGAACATAGTTCAAAGGAACAACAATGAAGAGGAAGCAGAGAAGAGCGCGAAGAATGGAGGAGCAGCTTTCGTGAAGGTGAGCATGGATGGTGCACCGTATCTACGAAAGGTGGACATAAAGTTGTACAAGAGCTACCAGGAGCTGTCAGATGCGCTGGCTAAGATGTTCAGTTGCTTCAGGATTGAAAAATGTGGGTCCCAAGGGATGAAGGACTTTATGAATGAGACCAAATTGATAGACCTTTTGAACGGCTCTGATTATGTACCCACATATGAAGACAAGGACGGAGACTGGATGCTCGTCGGTGATGTGCCCTGGGAGTCAGTTGCCCTCTTCATTTCCTTTTTGTTCCTTTTTTCTTTCTTTAATTTGATGTAATGCTTATACTACTATTTTTTACAATTTTACAGGATGTTCGTTGAATCATGCAAGCGCCTTCGCATAATGAAAGGTTCTGAGGCAATCGGGCTCGGTTAGTCATCATACTCATAATTCATTAGTATAAGCAAAAACAAAATTATTTTCCTATCTTTACATAAAATTCTTTATTTCTAATTCACAGCGCCGAGAGCCGTGGAAAAGTGCAAGAACAGAAGCTGAAGTGATTTTAGGGTTCGGCGACAACAATCGGCTTGGTTGTTCATCTGCGTCACAAGGAACCAAAATGTACTCGAGCAAGATCGAGTCTCTTATATGAATAAGAGTTTTATTATTATTATTATTATTATTATTGTTGTGTCTTTGTAATTTTCTTATCTGTGTATTATATGAATGAGAAAATAGTTGGAAATTCGTTAGGGACAAGAAATAATATAGAAGATGTTTATATGATCCCGTTTTTGTTTCCAAGGAAAAATGTGACTTTGTCCATTCTATTGCCAGCTTGTTTGCCTGCTTAATGATAATGTCAAATTTTCCAGTTTATCTTAACTGGGTTTTGTCCCCTACCATTTAATTGATACTGTGCAAGATTCCTTCACATTATGCTCAGAGCTCTCTTGTCTGGCAAATTATAAGGGGCGTGGTTGGTTAAGGAGTTCGATACCTTGGATCTGTAAACAAAGAGATAAGGGGACCCGGGCCATGTGCTTCCTGTTGGTCTGTTACGACCTACATCGAGGGATCCACTATTTATTCACATGTTCCCTCTTTTTTTTATTTATTCTTTCTGGTCTCCCAAATACAATAAGAAAAAAATTTAATTTCATTTAAAAATATATTATCTTTTAGTGAATTTTGATATTAAAAATGAAAGTCAATAAAAATACAAGGACGGGTTAATTTGTACTTTTGTTATTTTTTTTAAATGTTTTGTGTACAAATTTTAGAAATAGGAAACAATTAAAAATAATGTGACAATTTTATAATTAAAAATAAAATACAAATACAAATACAAATAAAACGTTCCTTTATATCAATTAAACAAAGTGTACATTGAGAATGATAGGTGAATTAGTTGATATATATTATTTATAGTAAGTCACTGGAACTCAACTATGGGGTGTTGAAAAGACCTAACCTCTCTCTTTGGTTCCTTGCAGGGTTTCATGTTCATGATAATTGGCAATCCATTTGTTATCGGAAATTATATTAGGTGATAACATCCTACTTGTTCTAAAAAAAAGTATAGAGAAATTAAACCCAGCAGCCAAGTTTTACACAGATCTGACTCTAGCATAAAATCGCTAGTCTATGGTATACCTGACTAGTGACTACAGTCTACAATCTTCATTGATGTAGATAATCAAATCCGCTCGAAAATCTGGTTCAACATGGGTCCTAATCGACTAATCGTGCTAAACTCAAGATCCAGACAGCACATATGACCAGGCTCCCAGAAAAATAAAATTCAGATTAGTTAGGAATAACTGAAACAGACATAATTTTCAGTTCGCTTTGGTGTAGAACTGTCAGCAGCAACAATACATCATTTAGATGCTTATTGCTCTTCCATCTGCAACTTCCTGCAACCCCCAGTCCCAATTGTTAAAACTGAAAGCTTAATTAAACAAAATTAACATCCAATTTTAGACACTTAAACGAGACTTAACAGAAACCTTTTTAGTAAATCGAGACTTAACGAAGAATTATACGTTACTTCTCCCATACTTTTTTGGTCTAGGATCACAGATATCTTCTAAAGAAATCAAGATTATTTTATTTAAATTTAAATTTTAACCTTTCAGTTAAATCGAAAGACTAAGATTTACTCCTCTTACACCTCACACCTCACTGGATAATATATTAATATCCTATATATATGTGGGGTTAATGATCCCTAATCCACCATGTTGTGGAGATTGCTGCCATAGAGCATTGGCGTTGGCATTGGCAATACTCTGAATATGTATTTAAATTTTAAATGAACACAATTATGGCAAGGAGGCTTTGCTATCTTTAGAAAAAGAAATAGGAATAGACAATATAAGAAGAAATAAGTTACTAAAATTACAAAAGATAACAATAAGAATGATAGCTGCATCACAAAGAGTCACATTGTCAAGTAGTATTTGTTCAGTTTGATTAGCTATTCAGTACAGAAAATAATAGATTATCATGATCAGATATTGCAAAAAGACAATAATGATAATTTTTTAAAAATGAACCAAAGAAAAAAGGAAATTATGTAAGGTGTACGTAAGCAAGGGCAATTTCACAGAAAAGACATTGATCTGCCACCTGTAATTTCAACAAAACAGTATTCACTCTTCAATTATATCGACATAATAAAATCTCCATAATGAGTACAATACCTGAAAAGTTTCACCAAGGTCCATGGTATGAGCTAGAATACATCCAAGACCTTTATCTCCCGACTTCACTTTTCTGATTGACTGCATTTTCGCGCATGAATCATATTCCAGCGATCTGCAAATGTGAAACAAATTAAATTTTAGAAAAATCCAAATCCAAGAAGACAAACTCCATGTAAGAACTTCAAAGATGATTTAAAAATGGCAATAAATCCAAACAAATCATCACATAAGTTTGCAAAATTGAGATACACATTCCAAAAATCAAGAGAGAACGGAAAGTACGATGCTTTTCAAACCAACTTTATTTTCTTCATCATTATCTAAACATATTAATACAAGAATGACCATAGTGATAAAGTATGTTTAGAGGTAAGCATAACAAACATTCAGTCCTTGGCATTAGTTGCTAAGTCTCAACTATAAAATGGTCAATGATTACAGTTAATGAGCATTATCAGTAAAAAAACAACATATAAGCCATGATGTTGGAGGAAATCAAAAGAGTCATATGCGGCTCAAAGAGACAATCAACAATCTCAGGATGAGAAGCATGAGCATGTGGCACACATCACGATTGTTGATTAGACATTCAAGGAAATGACCAAGTCATAGGAATTTGGATAAAACTAGCACATTGAGTGCTGTCAATTAATTAATCCTGTAATGATTACTTCACCTGATTCTTTAAACATTTGGTGCAGGATAGCATCTTGGTTTAACACTATAATCTGACGTGCAGCTTCTTGTTCTATATACTTCAAAGTGAGTTGTTACAATGTGCTAATTTGGACATTAAGACCTCTCATACTTTAATAGATTAAATTTTTCAGCTTTTGACTCCAAACTCTGAATTCTCTCAACAACTAATTGTTGCACACATTTAATTTATCGTTTAGTCTGTACCCTTTCTTGATGTCAATGCCAATAATTCATTACGAAGCCCATCATACATCTCCCAGAAGCTGAACCAACATAAAGCAGCAAGTACAAAAAATTGTTTCTGAATATGTGGCGGCATATATGTCCTAGAGAGGAGCCATTTCCATACAAAGATTTATCTCTGAATATGCTAAACTAACAATGAGACAAAGAAAACGATATGATTAAATAGGGAAATCTATTCCAAAACCGTTAAAAGTACAAAAAATGATCAACGACCCATCACTCGTTTGGGCTTCTTCACATAACTCAACCGAATCTGTTTCAGGCGGCTTCTCTTCCTAGCCATTTTCTCTGGCAAGGTTTCCCTCTTCTTCACACCCTTGACAACCTTCTTCTTCTTCTTCAAATACCTCGGGTCAACAGCATACTCTTTGAGTATCACAGGCAGCCCTCTACTCTTTGCTTCATTGAATAGAGCATTAACCTTATCAATACGATTGTGGGCACCCAATTTCCCCATCAACAAGTCATAAGTTATAACCCCGGGTTCACACCCATCATCCTTCATCATAGCAAACACACTCAAAGCATGATCAACCCTCTCAATGCCACACAAAATCTTGAGGAACTGGTAGTAAGCCTTCTTATCAAGAAACTCACCAAACCCAGCAGATCTCATCCTATCAATCATTTCATCCCCCTCTTCCAATCTAGCAGCCTGATACAAACTCCTAATCAGAACAAGAAAAGTAGTCTCATTAGGGTAACACCCCCACTCTCCCATGCTGCGCAACAACCCCAACGCATCCTCAGTCTTCCTAATCTTACACAAATTCGTTATTAACACATTGAATGTCTCTATATTCCTTGGAACCCCGCGGTACTCCATCTCCACCAGCACTTTCTCCGCCTCCGAATGAAGCTGAAACGGATCCTTCTCGCGACAAAGCTTGCACACGCAATCAAGCATGGCATTGTAAGCCCCTACACCAAGCTCAAATCCTCCACGATACATTTCACCAGCGAGCCTTTGAGCTTCATCGAGCTTCCCATCAATGCACCACCCTCTGATCAACATATCACACGTGGCTTCGTCGGGGAAAAACTCCCTCGCCAAATCCTTCACCATTTTTTCCGCGTAACTAGCGAAACCCTCCGAACACAGCTTCTCTACGACCACTTTTAAGGAATCACGATCACGCTTCAGCCCGTAGTCTCTCTCCATTCGCTCGAAGAACTGAACCGCCTGGCTGGACCGGCCCGCGCGGACGAGGCGGTCGATCGAGGAGGCTAGGGTTTTGGGGCCGGCGGCCGGGGCAGCGGCGGCGAGGACGTCGTGCGTGGCCTTGAAGTCCTTGCGGCGGCCGAAGTAGTCGACGAAGTATGAAAGAGTGTCGTCGGTGTGGGAGAATTGAGGGTTGGAAGAGAGCCATTGGTGGAACCCTAATACAGTGCGGCCAGCTTGAGGGGAGAGGTTTAGGGTTTGGAGAATTAAATTGGGGGTTGGAGTGATGTGGGAGAAGCTCAGGTTGAGGCGCTGCGAGACGGAGAGAGCATCGGAGTCTGGCTCTTTGAGAAGCTCTGAGGAAAGGGAGCTAGCAATCTTATCCGTTTGGGTTTCTGATGAGAAATGTCTTGTTATGAAGAACGAAGGGATGAAGAGAGTTCGAGAATGGAAATGGGAAGAGGAATGTCGGGGAAACAAAGGAGGGGGATGAATCGGAGAGGGAGATGTGAATGGTAAGGAACAAGAACGGAGTAAGAGCCTCCGAAGTTGCAGAGACGCTAATGGCGGCATGATTAGGGTTTCAGAGTGACTAAGAACGGGACGAGAAAGGAGGGGAGGGAGAGCAGGAAGAAGCTACAAGGTAAACGTGGCAACCGCAAGTTAGCCCAATTCAATTTTGGGCTTTTGGGCTTTGTGAGCAGTGGGGTAAATTATTCTCCCTGCCCACTCAAAAAATATTCTCTTCATTCTTCAATTTTGGCAGGTGAATGATCAATGATTTCTTATGCATCCAGAAAATTAATTAAGAGGGGCACTTAATAAATTTAAATACATATTTAAAAATATAATTATAATATTATCCTTTTAAGCCTTATTTTTTTTTCAGTAGTGCTGTGTTGTACAAATAAACATCAACATAGCAGGAAAGAAAAAGAAAAAAGAAAGAGGTTTTAACATTCAATTTTTGTCCAAATTAAGTGGTAGATTGATTAAAGAAGAAACTAAGGTGATGATGAAGTAGCTCTAAGCTAGAGTTAATAAGCCTACAAATGAAACCATCCAATCTTGAGGGTAATGACTAATAATGTGTGTATGTCCTTGTTAAGGTAAAAAATTCATTATTTATGGTTTGCACAGCCTTTGTGAGCAGCAAAATTTAAGATAAACCTTTTCTAGTTTGATAGGATACGAGAAAACTCTCCTTTAGAATATACGAATATAATATAATTACATATCCAAAACTAACGCCAATTGATTTACCTGATCAATAGCATTCTCTATAGAAAATTGTAGATAAATACGCCATAAAGTAAAATAGGAATCATGATATAATTGTTTAAGCATGGTTATAATTGGTATAGATAGAGACAGATTATAAGGTTTTAGGTGTCCACATTAACACTTTAATATAATAATATTATGATTAGAAGATAGTTGTGATAATAACGATCCTACTACAGACCTGGGTTCACGTTTCTTAAAGAGAATCTTAACAAGGAACCCAGATTAGTGTGACCGGTTGACACTTCGAAGAGTAATAGCACCTTTATGGGGCAGTGCTAACGTGAAGGAAAAGGTACTGAGGTAGGAACCCGAACAAGGTCGGATAAGGTTGGAAGAGGGAGAAACCTTGGATTCATGAAGTACTAAGGCAGGAACCCAAACAAGGTCGGATAAGGTCGGAGGAGGGCGGAACCTTGGACTCGCGAAGTACCAAGGTAGGAACCCGAATGAGGTCGGATAAGGTCAGACGATGGAGGAACATTGGACTTGTGAAGTACCAAGGTAGGAACCCGAACGAGGTCGGATAAGGTCGGATGAGGGCGGAACCTTGGACTTGTGAAGTGCCAAGGTAAGAAACCGAAAGAGGTCGAATAAGGTCGGACAAGGGCGGACCCATCACTATGCAATCGATTACATAAGCGTTGTAATCGATTAAATGAGGAACCTTGGATTTTATAAAATATCGAGTAAGGACCCCGCACAAGGGCAGACCTTGGAGGTTATAAAGTGTCGAGGACGGGTCCCAACACTATGCAATCGATTACATAAGTTTTTGCAATCAATTAAAAACAGACAGCACTTGCTTGATACAAGGTAGGCTTTTGGGGGGTGATCTGAATCCGGCAGTAAGTGCGTATGATGACTAAGCTAGATTTTGACATCTGACAATATTGGCGCGTGACACATGCGCCAAAGTCATTTAAATAGACTACTTCCCTTCATTCTGACGCGAATGCTATTATCTTCTTCCTATCTCCGTTTTCTCCATCTCCAAGTGAAAGAAATTTCATAGTCACTCATCCTTAACCAAAACCCTTTGCATGCAACTGAGAAGTAGAAAGGAACCACCTCATAGCTAGGTTCCAACCTTAGTTTCTTCTGAAGACCATCAGACAGAGAGATCGTCCTCTCCAAGAACTTTCGCAGAGTTTCGACTCTAAGGGAAAGAAAGCTTTTTAGGGACATTCGAGCTTGGAGAAACTATCCTATAAGCCTTCTTGGAAGTTTGAAAAGGTAAGACACTCACGTTTTACCAATTGGTTGAGATTTTGTGTTGAGAGACTTTATGACCCAGAGCTGGAACTAGGCTTGGGTCCTTTCAGGAAAAGAATGACATTTTCTTTTCATGCAACGGTTAATGACCGTCATGGACTGCTTGCATGCAACGGTTAATAACCGTTTTGTTCTTGCATGCTTTTACAGAGTATGATACATAGGATATATGTAGTTGTGACCATGAGGCCGAGAGATCCAGTTTAGCACTTGGAACAAGTAAGCTCTCTGTTCTTGGGAATTTTTCCCTTAACTATGTTTCACCATACTCCGAATGAGTGATGGTTATTGTATGTCATGATGCATGTGGTATTGAAATTGTGTGTTACTTCCTTTTATTGAAAACATATATATGATGTACACTGTGATGATATGAGTATGATTGATGAGATTCTCTGGCCAGTAGAATGGACTACATATGGACTTCCCTTAGAGCCAAAATCATATGGAACAACTCTAAGTGGTCAATTAGTATATATGAAAACCCTGAGAGAGAGTGCCCTTAAATGGATAATTCTCTCTTGGAAGTGTCATATACGTCCGAGCAGACTCCTGAGAGAATGTGCCCTTCAGTGGATGATCTTCCTCATGCAGTGTCTGCGGAAAGTCCTGAGAGAATGTGCCCTTAAGTGAATGATCTTCCTCAGGCAACGACATACAGAGAATGTGTCATTAAGTGGATGATCTTCTCTTGCTATATCTGTGTTGTTATATACATGTGATTCATTTTATAACAGTCGAGATGGCTAGATTATGTGATGCCTGTTTTGATGCTATGTATCGTGAAAGTGAACCCGAGGGAGGAGAAGCCTCAAAGGATCCAGAGTTTACTGAGATCTATATCTCACCCCGGTTGGGGATTATATATCTTTGTAGGTGATGAGCGGAGAGAGGATGGTGGATCCCGAGGCAAGAGGCCCGGGTAGGGATGCGACCGAGGTATCCCGGGATAAGAAACTGAGTCGGGACGGGGTCTTGAGTGGACCTCAGTCTTAGTTCCCATTTTGGAGAGCATGTTAGCTCTTTATTTTCTTTATGTACATATGCTCTTTGTACCCCGACCCTGAGGAGAGAACGCACCTTTATGTATATTGTTGTATTTTCTAGAGCATTTACCATACATAATGCACATATATTATTATTATGAACGTATGATGATGTCATTCTTGTTAGCTGCTTCCTAACTAATTATCTTTAATTAATTGTTGCGCTTAATGACCATAATTGAATGTAAAACAAGCCAGATGCATACGGGACCTTACATTTTATGGTATCAGAGCAGTTTCCTAGGGAAGCATTATGCATGGGGATTTGTGAGTGATGCACAACTGTTTTAGGTGTTCATTATGAATATTGCATGTGTGGTCACTGAGTGTGGGTTTGATCAACTCACTCTTTATTGAGTGTGGGCCTGATCAACTTACTCAAGATGAAGTGAGAAAGGTATTCAATATGAAGGGAAGGGTTGATGAAAAATGCATCAATGAACTCAAATATTTGAAATCAGTTGTGAAAGAAACCCTAAGATTACACCCTCCAAGTCCTCTTTTACTTCCAAGAGAATCTACACAAGAATGTAAGATTCATGGGTATGACATACCCATCAAAAGCAAGGTAATAGTCAATGCCTGGACAATTGGAAGAGATCCAAACTATTGGAATGAACCAGAGAGGTTTTATCCAGAAAGATTCATTGATAGCTCTATTGACTATAAAAGGAATAATTTTGAGTACATTCCATTTGGTGCTGGAAGAAGAATATGCCCGGCAGCACATTTGGTTTGATAAATGTTGAGATGGCACTTGCACTGTTCTTGTATCACTTTGATTGGAAGCTCCCCAGTGGAATACAAAATGAAGACTTGGACATGACTGAGGAATTAAAAGTGACTATTAGAAGAAAAAATGGCCTGTGCTTGATTCCTGTATCTCCTCTTTGTTCTGTGGTTGCAATGTATAGCTTATAAAGCTAAAATTATAACCTTTGAATATGTTATTTCCCATTTGTTCCTGTAGTAAAAAGTTTTTAGTTTGTCCAAAGGTAGATACTACTAATTTTTTTTTTTTTTATTACTGGTAGATACTATTGACAATGGGAAATGATTATCTTGCAGTTTGAATTAATGATGCAAATTGGGTTTATAGTATGCCTAACATGCATCAACGTTCACTTTAATTTAATCATAGCAATAATTTTGTGGCAGGGTATGCAGTAATGAATCTCATGGAACATGTCTGATAAAATTAAGTTGATAACGGAAACTTTAATCATAGCCTTAATTTGTGGCTTGTGGCAGGGTATGCATTTAATGAATCCCATGAACCATGTGTGAAAAAATTAAGTTGATAATGAAACTTTAATCACAGCATAAGTTTGTGATGTCAATGAATTTCATCATGAAACATGCATATGTTATAAAAATTATATCTAAAACACTTTTTTTTATTCGTAAGAATCGAATGTGAGATTTATAATAATTCAAATATATTATTTGATCAACTAAATTAAATGCTTAAAATTTTAATGTGTTATTAGAAGAAGACAAATAAATTAACGAGTAAAATATGTTTTCAGACTTTCAAATATTAAATTTTTTTATTTTTAGTCTTTTAACTAAAATTTGATCAGTCTTAATTCCCAAATTATTTTTCAATTGAGATTTTAGTATCTATCATTAAATTGTTATATTAAATATTGATGTGACACTTGATTTGTGATAGCTTTTTTTATTATTATTTTTAACTGTCACAAAAACTTTTAAAATATGTCAAACAGTTTCTGGAGGTTTTGCCAGAAATTGCCGAAGCACCACAATCAAAATCGGACCAATGCAAGAACCAAGAACAAGACACTGAACCCAGAAGTACAACCAATACAGAGCAAGAACGAGAAACCCAGTACACGTTTTTTTTTTTATCCATCTTTCTCCTAATTAAAACATAGCAAAAAAGTAAAAATAAAATAAAATGAGAGCCTTTGGATCTATCTAACTAAAACGCATAATGATAGAGTTTTCATTAAGCTTTGGTGTTTACTGGAACTCGCCGATCTCGTGACCAGCCATGAAAGAGCTTCTCTTTTTGGAAGTCTTGTAAGAACATCTTTAATGGATTCTTCTTAGAATTGGATTCTTAAGTTTAAAAATTCATCTAGATCTATTATTATTCTGGCTTAAAATTTTTCCATGTTAAAAATTGGATTCAAAGAGAGAATTCTTCTTTTTTAAAATCCAAAAAAATATTAAAATTCCAAATTAAAATCTATTATTAAAACAAAAAAAGTAATCTAAGAATATAAAATAGATTATTTCATTAAAAATGTCTTAAGTTATTACGTTGGGACAACGATCGTACTGCCACAGATTTTTTAAAAATTTACTCAAATGTCACACCAACAGTACATATTACCAGAGTATCACGTTGGTTAATTCGTTACCAATCCCAGCGAACTACATAGTCTAACATGGAGAACAACTGGTGGACAACAATTTCGCTACTGCATCCAGCGAGTTAGGTAGTCAAACGTGGCAGTCCACGTGGCCTAATTCGTTGTCAGAGGAAGTGATTTACGTGGCCAATTTCGCTACAAGCAATAGCGAATCACGTGACACGTTTGACTACCTAACTCGCTGGATGCAGTAGCGAAATTGTTGTCCACTAGTTGCTCGCCGCGTTAGACTATGTAGTTCACTGGAATTGGTGACAAATTAGTCGATGTGACACTCTGGTAATATATACTGTTGGTGTGACATTTGAGTAAATTATTTGAAAATCCGTGGTAATAGGATCGTTGTCCCTCTTACGTTGAGGATTGAGGTTCGATTGGATGGTTTAGGTGATGTTGTATCAAAAGCAATTAACCACTAGAAGAAAAAAGGTGTCACAAATCAACTATCCTATCATCATTTAAAGATTTGACGACAACAATCAAAAGTCAAATAAAAAATTATTTGAGGGTCAAGATTAGTCAAATTTTAATTAAAGGATTAAAAACAAAAAATTTCAATCATTAAAAGACTAAAAACATATTTTATTTTAAATTAATCTATCTATCTATTTAATGTCTACTCTAACTATAAAATCTATAATATTTTCTGTGAGTAAATTACATCAATTAGTATTAAAATTTTGTAAAATTACAAAATTATTTTTGTTTTTTTTAACATCTATATTAACCTCCCTTGTACTAAGTTATAGGGGAGCACAAATATAATATTTTTCAAACTATTAAGGGGTTAGTCTAATATATAAAATGTGTCAATATATATTTTCTTAAATCAAGGAAGGTAAGGGTAATCTATAATAAATTGGTGAATCCATTTACAGCTTTGTAGTACATATGTTGAATCTATAATAGCTTTTAAAGTTTGGGTTACATGTGTCATTTGGAAAAAGAGGTTCAAATAGTGCATGTTTTTATGTATATGATGCTTTGGACAAATTTGGTTCAACACCAAACTACAATTATATTTATTATATTGATCAAAGACTTTAAGAGATATAAAAAAACTATTATGATGATTAAGACAGTGATCTTGTGAAAAAAATATTAAATTAATTAACAAGTAGAATAAAATAAACATGAGATAGAAATAAGTGAATACTTTTTTTTGGTAAATAAATAAGTGAACGTTTAAATTAAAGTCTGTAAACTTAAATTTAACTTAAACTTAAATTTATAAATTGAGTTTGCAAAAAACAACTCGTGTACGTAATCCTTTTATAAAATTGAATTTTCAAATAAAATTTTAATATATAAAACATACTTTTGAAAATAACTAAACATGTTAAGAATTTGAGTTTACTTTTCAAACTAAATTTGGAACATCTCAAACAGAAAATCAAACATGGGCCAAGTTGAAGTTTGAACGTGCTTCTTCTTCCTCTCCTTATTGGCTTCATTTTATCATTTAGATTTGAAATCGTCCTACCTTTTTCTGTAACTCATATATGATGCCAGTACGTAATTGTGAATTATCGTGGATATGATAATTAGTGTGCAAATAAAATTTTAAAATAAAACTTTCAAATAATAAAAGAAAAATATGAAACGATCATCATTATCCATTACATTAGATGCAGGAAAAATAAATCAAAGAATCGAATTATACGCACATAAAAAAATAAAATTCGAATACACATGTTGAAGAAATTGAGATATTAACTACCATCCACCAGAAAGTAATTAAGCTTAAAGCTTAATTTTCCTGGTGAACTACACTTGCCCATGCATGTCGTGGTTGATCAAGTTGCAAAAGTCATAATTAGCGCCACAATGAATGCATAATCGATGTTCGGACACACAGTGACCATGTACTTCTCTCTGCTAAACAGAGTGCCATGCTTCGTATTTATCTGCAATAACAATCATTTCCATAAATTTCGTTTACAAATTATTAGTTCTTCTTTATTTAAAGATATCATGTTGACCTAATAATAAAAGAAGAAAGAAAGACAAATTAATCAGAGGTTTAAATTTTCCGTTAATAAACATTAACGACTAACAATTAATATTTATTAATAAAAAAATAAATAAATAAACTCTTTGAATTATTATTATTTTTAAATTACTACTCTTTAAGTTTTCAATTGAGCCCCAAAACTATACATGATTTTTTATATATTAGATTTTGTGTTAAGATTCCGTTAAAGTTAGACAAAATATTCTTGATTCCTGATAAAGTATATAAAATTATTTGAAAACTAGTATTTTATTTAAGTTTATGTATTTTATAAAATAAATGTTTATTTTATATATTAAATTTATAATAAATAAATAATTTGAGTAAATAAATTATATTATAATTAAAATTTGTAAGAAATTACTTTTGAACACATAAATTATATTTTAAATTTATGATAAATAATTTATATTCTGATACAATGTTATTTTAAATTATTAATAATCTATTTTAAAATATTGAAATTAATTAAAACTAAATAATTTGAAATAATATTTTGAAAGAAATAATGTTAAAAAAAAGCCTAAAAAATATTCTCATTAAAAAAATCATAAATGGAAAAATGTATAGCTAGTCTAATTTATATATGGTTTTTTCTTCTTCAAATAAGTGTTTATAATTTAAGAAAGATGAATAATAGTCCGTCCAAATTATTATTATTTTTTACTGAGTTCAATTAATTTTATTGGAAATCCCAATCTAGAGATTAAATTAGAATAATTTATAAATTCTGAGATCTAGTTATTACAAATTATATATATATATATATATATATATATATATATATATATAAAATTTATTTGCAAACTTCCAAATAATTTAAAGACTAACATATCAACTGAACCTAAAAATATTACTCAAAATCATTGAGTTATTTGGGGGAATCCAAAACTATCCATAAACTATAGCAATCACATTGTCATGACTTTTACAAAAAACAAAAACTTAATGACAATATTAATTAGTTTGTAGGTTTAGTCAATTTATATGATATTTTTAGAATTTAAATAAAATGAATTATCGGTGTAAGCGTTTTATGCTGTCATATGATAATGTTATACATAGTAAATTTGATTTTGTATGTAAATCATATTTAAGATGTTTTTTTTAGTTAATTGATAATGCATCAAAGTTAAATTGCTATCATTTTGATCAATGAGAGATTTTGAGGAAATTATACTAATTAGTCATGAAATTTTTTGAAGTTATATAAACTCGATCTTCTTGTTTTTTTAATTATTACACTAACTTCCCTTATATGAGAGGTTGACGTAACATTTTCAAATAATTAGGAAAATTATTAATTGTATAAGAAGATGTCCATGTATATTTTTTTTAAATTAAGGGTGTTTTTAAAAAATAGTTGTGTAATTTCATAAAATCTTAAAAGTACTTAGGGTAATTTATTGATTTTTTTAATTCAAAATTATATTAATGAAAAAAATGGCTATTGGTTTTCTATATTTTTTTATTTAATTTTTTTGGTTAACCACACGTTTTCAAGATGCGTCATTTACTATTTTTCTCTCTATGTTGAAGCTAATTTGATATTTTAAAAAATGTAAAGAGAGGTGTAAAACAAGAAATGTGAGTAACATAATCATAATATTCTTCTTCCGTTCCACCAAAATAACAATTACATGCATGTTAAAAAT
Organism: Glycine latifolia; assembly: GCA_013407115.1. NCBI lineage: Eukaryota > Viridiplantae > Streptophyta > Magnoliopsida > Fabales > Fabaceae > Glycine > Glycine latifolia. The sequence goes on from CM023950.1 coordinate 27,472,727, forward strand.
AAATTACCTGGGCAACAACAATGTCGGACTCGCCGATGTAAACATCCCAAGAGTATCCATTCCAAGTTGCTTTGACCTTGAAGTCACATACTTCAGTGGTATTATTTGCCAAGAACACATTCAATTTCTCCCTTAGCTGAAATAATGAGGATCGCTTCCTAATAAATATCAGATCCTTGGATTCAGTACTTCTGCCTCTAAATGCTTTCCAACTATCATTTGCTGCCCGTAGCTGTATGATAAAAATGTTTCAAGTTAAATTTCAAGTAGTATCAAATCAAATATATACACTTCAAAGTTCAAACATTTGTGTTAAAATTCAGAGTAGAAAAATGAGAGAAAAGTATAACAGTTAAAAGATAGTTTTCTATTGAAATGAGATAGGTAAAATATGTACACACATTTACATGACTTATACAGATGATGGGAAAGTAACTAATTTCTAAACACTTACATGTTATATCTCTGTTAAGGGAGTTTAACTTAATTTAGTTGAATAAAATGTATAAATTATTATAAATTCCTGATATTATTTTTGATTCCCACATATAAAAGAAAACACATATATCTCCAATAGTCTCCACAAGTTGGAAGGTGTTCACAATATCAGGTAGAAACTGAAATTATCAAAGGCATGATGCAAAAGCTTAGCCACCAAGCAGAAACTCTATCTCAAAGTTTAACCACTTATTAGAAGCACAAATCAATGAGAATGTTTAATTACCATAAGGCAAAAGCTGAAATAACGAGAAATGCTTAACCATTAAGCGAAAGGCACAATTCAAGGTTTAATCACTAAATAGAAGTAAAACATGCTTAACCACCTAACAATGACAAAAGGGAAAAAAAATCAAGCAAAGTGAGACTCATCAACAACACAAGTACATAACAATAAAGAAGAAAATAATCGGGCAATTGGCGTTCATAAAACTTAAAACCAATGGAGTATATGCATCTTAATCAAATTAGCGCAACAACAACAACGTCTGCAAGTACCAACAAATAAGAGAAGCACCATCTCCAGTGGAGCTTCCAAGGGGGCACACAGGAAGCTGGTCTAAGGAACAAACCACTATTGGAAGACACTAATAGTACCAAGATCCATTCCCTGGATAGAATAGAACGAAGCATATGCTACACTCAAACTCAAATAGTGGATCCAAAGGTGAGATAAGTGGATAATGTCATTGAAGGTGGCAAGAAAACCAATATTGCAGGACTGTGAAATAATGGAGGTCACAGAACACAGAACCAAATTGTAGCAATTTCTGCAAATTGAATTCACTAAATATGTGAAATGTAGCAATAAAACCAAAGTTGAGTTTCACTTAGCTCCTCTAATGAATAAGCTTTCATTGTTTTAAAGACAATCACTGGTAGGACAAGATTAAAAACTAACGAACTAACAGTTAACATTTGTCGATAAAAAAAAAACTAGTAGGACAAGATGAACCGATAATTGCAAACAAAACTAGAAATTAACTCGAACAAGAGTATATAGTAGGACTTGATGATGAGATTGTCGAATTTAATAGCAACAATAATAAGGGGAAAATAGAGTAAAAGCATCGTAAATTCACAGGAAAAGAAGAAGAAAAAAATCAAGATAGGAATAGTTGATGAACTAACCGTTCTGCGTAGATGCACAAGGGGGTTAGAATAAGCATCTAATAAGAAGAGGTGTTGGCGGGGTGTTACAAAGGTAACAAGAGAACTCTGAACAGTGAAGACTATGTTGCCATTAACATCTGTAACAGTGAAGTTATCACGTATAGTCCTCTCCTTTGTGATTATCAGATCAACGGGATGTGGCCCTGCAATGGCAGTTATATAATTAATTAATAAACCACTTATCATGATACTGAATGAACAAATAATGGATCTAAACACGATTTAAACCTAGCTGAACAAGTTGGATTATAATAATGAAACAAAAGATGATCAGGTAGTTTAAGACAAAGTAATTAATAGAGAAAGATAGACTTAAATGAGTATTGTGAAAAATTCATGTCCTACTATATTTATTCAGGTGCCAAACCCAATAATCCTATGCGTGATGGGTATATATATTGAAAAAATCTTAATTCTCACATAAAAAAATTTCAAAATGGATGATGAACTATGCTAAGAATGAGAAATTAAATCAGAGAATAGAGTGAGCGAGGCAAGTCCAGAACCATATAATTATATACTTCAAGCTCGGACATATCAATACGTTGCAAGTTGCAACTATATAACATGTATATGGACTTAATTTAGAGCCCAAAAAACAACATTTTCTTAAAAATATAATTGTCCAAATCAAGCATAGGGGTTGTTCATATATATACCTGGGGCACAATACTGAGGGCCGATGATGGGCTTGCCAAAGGGATGTGATAGGTTTGCCATGAGATATGTTTGAAGTTAATTCAAAGTGTGGCAGAAGAATATATGAGTTTAATTTGGAAATTTGTGTTTCTTTGTTAATAATGTTGTTGTAGAATCATATCAGATATTTTTGGGTGCTGAAGCTCTGTAATTATATATGTTATGGGGTCTGAAATTGTCAACCATGTTGGAGGGAGGTTTCTTTGAGGAGAAGGATCAACTTCTTATTGATGACTTTTTTGGAATGCTCTTTTGGACTTATGTATTAATTAGTTACGTCCGAGTAAGTTCAATGAAGAACGAGTCCCCTATTTTTAGAAGTGATTTTTATACTAAATAAATATTTATGTATTTATATATATAATATTATAATTAAAATCATCTCTATATAAATTAAAATATTTATTTTGAATGATAGTATTTTTAGCTATCATTTTTCAATGATAATGTAACATTTTTAGAATTGTTTTCCAATAAAAGTGTTTTTATGCATTTTTCTTAATTTATATATTTTTTAATATATTTAGTTCTAAATTAAATTCAATATTTTTAAAACAAATTATACATAATTAAAATAATATTGTATCATTATTCATAAATTAATTTACTTCTTTATCTAATTTTTTTAATGTTATCCGTGCATTACGTGAATACTGAGATACATACATGATACATAATGCCCTAGGAAACATATAATCGTACGGCTATGAGTTTGTCTAAACCAATTTCAGTTTAAGGTTTTGGTTTGTAACATCTGATTCTGCTATTTCTATCCTATGTCCGTTCTTGCTCTGTTCCTCGTCAAATCCAAATGGTGAGACACCCTTTATCCAAGAGAGCAAACAAATACCTTAGAAAATTCAAGAAATGGCCACACTCCCCTTACAAGACCTCATGGCACCACAACCTCAGTGAAGAACAAGCCATGAAAAATCTCAAACAAACAACCCTAGAAATGGGTTCTTCCCAACACCCCCAAAGACCCAACCTTCCCTACCCTTTTCTCCTCTCCACTCTCCTTGACTCCTTCAAAGCCTATAGCATTGACCCAAAAGCTTACTTCTTTGTCCTCAAAACTCTAACCAGCACCTCCCAGTTGCAGGACATTCCTCGTGTCCTCGACCACCTTGAGCACTTGGAGAAGTTTGAAACACCAGAGTCCATCCTTGTGTACCTTATTAGCTTCTATGGTCTTTCTGATAGGGTCCAAGATGCTGTTGATTTGTTCTTCAGAATCCCCAGGTTCAGGTGCACACCAACTGTTTGTTCATTGAACTTGGTTCTTTCACTGCTTTGTAGGAAGAGGGAGTTTCTCGAGATGGTCCCGAGATCTTGCTGAAGAGCCAGCACATGAATATTCGTGTCGAGGAATCGTCTTTCCGGGTTTTGATCAGGGCGTTGTGTAGAATTAAGAGGGTGGGTTATGCTGTTAAGATGCTGAATTTTATGGTAAAAGATGTGTATGGTTTGGATGAGAAGATATGCTCTTTGATAATATCAGCATTGTGTGAGCAAAAGGATTTGACCAGTGCTGAGGCTTTGGTTGTTTGGAGGGATATGAGGAAACTAGGATTTTGTCCTGGTGTCATGGATTATACAAACATGATTAGGTTCTTGGTGAAGGAAGGGAGGGGTATGGATGCTTTGGACATTCTGAACCAGCAAAAACAAGATGGAATTAAACCTGATGTTGTTTCCTATACTATGGTCTTGAGTGCGATTGTAGCAAAAGGGGAGTATGTGATGTTAGATGAACTATTTGATGAAATGCTTGTAATTGGACTCATTCCTGATGCTTATACTTATAATGTGTACATAAATGGTTTGTGTAAGTAGAATAATGTAGCCGAGGCGCTTCAGATTGTTGCTTCTATGGAGGTGTTAGGATGCAAACCGAATGTGGTTACTTACAATACTTTATTGGGTGCCTTGTGTGTAGCAGGGGATTTAGTTAAGGCAAGGGGACTAATGAAGGAGATGGGGTGGAAGGGTGTTGGGCTCAACTTGCATACATACAGGATCGTGCTTGATGGTTTGGTTGGAAAAGGTGAGATTGGTGAATCATGTCTTTTGTTGGAGGAAATGTTGGAGAAGTGTTTATTTCCTAGATCTTCAACATTTGATAACATCATATTTCAGATGTGCCAAAAGGACTTGTTTACTGAGGTGATGGAATTGACCAAGAAAGTGGTTGCAAAAAGTTTTCTTCCTGGGGCCAGTACTTGGGAAGCACTGCTTTTTAACTCAGGATCTAAACTTGGGTATTCAAAAGCCACATTTTCTGGCTTGTTGGGTCCAATTTAATCTCAGTTGTTAAACTGGTCCAGGTGATAGATATGTTATTGAAATATTTAGGCTCTCTTATTGGTTGAAGAGCTAAACCATATCAGCAGTTAGCAAACTAGAGAGGCATGAAATCTTCAACCCGTATGTGGAAAGCAAATCACTAATTGTTTAATCATGCTTCGTGTATAAGCCATGTTTGAGTAACATTCATGAGGTAGCTAAACAGATAACATATGTATTCATTAGTTTTGATGTAACCCGGGTTTCATATGCAGAAATTAATTAGTTTTGATGGAGGATTTACGTGTCTTTTCAGATTAATACTTCGGGGTGTTGGAGGTGATATATTCATTAAAGAGTGTCTAGAATTTATGGGAGATTCAAAGATGCTATTGATCACACGGTGAACCAAAAAAGTAACTTATTTGGTGCTCCTGTGGGAAAGGAGATAACTAATGTACAATCTTGGTAGTAGTCAGATTGATGACTTTAAGTTCTCAAGAGGCAGTTGGTCAAACACAATTAGAGCTGTATGATGTGAGGGCGAGTATTGACAGTTCAAGGTCTATCTCCAATCCTCTGCCTCAAGAGAAAAGTTATTTGGGGTTATTTCTAGAAATGACAATAAACAAATCCTTGGAAGATCAAATTCAATCAATGGCAATCATTCAGTTCCAAGAGATGACCAAGAATATGGGGAGGAACTTTTTGTTGACCTCCTGGAAAGCCATCTGAAGACAAGCCTGGTAAGGCTATATTCTTTCTTTTGTTCTCTTATGAGGAGTTTCAGGGACAGCAACTTCTCATTGCAACCAAAATATTGGAAGACACTCACTATGTCTTGCATTTTAATCTGACAAAGTCCAACTCAAAGGTGTTTGCAGGGTTTCCAGTTCTTCCAAGCTTGCCTGCTAACTTATTTTTGTCCTTGTTCAAGTGATTTCATTGTTGTAAAGTTTGTGATATTAAATTTGAAATGTGTATCGAATACGAGTATACAATTCTATTTAATAGAAGCCAATTAAACCTATTGATATATCTTAATATATCTTTTATGGGTAAATGATAAATTGATAATTATGGTTCATAATGGATAAATCAGTGACAATTTAATCCTTGAATAACTTTAGGTAAAACATGCATAGAATTCTGCGTAAATGTAGGAGTACATTTGTAATTTTCTCACATATTTATTTTGGATCACCATAATATTAGTGTGAAATATTTATTAGTTTTATTAATGAATAATTTATGCCATATTTTACATATTCATTTTATCACATCTTTTGGCAAAATAACACAACTAATTAGAAAATATCCTTAATTGGGTGGTATATGCATGATGGTTACCACAACCAATGGCATGGTCCACGAGGTAATTAAGCCCCGCATTATAAAAATAACCATACTTTTCAATTGTTAATGAAAGTAAAGGATTTGAGATATATAGGCTTTTCTTTATTTAGTCAAAATAACAAAATCACTTTTTCACTCTTCATGTATAAGGGGATTTCACTTGGAAAAAAATGGGATAGGTGTTGTTGGCTTTTCTCTCTTTGTTTTGACAATTTGCATTTTGGTTTTCTACAAGTGTCATTTCACAATTTTTCTTGATACTTTCTTATGTGATTTATTTACGTATTTTCTCTACTCAAAATTTAAAAAATAATAAGATTGTCATAATAATAGTGTAATGTTTTATTGTGTTTATATGTGATAAAATAATTTATTTAATTGGAGAGCACTTCTAGTACACATGACAAACATGTATATATATATCAAGAAGATTTTTATCAACTTTTTTTCTTAAATTAAAAAAAAACTTTAATGGCCTAACTTCTTTTTCATGAATCCCATTTTAAGCTTTTCGATTCATCCTCTCATTATGATATTTGTTGCGACAATTAATATTTAGGTTTGAAATAAATTTGTAACCGCTCCCTGAGAACTGATAAAAGTCAGCCTTAGAATCATTGCTAATGATGAACCAAACAAGTGGGTGAAAAAAAGAAAGAAAGAAAAAAACACTATTCAAATTCATGTATACCAAACACGTTTAATTTAAAAGGCATTTGTTGTGAGTGCATGAGTTCATGGAGATTTTCTAAGTTGCATGATGTCCAATCCTTGTCACAAGACTCAACAAAATAAAATCCGGAAGATCTTGTGTCTGATAATATCTAGTACAAAAACTTTTCTTTATACTGAAATTAATTAATTCACTTGCTTGGTGTTTGTGCTTTTGAATTTGTTGTATGTGAAACAGATTTGATGTTTTTCCTCACATCTGCCACATTTACCTCAGTTACTATGGTTTTTATTTATATATGGACCACATCCCTAGTCTCTGTCAACCTTTTATAAACTATGAAAATGAAATTGATAGCAATTGGCGTGGTCACTAAGCCGATCGAAAGGAAAAGTGATATTAAATAGAATAGAGTTTAAACTCTAAAAGTGATTGTTATGTGCATAAGGTTTCACAAGAGTATCCAAGATATTATTTCGAAAAAAATTATTAAAATAAAAAGAACTCCAGTAGCATAATCAAGAAATGAATACTTTTTACACATGCCACAACTGAGGAACAAAGAACATGTTTGGTTTGTTATAAAATAATAAAAAAAAAACATGTTTGATTAACGGTAGAATTCTAATGACGCATCCTAAAATATTTCTTTAAATTTACTAGTTAAATTTATAGAAAAAAGTACGATGATAAAAATTCATTAAATAAAAACCAAATTTTATAATTTTTAATAAATTTGAGCTAATAACAATTTAGTTAATGTATGTTCCCACTTCTCCTTCAAGAGGATTTCACTAAAAATTATTTTCATTTATTTGCAAAGTACTTGGAATTTAAGCATCCAATTAAACTTTCTTGGAAGGGAGGGTGTAATAATATATAAATAATTAAAATTTGTTGTGAAATGACTACGAGAATTAATGATAAGGATGGAGAGGCTTTTATAGAACTTCATCGGAAATCGAATATCATTCCGATGGTGCAGGTGGGAGAGAGATTGGAGAGGGAGAAGTTGTTTGGTTGTGCTAAAAGAATTTACTATTTATGAAAAAAAATTCAAAAATAATATGTATCTAACACTTATTTTATATTTTAATTCAAATATTTTTTATTTATCTTTTATTTTTTTTCTCTGTCACACAATCAAGCACACCCGCATAAAAGTTCTCCAAATGTAGGCCTAAAATTTCGTGGGAAACCTCTTCTTACTAAATTCTCCTAGTCATTATAAGATTTTATTTAATAGTAAACTACCTTGTGGAATTCTTAACACTCGGTTAAATAGGGGCAAAAACTGAGTAATTGGAAATACAGTTTTTGAAGACAATTAAATATGACTTGAAAGCTCGTTAGGTATAGAATGATGTATAAATTCTATCATGACAAGCAATATATATATATATATATATATATATATATATATATATATATATATGTAATTTTTTATGTATATTTTTTAAATGTTAATGTTAATTTTTCTTAGCAAGTATGATTCAAATTCACAATTTTTCCCTTTCTTTTTTCTCTTTTAACCAACCAAGTCAACATACTTATAACTTTATTTTCATGTATAGTTTTAAATTGAAATTTCTTGTTCACTACTCAAATTCTTCATCATTCTTAAATGGATTCTAATTAATTTAGAATAAGAAGTATATACCCACGATTGTCTCGCGCTTATTTTATTTTTCTTTCCAAGAAAACTCTTAAATTAGGAGTTAAAATGTTTGTCTCTTCAGAACTCTAAGGATTAGGAGTGAAAATGTTCAAGTTAATGGCATATCTTAAATGAATTTGATTTATCTTCAAATTAAAAATAAATAAATCTAACTTAATTACTTACTTAATATATAAATATTTTAAAGACAGCCCATTTAACAGTTTAATTTAATAAAAAATCTATTAAAAATATTTAATAAATTTTGAATAAGTTAATAAGTTTACTTTTTTTTATTTCATTAATTGGGTTGTTTTAAAATAAGCTAAGAGACTTAAGTTTTCATATAAGCTAATACTTAAAAATTTCGAAAAGTCACTGAATATATATATATATATATATATATATATATATATATGTATATATATATATATGTATGTATAATACTTAAAAGTATAATAATATAATATAATAAATTATTATTAATTACTTAATTAAATTAAACCTATCTGTAAAGCATAGAAAAACTTTTTTATTTATTTATAGTTTGACATAAATATATTGACAAACCTACTTACTTCATAAGTCTATATGTACTAAGTGAGACCTAAATGTACTAAATTATAGACCTGCAACTACGGATGCGAATAGGTTAACCCTCTCATAAGCCTATATGTACTAAGTGAGACGGAAGTCCCATAATTATTTTTTATCTTTTGATAAAACTGAAGTTCCATATATTAAACTTGTTATTACCTTGAGTTATTTTATAAAATAGTTTAAAACTATTGCAAAACTTTATTTAATAATAATAATAATAATAATAATAATAAGACTTTAGGTCACCCAAACCTATTAATTAAGTAAAATATTGAAATGATTCATTTATTAACTGATTAAAAAAATTGAAGTCCATTTATTTACACAAAGACGTAATCCTATTATTAGCTTATTCAAAACAAAATTAATTGGTGCATTTATAAATCGTATTATGAAATAGACATTTGAATGCATTGTTAGGTCAAATTAGAACTTAAACTTTTAAACAGACAGAAAGGTAATAGTAAACCTTAAAAAATAACTATATGAAGAAAATAAAGTATGTTTAAGCTTCAAGTTTAATAAGTAATTAAACCAAATACATTTAAGGTATGACTTAATTTAAGTTAACCCATTTTTTTCTCTACTTTTAAACTTAACAAGATGCTTGCCACAATCTTTTTTTTAGGAGAGATGCTTGCCACAATCTAAACCACAGAAAGCCAGAAAAGATGTATAAAAGAAAATAAATGTAATTAGGGTATCTCATTTCAAATGAGAGTTTGTCGGTGTAAAGAAACTAAACTACTTTATTACAAGGCCGACATATCTTAATTATTAGTATGAATATGAAAACTCTTGGAAGACAATTGCAGTCTAGGGCGAGGCAAGGTAATTGAAAAAAACAAATTTTCTAACATTTAAAACAAGGAAACTTGATTGATATTATGATATATTCCCACACATAAGCATGTGAGTCAATCATTAATTAGCAGACATAAGCATCATGTGACATCAATATAGCAATAAAGGCTCATAAAATGAAGTTTTAGGGTTTAATGGAAATGGTCCTATTGTGTTCCAAAATGTGAGTGAGTTAATGAATTTTATCATAAATTGGCATCTCAATTAATATGAGCAAATAATGATGGTAAAACTTTCAAGTCTTATCCCATCTCAGCTGTATCCATGACCCCATGTTTCCTAAGATGCTATATATGCAAACAAAACGGACAGTCCCATTTGAAACAATAGGGTATCAAAGCACATAAATAAATACCACCACATATTTCCAAAATTTTCAAAAGCCCTTTTTGTGTGGTAAATTAAAGAGAGATCCTTTAAGTAGGTGTACGTAAAGGGTAATGCCAAAGCATGATATGGGGACTCCTCACTATGCCATTTACATGTGCTGTCTGTTGGACACATTGTGTTTTGTTCATTTCCTTTTTTTTCTGGACATCACCGTCAATTCTTGTCACATAATTAATAATGAATTTGGTAAATATGTTCAAGTAATTTTTCTTTCTTAGTTTCATGAGAAGAATTAATATGCAGACTATCATCACAAAATATCTTACTCCAACTGCCCAACTAGACAGTTCTACATGTTTACTACTTAATTATCATACTAGCATTTCAAAAGTGATATTGAAGTTATATTTTATGTAATTTTGGTAAGTTCCTCGCTTGTTTTGCCAAAGAAATCTTGTGCGTTCTCTTATGTTGGAGTTTCTATAATTGTCTCAGGACTCATGATATATAACAAGCAAAATTCAAATAAGCAAATTAATATGAAGATATGGAAGAACTGGATAACCTAAATTTCCATAACTGAATTTATGACAAAGTGTAATGTCCACCACTGTGGCTACCAAAATTGTGAAAATTTACAAGCAAATGGAGTAGGTGAAGTACAATTTAGAAATATTGCAACCATAATTGCATATGCAGATTGCAAGTTCAAACCATATATGGTACCAGAAAAAATTAAAATTTAAGCACTACTAATACAATTAGCAGAAGAAACTGAGGCTTGACAAAAACCTAGCTACTACAAACTAGGTATGCATGTCATATTGCGGAAATAAACACAATAACTAGTGGAGAATGGAATACCTGCATTCTTTTTAACCCTTTTCACTTCCTATAGGTATATTACAAAAAGGTTAAAATTCCTTCTCCTCATTTTGTCTTGTTCAAAGGCTTCCTTTCAATTGACATCACAATGATGGCATGCAAAACGATCACATTTTTTTTCTATGAACTTAAATTGACGGTGTAAACTTATAGGGCAACATATGTAACAATAAAATTTTCTAATTCATTAACCCATGAAAAAGCATGCCACTATGTCAATACTTCCTAAGTGCGCCCAACAAATGAGCTTTTTCTTTTGCGGAAGTATAAACCGGGCACTGACTCATATACCACTTTGGTGAATTTCAACAACGAAAGTATAAGAAATTGAGGGCGAGGCAAGGTCATGAACATTAATTAGTGCTTAATTGAGAATGACCTTTTACAAAGTAAGATGAAACTGAAGCCAAAATAAGCTTTTCGCATCATGATAATCTTGCATGGTGATCTTTATGCAACATTTGGGTTTTCCACATCAAAGAAATATCATTGAGTGATATTGGGGGAAGAAAGAGAGAGAATGGAAAACCTACGAATTAGACTATGACTCACACTAACACCCTTCATCACAATTGTTACTAGTAATATACATGTTCTTTGACTCAACACAATTAAAATACTTCACTTCACTTCAATGCTTTTATACACTATAATTGCAAGAGTCTTATTAACTAGTACTTTTGGAATAGTTAAGGAATTCAAAATGAAAACTTTTTATTTGAAATTCAAATTGTGAATACATTGGAAATCATAATAGAGATATATTATTAAAACTTTCTAATAAAAAAAATTCTATTTTAAATTCCTTAATCAATGTCAAATTGTTAGCATTGGTTTATATGTAAAACCTACGTCAAGAATCCAAGCCACTCAACATTATTAAAGTTCAAGTGAATATTAATGCTTGTTTAATTCAGTTTATTTTACAGAAATTAATCTCTTTTTATTTTCTTTTACCATCTTTCTAAAAAATCTTTTGAAAAAATAATATCATTTTCTCTAAACTTAAATGTCTCCACTTATTATCTTTTTCACTGATTTCAAACAATAATAAGTGTTGTCAATCTCATCATGTGGAGTGGAAGACATGCTAATGTTGAATAAAGGGGGGAATGATGAAGAATATGATAATGATATACAACTACTCACCTTCTATATGGAGCATAAACAATCTAAATTGGGGTGCGGAATTTTGAACAGAAGCCGATCATTTCCAAATGCAATATAAGGTGCTGTTGTCATGATGGGGAAGGGGGGGCACATGAAGGACTAACTCATAGAATCTCTCTGGGTTGGTCAAATGAAGCAGAAAAGAATGTGATTGATCTCCGAGCTCGCACGCCGTGTGTTCACGAGTTAGTATTGCACGTGCCCTGCTTCTCCATCTTGCACAACATGCACCTAATTCAATTCTGATGATCATGTCACTTGCTAGTATATACTTCTCAAGAAAAGGAGCTAGGGAAGAGAAAATGATATGAGAAAGACAAACGTTAAAGAAGTGGTGAATTTAATTTGTGATTCCATCTGCAACTTAGGTGTGCTTCATGTATAACAAAAGAGGGAGTTGAGAGTGTTTTTAAAGGTGGGGGAAATGGGAGATGGGAACAAGAGGATATCTTGGGAAGGTTTCAACTGAAGTTGAGGGTTGAAGGATCCAATTAACCATGTATAAAATAATAAACACACTAAAATAAACAGAAAAAAAAAAAAGAGTTAGTTAAAGTTATATAGTTAACACGGTAAAAAAAACATGAAAAAATAGAGGCCAGCTAGGGACCCGTTGCTTAAATGAAGGGGGGTTATATAGTAGAACTCATCGTACAAGATTATTGATTTCTGTTCATTGAACTAAAGGCAAAGCGTACACACACAGAGTTATGCTTCAAATCTAGGAAAAAATTCTAATATTAATGTAAATTTATTAAAAGAGAAAGTAGAAAGTACAAATCTCCTTGCCGCACCCATTACTGGGATTTCAAGACTACGACTAGCTACTATAGTTTATCATCAATTAAATACAGATGTGACCAAAAATAGAAAACTTTGTCATTTTCATATCTCACCATGATATACACATAATCGAGGGAGTAGTGTAAGGCTATATAAACTTTCTTTAACCACCATAACTGCCAAATGTATGTGTTGGTCTAGTGCAATTTGCACCAGTTGCAGCACGCCTAGCCTAATAAGAATATAACTTGGCAACATGTATATGTATGAAAATTAATCACAAGAATCTTACCCGTATATATAAAAGATCACCAAAAAAAAAGATAAGGGTTTATGGTACCATAAATCCTTATCTTTTTTTTTTACATTGTGTGTCATTGTCTATGTTCATATTGATTTGGAATGAGAAAGGTAGTAAATATGTGGGGAGAAGGAGGATTTTGAAATAGACCAATCTTTCTAAACCATATTAATTCTTGCCGTCATTGAGAAGTGGACAATATATGATGAGCCATTCCTTAGCACGAGGTTGTTAACATATTATTTTCATGTCCACACATTCAGACGGCTGATTGCCACATAACATGCCCAAATTGTGTGTCATGATCACACATGTTGCTGTCTCAAGTTTGGCGACACTTCTTTTCCTCAAAAAATTACTATAAATATAAGGAGAGAAAAAAAAAAGGTAAGATAAACACCCTCCATAGAACATTTGAGCAATATAAAGTTGATTACTTCATCAAATGCACCTTATTTGTGATTAAGAATTGACACAATTACAAAATGTTCTATTGTGTTAGCACAGTATTGTTCCACCAATTATGTTTGAAAGTGACTTTAATTAGTACTACAGTACATGGAACTGCAGATAGCGCTCTTGTGCATGGTATCCACAATGAGTTTATCATGCTTACCAAATCCATGATTTGTCAAACAATCTCAAGTACTTGCATAGTGGAAAAATTTTCTTTGTTTCAATAATCAATCACTTGATAGCTAGCCTTTTTGTTTTCTTGTTTTTGTGGTCATGAATATTCTTTTCCAATCAACAACCTAACTGCTGCTTTTTTTTGAATTGAATTTATTCAAAATATATAGCATAGAAGAATAGTGAGTTTATGGAGCATAAAGAGTATTATTACTAATGAGACAATTAGCTAGCTTATTATTTCTTATATGATTTCTTTTTCTTCTTGCTAAGGAGGATAAAAATGGTAAGGTTTTAAAGCATCATGATTTTACTGAATGTATTTTTTTCCTATGCTAACTTTTGATTTCCATGTTTTTTTCCTATAGTCTGTTCCCATGAGAAAACACAGAAGCTTTTCATGCCTAACTCATATGGAAGAATGTACAAAGAAAAGGAGAAACTCAGTTTTCTCATATTTCCTGTTTCACTCATAAGTTTAAGGAAGAATGTATTAAACTCTAAGCTGATTATGCATCAAATCTCATATTTTTCTTCGAGCTATATATAAAACAGAAAAAGAAAGAGAAAGTACCTCCAAACACTTGTTCCTCACATTAGAGAGGGAAACATGATTTCTTTAGTTTGGCAGAAAGTGACATCAATCTCTCTCTATCTCTCTGTAATTTTTTCAAAAAGTCTACAACTTGAAAGATTTTTTTGGCCAACTCATGATAATGTAACACGTTTTAGAATCAGCTAGAAGAGTCTCAGGGCATCAAATTTTGGAATTCCACCACTTGAGTTTTGTCCAAGTTGTAAATTGAGAGTCACCATGCATATATACCAAAGGTCATGAGGAGCCAAAGTTCGATTCTGTCCTCTAGCATTTTTTTATATAAAAAAGTTTGGATAAAACTAGTTTTGATCCTTAATTGGTTTTAGATCTTATAAAATTTAATACATTTTTAATCTCTATATTTTCGCATAAACATATATTTTTAGGTCTTGATAGGACTAATAATATACTAATTTTTTATAGAAACTAAAATTGAATCTCAAAATATTTTAAGAGAATAATGTTTCATTTTGATTAGATGGAAGGAAGATAAAAAAGAAGAAAAAAATGAATGGGAAAAAAATGAAAGAAAGAAAAATTTTAAAATTTTGTTTCTAGAAGTCTTATCCTTCTATTTACCTTCCATTTTATTTCCAACCAAATATTAACAAAATATTTTATTAGTTATGTTTTCATTTTCTTTTTATTTTCTTTTCCTCTTATAATCTTTTCTATTAAACTAACCATAAAAGTTTTTTTTTTTAAGAAGTTTGCCTATATATAGCTTCTGAATGTGCCAATTTCCTAAATTTTCACATGAACAGAGACAAAATATATAGCCAGCAATAATTGCCAAGTTAGGATAGTCAAGGAAATCTCCAGTAGCCTATTAGAAAAAAACAGGAAGCAGCAATGCCTATTATGTAGCAACCTATGATAGAAGGCAGAGAGAGGTCAAAAATAGCCATGTAGAAACAATGTAGAGACACATATATATGCTTTATGATTCCTAGGTCCCCTATAGCTAGATTTGTTTTTTTTATAACTAGCTAGCTCTACAAAATGGTTTGATTTAGAAAAAGTTTGTGCTATTCCACAGCATGCATAAGTGTTGTTTTAACATGGTGCCACTCTTTTGGTTTGAAGAAAGAGCCCATGGTAAGTGTAAAAAGGCATTAGTGGGGCATGTTTTTTTTCCAACAAGACATGTTATGTGTCAAAACAAAGATTAGTGCGTCCGTAAAATTTATTCCTCCGGGTCCTGCATGAAGCTCAAATCACACATTTTCTGGATTTTTGGAATAAACAAAGTTAATCTTATAAAAATAGTTGTTTTTATTACCAGTTTACAATAATTGACATCAACCATTCTCCTTTATTTTCGCTTAGAATAGGTCATGTATGTAAACACAAATAGAGGTAGCAGAAATGAAGTTGCTAAGATAGATGTGTAGTTATATAAAGATGAATAAAATAAAAATTGAAGATATTCGACGAAATGTAGCAATAATATCGGTAGGTAAAAATATGAGGAAACATATATTGAGGTGATTTGGACACGTAATAAGACGGTCATTGGATGCTCTCGTAAGAACAAAAGTTTGTTATTAAGAACTCGACACATAAAGAGGTAAACCGAAACTTACTTGGAAAAATGTAATTAAACAAGACTTAATAGAGTGTGATATAGATTGACGAACGATGTGTCTTAGGACGAAGTGGAAAAAAACTATATGTTTAGTGAAGAGTTAGACCCGTTATTATTTTTATGTTTCAATCGGTCCCTTTTTAGTTCTTTTCCTCTTCATCTTCTCCTTCCTTCTTTCACCCTTCTTTTCTTTTATCTTATTTTTTTGAGTCTTATTTCTCCTTTTTTCTTCTCCTTCCCCTTCCTTCTTTTTTCCAACTTCCTCGTATCTAACATTGGATCCATCTACCAGTGATTCTAATTAATTTTGATTAAATGTGTTATTGATGTTGATATTGGTTATGTGAAATAAACCAAGTCTTGACATTTGGAAAATAAGATTATGAAAAGCGCAACCATAGAGAATGGAGCATCACACTGTAATGATATGGCCAAACCTTGTAGTATATTAATTATGAAAAACATATTCATTATGTTTATTAGCCATGTAGTTAACATGCACTTTCAAGGTCCAACAATAGAGGATAGCTTTGGCTGGATGGTATTGATATATAATATGTGGATGCAGTCCATTGACCTGGCTTTCCACTCATCTCATGTGTAACCAAAAAAGTGAATGATCAAGGATTCCTTACAAAAAAAAAAGAAAGTAAATGGCTAATTTAATTCTTAAATTTTTATCTCCATGTTACCTTACTGTAGACTATTGTTTTATCCACTCTCTTTCTTTAAAATCAATTTATTTAAATAATCTTACCACTTCAAGCCTTCTTTCGTCCATGACATATTTCATTCTTCTGGACAAGAATACACTTCTTTTTCATGACAACAATAAATTTTCTTATCTCTCATCACATTTATTTTCTCTTTCACTCTCTTCATTCACTTCGATCTGTTGCTTTGGTCTCTTTATTTCTTTCATGCTTAATCGCTTGTTACAATGTTAGGATTTGTTCATCCTCCACACTTCAAGTTGTTGTAGTGAAGTGCCTTTTAGAGTTGTACAGATTGAATGACCAATTTCAATTATATATTTTTTCACTTCATTTGCTAAAATGTTGTATAATATTTTATATGAGATTTTTAATGGGTTTTAATGCTTCTTATATTTTTTGGATGTTTTTCTTAACATTCGATAAAGTTTTTTTTTCCAAAACACAAAATAGTATTTCAAAAATTACTTTTCAAAATGTTAATACAATACATTATTTTGGAAAGTACACTCCAAAATAATGATTATATATATATATATATATGATAAAAAAATTAAATACAAGTGTACATAGAATAAAATAATGGATAAAGCGTAAAATCTATTCTTTGTGAATACTTTAAATTTTTTAAAGTTTAACTTATTTATTTATTAATTTAAACAAGTTTAACTGAAAGTTTGAACATGATATGTTAAGAAAAAATAAGATTTGAATTTAACTCATTTAACTTATTTATAACTTAATTACTTTTATTTTTATAAAAAAATATTAGATTGTTTTTTAACTTTATCAATTTAGTTTTTTTATTTGTCAGCACTTTATCTAATCAAGTTAGTAACAATTTACAGATTAAAAAAAATGCTCCATAGATAATATGTATTTTTTTATAAAAAAAATAGACAATTATGTTTTCATAATTTAGTAAATAAAAAATTCAAAACTTTTTAAATCCTCTTTGTATACAAATTAAAATAATCATTTTGGATAAAAATACTTGTAAGAATTATTTTGGATATATAAATAGAGAATTATTTTTTTATCTAAACATGTCTTTGATTTGTAACTGAGCACATATATTAATTGTAAGGGCTAGCAGCTCCAGGAGGATTTATTGATTCCTACTGCACGATTATTTTTACTAGATTTAGCAAAGTACGAGCATATAAAGTTATGTTAGGTAGTTACCAATTTCACGAAATTGGAAGGAAGACTGCTTTTATGTTGTTTTATTTCGTTTCATTAATTTTCCATAATAAAAGTCTTACGTGAATTTCTTTAAAGTGTTTTCTTTTTATTTACCTTTTCGAGCTTGAAATCAAAGTTGCAATATAGCGGATGCATATATAAAGTGTATATTTGTTTTGTTTTTTTTTTTACGCAAAGTGTATATTGGGTTAAGATTCACGAGTTCATGCATTCGGCTTTGATATCGTGCTACAATATTTTATGAAGGCAAATCAAGAGTACCTTTTATAAAGTTGATTCTAATATGAGTTGATTATTTATTTTAAAAATAATTCATATTATAAGTCCGGTTTAAAATGTAATAATTCAACATGTATAAAGTTGATTCTAATATGAGGTTGATAATTTATTTTAAAAATAATTCATATTATAAGTTAGGTTTAACATGTAAAATTCAACATTTTCCTTCTAAAAAAATATTTATGCTCATGAAGTATATCACTCTCCGTAATTGGATATACGTATAATGTAGTTTAGCGACTACTTTTAATTTCCTTCAATTTAATATAGGACTAATATGAAAGTGTCATACAAATTCAGCAACTAAAGTAATAGTTTACTCATAAGAAGAAAAAAAAAACTAACCATCTACAAGACTTTCAAAGTTGTATACATGAATCAAGCTGAAAAATTTAATGCTGCAATGAACAGTGCAAGCCCTCAACGAGTGTGAGAGAAGACTTGGAAGTGGAAGCAATTAACCTCGTATAGGTGACAATTTCTTGCAGCTAGCAACTGCCAGATGGTGGACTACGAATTTATCAAAGCATCCATCACAATGCAATGGGTTACTTAAATCAGGGAAGCACTTGATTACCATCATCTGACTCTACATATATATTTTTTTAGCAGCCAACAAAGTAAGTTTTATTAACATGAGTTCACAAGAAGTGGTCTAACAGCAGAATACAACAGTAAATACACCAGCACCGACCAAGTTTACAAGTTTTAGTACCACCAGTAAAAACAGAACAATTACCATAATGGCATAATTAACAACTACAGCACAATATATCTCAATCCTACACTACTAGTCGTGAGTTATGCAACCACCAGAAGGCATAAGAAGGATTGAGAATGCCATTCATAATAGGAAGATTGAAAGCATTTGTATTTAGCTTTGATCCATCCCCACAATTTAGACTTAATTTCTTCAATGACATAATCTGCACTAGGCTGTTGGTTTTGAAAAATGACAGCATTTCGGTGATTCCAAATGGACCAAATTGCTGCAATCCAAATGAGCATAAGTGCACCTCGAGACTTTACACCTTGAACCAAGCCATGATGACTCCAAAAATGGCCACAACAACCTGTAGGCAGAACTCATTGAAATCCAAGCCAACTATATCATAGTTGTCAAATATGATAAGAGAAGTCATAGCTAAAAATAAAAATAAGGTGATTTGCACTTTTCAGTCCACACAACACGCATGTAGAGTCAGTATTATGAGTAATGATATTTTTCTTCAATAATTGGTCACATGTCTCGATTCTATTAAGAGCCAATCTCCATGTAAAAACAATAGCTTTAGAGGGAGCTTTCAGTTTTCACAATAATGAAAATAAGTTATCCACTACCCTAGAAGATGCATTATGAAGTAAGGAATAGACATCTTTAGCAGTGAATAGTCGCTCAGTATTGCTCTTCCATAACCATTTGTCCTCTTCAAATTGTTTCACAGGAATTTGATTAATGTCAATAAAGAATTGTTCTACAGTTTCCTCCTCATGAGGCAAAATAGATCTCCTCCAATCAATTTTCCAAACCCAATTCGATTGTTGTCATTCTCCCAGCTGCATTACTAACAACTTTTTATTAACTGCAAGGGAAAATAATCGTGAATACCACCTAGATAAGCAACCATTTCCTGTCCAATCATCCAACCAGAGCCTAAATTGATCACCTCTCTCTATATACAATCCAGTTTATCCATGAACCAAGAGGACCTAGACTGCTCACCAGTGAAGAAAATAATCTCTTTTCACCATTGAGAGATTCTATTATTACATATAAACAAAAATGCTACGTTGAAACACTTATTTTAACAATAAAAAAACAAACTCAACCCAAGTTGTAAAAAATCTTATTTTAACAGCACTTAAACATTAATATTACCAATACTAAGATATACATTAAAAATACTAACATTTGCCAAGTTCATCATTGCGATCTAGCGGCTTGTTTTAATTTTCATTGAAACCTGACTTTGGATTATGTGGACTTTGTATCATTCGTTTGCATAAGTTAATATTAGACAGAGATGTTGATGCACTCACCTTGCCTTGCCTGTCTCTGTTATAATTTTAATATAATCAATGTATGTGTGCATTTAGATAAAATTAGGTTTTATAATTCTTATTTTAAACTAGGACTTTAATACAGGTTTGCAATACTTCTAAAAAAATCCTTTTTCAACAAAAAAATAATGTTAGTTTTAAAAATAAATAAAACAGAACTTAAACTAATTAAGTATTTAATTATACGTCACTGTAATTGTAAAATAAAATAAAATAAAAGGTGTATCGGGTATAAGTTTAGTAGAAGGCCAAAATGAGGCCTGCTTTAGATCCCATATGCACTCGAGTATTTTCAGATAAGACAAACAAAATCCTAGCTCTTGGATACCGTTAAGTGACCCATTCACAGATAACTGGACAAGACAGCATTGCCTTGGAGAACTACCTGTTCATGTCAAATCCTTATGCTTTCTAAAGACAAAAAATGCGCATGCAATTTGGTGCTAATTCTAATTTCTTTTTGTCTAGCTCTGAACTATTTGTCCAATCTCAATCCCTTGAGAATTGCATCATGCTCAGTCATAGGTTTAGCTCTAGAAGGTAGAGATTATAAACTACAAAAACTGGAATCATTCAATGTTTAAATGAAAAATCGCAGATAGGATTGCAGAAACATAGCAGCATGTGCATGATTGCGAAATTTAATGATTGTATATTTTAGTTTTGATTCATTGTTATTCGATCTAAAATTATTTTCTAAAATTATTTTATAACATAATTCAATCATCTTAAAATAATTTAACCTCTCAAATAGTATTATTGTATAGTCAAATTAAATAATATATATATATATATAATATTGAAGGACAATTTTAAAAAATACATAAATTTATATTTACACAAAAGATTATATCAATAATTAATTAGAATAATATATTTCACTATGATGTTTTTTAACTTTTTCTTTAAGAGTAAATTTAGTGTAACATATTGAGTAAAGATCTTGAGTTTAATATCTAATCTTTATTGGATCTCCTACTAAATGAGGTATAGAGATCTCTAACATAGAGAATAAATTTTTGTAAAAAAATCTTAATATATGCACATTATTCAAAAAAGAATAACTAGTTTTCTTGTTTCTCTCTCAGTAAGATCTATCACTAACAAATAAAATGGAAGAGATCTTGAGAGATCTTAAATCCTACTTGATAATATAGAGTCTATGAAAAAGTGATATAAGATTACAATTTGAGATTTACCACCACCAATGCTCTTGTTATCTTATGTTTGGATTGGTTAATTTAATTACCGCATTCATCATATTCGACCTGAAGATTGAATATCCGTTGTTCTAAAACGAAGATGTCAAGCACGAATTGCGTTAAAGACTAAGTAACATACACTCCAAGGTTATATGAGGAAACAAAATTTATTTGCATAAGCTTTGGTTTTTACTATATATCAATGGTGTGCCGGCCGGCCACAATATATGAAGCCTATAAATGCAAGCAGATGTAGTTTCAACTGCAACGCAAACTAGGAAACTAATCAAGCTTAACATTATAACATTATTAATGATGTTAAAGGTTACCCTATGTGTGTCGTCCTTGATGTGTATAGTGGCTTTGGCCACAGCACAAAGTGCCATTGTGCAGTCTACATATCATTTATACCAACCTGAGCAGCATAATTGGGACTTGCTTGCTGTGAGTGCTTATTGTGCCACTTGGGATGCAAACCAACCATTCTCATGGCGAAGCAAATATGGTTGGACAGCTTTTTGTGGACCTGTTGGGCCTCAAGCAGAAGCTTCTTGTGGCAGGTGTTTAAGGGTATGCTATGCACCACTCCGTCATCATTCCTTATGATAAACAAATTAAACAAGCTCCTAAGTTGTACATGTAGATGCATATACATTCCAGCTACTACGTAATTACATGTACATATACGCATACATACTCTAACTATTTTTTCTTCTTTTTATGTATTTACATTTTGTTTTGCTTTTTGATTGATCAAGAAAGTTCAATAATTTATCGTTGATGGGGTTGTACGTAGGTGACAAACACTCGAACAGGAGATCAACAGATAGCGAGAATTGTGGATCAATGCAAAAATGGTGGGTTGGACTTGGACATTAGTGTGTTCCAAAGACTTGACTCTGACGGAAACGGGAATTTTCAAGGCCATCTTATCGTCCATTATGAATTTGTGGACTGCGGTGACTAAACATGCATGTCGTTGTTAATTGAGTTCATATATATTGCAGGGGCTATAACTAGCATGCAAGTCTAAGAAGAATGATTCCCGTGGGTTATTTTTACTATACATGACTTAGCAAAGTACGTATATGCGTAATAAAGTTATGTTGGGTAGTTACCAATTGCATGTGATTGGAAGGTAGGAAGACCTGTTGTTATATTTCGTTTCATTTTCCATAATAAATGTTGCAACTCATGTGAATTTCTCTAAACTCTAAAAAGTTTTTCCTTTTATTTTCCCTTTCGAGCTTGAAATTAAAGTTGCAATATAGCGGATGCAAATGTATGTTGGGTTAAGATTCACGAGTTCTTGAATTTTGCTAAGAAAAACTAATAACATTCAGAAGTAATAATTAATATTTGTTGGTAAAAAAAATAATCATGGCACGATAAATTTTATGAAGGTAATTAAATCAAGAATAGCTTTTATGAAATTGATTCTAATATGAGTTAATTAATAATATATTTTAAAATAATTAATATAATTAGATTAAGTTTAACATGTAAAATTCAACGTTTTCCTATATTAATTAAAAAACGTATTGACACTCATGAAGTAAATCAATCTGCAGTATTGGATATACCTATAATGTTGTTTAGTGACTATTTTTAAATTTCCGTCAATTTAATATAGCCTGTGTGCCACACTCTTGCATTTACAAAGATTAACATAAACTATTTATAAAGAGAGAGATATTGTGTCAAAAAAATAATATAAAGAGAGAAGTGAGGTATTTATTTCGCACACTAATAAATCTCTAGCTTCTTTTATTACAAAAATTATGACCTATCTATGTAAGTCATAATGGAACCAACGTTAGCAGTAATAAGTATTGCAGTAAGAATGCAGAAGCAGTAGTTAATAAAGATAAACTGAAGTACACTTCAGCATATATACCTCAAGATTAGTCAAAGATGATACCCGAATTACTCTAAATCTATCAGATTTTAAGGGCTAGCTTTATCAAAATGTCTGGAATCTAGTATATGAACTAAGAGTACTCCAACTGCAAGTGTCCTTTTATTGACTTGATTATGAAGAAAATGAAACTTAATTTAAATGTGTTCTTCAATCACGAGCAACAGGGTGTTATTGGCAAGCTTATTGTTGATTTGTTGTCAATCAATTGTCTCGATCATATATAGATCCTTAATGTTCTAACTTCATCTTAGCAAGTAGCATCTCCAGCCATACGGTTTGGCAAGCTGCCAAAAACCCTAAAGTATACTCTATTTCACATTTAATGAGTGTGGTTAGCTAGTTGACTATATACATAACAATTACAAAAAAAATCATCTAAATTTGATTTCTACAAAATACATTATTTAGAAGAGGTAGCAAATTTTAAATGTGAATAAATCTCAAACAAAAAATTTAGGTGTGATATTTCTAACACAAAGTAACCAAAATTTGTAAAAATATTTCAAGGTTGTATTAAAAAGCTAAAAGCATTCATTATAATGCACTACAAAAAAATGAGTTTTAGTGGTGGTCAACATAAACGGCCAAAAATGTTGTTTTAGGGCTAATTCTTTACTTTTGTTTTTTCACTCAACTTTATAGACTCTATCATGCAGCATTTGAGACTTCGCACGTGCCAAAATTTCAAAGTATTTTGGAGTATTTTTCACACTCTCTACTTAGAAAAGAAAAATTGCATCAACTTTCAAAAGCAAATTAGAAACCCTCAACATATCGTTAAAATCAATATTCTTCTTCTCTTTGTGTCGTCGTGTCGTCACTGATTTCAGCCACCATTGGCCTCATTTTCTCAATCTAAATCTATAGAATCCCTCATATCGTTGACCTGCATCAAAGTCCCAAGAAAATTTCCTACAATCGAAGCTTTGATCAAACCCTAGCTATGACCATCAAAGTCATTTTTGGCTATCACTATAAGCTTCTTAGAAATCTACTTTGATTAAAGGTTTCTTCTTATCAACCGCAACAAGGCTTCATTGGGTAAATCCAATTTGAACCGTAGACCAAGCTTTTGCTTTGGTGCCGCCTGAGAAGTTACTCCTTCACTTGCGATTCTTCTTCTTCAATTTGATTCGATTTACAATGCATTACCTTTATTTATTTTTTAAATAAGTGTAAGGACTCATTTTGTGGTTACGTCTTTGTTATTGAGTTAAATTAAGAGAATGTCTTGTGGCACGCAGAAGAGTTTGAGAAAAGCACATGGAGCACATCCAATCTTGTGTAAGAATTGCTTTTTATTTGACTCTGGAAGGAATAAGGAGATTGACTCATTCCATTCAAAGTCTTCAATTAGAGCTTAATTTCCTCTCATTTATTGAATTCTCTTAGTCAAAATTTGTTTTAAACTTATGGATTTCCCTATCTATGGTAATTCGTAGTCTTCCCTCACTTCATTTTGGTTTTAAGCATTTAGATTTGACAGTAAGGGTGGTTTTGTGTACTTGCTATCTCCCACACCAAAATTGTCGACTTGGTATTGAACCACAAGACTCAGTTTCTCTATATTGCAAATATTATCTTTGTTAGCATGTACGTGGAGATTGTTCCTGTTTGTTTGGTTCCTGAATCTGGAGCTAGAAGTGGATCTTTGACTACTTCACTTGCAAGAGCAGTTGCTCTTTTCGAACATGTCTATATGTTTGATTTCCATGAACAAAGGGCTTCATCAACTAGGTAACAAATAAGGAAGAAATAGTGTGATTTTTCGTATAAAAATTGACATTGTAATTGACATAATAGGATGTTTACTTTTATGGATTTAATTTCCATTATAGTAGCTTTTGTTTTGTACTACTTGATATAACAGTACTCTGCTATGTTCTTAGATCATGTAAGGATTCCTCTCCAATCTCCAGAGGATTTAGCTTTCTAGCATGTCTGGAGAAAAAATGGATCTAGAAATCAGTTTCTAATTTTGTCGTGTACAATTACTCTCTTTTTTCACAAGGTTATGTAGAATGTTGGATCATTCCTATGTTATATGTTCACTTAATTTCTTGTTCTTTGTAGGGATGAGTTTGAGATGTCTAAGCAGCTTAGTCACTGTGGAAGTTAGTCATTATAATTTTTCACAACAATTTTGTATTTTCTTCTTTCTACCCGCATCTATATTTTCTTATTTTCATTATATGTGTGTTGTTTCTTTCTCTTTAGTATTATATATATATGCATCTTGCATTTGACTGACCGAATTCCCTTGTAAATTTATGTTGATGTATAAAGATATAAGGACATTTAAGGTACTCTTAGGCAAGTGTAGGACAAGGGAAAGATTTCTAATAATCTTATGGTTGGTTAAATATTTTCATTTTCTTTTTTTACAAGCATATTTTTTAGTTTCTTATTTAGTTAAATATTTTATTTTTGAGCTAATTTTTTTTCTCTGAAATGAACTACTTATTTAGACACTCAAAAGGTGCTTTAGTAGTTTCTTCTCAACAAAAATTTTCTCTTACTATTGTGATGGTTTGTGTGTTGGAGTGAAGAAGCAATCATTTTACTTCCCAAGTAATTAATTACTTGTTTCTCTAACTAGAATTTGGGGAGGTTTTTAGAGTTTCTCTAGCAATCCAGCTTAATCCTATTGGTTTGTTCCTATTCTAGTTGATGGTCATGTTCTTTTATTTGACTTCATTATTATAATCACTTCTTTCTTTCTCTTTACAAAATGTTAGATGCATTTTCTTTAGTTCCTTATTTTTGTTCAAATGTTTATGATGTTTTTTGTCATCATATATATATATATATATAGGTAGTATTTGGAAGAAAAATATATCTTTTACGTTCTCATGATATTCATAAAAGAGCAATTAGTTCATGGTATACTACATCCCCTTTCTCCAAAATGAAACTAATATAGTATTATTCTGAACTGTCCAATACTAAAGGAAATAAATGTCTATCTGATCATATATGTAATCAAATAAATCTTCATAATTCATTTTCAGACTCTATTTTCATCACATTAAGTTGATTTATAAAAGTGAAGAGTTTTCATAACGTATATTTTATTATAACATGATTTACTTATTACCCTAGGCAACAATATATCCATTGCCCCAATTCAACCACCAAATTATGATATAAATATTACTACTATAAGTAAGTCATATAGAAGATGGACCTAATATTTTTGTGATTTTCATTCCACATGCTTGTCTTACATACTAGGTTTTACAAATTTTTGTTGGTAGTTTGAATCTTAATGCCTTAGAGGATGAGTTGAAGCAAAAGTATTATTTTGACAATTCAAGTTAATCTCTTAGAATTATGTTAAAATTTTCCTTGGTAATACAGTTGCTTCAATTATTGGTAAAGACTGAAGTGGATTTGAAGGCCAAGAATCTTAAGGAAAGATCACAAAGTTTGTGAAAATCCATAGCAAGTAAAGTGGGTGAGTTGTGATTTTCTTTCTATGATGTTGAAGTGGGAACAATAACCATTGTTTCAAGTCGTAAATACTATGTTGTGAGAATTGGTAGTACTTTTGTTGGTATTTTTTCTCTGATTTATCTTATTTCTTTCCTCTCAGTTTTAACTCACTTCTTGAAACCATTGTATTTTCTTTTTATTCAAAATGATAGTTCTGGCCTCAATTATGTGGAAATACTTTTTCTGATTGAGAATACATTATTTGGGAGTTTAAAATCACCAATATATGCTAATATAATAGATGATGGCATGGATGGATTATATTTGACTTTGAGCTTGATGTAGATAGCAATTCGGATATAGTGTTATGCCAAACCAATAGTGTCCTTTGGTGTCTTTTACTTCTTTTTGTATGAGTTTTCTATTTCTATTAGTAATTTTATCAAGATTTTAAAAATTTTCATACTAAGAGTCTAGACTCTTGATTTAAGCTCAACCCAACTTATGCATTTCCAAAGTGTCTACTTGAGTCCCCTCCATTGGAAACTAATTTTTCCTTTGCATGTAAGACTTGACCTTCTATGGGAGAATTGTTGGGAAATCGATGAGATAAATATCGGAGAAATTTACATCTGAGTAATCATATAAGTGAATTAAACACTACACCTTAACCCAAAACCTTAAGGTTCGGGCTTATGGGTCTTCTCCTCACTTATATGGTGTTAAACTTTTCTATTTTTATTCGATGTGAGACTTTAACTCACACTTGTACTCCAACAGAATGGTAGAGTTGACACTACAATGTTGGGGAAGTTCTACAATTATGCTTCAAGACACTGTAAATAAAATTCACTTGGTGTTCTTCAGTTGTAATATGACTTTGTTGATACTTTAGTCATTTTTATTTTGTATTTTTGTTTATGTGTGTATGTGTATTTGTAATTTCTGGATATATATTTGACTTCTATGACTAAATG
The DNA here is from genome assembly GCA_013407115.1 of Glycine latifolia. Classification (NCBI taxonomy): domain Eukaryota; kingdom Viridiplantae; phylum Streptophyta; class Magnoliopsida; order Fabales; family Fabaceae; genus Glycine; species Glycine latifolia. The sequence goes on from CM023950.1 coordinate 27,500,612, forward strand.
GCTTTTTACTCGATACCACATTAAATATATAAGGTAATGACCTTTGGTTTATATATACGTTATATGATACAATATTTGATTCTATATGAAAAGGATATTATTTGTTATTTGCTTCAATTTTATTTATGTTTTCAATTTTTATATAATATTAAATGGCTTAAAACTATTATCCAAAATTTAGGTATATGTTACAGTTATACACAGCACACATTGCCATATGTTAGTATATTTATTCCCACACTTGCCAAATAGGAACGAGAATAATTATAGAACTAATGGGAATGATTAAAATTGAGAAAGATCAATAAGTTTTTTAATAAAAAAAATATATTGTTTTTGGTGAAAATAAAAATGGAAAAAAATGCAAAAACATATTTTGTGGACATTTCACTAAATGCAAAATTTCAAAATAAAAATGCAAAAAATAAATTTTGTGATAGTTTTTAACCTCCACGATTTTAAACAATTTACTTACATTCATTTAAAAATTCTCACAAATCATTTTTACAATAATACTCCTAATGGTTTATCCTGACCATCATAAATGCAATTTGTGATGATTTAGTCTTTAGAAATAACTTTTTTAATCATCACAAATTGTTAATTTTTTTTAGTAATGATTAGATAAAAAAAAATATACATTAGTTCACAAGAGATGCAATGCCACCACCACCAATTATTTTTTCTTTGAACAATATAAGATGAGGACCTCATAGAGGGACAAAAGAGAAAATTGTATTTAAATAAAATTATTAGAAAAAGAGAAGGAAAATGCGCTTAGTAATAACAGAAGTGTATGCATTTTTTATTTGAAAAAATAAAAAAATACTAAAAAATTTATAATAATTCAATTAAGGGAGTATATGTATATTTAACAATTACTTTATTTTTTATTCTTTATCTTTATTCTCTTATCCTTTGTGGGCCACGTTGAGCTGCCACTGAACCCAAATATTAAGCATGATGCCCTTTTGTGGCCCATGCATGACTAAGAGGGTTAAGTAGAATCTAAAAGGCTAGAGTAGCTCTTTGCTCCAGGACCGAAGGTTAGGTTTCATATATAAAAAAAATGAACTCATTCTATGTCTTTATATGTCACTGTAAACCAGCTGTGTCTTGTAAAATAAAACGTTTATCAGCTACAAGTTTAGAAGAAGGCAAAAAGGAGGCCTGCTTTAGATACCTTAATAGAGTCGAGTATTTTCAGATATTACAAATAAAATCCAAGCTCTTGTATTTGGTTAAGTGACCTCTACACATATCTGAACAAGACATCATTGCCTTGGGTTTGTGTCAAATCTTTTATTCATTTTAAAGACAAAAAAAGCCCATGTAATTGGCTGCTAACTCTAATTTATTTTTGTCTCTATCTGAACCATTTGTCCAATCTCAATCCATTGAGAATTGCTTCATGCTTTAGAAGGTAGTAATTATAAAGTACATAAAGTGGAACCAGTCAATCGCAGATAGGATTAATGCAGAAACATTGTCCAAGCCGCATGTGCATGCGTGATTGCGAAATTTAATTAAGGGACAAAATACACGGGCATTGACAGGCAAACCTTGTGTGCATGCAATAATATGTAGTATTGAATTGAGCTTTATCGATTTTCGCCGCGTACAAGGAAAAAGCAAGACCAAGACCAGCTTCATAAATCATATCTTTCTTATTACAGACTGGAAATTCGAACTAAGTAAACTTTTTATCAGTTTCTTCCACATAATTTTCAACGAAAATCTTTAATTCAGAATGGTTTCACAAGTATTTAATCAACAAAGAGAGCATTTTCCTAATAGATTAATGCTTTATAAATTATAATTACACATATGCATGTTAACAATTTTCCTTTCAGCTAAGATGATAACTAATTACGGATGCGTTTAACAAATCATTGTTAATTAGCCTATATTTTATTATCATGCATGCAATTAAGATGTCAGGCATGAATTGTGATAAAGACTATGCAATTTGTATTGTAAATTTACAATGTAATTCCAATGCTATACGAGGAAACGAAATTAGTTTGCATAAGCTTTGATTTTTACTATCATCATTCATGAGTGCCGGCCCCAATGAAGCCTATAAATGCAAGCACACATCTAAATCAACAGCAAGGCAAAGTGTAAAAGTAATCAAGCTTAACAAAAATACTAACAATGATGGCAAAGCTTACCCTATTCGTGTTGTCCTTGGTGTGTGTACTTGCTTCGGCCACTGCGCAAAGTGCCATTGTGCAGTCTACATATCATTTGTACCAACCTGAGCAGCATAATTGGGACTTGCTTGCTGTGAGTGCATATTGTGCCACTTGGGATGCAAACCAGCCATTCTCATGGCGAAGCAAATATGGTTGGACAGCTTTTTGTGGACCTGTTGGGCCTCAAGGCCCACCTTCTTGTGGCAAGTGCTTGAGGGTACGTATATATATGCTCTACTCCATTTCTTACAAAACAAACTAGGCAAACTCCTATTCTCCCCAATAGTGTACATGTGCCTGAAGATTTAACTCAATTAGTTGAATTAAGTGTGAGTGTTGTAAGCCTCCTGATATCATATTTAATTTCTATGGATAAACAAAGTATCTCTAACTTCAATTAATTTACTTAAAAATGTCATAAGTAATTATTATTTTCTTCCTTTTTATTTATTTATCTTTTTCTTTTGATTGATCAAGAAAGCATAATGGTTTATATATTGTTGATGGGGGGTTGTAGGTGACAAACACTCGAACAGGAGATCAACAAATAGCTAGAATTGTAGATCAATGCACAAATGGAGGTTTGGACTTGGACGTTAGTGTGTTCCAAAGACTTGACTCTGACGGAAATGGAAATGCTCAAGGCCATCTCATTGTTCATTATGAGTTTGTGGACTGTGCTGACTAAACATGTCGTTGTTAATTGAGCTCATATTGCAACAACTAGCTAGCAAGTCCAGGAAAATTGATTCCCGTAGATTTTATTTTTACTTGATTTAGCAAAAAGTATGAGCATAATAAAGTTATTTTAGGTAGTTTCTTTAGAGGAGTTATTTTAGGAAGTTACCAAACCAATTGCAGGAAATTGTAAGGAAGAATGTTGTCGTTTGTTGTTTTATTTCATTTCATGCATTTTTCATAATAAAAGTCTAAAGTGGATTTCTCTAAAGTGTTTCCTTTTATTTCTCTTTTCGAGCTTGAAATCAAAGTTGCGATATATCGGGTGCATATATATAATAATTAAAATGATAACAAGTAATATGAATATGATGATAAAATAAAAGTAATATGAATATGAATACCGTACATGCATAAGTTCTTACTTCACCCAATCCAACACAGACAAAATTGTGTTGAGGCGGTGAGGCCATGAAGGTGGGCTCATAATATTTGTCATTTGGACTTGCTGGAGCTGGGCTTGTAATTTCATTGGATGAACTCGACCATTTCTTTTGTCTTAATATAGAGATGTCAATGATGCATGGTAACTCTGATCTATGTTGTAGCCGTATGATTGTGATCTGATCATTCAAGTTGCTTTCTTTGTTCTGTTGTAATCAGTTGCCACAAACGATTTTTAGTAAAGAATATATATAACATCATATTAGAAACAGACAACCGAGGAATTTGGCCTTTTTCCTGTTTGTTTTTCTTTTTTATTAGTCCCCCCTCACCCATTCTGCTCTCCAAAACAACTTAATGATAAGGTCACGTTCTGCACAAAGTTTAATTGGATAAAACAAGACTAAATTGATAAGTTTATGAGTGAAATATCAAGGGGTGTTGTTTCACATATTCTTATTTCCAAGTTGTTAGCTGGCAAGGAGCAAAGGTCTATTTTGCATATATGGTCATAATTATACATATAGATAGATATATTTGCATGTGATATAATTAGTTACATTAGCTTCACCATGAATGGTGACAGCATTAATTGATTGCAGAAATACTTAACAACCACATCTTGCATATTGCGTGTGTATCTTTTAATACCAAACAATCTTCTCACAATTACTCGATGCAAGGAAAGGTTAAACTATAATTCATCTGATACATTTTAATAATTAAAGTAAAAGAAGATGGTTTCAAATAAAACAAATTGCCCTTCATAGGGTATATAATAAAACCAGACGTAAACCAAATGCGTCAAGTAACCACCCTGACTTGAAATGTATAATGGGACAAGTCTAATAGTAATCGATATTATTAAAATACAAAATTAATCAATTGTAGTCTTTATTATTAAATTATTTGACACTATCATTTTGATTAAGTATACCAAATTTCACTTAATTTATACATTTATTATATATTATTTAGTAACAGGCAGATATCAAATAACATACTATTCATTAAAATAAAATAGTGTAACGAAGCACTACTAATTAGTTTTTTATTAACATAAAATTTTATAATTTTAATCTATTTTATAAAAACTTTTAATTTAATAATTAAATTGGTTAATTTTATATTATAAAAAATCTTATAAGGTAATGCAAGTGCAAAAATTTAACATTTGGCGTCAATTAATTTGGTTCCATATATAATTATATTAATCTAATTCAATAAAGGGTGATTTTTTTCCTCTCAAGAAAGAACTTAGCCTAATAAGCAGTAGCATTACCGGTTTTGTAATAAACTTCTGCCATATCTAGTTATCTACGCAGTTGTTGTGAACAAAAGGATAAGTGTTATCTTCAAGTCCCATTACCGGTTTTGTAATAAACTTCTTCCATATCTACGTTTTGTTTTTTTATGAAGTACTGATTAATACGATAATAAATAAATAAAATTTTTTTTATAGAGGAGTATAAATGAATTTTTATTGTAGTTTGGATTCCTTTAATTTAGATTGTATATGATTTTGATCTCCTAAATCTTTCCAGTTAAGTTTAATTATCTAAGCTCCCCTGCTTTTAAAATTGGACAATTTAGTCTTACCAATATATTTTCTCCTTAAAATTCACAAATTATTTTTTACTGAAAATTTGCACAAAATAAATGGATTAAATTATTTTAAATATTAATATACTTAAAACTTACCAACTAAAATATGAAAGTTCACAAAAAAAAATCTTCAAATTATACTCTCACATCTTATAAAATCCTTCAGGTTTTTATCAAATTTCAAATTCCATAAGTTTAAAATTAATTCATATTCCAAATTTACCATAAACCCTCAAAATATAGATATTTAATATGTTAAAAATGTTCTGAAAGATGAAAATCAAAATAATTGAAATTAAAGAAACTAAAAATATAATTGAGTCAATGAATAAATAAATCCGTTAGTTTAGTTAAGTACCTTATTAGTGGGGGTAAGAAAAAGGCTAATTAGCGTCTACTAACTACGACCACATATATAAATAACTATTCTACGTGATTTATTAGTTAGATGATGCATAGATAGGATCTAGCCTTCATAAGTCAACTGCTCTGTTAGATATTCTTAGACCATTTCTATCAATATTTTGTCCCCAAATTTGCATGTTCTTGATCCACCTATCTAACACTTGTGTTTGTATCCATCAAGTAATATGTTATACCGTATTAGCCCCAAACATCTCAACGACAGCTCATTTACTTACGTCCAATTTTACAAGAACTATCAAGTATGAACAATCCATAAGTAAAAAAAAAAAAGTAAAAACTGATAATGAATCAAAATAATGCTAATAGTCTAATACTAATAATGAATAGTATTTAATATTTATTCATTTATACGCAATTTAATATCACAAGAAAAGTCAATGTCGTCAGAACTTGGGAAAACAAAAAGATTTCTATGTTTTCCAGACATGTAGGTCACAGAATTTTTTGCTATCTTGGGGGGGAAATTGTAACTACAAAGTAAGAAATGGGTGTGAAAATAAAAACGAGGAGGTTAGGATAAACAGAAACAGTGATAGTAATAAATAAAATAAATAGAAGAGAAGAGAGACAAGGAGAGAGTTGAAGTCAAATATGTGGGAATACACACGCACGGCACAAAAGAAGCGTTGGGTTTGTTAGTAGTGTATGTATGGCGTGTGTATTGCTTCGCTTCTCTTTCTCTAACTCTTGTTCATGCTCTCTTCTTTTCTTTGTCTTGGTCTAACACACAACAACACCCAACACCCAAACCCAACAACAACAACAACATTGAACGGTGCCGGCTTCTTCTTTACGTAATTTTTGCGGCAACAATCGAACCCCATCTGACGATTTCGCCCCCCAAACCCAGCGAGTTGAATTCCCTCCCCAGATCCATATCGGTTCCACGTCGAATCGTGTTGTGGTGCGGTGCGGTGTACTCATTGGGCAAGATTGGAATGCAAAGGTTGATTGATTAATACTAACAAATAATCCTCGTAGCCATAAGAGATGGTGTCAAGTCAGGTGGTGAAAGTGAAGAGAGATACGCTACGACCATGCATGACATGCCCTCTCTGCCATAACTTCTTCAAAGATGCCACCACCATCTCTACGTGCCTTCACACCTGTTCGTCTCTCTCTATATCTCTCGATTTCGATGCTGCTTCTGATTTTTTTTATTCTCTCTCTTTTGGATTTGACGTTGCTCTTGTTTACCTACCCCCGCTAATTGCAATGCATTGTTCTTTGTTTGACCCCCCCTCCCTCTGGGTTCTTGCTTCTCGTTGTTCTTGTTCTTTAATTTATATTCAATTGCCTGGATTTTCTTGATTTGGGTTTTCAATGCGGTTCCTTAATAGTTTGTTATTGGTGATTTCAATTGCGTGAAGAGAAGGTTAAACAACCGTTTTGTTACTGTGATAGAGCAATACGATTGACATGATAGCTGAGCTTACATGTTTTACTTTTCTGTGGGGTTTCTGTGATTTGACGCGTAAGGAATGGAATCATCTTAATTGTGTCTTGAGTTGGTGTACTGTTATGAAGTTTCTTGAGGATGCAGTGGACTTTCAAACATGTTTGTTTTCTGATTCGAGCAGTGTGTGATATTTGTGACATTCCTGAATCACACACTTGCACCTTCTTGCTTGCGCATGTTTTGAGTTCATTTGTTGACACTTTCAAGGATCTTCTGTGCAATGCACTGAACTATGAACCCGACACCAGTTTGCAGGAAATGCATATATGACAAACTCTCGGATGAGGAGATGGACTGCTGTCCTGTGTGCAATATTGACTTAGGCTGCCTTCCGGTGGAGAAACTCAGGTCGGTTGCCAACTTAATTTTGCAATTTGTGCGATTTATAACTTCTTTGAATTGGACTGAACAAACATGCAGCTGCAATTTCTGGTTGGAGATAAATTAATATTTGTTACTTTGTTTACACTGTTTTGTCTTCTCCTTCCTTGTCGTTAGTATTTGTTGTTTGCTTGTATGAGAGGACATGCTGGTAAATGTTTACCAATGCTCATGATCAATCTCTACCTTTTCCTTTCTTGTTTTAAAGCATATTTATCTAGTATGAGCAAATGAAAGTTGTGGCAATCAGTGTTAAATGGCGTGGCAGTTTTTTTGCCAACCGCCATAGGCAATTTGTGAAGGGAGGCCCTCCATATGTTTATATGGCAGAATTTTTGCCTTCCTCTGTGTTACGTCATCTGCCATTGATAACATTGCCTTAAATATCTTTCCCATTGTATTGCTGAAGTACTTCGCCAAACTCATTTTATTTCTTTCAGTAAGATTTCTACTTTTGTTTTCCCTACTTTCAGAAATTTTAATCACAAAGTATTATTTGTCGCATCTGTCTTAATTTGTGTCACAGATAATTGTTTAACTGTTGACCTTTCAGAATGCAGACACAAAATTTTGTTTAGTAAAAATAGTATCTATTATATTTTAGAGGGCATCTTCCTAAGTCTAAAAGACTGCCAATAGCTTAGCATTTTCAATGAGATTGTGTCTTACATGTGAATTTCATCTACAGCTTGTGATTTTTGGTGAACACTAATATTTTTATATAATGGATCTTCATTATGAAAACCCCAATCAGAGTGACGTCGTCCCCATATTCAAGCATGTTAAATTTGAATGAGTTATTCTTAGAGGTTGCATGCATAAATTGTTTTGTAGATTTTTAAAAACCAGCAGTGTCATAAATCTGTAGGAAGATCTTTGTAAAACAATCAAGGTTCCTATTAATTATATGCAGGCCAGACCATAATTTGCATGATATAAGGGCAAAAATATTCCCTTTTAAAAGAAAAAAGATCAAGGCCCAAGAAGTTTTGTCTTCAATATCATTGCCTGCAAAAAGGAAGGAAAGATCACTTTCATCATTGGTAGTCAGTGCTCCCAAAGTTTCAATGCAACCTGGCTTTACAGGAAAGAGAACAAAAAACAGTACAAGAAAGGCTGCTGCTTTACGTGGATGCAGTTTTCTTCTTGACGAATCCATAAAGAAGGAACAAGCAAATGGTGATGATAATATGGTATGCTCAATTTTACCTGATTCATCAAATATGACTTCTGAAAATGAAAGTCAGGTGTGGGTTATGGGGACAAGAGGACTTGGTTTTACTTTTCTATTTGTGTTTTGACTTTTGCTGGTTTCTATGTGACATTAATTAAGCCTATGTTTCATATAATGGTCATGTATAAGGCGATAATGGGTATGTATAATCATTGGTATTGTAGGATTCTTCCATGCCTGAACCTTCTAAGAAGCCTAAGCCCCATGAAGATACAGAGAACAGTGTGGAACATACAGAAGGGAAGGTTGATCTCTGGACACCACTGAATTGTCTTGTTGAAGCTGCCAACAGAACAAAGTCCTCTAGGTCAAATTCACAAGCAACTCCTCTTGCCAAATTAGAGTCCCCAACTACTCCTCACGGTGGACAAGATACATCTGAAACTACAACCAAAACAGACCTACCTGCTTCTGCCCAGAGTGAATTAAACATTCCAAAATCCAAAAAAAAGGATACTGGACATAAAACAATATTTGGAGATGACAAGGATGCAAACAGCTTGCCTTCAGGACCAGGGAAGCGAAGAAGGTTGCGTCCTGCTGGTCAGAAAAGAGTTGCAGCATATGAGATGTCTGCCTCATCCCCAGCCCCACTAGATGCAACAGGGGGCAAGTGTAACAGGAAAAACAGTCCTATTTGGTTTTCATTAGTTGCTTCAGAGGACCAGTAAGTTTTTTATATATACAACAACCATACTAATTATAAAATGTTGAGCTTCTGCAGTCATTAAAGAAATTGATGTTATTATTCAGGAAAGGAGATGTTCCCTTGCCACAGATCTCAGCATGTTACTTAAGAATACAGTAATTCTTCTGACTCTCATTGCCATTCTGTTTATCTATTTTTGTTTTTAGTTTTTCTTGATTTTTCTGTTAAGTGACTATGACTTTGGCCTGTGAATTGAATAGAATATAACTTTTCTCATTTTGGTGTCAAAATTAAGCTAACAAACAATAATAAGATTAAAAAAAAAAGTGTTACTGCATATAAATATATGACTGACAGATGTTCAAACAAACACTTCCATGCTGCATTCTAAGAAAGTATATTCACCATGTTTTCCAGGAAGCAAATAGTGAAATTTAATCTTCCATATTTTGTAACTTAGCTTTGGACTGACTAATTTCCTTAGAACAACCATAGATTCAAAAATCCGCAGATTAGATCATTGTCTTCCAGCCTGCTTGGTTCTGTGTGCCATAGGCTACAGCACACATAAGAGACTCAGAAACCAATGCTAATCTATATAGCTTCTCCCTTTAAGTGGGAATTAAACATGACTCTTTTGTGACATGAAGCCAAACAGGCTATACATCATATGTTGATTTGATTTTGCTGTGTTATTCTAGATGGCAGATGCATGCATTGGTGATTATTGTCTGAATCACAGTTTTATTAAAGGGAAACTTAGCTTCTAGATTGACTAATTTGAAATGTGTTGATTTTTCTGGCTTCTTTCGTTCTATTGTTGCTTTACTTCCTTGTCCTCTTTCTTTTCCCTTTTAATTTTCTTCAATATATTCCCTTATAAGAATTTATAGGTGATAACTGTGTAATTCTTTGTTTCTTACCTCATCACAGGGATGGTACTGTGCCTGTCTCATTTATTCAGAAGTACCTTATGAAGAAACTTAATCTTGCCAGTGAAGCAGAGGTGAGTAAATTATAATCACTACCTTCTAAGAAATAAGAATGGTTGGCACGTTCTCTCTCCTGCTTTCTGTTTTCGTGTTTTCTCTTACTTTGGTTTTAAGGGTGTAATTGCTGTAAGAATGTGTTGTCCTTGGATCATTTTGCTGTATAAGGTGTGTCTAGTGTGTCTTCAGTTGTTTGTGAGAAAATTGCTCCAGGAAGCCAAGCAACATAGTGCAAGTCTTGTGGACATTGTCGAGGCTATCTTAAGAAATTAGTACAATTATGAAAGCTAGAATTTATGGGTGCCTGAGAATTTTTTCTAAACTTTGTATGCTTCTACATAATAGAAAACAGCAAATATTACAAGTGCACAACTACGAACAACTGAGTAGAAGAAAAAAAGAGTCTCCACTGACACGATCCCTTGCACCCACACGATTTGCTATGTAATGAAAATGAAAATATTGGAAACAAATTTCTTGTGTTGAAGTTTTAACACCAAGTTACCAAGTAGGCACTCGGTACTGAATGAACATTGAAGGTACTGAAATAATGACTCCTTGGTCCTTTCATCTTGGGCTCTACCAGGTGAAAACAATACCTGAATATCCCATTAATTGGTCTGAAATTTTGTTATCTCCAATGCAACCCTTTTCCTAATATCCCACGGATCTATGTGAACTTTTCTATTTTGACAAAAATTACGATTTCAACACATTTTCTTTCCAAATCAAAAATATAATAATTCAAGTTATTGGCTGGTGCTGTAGATTGATACTGTTTTGTAATTTGCGCAGGTGGAAATAATGTGCCGGGGTCAGCCAGTGCTCCCATCTTTACAACTGCATAATTTAGTAGATCTATGGTTCCGGAAAGCATCAACCTCAAAAAAGATACCAGCATCAGTGGGGTCCTCAGCCAAAGACTTTGTGATGGTTTTATCATATTGTCGAAAGGCCTTGCCTCCTTGAGAAAGTTCCCTATTCTCTCTATTTTACATACACAATCAGCTGTTTTGATAGCTATCTCACCGATATTACTGCTTAGAGATTTGTTTATTTAGTACCATGCGAGGAATCTATATGATTTTGTTTTGCACGTGACTGAATATGTACAGCCAGCAATTTTCAATTTTCTTACTTCTGCTTCATTTGCTCTTATTCTTTGGATCATGATACACTTGTTATTTCCTTTTTATCAATATGAGTGGTTATAAATCAGGAAAAAAAAAAACTCAACTTTGTTCACACTAGTGCATTTTAATGACATTCGATGAGTTTGTTTAAGCTTATTTTTTTGAATAAGCAGTTTTATGTTTTGTGTTTGTTTAAACTATTTTTACTTAAAATAAGTAATTTTTTGCTTATTTCAATAAGCAAATCCGCTTATTAAAAAAGTGCTTTTTTTCAAAAACACTTATTTTAAAGTTGTTGTTTTTATATTTAAATAAATTCATTCATTATTGTTATCTCAACTCGTTCATTAGATTTCAGATAGTGCTCTCTTGAAGACGGTTTTCATTTTTGAGTTGTGGATGTTTCTAATGTTCATTACTAGTACTCTGCCAAAATTTCTCTAATCCAAGATGCAATCATTTTTAAAATTAAATAGTTAATAGTCTAATTTCTTTTATTTTAATACAATCAAATCTTATGAGGTTATTTTGAAATGAGAATGTGATGTTTCGGATCAAAATGTATATTTTCATGAAACAAGAATTGAAGTTTCATGATTTTCTACTCAAGTAATGCGTTTGTTTGATAATTAGCATGCTTACGCCAGAAATGGGAAAGGAACTTCAGGATTTAGGACAAGAGGAAAATGAAAAGGGAAGAACTGTTAATAATAAAAAAATGAAATAAGCGAAATAAAGATATAAAATTTCAAACGCTACATTTGTGTTAATATCATTACAGAATTGAATAATAATGTAAAATTTTAATAATATATCAAATTTTAAATTCTTAATGAAGGGCCTTATGGGCCCAATTTCTACTCCAGATTTATAAAGTGATTGATTCTTAAAAAATTATTAAAAATTGTGCTTAATTAGGACGGAAAAGTATCATCAAAATAATTATTCTTCAATTTAAAAGGGATTTGTCCCTACTGACTACTTATTATGTAAGAAAAATAACGTTTGCTTATAAATTTTTACTGATAAATCAGGTTTAAAAATATGTAAAGTGAAATAACAAAGTGTATTATGATTATTTTTAAAAAATAATATACTTTCAATTCTCTTAAAAAATATAAGGTACTACTATCACATTGATATAAAATATCTTTTAGTTTTGTTCATGATTAATTTTCATCATGATTAATTACCTTTAATGAAATATATTTTTTCTTATTCAAGACTCAAATCAACAACAAATTTGATAATAAAAAATCTACTTTATTAGTTTTAAGGATGGAGTTCAAGTTTATTAGGATAAATGAAAAAAAAACTTTAAATTAATAATAAATATACTTTTATTTTCTTGTTTTATTGATTTATTTTTATTTTTACTTTATTTATTTTCTTAAAGTTTATTAAAAATTAAAAACAAAAAAACTTTTTACTTTTTCTTATGTAAGTATTTAAAAAATAAAAATAAATGTTAAAACGAAACGTTTTCGTATACCTCTTCATTGTAAAAATCCACGAAATCCTATAAACGCAAAGGGCCATTATTAGTCAACCTGGTAGTGGTAAACTGTTGTCGGATCGAAAACCCTAAATTGAATTCGAATCCACAACATGCAGCAGGTATTGAAAAACCCTAATAATTCTTGAGATCGCACTTTGCTATTTCGACGGATTCATGTGAAAGCTGATCTCTTTTCTTTTTCTTTTTTTGTGATCCGAAAAGGGGGGAGGATCCGAGACGGAAGTAACATGGGAGGACCAGCAGAACATCAACAAATTCGGAAGGTTGAATAATCGCTTTCACGAGCTTGAGGATGAGATCAAAATCGCTAAGGTATTCTATTCAACTCTTTCATTCCACTTGTGTTTAGTGTATTATGCACAGAACATCAAAGGGTATGCACCAATTATATTTACTTCTTGCTTAGTTATATATTACTCCAAAGTCACTATATGCTTAAGATTAAGAACTTAGGACAAGCTCCAAGACTTAAACTTCTCTGTGTCCTGATTTATTTATTTTTTTTGCTGCTTTTCATTGGTCAAACATAATATCCATGGCACGTGCCTTTTGTAGAGACTGGAACATTAGGTGTGAGTTGTATCAGGAATTAATCATATCATTCGCCAGAAAAGAAAAAAATCACCTTGCCTACACTCTTTTAGTAGTGGACTAAAAAGAACTTTTATGCAATGTGTGAAGTTAAGAAAAAGATTGTGTCCCAATTCATCACTAAATTAGAGGGAAAAGGGAGAGAGGAAAAATAGAAGACGATTACATGATTATATTCTCCCAAATTAATTCTAAGTTTGCTTGAGTAAGCTACTCAAGCCTTTTCTTTAAACACACACATAAGGTTTAGAGTTTTTTAATTCGTCCGTTCTGCTCTCTGGTTCTGTGTTTGGTTTAATGAGATTTAGTTGTTGAAGCATCTGCTCTGCATTTCCTGTTGTTGTTTTAATTTTGCTGCTATCCAGGCTTTGCTATGGCAAAATCCATTGTAGGCTTCTTTTTCCATATTATGATGCAAATACAGCAAGGTTTTGTTTTTCAATCTTTGTAGGAAACAAATGATAATTTGGAGGATGCAAGCAACGAGTTGATTCTCACAGATGAAGAGGTCGTTCGGTTTCAAATAGGAGAGGTTTTTGCTCATGTGCCAAAGGACGAAGTTGAGAACAGGATAGAACAGATAAAAGAGGTGACAAGCCAGAAATTAGAAAAACTTGAAGAGGAAAAAGAATCTATTCTTGCTCAGATGGCTGAACTCAAGAAAATTTTGTATGCGAAGTTCAATGACTCGATCAATCTTGAGGAGGATTAGTAACTTTCTTCTTGTTGATAGATTTCTAGTTGTTGTTTTGTTGTTAATATGACCTAATGGACCTTTGGCATTTTTGACTCATTGTCTCATATCTTTCGATTTTAGAATGTATGTTATCTTGCTTGAACCTCTTTCACTCGTTGGCCTCCCTTTCTGCTTTCTTTGGCTTCTTATTGTGTGTGAATTTCATTTTCCCTTTATTGTGTCCTGAAAGGGGGGAAATTGCCTTTCTGGTTTGAGAATATCAAGATGTTTGACTTCTATTAAAGTGCAGAATGGATGAAAACAGATATTTTGCTGCCCAAGTGACAACTAACTAATACTAACTCTCAAGAGAAAACAGCATACCATAGTAGAGCGTGTTGTATCTATTTAAAAAAAAAAAAAAAACACAGTAGAGCGTGTTGGGTGTATAAATTTTTTGTTTAAACTATAATAGTTTTATATTGTTTTGGGTACAGATAATAGTTTTATATATTTTTTAGTTGTTTGTTATATAGCAATTTTCTTTATTAGAAAATCTTTACAATCACCTTAGTATCTTAATAAAAGAAGAATGATTATCTCATGGGTAAAATATACTCTATTGAGTATTAACATAAAATGCGATTTCAAACGATTTTTTACTAGTTACCATTTGAGTACACGTGAAAAAAAAAAAGTTACCATTTGAGTAAATTCTTATATTAGTCATTGAGATTATATAGTTCAGGTGTTTTAAACTAGTACCGTAAATTTTAAAAATCTTGTTAATTTTTGTCTTTGCAAGAAATTATTTGTCATTTTTTAGTTTATTTCTATGTAGTTTTGCATAAAAAAATGTCAAGGTAAATGCCTAAATGACACTTTACAACGTCAAAGACAAATGAAAGGTTTTTAAAAAATCTTAGTAGTTAAAATATCCAGCCCATACAATTTAAATTTAAAATATTTGTTACCAGTTCAATTAAAGTTGTACAAACACGTGGATCAATGCAAGATTATTCTAATTTATTTAATTAATAATCTCAAGTTTTAATTGTAAATAATCAAATTGTGTCAAAATTTTGGAAAATTTTGTTATTTATAATAATTTTATCCAATTCAAATAAGATTACATCTCATAGAAAATACCTGTGAATTAAGCTAAAAAAAAAGTCAAGTTATAAAATGCGCAATACTGGAAACTGAACATTTTGGCATCATTGTTAAAATTTAAGATATATTCATAAAATAAAATAATACATAATATCACTTTCCTTCTATTTCAAATTCTCCATTCGCAATGACCCCCGACCGTATTCCACAAGCACTGCATCACCTTGTCACCATTTTTATAAAAAAAAATTAATCCATGCAGTAATAGATTTATCAGTGAAAGCAATCCTCCACAATTGAGAAAGTTCACAGCAAGTGCAAATAGACCATTGATAAGACAGCATGAAATATACGTTCAAGTTGTGCATTTTTCAAACACATTTCTATCGTGTTCATACCTCAAATCAATGGCTCAGTTTCCACGCTTAATACGTTAATCACCATGTACAAAGACATAAATAAGCCAAAAAGCCAATAATATTCTTCCTTGATTTACCAAGGTTACCATAGCATACCAAGAGCACAATCAGGGGCCAAATAGATGTATACATCAAGCATTCATCATAAACTGGGAAACTTAAAATGGACAGCCCAATATCTACTATAGTGGAACAGGACCTCAAGCATGTTATCCGAGAGAGTACGCATACACTTTAGAGCTCGGGATTAACTTCCTACACCAGACACATTTCTTATACACCCAGCATTTTTTTAAAAATGCCAATATTGCCCTTATCTGTTTTGCTTCACATACACCAGCTAATCCGTCTTCTTCCTTCTCGCTCCTCTTCCTTCTCGCTCCTGTTCTTGGTTCTAGCTTGGATTCTTGGTGGTTGTTGGCTTGTTGGTTTAGTGTGGAGGTCGTTGTTAGCAGTCGTGGAGGTTTCGTTGGCCGGAATCGTCATCGGAGGTAAGTTTTGGCGTTGTTACTGTAGCTGAAAACACTCGTACGGATTGACAATCCGTATGAG